>JARGCU010000023.1:13742500-14955000 GCA_029227775.1 Morpho helenor
TTTGGGCATCAACATTGACCAATAACAAAATTAATCGATTATGAATTCGACAATAATCTGTGTCGCAGACTAAAAATAAATAATATCACAATTTCATTCGGTCTTTAGTTCAGTGTTGCAGTTTTTAAATATTTTGTACGTTGATTAACTAATTGCATCCTAAGTAACGTTTATAAGTAAAGAAAGTTAAACAAATGTTTAACCACTTAAACATTTGTTAGTTAAGTAATTGTTTAGTCAGTAATTAAAGAATTTTTATAAGTAAGGCTGTTATAGTTTTAGTAGCATTAGTTTATAGTGGCATAGTTTAAGTAATCAACTATCGTTAGTTTTATTATATGTTCGGGTAGAAAACAAAACTTCTCCTTACAATAGAGATGGAAAGAACATTGTCTAATGTAGGCGGTGTTCGTTAACTCACACGCACACGAACCCGGCGAGGTTGCAGTGCAGCACGTGGTCGTCGGGCCCGCCCGCGAACGACACGGCCAGCACGCGGTGCGCCAGCGCGCCCGACGGCCACACCGCCACCGGCTTGGTCAGCGCGTCCGCCGCGCGCATGCCCAGCGGCATGCACGAGTCCGGCAGCGACGGCGCGCCCACCTGACCACAGAGAAAACTTACTTCAATGGAGGGTACACACGATTGTCTGCTGCCAACTGCTGCATCTTATCCCCTGAACATCTTCTAAAACCAACGTCTCCATTGCATCTTATCCCCTGGACATCTTCTAGAACCAACGTCTCCATTTTTAGTGAGCTGAAGATGAAGCAGACCCCGCACCGGAAAGCGCAGTGTTGGAAGACCCCCTACTAGATGGGCAGACGACCTCAAAAGGGTCGCGGGGAGCCGCTGGATACAAGCGGCACATAATCGTGTGTTCTGGAGATCCCATGAAGAGGTCTATGTCCAGCAGTGGACGTCCATCGGTTGAAGAAGAAGATGAAGCAGAGGCTCTCGAGCATATCTTTCCAGTGAACACCTCAGTATTTTATTTTATTTTATTGTATTTTGGACATATGTCCATAATACTTTATTAAGTAAGTATTCACTGACTATTTTTAAGAAAGTATTCACTGACTATTATTTTACACCTTATTTTGGTTACAGATCTTTACTTATTTTAATGTAATATAGCCTATGTTGCTTATTAAAGATGTAGCTTTCCAATGGTGAAAGAATTTTTGAAATCGGTCCAGTAGTTTTTGTGTAAACATTACAAACATACATACGTCATCTATCTTTCTATATCCTTCATCTATCTTTCCGGACTCCTACGATTTGAAAAACTTAAAAAAAAAGAGTGAAAAGGCACTTCACTGGCAAGCGCAGTCAACCTTAGGCTACATCTTTCGCTTTCCAACAGACGAGATCTTAGCCAGGCGCTAGCCTTATCTTTTAACTAGAAAACTCAGCGATAAACTTGAGAAACTCATTGTTGCTAGGAAAGTAGACGGGAAGAGATCTATGAGATAAGAGACTTTCAGCTGCCGACTGGGAAAATTTGCGGCAGTTAATATTAGATCAGCTATTTTTTTTAAAAACATATTTCACCTTAAAATAACTTTACCTTGTAAATCTTCAAGTCTGAGAACTTGACGTCGAATGAGTGCGGATAGTAGGGGGTCCGCTTCCCGTAGAAATATTCCCTTATCCTGGCGTCTCTGGCCTCCGCGCGCTGGCTGGAAGACCTCTCGACCACCTGTAAGTGTTGAGAAATTATAACTGAATTGCCGTCCAGGATTGGATTGTACAGAGTACAATCATATCATCTTTAATATTTAAATGAGTTAATCTTGTGTGTGTGTGTATCCGAAATATATATATATATATATATATATATATATATATATATATATATATATATATATATATATATATATATATATATATATATATTACGGAAGAGGTTCGTCGCGATGATTTTTAAAAAGTGTGACGTCAGTATCGCTGACGTCACGGGCAGGGTTATGCCCCATAATTGGTGATCAATATAAACAGCGAAGATAATTTTGACAAACTTTTATTTCCAATAGTTCCGTACGCTACGGCGGTCCGAGACAGAATAATCTCACGAGCTGGCGCGCGCTCGGCTTTTATAGAAAAACTGGGTGTGTCATTCGATTGAACAAACTACCCACCTTTTCAACTAAAACTATTCTTTACATACAAAGAAATGTTCTTAATTTTAAAATGAAATGTTTAAATTTATTACAATGTAACTTGTAAATATTAATTCTGAAGTCTGAACACGTGGTAAAAATATTAACCACGTGTTTTTATTTTAGTAATGAAGGTATTTATCGACAAATTAAACATCATAGTAACAATCTAAATCAAATGGCGTGATGTTGATATTCTAAGTACGGCTACCCGCCGACACGGCCATTCTGACAGGCGGCGCGTGCTCTGCGCCTGCCTGCGTTGTGATGTGTGATGTCTGAAACAGGTAACAATTTCTTCTAAGATTGGTATCTGTAAGCAACTCATGTTGCTTATTTTAAAAGGATTATTGTTGTATGGACAGTACACAAAGACATCTCCAATGTACTGACTTATTTATTTAAGATTCTGTGGTGTATACGTGTCCAAATCATGGGCTCCACAAGGCGTCCCTACGGTATCTCATGGTTCACTTGTGGATGCATCAAGGATCCGAGGTTAGCTCAAGGGTAACTCATGATTTGGCTCAGAGGTAACACTCTCCAGATATTTTATTCTCACAGGTAATTATCAAAGAGATGTATTTGTGAACTTTGGGAAAATAATAAAGAAATAAATAAAGAGGTTATTATTGTATGGACAGTACACAAAGACATCTCCAATGTACTGACTTATTTATTTAAGAATCTGTGGTGTATACGTGTCCAAATCATGGGCTCCACAAGGCGTCCCTACGGTATCTCATGGTTCACTTGTGGATGCATCAAGGATCCGAGGTTAGCTCAAGGGTAACTCATGATTTGGCTCAGAGGTAACACTCTCCAGATATTTTATTCTCACAGGTAATTATCAAAGAGATGTATTTGTGAACTTTGGGAAAATAATAAAGAAATAAATAAAGAGGTTATTATTGTATGGACAGTACACAAAGACATCTCCAATGTACTGACTTATTTATTTAAGAATCTGTGGTGTATACGTGTCCAAATCATGGGCTCCACAAGGCGTCCCTACGGTATCTCATGGTTCACTTGTGGATGCATCAAGGATCCGAGGTTAGCTCAAGGGTAACTCATGATTTGGCTCAGAGGTAACACTCTCCAGATATTTTATTCTCACAGGTAATTATCAAAGAGATGTATTTGTGAACTTTGGGAAAATAATAAAGAAATAAATTAATGTTAACTTGCCGGATTTTGTTGGTACGTCCGGCAGCACGGGTGATGATGAAGCGTCCACCATCATAGCGCTGCTCTGGGCTATACCAGGTGTCGTAGGTGGCACCAAAGCTGCAGAGGTCCTGGCCAGGATCGGAGCCTGTCCCGATCCCACTTCTGATGACGGAAGAGAGGGTTCGCCGTACGTAAGAGGGCTCGCCGCGATGATTTTCAAAAAGTGTGACGTCAGCATCGCTGACGTCACGGGCAGGGTTATGCCCCATAATTGGTGATCAATATAAACAGCGAAGATAATTTTGACAAACTTTTATTTCCAATAGTTCCGTACGCTACGGCGGTCCGAGACAGAATAATCTCACGAGCTGGCGCGCGCTCGGCTTTTATAGAAAAACTGGGTGTGTCATTCGATTGAACAAACTACCCACCTTTTCAACTAAAACTATTCTTTACATACAAAGAAATGTTCTTAATTTTAAAATGAAATGTTTAAATTTATTACAATGTAACTTGTAAATATTAATTCTGAAGTCTGAACACGTGGTAAAAATATTAACCACGTGTTTTTATTTTAGTAATGAAGGTATTTATCGACAAATTAAACATCATAGTAACAATCTAAATCAAATGGCGTGATGTTGATATTCTAAGTACGGCTACCCGCCGACATATATATATATATATATATATATATATATATATATATATATATATATATATATATCGGAATCTCGGAAACGGGGCTCCAACGATTTTCCTGACATTCAGCATGTAGGAGGTTTTGGGGGAGAAAATTAGATTTAGATAAGTTTTATTTTACAAAAAATGTTTTATCCATGTTATGGGCTAAATTTTTTTGAAATTTACGTTGAATAAAATCAAAATTTTTCATTGTCAAACGTAAAGTCATGGGTAGTTCATTTGGGGAACGGGCGGTCTAGAGAGGTGAAAATACCTAGGATCGAGCCCCACCTGCCCTATTATTTTTTAATTTTTCTTTTCAATTTTTTTTTATTTAATTTTAAAAATTACCGAGCAAGGCTCGGTCACCACAATAATAATCGGTCACAAAAAATTTGAACATCTAACAAATGGGGTTTTAATTAGTGAACTAGTAAACTAGGTAAAGGATTTAGTGATGTAAGATTTAGATTAAAGACTCCCTTCCCCGTTATCCCTAACACGCCTCAACGTTAATTGGTAATCCCATTTCCCGAGTACAGAAACTGACATTGTTAAAGGTGACTTGGAATTCATTATTATTTATTTTTTTAGATCTTTATACATCATATAATGTTTGTGTCCCACTACTTACCCCACCACTTTTAGGCAAGTATACAACTTTGACAAACTTTGGCATGTCTCTCTTCAGTTCGTTGTACAGTCTTTCGTTGTCTAACACTAATATCACATCCACCTGAAAGAAGAGTAAAGTAATATATTTATATCAAATCAAAATAATCTTTATCCAAATAAACTCTTTCAATTACTTTTGAATCGTCAAGTATCAATATGATTAATGAAGCTACAGCTGGTTCAGAATGTTGCTCTTACCGAGAAGAACCAGTATATATCGTTAAGAGATGACACATTATCTAAAATCTTAAACTCACCTCAAAGGCTTGAGCGGCGTGCGTCAATACCTTGTAACCACCGCCTTTTACCCATCCGCACGTGTTGATTATAACTCCAGAAGTTGACGCTTAAAATAGACAAATCAGAAGTGACATCATCTTTGAGAGGTGCAGTGTTAACGCCGTAAGTTAAGTTAGTAAGTTAATTTATAAAAGAATAGCTTTGCTTGCGGCTTTGCCCTCGTGGAAATCAAAGTGTCACAAAAGACGCAAAAGTTATTGTGAGTTAACCCTAAGAGATAGAGATATGTCTTCTTCTTCTTTCTCAACCGGTGGACGTCCACTGCTGCACAGTGGTCTCCTTAAGGGAACGCCACAAACCACGTATATATGTATGTATGATATATGTATATACTAGCGGCCTGCCCCTGCTTCACACGGGTATAAAATATATATCCCATGTCAGTCAGTGTAAAAAAATGATTAAAATCGATCCAGTAGTTTGATTTATTCATTACTGCCCGTGGCCCGCAAGCGTTAAATTTGGAGAAAACCAATTTCCTCTCCCTATACCAAGACGATTTCCTGCTATCTTTGGAATATCTAAACTCATATCAGATTCGAAGTGCTATAGAGTGAAGCGGGGCGTCCTCACGGCATTTTAAATCTGTATTATCTCCGAAAATATTCACTTAAATTACATACTGTAAACGGCCATATTGATCTATATTAAATCAACAATTTATTTAAGGTACTTAATTGGATAAGGATTAATGCTGTATTGTATAAAAATTGCTTCAAAAATAATGCATTATTTTTCGTACAAAGTAAATGACAAAAAATGCTATAGTGGGTTATCCATAAGAGATAGACATATACCATCGCGGACTTTTCTGTACACCTTTTCAAGGTGTACAAATACTTAATACAGCATTTTGATAAATCTCGTAGGGTTTAGCCAGCGTTGGCAATGTAAGCGGAAAAAAATGTAATTATTTACAGAAACCTCAAAAATTACAGTATTTCTCTACTCCGTATTGAATGTTATTATACGTACAAACCTTCCTCTGGAATCACTCTATCTATTAAAAAAAACCGCATCAAAATCTGTTGCGTAGTTTTAAAGTTTTATGCGTACATAGGGATATATCGACAAAGAATGCGACTTTGTTTTATAATATGTAGTGATGTGTACGATATATGTATAACTTGTATATTTTAAAAAAAAATGTAAATTTAAGATTTTTGAGAATGGTCACTAGAAAAACTTCATCATTTTTTCTAGTTACTATTCCCAAAAATTCCAAAAGTGGTTGTAAACAAGTCAATAAAGCTTCGGCATTAAATAAATGTCATAATCAAAATACCTTTCTTATTGTTCTCACAGCGCTCTGCAATGACCTCAGCCAGCCGTGAAACAATTGTGTTATACAACTCCAAATTTTCCCCAGGACTTTTGTGTCCAAAGTGATACACTAATGGAGCCTGTTGGCTGAAGCCTTCTTCAATGGATGCAGGCCTTTCTACCAACAATGCACCTGAATAAATAAGAAAAATACACAGTTTTAAACTATAATTGATAGATAATGAAATGGCAATGGTTTGTATTTTATGTATGTTAGGACTCTAAGGGGTTAGCAAGTTAGGGCTAAGCAAAGTGACATTCTCATAACTATCATATAGCTTAATATGTACTGTCAATATATGTGTCACAGAAATAGATGTCTTTTTCAGTTCTCTGAATGAACTTACTAAGATAGCTTTATATATTTTAAGTCATAAGTATTTAAGTTTTGGTACACTAAGTAAGCTGGAAATAAATAAAATAATAAATAAATGAAAAAAAAAAATGTTTTTTCAATCTCAAATCTCAATAAGTCTCCAAAATAATTAGGTATTTACTATAAACAAAGTATACCATATATTATACTAGCAGCCTGCCTCTGCTTCGCACGGGTATAAAATAAATATCCCATGTAAGTCAGTGTAAAAAAAATGATTAAAATTGATCCAGTAGTTTTGGTTTATTCATTACTGCCCGTGGCCCGCAAGCGTTAAATTTGGAGAAAAACAATTTCCTTTCCTATACCAAGATTTCCTGCTATCTTTGGAATATCTAAATTCATATAGTACATTTTTACTTATTTACTTTTACATTTTCTCTATGTATTTTAAACAAACTCTTGAAAGAGCGAGATCGCTGCTAAAGTCGAAGTGTTATAGGACGAAGCGCGGCGTCCTCACGGCATTTTAAATCTGTAATATCTCCGAAAATGTTCACTTAAAGTACATGCTGTAAACGGCTATATTGGTCTATATTAAATCAACTATTTATTTAAGGTACTTAATTGGATAAGGATTAATGCTGTATTGTATAAAAATTGCTTCAAAAATAAGGCATTATTTTTCGTAAAAAGTAAATGACAAAAAATGCTATAGTGGGTTATCCATAAGAGATAGACATATACCATCGCAGACTTTTCTGTAGACATTTTCAAGGTGTACAAAAACTTAGTACATTATTTTGATAAATCTCGTAGGGTTTAGCCTGCGTTTGCAATGTAAGCGGAAAAAAAATGTAATTATTTACAGAAACCTCAAAAATTACAGTATTTCTCTACTCCGTATTGAATGTTATTATACGTACAAACCTTCCCCTGGAATCACTCTATCTATTAAAAAAAAACCGCATCAAAATCTGTTGCGTAGTTTTAAAGTTTTATGTGTACATAGGGATATATGGACAAAGAATGCGACTTTGTTTTATAATATGTAGTGATTAAAAATGAAAATTAATATTTAGTAGTAAATTACATGAACAATGAAATAAATTTGCTACCCACAAACTGATATAATATGTCTCCTAGATTAGAATATTTCTATATTATAATGTTATAATTTATAGCAATCAGGATAGCCATTCACTTCAGCAATAAACAGAAAATTATATAATCATCTTCCTGCCCTTATCACACTCTAAGTGGGGTCGGCGCATGTTATAAACATGCTTTCGCATGATTTGGCTGCGTTTTTACGACCGGCTGCCTGCCTCACGTCAACTTACCTCGGTCGTATTTTACGACACCACGGTAAGAAAGAGGGTGGTCTATTTTACTCACCCGGATACCACATGGTGGGCCAACTTACCTTACTCGCCTTTTACGACACCTCGGTAAGAAATGAGGGTGGTACTATTCTATTTAGCCGGATACCACACGGCGTAAACAGAAAATTATATTAGCAAAAATGTTCTCACCAATGGTTCCAGGGACACTGATATGACCCTGGCCAACATCTAAGTCGACAAATATTGGCCTGCGTCCCATCCTCACAGCATAGTTAAGAAGTATTCTTGTTAACGTAGATTTTCCAACATCACCAGGGCCAACAACCATTGTAACGGGACCTCTTGTGTTTTCCTGCTCTGCTGCTACCCTTTGTTGTTCCAAAGCTGCATGTACATTTAAATATACTACCTACAAATAAGCAATGAAGTAAATGTAAAATATGTAAGAAGTATATTTGTAAGTAAAAAATTTCTTTGAAAGTTTAGCTGCTACACCAACTTAATGTTCTACCACCTGCCACATTAAGTGGTGTCGACACAACATGTTATAAACTTGTTGTCACACGATTTGGCTACGTATTTTACAACCGTCCGCCTGACTGAGTATTTTAGTATTTTACGACAACTCGGTAAGAAATGAGGGTAGTTTATTCTATACAGCCGGGTACCACACTGTGAGTTGATTTAAATTAGTCGCCTTGTCGCCCTTTACTGAGGTGTCCTCAGTAAGAAATGAGGGTAGCCTAATCTATTCAGCCCGATACAATCAAATACACCTTTCTGAGGGTTAAAGAGATAAGTACAAGAAACATGAAGCCCTTAATTGCCCAAGCATTGATTGAATTTTTGCAGTTCTAAGGTAATAATTATAAATATAGATAAAAAATAGCGCATGCAATAATCAATTAAATTATATTACACAATTTTTTATGTTATATGTATAAATAACAGAGCCAGCTATTAGTGTACATGTTCGATTCCCTGTCAGTCTTTGGACTATGAACTGGGCTGATAACTATTAAAAATTTCCTGAAGGAAAAATATTGAACGAAAATTTTATTCCCAGAAACTGCAAATTGCAGTATAAACATATTCTATTCTTCTACTTATAGCAGGTAGCTTTACTTACTTTATTTTATTGTTATACATGTTGTCATCAGTTACAGGCTGTATTTTAAGATGATAAAGCGCACATCAGGATAATTTTTATTATTATGACAGACATAACAAACCATTGGAGTCTCCTTAGCGATATAGCTAACTTCAGTGCGCCCTCGGAGTTCTACTGTGCATCCGTGCCACGTAAATACAGCTACTTTTGCACCCGTGTGGAACTCATACGGTTTGCCTTTGACCAATTCAGTACCGAATAACTCAGCATACCCACTCTTAACCTACAAAATTCATTTGTAAATAATAAATACACAGATAAACCGTCATTATATCAGATATTGTATGAATTTATTTGATTATACTAGACCTCCAAAACCACTTTTTCATTTTTCGATTCAACTTCAAAACGAAGCTCAGAGTCTGGTTCTAATTTAAATTCCTGTAACTGCACTTCCGTCATTTTTATATATTTAAGATAAAATATGTCATATAAGAGGCTTTCAGAAAATATTATATTTTTATTTTAAAGCTATTTTATCACCTTATTTTAAAAAAATAAAAATATACAAACATTGCGTTTCAAACAAACTGACATATTGCAAAATATTAAATAATCTGTGGCAAAAATTACAAAATAAATGTGAGCCAAATAACCTATAAATATAGATAAAATAAAATAGTAACTACAGACTACAGACTTGCAAATATTATAAGGTTTGCGCTTATCTGTAGTAAAAACGTTTCGTTGTCAAATTGAAATTTCGATGAAATTTCGAATTTCTCACAAACTATTTTTTCTACCTTTATATATAAAATTGAAATTCAAATTTCAATATTAAGTTTGAAGCCATTGATGATTTCCGCTATGTGTTATTATATTACTTTAGTTCATTCAAATTGTGTGATATTCGATATAATATGTAGTATATAGTGCAATATCAATACGTCAATAAGTAACGATTTGTTTTCAAATGAGTGATAAATGAAAACTTAAGTTTTCAAAATAATATATTCGGTTTTACAACTAGTAAACAATTTATGTAGTAAACAATAAGAACTTAAAATGGACAGTTCATTTTTCGAGTATCGTGAACAAACTGGCGTAGAAAATGATTCCGATACAGAAATTATCGACAATAGTTTTCGGCAATCTTTGATTCCCAAAACACCAGCTAAGAAAAATCAAACTGTATTTATACCTGAATCTGATGATTCAAGCGCAGGTAAATGATTATTTTTAATGCACATTCAAATACATTGTTTTTAATTTATAAAGTTTACAGATCTAAATTTTATCTGTTCATTCTAGATGAGTCTGAAAAGGAGAATGTAGACAGAAATATATGGAAATCAGTGACTAGAAGGAATAGTGCTAAACAATATCATTTAGTAATTAGTAGCGATGATGGTAAGTTTGTTTACAAATGTAGGTGTTCATCATCCTCTTGCCCTTATCCCACTGTAAGTGGGGTGCGCTCAACATGTTACAAACATGTTGTCACATGATTTAGCTTTGTATTTTACGACCGGCCGGCCTGCCGGACTACAACATACTTTAGTCGCATTTTACAACACCTCGGTAAGAAAGAGAATGGTCTATTAAACTCAATCGGATACCACACGGTGGGTCAACTTACCTTTGTCACCTTTTATGTGGTCTATTCCACTCAGCCGGATACCACACAGAATTTACAGATGTAGGTTATATTAGGTTAAATTATAATATATAGCATATTATAATTTGCATTATTATAACTTTTATTTATTAGTTTGTTATTATAATTACATATTTTACATATATTTATTAATATTTACTAATAAAGTGTAATCCGCACCTTCTCAAACTTTTTTCTATAATCTGGTCTCCAGAGGTAAGAAACAAAAAGACCACCTTTGTTTAGTGTAAATTTTCATTAAACCAGTTATTGATATGTTTTTGGTACTAAAAGTATTAAATAAATATATCAATTTTATGTTATTATGTTGTTTAATCACTTTTTTTTTACTATATTTCGTGTTTTTAGACAAGAGTAGCAAAGGAAGTATAAGGAACATATCAGAATCTTCAAATAAAGTAGTAGTCAGTTCTTCTGAAGATGAAGGTAAGACTAAATTAATTTTAAAATATTTATAGGATGAAAAATAGACAATCCTAGAGTCAAAAGAAGGTTTATTACTTGGTCATTAACAACAGTTAGACTAAACAAGTGTGCTAAACAAAGTACTACATTTATTTAGTTATGTAATTAAATAAAAAAAATAAAAAAGTTATGTAATTATTACATTTCTTATTAAAGGAAATGGTATATTCAGTTGTGAGTTACAAAAATGTTCATAGGATGTAGGATTCTCATAAAAGGTCCATATGTTTTTCATCTATTAAACATAATTAATATCAAATACTACTTTACATACTTTAGCTGCTGCTTGAATATATATAGATATGTGTGTGTGTTGTGTCGTGCCAACCCCATTTAAATGACAGGAGAATGATGAACCATAAATAATATCAGCATAATAGCAATAATTATCAGTTATAAATTAGAACTTTTGTTCAACTCATCTTTCTCCTCTCATCCCACTCTAAGTGGGGCCGGCACTACTTGTTTTGAACATGTTATAACAAGTTTTGGATAGTTCTTTTACGACCGGCTGCCAGCCTTACATGAACTTACCTTAGTCGCTTTTACGACACCTATCCTACTCAGCCGGATATCGCACGGCATTTCTTGTTCAATAGTTAGAGATAATTAAAAAAATTTTAGCTAACGATATGTCTCCGGAAATGGTACCAAAACGGCGCCCGTCAATTAAACCCTCCCCGGCATCGTCTGACTCGTTTGTGAGACGGAAAAAGAAGAAGCACATGATCCTCCTCGACTCTGAATCCGACAACTCCTTTATCAAGGAACGTAGTGGAAAGCGAAAGTGTTTGAAAGACACGCCATTAAAGATTGAAAGTGTACGAAAGAAAGAATTTAATATAAAAAATATAAGTTTACATAGTGATAATAGCGACACTGATAATCAGTGTGATGATAATGACAGTCAATCTGATAATAATGATAATTCTGAAGATAATGATGATGATTCTAGAGATAATGATGATGATTCAGGAGATAATGATGATAATTCTAGAGATAATGACGATGTATCTAATGACAATAACGAAGATCCAAATAGCGATAAGAACGTTGAAACTGAAAGTGACGCTGAACCGGTAGTATCCAGAACTGAACCAGTTGACGAAGAATCTACACAAGAATCTGCGAATGAAGATATTGACAATACAAATCACAGCAAGGGTGTAAGGACTAGTGTTAATACTTCTGATGAAGGTCTTCTTGAAGAAGAGATGGTGATGTCCCGCGCGACACGTATGAGTATCATGGGTGTGATACCGAAGGAGAATGAGAGTGACGATTCAGATTATATACAATCTGATGATGTGAGTTTTCTTTTCAATTTTATTTAATACTAGCTGTGAATACAGTTGGAAATCAGTGTAACAAAGGTTTTGTCGCGTAAATCCAGACTCTGCGGGCATTCTAGGAAATAAAGTAGGAATAAAGTCCCATCAACATCCATTTAGCAGTTAATCTAAATCTTCTTCATCTTATAGTTAAATCTTATAGTTAAAAATAGAATAATTTACTATATAAATAATTTGTCATCCATAAAAAAATATATATTTTACAGGACAGGTCTTATGTCTAGTTTATATACAAGTTAAACTTCTTTTTCGAGCTATGAATCCAAGATTTCATTACAATGACCACTTCTTTTTTAAATCTTTCCCATTTTGACCATTTAATTTTAAGTATAAGAGATGTACTTATACATAAAGTATATTACAAAATTGAGGATTATTTGGAAGATAAAAAAGCCTGGACTTGAAAATCCTTTCAGCTCCATACAGGATTAATTAATAATGTAAAATTGAAAATGTTTAAAAGATTGACCGCCGAGTTTCTTTCTGGTTCTTATCGGTAAGAGCATTCTGAACCAGTTGTAGCTTCATTAATCCTATTGAACCTTAACGATTCAACAGTGCTTGAAAGAGCTTATTTGAATAAAGATTATTTTGATTTAATAATATTTCAGACCTCATCTCGCGCCAATTCAACTGAAAATTTAGCCAAATCTGATATAATCCAAAAAGATTCGTTGGCTGACGACGGAGAGACTTCCCGACTATCGTGTTCACCCATAGCCCCAACTTCTCACAATAATTCAACTCAAAATGAATCCGATGCTTCAAATAATGCCTATAGCCCTGAAATGTGTCAGTTCGTTAGACCCAAAGATCTGAAAGAAAGAGTTTTAAGCAAATTAAAGAACATAGATACCAAAGATTTTAAAGAAAAAGTTATAGATGATGACGTGACAATCATAGACAATGAGCCAGAGATTATTGCGCTTAGCAGCGACGATGAGGATGAGGTGAGTTACCACTTTTGACATTTTGATTGAAGTATTTTGTGAAACTTAGAGGGTTTTGGGTAAGAAATCGATCTAGCCAGGTTTTATTTAAAAAAAATATCGTTTTATCCCTGTTTTCAGGCGTTGAAAAATTACATAAATTGACATTGAATATAAAACTATTTTAGGGTGGTTTATTCGGGGAACGGGCGGTCTCGAAAAATGAAAATACCCAATAATTTTTGTCGTTTTCTTAAGTTTATTTTTTTATTTTTTTTTTGTTTTATGAAAAAGTTAAGTTAAAAAATGTTTTTAACAAACTTCTTGTCCCTACTTTGAACCGTTGAAAAGTTCCCTCGTCTGGAGCCAATCCTGGCAGCATCAGGTCATGCTTATCGTAAACATACATCGTTATCGGGACTGGACCTGTATGTAAAATTTCATCTCAATCGAACAAGTTGGTAAAATCTAATTTGCTAGATTCCACCTTCACATACATACACGCCAAGTTAAATAAAAGCTTTCAATAAAATTGCCCCCTTTTAATTTTATTTATTGTAAAATTATATATTTTTATTAATACGGAACGTATCCACAACTCATCGCATATTTCAATGACAATACTATAAACATACATTTAAAAAAAATAATGTGGGTACTTTAATAATCTCACTTAACGTTAATCATTAAATGTCAGATGTTGTTTAAACTGTTTTGTCGTTTATGTGCTTACCGTTAGAAAATGATTCTGTAATTGTAATAAGTGACTTTTATGCGAATTTGTTACAATGCCAAAACTTGTGAGTTAAATTTTCTTACCTTATATGTGTTTCTTGTTAAAAATAACAAAGATCGCGATATTATAAAATGCATATAAAAGCTTCGAGCATTTTATTAGTCGTAAGACTAAATATTCAAGTAAATAATGAAAAATTGGATATTGTAAAGATTCTTATTTATTAATTAATTGATGTTCGCTACACAAAGTTATTATAATTTCCTTATAAATAGTGTCAATACGATAAAATAATTTAACTATCGTTAAACGTGTTGTAATATTTGAACCTTAACGTTATTTTTTTTATAATTTCATTATTCTCTTGTGTTTCTGTTTATTATTAGGTTATTATTGTTTATTATTTAAGTTGTACAATTACGGCGTGTGGTATCCGGCTGAATAGAATAGCACCACCCTCATTACTTACCGAGGTGTCGTAAAAGGCGACTAAGGTAAGTCGACCCGCCGTGTGGTATCCGGCTGAGTAGAATAGACCCCCCTTATTTCATACCGAGGTGTCGTAAAAGACGACTAAGGTAAGTTGACCCACCGTGTGGTATCCGGTTGAGTAAAATAGACCACCCTCTTTCTCACCGAGGTATCGTAAAATACCACTAAGATAAGTTGACGTCAGGCAGGCGGCGGTCGTAATAACTCAGCCAAATCAAGTGACAGCATGTTTATAGCATGTTGTGCCGACCCCACTTAGAGTGGGATCTAATTTCGGGGACGCCTGTCGGTGCAGGGAGGGTGGTCAGCTCCTATTCCGGACTATTCCACCCATAAATGATATGGCAAGGATGATATGATATAGGATGGAGGATGATATAGCAAAATATTTTTATTATTATTTATAAAACGAATGTGTCAAGGTTACTGCCAAATGGGCCAACGAGTCCGGTCAAATTGTCACTGTATTAAAAACAGTTATTGTTTTCAGAGTAAAGAAGATAAGAAATCTCCTAATCCTAAAAGTACATCGAAGTCTACGGGAAATGACATTAAGCAATACCTCGCACCGCCCAGCTACCCCAACCAAGTGGTGTACGTGCAGAAACATGTCCGGGAGAATGAGCTCAGCAAGCTGAATGGGCTCAAGGAGGACTTGCAAAATGTCAGGGTTAGTCATCATCCTCCTGCCCTTATCCCACTATAAGTGGGGTCGGCACAACATGTTACAAAGATGTTGTCACATGATTTGGCTAGGTGTTTTATGACCGGCCGCCTGCCTGACGTCAACTTACCTTAATCGTATTTTACGATACCTCGGTAAGAAAGATGGTGGCCTATTCTTCAATTGTAAAAGATATAAAAAAATGCTATTAAAAAAAAAGGAAGCGCCAGAGGACATGTGGAAATTGATCGCAGGTTTTGTTTGAACTTTTTTGGTCCGCCTGTTACCATTAGGCTATCACAGCTTTGAATTTGACAGCTCAAATATAATTTGGATTCAATTCTACATTTTTGCATTTTTTGAATGCCCGAAAACGGGTATAAAACGATATTATTTTAAACTAGCGGCCTACCCTGCTTCGCACGGGTATAAAATATATAGCCTATGCCACTCAGTGAAAAAAATGATTAAAATTGATCCAGTAGTTTTAATTTAGGTATTCATTACTGCCCGTGGCCCGCACGCGTTAAATTTGAAGAAAAACAATTCCCCTTTCCCTATACCAAGAAGATTTCCTGCTATATCTAATATCTAAATTCATATACTACATATTTACATTTTACATTTTTCCCTATATATTTTGTTTAAAATTAATTACAGAATGTCTTTATATACAACATTCATAGCTTTGTTATCATTAGACAATACAAACATGTTTTCTTTAGAGGTTACTCTTAAAAGAGCGACATTTAGTTGCGCGTCCGATCGCTGCTAAATTCGGAGTACTATAGGGCGAAGCGCGGCCTCCTCGCGGGATTTTAAATCTGTGATATCTTCGAAAATGTTCATTTAAATTACATGCTGTAAACGGCCATATTGATCTATATTAAATCAACAATGTATTTAAGGTACTTAATTGGATAAGGATTAATGCTATATTGTATAAAAATTGCTTCGAAAATAAGGCATTATTTTTCGTAAAAGTAAGTTAATGATAAAAAGTGCTATTGTGGGTTATCCATAAGAGATAGTCATATACCATCTCGGACTTTTCTGTAGACCTTTTCAATGTGTACAAATACTTAGTACATCATTTTGATAAATCTCGTAGGGCTTAGCCTGTGTTCGCAATGTGAGCGGAAAAAAAAGTAATTATTTACGACATCACATTAGAAACCTCAAAAATTACAGTATTTCTCTACTCCACATTGAATGTTATTATACATATACGCCACTTACGCCACGGGCGCCGGAGAGGCAACATCGTTTTAACGCGTCTCTTTCCGTTTAATAAAAATTAAGTATAAAACCAATTTTAACACGCGAATATCAACTCATACGATACATAATATTCTTAAAGTTGCAGTGATAGTTCTTGTTCGTAGTGAATAGTGACAATATTACGTAAATATATCAAGGTGAAGCGAATTACTCATCAACGCGATAAGCGGAGTACCGGTCGCTGGCCGCGCTCGCCGTGTCGGCCGGCGCGTAAACATCTATTCATTCGTTTTTATGCATTTACCTGACCGATTTAAGAATAAATTTAAAGTAGTTCGCCGCTGTATAATATAAAAATGCAATGTGCCGCGTGTAATGATGTCATAAACAATAAAGAGATGGCATCCTGTTATGGATGTAAACATAAATATCATTTGCAATGCACTAATATACCCTCAAAGGCATTCCGTTCGGGAAATCAGGACACTAAGCGCAGCTGGAAATGTCAAGCGTGCAGGAGGAATTCACCCAAAAGTGATAATTGTGGCTCTCCGTTACAACCAGCTTCTTACGAGAGCACCTCGACCGAGAACGTCACAACACGTAAGAGAATCGAACGCGACCCAATCGGTTGCGCAGAAAGTGACACATACGTTACTCAGGCCAATCTGCGGAGTATCCTGAAGGCGACTATTACAGAAACGATTGCCGAAGATTTGGTAGCTCTTAAGGAGCAAGTGTCGAGTTTTCGAGATTCGCTTACCTTCTTCAATAATAAATATGAAGACCTAAAGACTGAAAACGAGGATCTAAAGAAACAGCTGAACGATACAGTAAAGGATCTGAAATCCCTTAAAGAAGATAATAAATCCCTCCAAAACAGTCTGACCGCTTATGAAAACCGCCTCAAAAAATTAGAGGTGGAAAGCACCCAACAACAACAGTGGGTAAGATTGCAAAACATCGAGATTGTTGGCGTTCCGGAGAAGGCGGAGGAGTCCACATTGGACGTAGTAATGAAAACGGTGAAACACATCGGGGTGGACGTGGTTGCTGATGATTTTGAATTCGCTCACCGGGTCCAGCCCCGGCGCGCCGCATCGGGAACTTCTTCGCCATCGACCAGAACAATTATAGCACGTCTGAAGCAGCGAACTCGGAAGGATCAAATAATAGCAGCAGCTAGAAAATTTCACTCCTTCACCGCTAAAGAGATCGGTTTGGGTCTAGCGACACAAAAAATTTACGTGAACGAACACCTGACGCGAGAAAGTAAGTTGCTGCTGCGCGCCTGCAAAACAAAAGCCAAAGAAGCCAATTATAGTTTTGTATGGACAAAAAACTGCAGAGTATATGTGCGCCGCAACGAAAAGTCACCACCTATTCCGGTAAATACAACAACCGATATCAAAAAAATTGTTTGAGGTGTCTTGTATTATATCTTTGCGTATCTTTTATATTTGTGAAGCTTGTCACTAAGCCGACACACCCTTACAATTATTTTTCTAGTTATAAAACTAACCTTTTTCAGAAACTGACATACACACACATAAACACACCACATTATAAACATATCATAAAATATAGTAAGAGACATAATTTTTTAAGTTGTGCTACACTGCTCTCTAAATCTAAAATAAAAATCTATTTCCTTTTATCCCCGTACACTATAAGTATATTGTACAAAGGTAAAAACTTGGATTATAATATATATAAATTAAAAAATAATATACAAAAATTAAAAATGATAATGAAATACATAAAAACTTTTTTTGGATTGCTACGGTCAATAAACCTACATAAACTATCTATATCAAGCATGAGTTATTGCACAAATAAATATAGTCTACTCGACCACAGCCTACTAATATATGTTTATACATTGTTCTATATTTATCTTAATCATATAGCGAGAAACGCTTACGGTTCTCTCTGTAACCGAGAAATTAATTTAGTTCTGGTCCTAAAGTATGAAACAAAACTCAAAGGAAAAACAGGAAAATTACTAACGAGATCTTATAACTTACTTGTTGATATTTACCGTATTCTTCAATTCCATAAATGTTTAACAGTATTTGGCATAATTAATATATTATTTAATGATTTTACAAACAAATAATAACTTATCTGTTTATTATCAGAACGTTAGGGGGCTCAGAACAAAAACCAACACGTTCTACAATAATATCCTGTCTTGTAATTACGATTTAATATTGATAACAGAGTCATGGTTATGTGACGGCATCCTAGATAGCGAGCTCAGTGATAGTAAATATATAAGCATGCGGCGGGATCGCGGATCGGGGCGCGGCGGGGGAGTCTTGGCCTTGTGTGCGTCGCGCTTAGAACCGCGCCTCCGTCCGGAGTGGCAACATGCAGATATCGAATGTTTATGGTTTACGGTTTCTTCCAAGGTGCTAAAATCAAACCGTAACTTACATGTTGCTGTGGCTTATTTTCCACCCTACGATACCACGCTCAGAAAGATTAATACTTTCCTAGATAACTTAGTAGAAATTAGTAATAAAGTTGAAGGTGACCATATCTTAATTACAGGAGATTTTAATTTACCGTGTATTAATTGGCTCAATAGCGAGCCACTAGTACTAAAAAAAGGGTCATTGGATATGCAAAACACTGCTTCTAAATTTATAGAAAGGATTGTTTTTTCTGGTCTTACTCAATACAATCTCAATGTCAACTGTTCGAATAACATCTTAGATTTGATAATTTGTAATTTCTCCGTTACAGTCGATACTGCTAACCTCCCGCTCGTGCCGGAAGATAATTATCATCCCTCGTTGTTATTTAAAAGTGCTGACATTATAAGCAAATCATTTAAAAATCGATCCTTGTTAAAGCGACAATTTAGTAAAGCGGACTATCATATTATTAATAATTGTATAAATGATACGGACTGGTCTTTTATCAATCAAATAGGTAATTTTTCAGAAGCTGTAAATACCGTTTATGTAGTTCTTAATAAGATCATTGATAATCATGTACCTAAAAAAATGTGTTCTGGTGCCTATATTTACCCTGTTTGGTACAGTAAAGCATTAATTAAACTAATAAAAGAAAAAAATAAATATCATAAAAATTGGATTCAATTTCACAACCCATTAGACTATAATGAGTTTTCTACGCTGAGACGCCGACAAAAGAAATTACAAAAAGAATGCTTAGATACCTATATAAAATTATCACAAAATAACATTAAGCGTAATTCTAAGTTATTTTGGTCATATGTAAATTCTAAAAAGAATCGTAAATCAAAATATCCTAATAATATGACATTTAATAACACAGAGATTACTAGTGGAAAAGATATTTGCAATTCTTTCAACTCTTATTTTATCCGGAATTTTGGAAACTCATCTCACTCCCATATGGCAATTTCCACTTATACTGAAAATGAAAAAGCAAATAGTATGCATAGCATTGACATATCTCGGGAATTGATTTTAAAACTTATAAAAAATCTTGACGGGTCCAAAGGCTCCGGTAGCGACAATTTACCACCAATTTTCTTTTTGAACTGTGCAGATTCTATTGCTTATCCAATTTCTCTCCTTTTTGATAGAAGTTTACGGGATGGTTATGTTCCTATAATTTGGAAGACCGCGCATATTGTTCCTGTGTATAAGAAAGGCGTAAAAACCGCGATTGAAAACTACCGGCCGATATCTATATTAAACGTTTTGGCAAAACTGTTGGAGAGAATTGTACACGGTTATATATACAGTAATCTTGCTCAATTGATACCAGAGCAACAACATGGTTTTATTAAAGGCCGATCAACGCAGACAAACCTGGCTATTTTTATTAATGATGTGACGCGAGGTATAGATGGTGGGAAATCAGTGGATGTGATCTACACGGACTTCGAAAAAGCATTTGACCGTGTAGATCACATAATTTTACTGCGTAAGCTATTTGAATTGGGTATTCGAGGTAACTTATTGAGGTGGTTTGAGTCATATTTAAGAAATCGCTGTCAAGCAGTAACTATAGGAGGATACCGCTCTGATTACGCCAATATTCCTTCGGGAGTGCCTCAGGGCTCAATACTGTCACCTTTACTTTATGCTTGCTATCTTCACGACATTCAAAAGACTCTGAAACACGCAAAATTCCTCATGTATGCGGATGATACAAAAATTTATATGACAATAAAAGATCGGTCAGATTGTGAAAAACTGCAATCTGATCTTGACAAACTAGCCAAGTACTACAAAGACAATAAAATTGATGTTAATGTAGACAAATGTTCATCCGTAACGTTTACGCGTAAAAAATCACACATTAAGGCTACGTATATACTAAACGATACTATTATTCCCAGAGTAGATAAAGTTAAAGATCTTGGTATTATATTTGATTCCAAATTGACATATTCTGATCATGTAAATTCGATTGTTAACCGTGCTAATAAAACACTAGGCTTTGTATTACGTATAACTCAGCCCTTTTCAGACCAAAATTGCTTAAGACTTCTTTATTGTTCACTCGTTAGAAGCATTTTAGAATACGGTAGTTGCATTTGGAACCCCGCAACCAATTATCAAAAACATAACATTGAAAAAGTACAATCAAAATTTTTTAAACATCTTAGTTTTCGAACAAACTCAAATATTAACATGAACGATAATTATAAGCAGTTATGTACAACTTATAAACTCATGTCTCTTGAAAATAGAAGATCCCTGTTAGACATGCTTTTCCTACACAAGATATGCAACGGCCACATAGACTGCATTGAGCTGGTAAATAACATAGTGCGCTTGTGCACTCCTAAACATTTATTTCGCAAAATACCTCTTTTCTGTGTCCCTTTCACCAAATCTATATATGCCGGGAACTCGGTAGTATGTCGACTGCTTAGAACATATAATGTCAATTATACCCAGATTGATATATTTAATAACTCCAAGGAGTGTTTTAGGAAAAAAATTCTCGATATAATGCAGACTTCATAGTACATTAATTAAATTATATCTATAAAGTATTTTTTGAAATAAACATAATAGAATAAAGATTACATATTTAATTTTATATTATTATATTATATATATTTCACGCATAGCATACACATACACACGCAACACACACACAGACACATACATACACATCACATACTTCTCTGGCGTCCTAATTATAATAAGTAATATGTTAAAATCTAAAAATAAATAAAATAAGTAAAATTTAAATAAAAAAATAAGTAAAATTTAAAATCCGTTATTGGCTGTATGTACTGTTAATTTAATACTTTGTAAGTTACTAGATTAAGAGCTGTGGATTTTGTAAAAATAAATAAATAAATAAATAAATATAAACCTTCCTCTTGAATCACTCTATCTATTAAAAAAACCGCATCAAAATCTGTTCCGTAGTTTTAAAGATTTAAGCATACATAGGGATATAGGGACAAACAAAGAATGTGACTTTGTTTTATACTATGTAGTGATAATCCTTATAGCATTATTCATTATTCACGCGCGATGGCTTATTATTAGCGTATTTCATGTATAACTTTGGTGTTTCTATACCGATTTCAATGATTCTTTTTTTATATAATGGTTAATACTATTCACTTTTTTATTTAGGGATGACTGAGAGTGATATAAACGTAGGAGTAGACAAATATAACCAGAAAGCTTCGAACTGCTAAGCTATCGGAAGTTACACGTGTTATTGTGAGTCAACCATAAAAGATAGACATATGCTGTTGTGGGATATTTTTTATATAATTTTAAGGAGAACATTTCCGTCATACATGATTTCTGTGTAGCTTTAACCATCAAGGTTGCACACGCGACGGAAGCTTAAAAAATGGAGTAACTTCTCCCGTTTTCCCGACATTTCCGTTCACTGCTCTGCTCCTATTGATTGTAGCGTGATGAAAAGTATACTATAACCAGCCCAGGAGTATGAAAAACAATTGTACCGAGTTTCGTTAAAATCCGTCGAGTAGTTTTTGTTTCTATAACGGTTATACAGACAGACAGACAGACAGACAAAAATTTTACTGATTGCATTTTTGGCATCAGTATCGATCCCTAATCACCCCCTGATAGTTATTTTGCAAATATATTCCAGTTACAGAATTGACCTCTCTACAGATTTATTATAGGTATAGATGAAGCCGAGCTAGATCGATTTTTTGCCCCGAAACGCTCTACATACTATGTTTCATAAAGAACGTTAGAGGCGTTTCCGAGACTCAGAAAATATACATATATTGTAGACTAGTAATATCCCGCGGTTTCCCCCGCGTACATACCGATCTCATGGCAGTGGAAAGTCTACTAAGTCGGACTATAGATTTATGTTTGTTAAATATATCATCAATAGTTTCCGCAGCGCATGCGATGACAGATTTTTATAAATACTTTTTTACACCTTATTACATTTTTATTACGGATCCCTATTTTTTTAATGTAATATAGCCTATGTTGCTCAGTAAATATGCAGCTTTCCAATGGTGAAAGAATTTTTGAAATCGGTCCAGTAGTTTTTGTGTGAAAACATTGCAAACATACATACAAATTTTTCCACTTTATAATTTATACTAATATGTAAAGCTGGAGAGTTTGTTTGTTTGAACGCGCTAAACTCAGGAACTTCTGGACCGATTTGAAAAAATCTTTGAGTGTAAGATAGACCATTTATCGAGGAAGGCTATAGGCTACTCGTATATACCATCAAACTAAAATGAATAGGACAGGAGCAGCAATAAATAATATTACGAAAACGACAAGTTCTTAAAAGTCCGTGACAGCATATGTCTAGCTTTTAAGGTTAACCCACTATAACCATTTTTATGCTTATCAAAATACTATATTACAGTTTGTCATTCCACGCGGGCGGAGCCGCTGGTGATTGCTAGTATTAGTATAGATTTACTCATTTAAATGTTAAATATTTGAATTTGAATGATATGTTATATCTGAAACAGCATTTGCTGGAAAACATGGAGGTGAAGACGTTGCCTGACGGCGGCGCTAAGCTGATCGAGAGGCTCGCGGCTCTGGAGGCCGACGTGCGACGCCAGGGCGACAAAGTGGCCAACATGGTGGTGGCAATAGGTGACGTATTTTCCGCTTGAGTGACGTCATTGACACGACCTTTTTGCCCGTTTTGAGTGTAAGTATGTAACGGCCTGTTACTATCCCACTGCTGTACTCGCACTATGTATTCGCTGATAAGATGGGAGATACTAGGTAAGGATGAAATTGAAGTTGAGGATCTGACAAATATCTCCTTCAGGGATATTATCAGGTTCGTAAAAGCTACGGGAAGAGCAGGTGACACTGTCGGGACAGCAGTGAAACCCTTGTCTCAACATGGGGAAATGGGTGGAATAGTCCGGAATAGGAGCTGACCACCCGCCCTGCACCGACAGGCGTCCCCGAAATCAGACAGATAGATAGATCCCACTGCTGAGAATAGGCCTCTTCGGATAAGTAGGTTACACATATCTCCAGAATTCTCTAGAGATATGCAGGTTTCCTCACAATGTTTTCCGTCACCGAAAAGCGTGTGATAAATTGCAATTATCAGTTAGACACATAAGTTTTAGCAGAAAACTCCCGTGAAACCGTTGAACCCGTGACCTCCTCGAAAGTGTCACACAGTGTTACTGCTGGGCTACCACAGCTTACTGAGATTGTGTACCTAATTATAATACTAATATTTATCGCGACGAGCCCTGACCAAAGCAAGAAGCTCTAGCTTAATTTTACAGCTTATTTGTTGGATCAACCGTAGGATAAAGAAGGCAGTATTGCTTGAGACGGCATTTATTCTGTGGAGGTTCTTAAGTATCGTACTCATTACTTTCTCTGTTTTCTGTGGTCTATATTTTTTTTGTATAAATAAAAATATTTAACACTATACAATAGTGTGTGTAAATAACTTTTTTTTATAGAATAGGAGAGCAAACGAGAATGCTGTGCAAAATATTATTTTTGCACCGCACTTTACATGTACTTTATATGAACTTTAAAATATTATTTTGCTATAAGCCGTAGTGATAAAGCGATAGCGATGATAAAATAAAAAAAGAATATATCGTCATCATTCTCCTACCCCTTATCCCACTGTAAGTGGGATCTGCACAACATGTTTTGGCTAGTTATTTTACGACCGGCCGTCTGTATGACGTCAACTTACCTTAGTCGCCTTTAACGACACCTTGGTAAGCAATGGGGGTGGTCTATTGTTTCCAGCCATTTACCATATAGCGGGTCAACTGACCTTAGTCACCTTTTACGACAAAGCAAATAGAAAATATATGTTTTACTAAATGTACAGTGTACTACCCGTTTTCATACATAAGATAGTAAAAAGCGTGCACTACAAACCCGCAACACCGCTACCGTAGTACACAAGCAATGCACACATTCACTATTACAAACTCAACGATCGTTTCGCCCAATAACTGAGTCTTTGTCAGGAAATACTTTTAGATTCAATTGGCTCTGCTGTTGACTGCAATTTGCGATTCTACGAATACTGTATGTTTTGCATTCTTGTACCGCTTTGTGTTAACAAATATTATTTTCAGAATTGCCTGACGAAAACAAGTCGAAAGACGTTTCAGTGCCGCAAAATAAAGGCCTATCATGGGATGATATACAAAAAGCTAGCAATTCGGTGCAACCAAGAATGTTTGGCAAACAAGGTGAGACTATATTAAATATTTATTTTTAAACTTATGTTTGAATTTGTGCCTTTATAATATAATATTTATAATATAATATAAATAGAACAGCTTTCCGAACCAACAGTAGACGATTCAAAAGCACTTGTTTACAAGTTTATTTGAATAAAGAAATAATTTATAGAATTAGGCATTATTTTGCGGAGATCCATAATACAAAAGTAATAATAGAATTATTGTGCAATAATCCTCAATGAAGTAAAATAAAAAATATATATAATGCTAAATGTAGAGTGGACAATCGGTTATCATACCTGATACATGCAGGATTCGTATAAACACATGCACAAACCTCCACCACAGTCACCACAATACACAAGCACTACATACGTTCACTATAACAAACTCAACAATCGTTTCGCCCCGCAACTGAAGCATCATCAGGAGCCAAAATTGCATGCTATGCGATTTTGATCGTGGAGTCTATCAGTAAAATAGAAATAATAGATGAAGTAAAATAGAAAGTATATAGCATTATATATATTTTCTATTTTACTTCATCGCGGGTTATAGCAAAATAATTTTATTATTACTTTTGAATAAAGAAAATTTTGAGTTTGAGTTTAGGTTAATTGCATTACGGTTTTATGTGAATTGATTGAAATATAACGCGCGAAAAGCGTAATGACACTGCTTACCACGCACGCATTTTTATGACACTTTTTTTTAATTTATTTATTTTGTAAGACCATCAACAACAAATACATCGTATACAAACAACAAATACGTGAGTTTATTTAATGTGTATACATTAAATAAACTCACTATTAATATAGACAGTTTTTAGCTAAATGTATCGTCAATTACAGATGGTGACGACATGAGCATTACAGTTGACAAAATATAAACATAAAAAAAAACATAAAGGAAAGACCATATCATATAAAGCTAAGAAAATACAATACAAGGACATTCAAAATTAGTTTTCTAATTCTATTGTAGACTATAATAACAATTTAGGTACATTAGTTTATATAATACATAAACATATACATACATAATACATATACATACATAAAACATAATACATATTATACATACAAGTGTTAAAGAATAAGATCTAATTAAGTTAAGAAATTATTATCCACTTACACTTTAGCAATGTCCACCCATATGGCCGAGCGGAACATGATACTAGACCGTTTGCGGGACTTATGGGAGTCCCACGCCTCCCGACCACCGGAACACGAGCTGTATGAGCAGCCTGCGGGAGTCAAGAGTGAGCTGATGGAGCACCAGCTGCACGCGCTCGCCTGGCTCAGGTGGAGGGAGACGCAGCGGCCTGCGGGGGGTATCCTGGGTAAGAGACGATGTGCACCTGGAACTAGGGTCACCCGTACTATATTATGTAGTATCGTACTATATTTTAGTCAATTGCACTATATATGTAAAGAATATAAATTCTTTTTAATTTTCACAATTAAACAATTAGATCACATAATTATAATAAAAAAATGTTTGATAGAAATAGAACACAATTTGATTTCAATGAAGGGGATATGGTTTATGTAGAGAATAGGAACAAACTAAATAGGCACAAATTAGATGAACTAAGAATTGGCCCATTTAAAATTATTGAAAAATTATCAAATTCAATATATAAAATTGATACAGGATATAAAAAATTAGAGTCAAATCTCTTTCATATTACAAAACTTATACCAGTGCCAATATAAAGCAAAAAAAAAAAAGTATGTAAAGTAAGATTAATGTTGTAAAATTTAGTTTAACGTTATGAAATTCGACTCAATTACCTAATTAAATTAAATATAAGTAGCTAGAATTTTTGTTAAACAAAATTTTTTTAAAGGAGGGGGGAGATGTAAAGAATATAAATTCTTTTTAATTCTCATATGTACACATCTCAATTTTAAATTTGGAAAAGGAAACGAATTGACGCCGTCAAAAGAAAAATGTTTAAAGCAAATATTAACAGGATTGATATAATGTAAATATTTAAAGGCAAAATATAAACTTTATTGTCGTTTCTTTGATTTTTCAGAGCAACACACTTTTTTATTTTGCCGCTCCAAGAAAATTACTTTATATATATTATTGAAAAACAATATAGGACGAAAAATACTATATTTTTATCGCTAATTCAATTGTCGCGCTTTTTTTGAATCACCTGAGAATGGAACGCACCCGCAGCGCTGCATAGGGAATGTTTGAACGAAACTCATTCATGTATTTACGAGACTTAGTTCGTTAGTAACTCTAACTCCTTTGTCATTGTCCAGCGAAAAGTAATAATAAATAGTCATGGAAAAATAAATAATGATTGAAAATTGATATGTACTATTTTTTTCCTGAATTTTCTAAAAGTACTATATTTTTTTGATTTAAAAAGAAAAATACTATTTTTCTTCAAAAAAAAAGGTGGCAACCCTAGTTAAAACAAAATAACCTTTTAAACAAACACACAGGCTTTAATGACGCTTAATAAAAAAGTTATATTAATTAATTAAATATAATACAAAAAATAAACTAATAACATAAAACATCTGGCTGACCGAGCCTTGTTCGGTATTTTTTTACAAAAAAAAAAAAAGAAACAAAGAAAAAAATAATTATTTAGTTGGTGAACGATCCTAGGAATTTACATTTGTCGACACTGCCCGTTCCCCAAATAAGCTACGCTGACTTGACACTTTGAGGCAACAATTCAATTCAATATAAATTTTAGAATTTTTTAGTGCCCAAAAACAGGGATAAAACTCCTTTCTCTCTAGAAAAACCCCTTCATGGTTAATTTCAGGAAAATCGTTTGTTCCGAGATTCCGAAAATATATATACATATTAACTTCAACTCTATATATAAACTCTTGATGTAATTTAAAAAGAAAGTGACTCCTGTTAACAAGAAGTGAAAACTCAAACGTCAAATTACCAACATATTTAAACACAATTCCCCACTATCTATACAATCTTTCGACCTTTTTGTCATAATACTTTGATAATTATCATCACTACATATTATAAAACAAAGTCCATATTTCCGTATGTACGCATAAAACTTTAAAACTACGCAACCGATTTTGATGCGGTTTTTTTTAATAGATAGAGTGATTCTAGAGGAAGGTTTGTACGTATAATAACATTCAATACGAAGTAGAGAAATACTGTAATTTTTGAGGTATCTGTAAATAATTACATTTTTTTCCGCTTACATTGCAAACGCAGGCTAAACCCTACGAGATTTATCAAAATGATGTACTAAGTATTTGTACACCTTAAAAAGGTCTACAGAAAAGTCCGCGATGGTATATATCTATCTCTTATGGATAACCCACAATAGCAGTTTTTTTCATTTACTTTTTACGAAAAATGATGCCTTATGTTCAAAGCAATTTTTATACAATACAGCATTAATCCTTATCCAATTGAGTACCTTAAATAAATTGTTGATTTAATATAGATCAATATGGCCGTTTACAGCATGCAATTTAAGTGAACATTTTCGGAGATATTACAGATTTAAAATGCCGTGAGGACGCCGCGCTTCACCCTATAGCACTTCGAATCTTTTAGAGTTTGTTTAAAGACATTCTGTAATTAATTGTAAAAATAAAATACATAGGTAAAATGTGAAAGTAAATAAGTAAAAATGTACTATATGAGTTAAGATATTCCAAAGATAGCAGGAAATCGTCTTGGTATAGGGAGAGGAAATTGTTTTTCTCCAAATTTAACGCTTGCGGGCCCCGGGCAGTAATGAATAAATCAAAACTACTGGATCGATTTTAATAATTTTTTTTACACTGACTGACATGGGATATATATTTTATACCCGTGCGAAGCAAGGGCAGGCCGCTAGTTCAAATATATAATAAAAAAAACATACAGTATACTACAAATACAATATTACAAATATAAATAATACAATACAAGTATTAAAATGACACAAGAACTCTAACTAAACCTACTTGTTTAACCGAGACAAGTTGTAACACGATCTAAATACGTCGGTCTGTAATAATCGTACAAGACAAGCTTTACAGTAAGACTGCAAGATAACAAGACAAGTACATGTAACAAGACTAGCTTTTATAGAATTAGGCTTTACTTTGCGGAGGTCCATAATACAAAATTAATGAGAATATTATTTTGCTATAATCCGCGATAGAAATTTAAAAAAAAAATTAATTTTATCGCGGATTATAGCAAAATAATATTCTCATTACTTTTGTAAGACTAGCTTTGTCAAGGCAAACCAAGCCGTTCTATCGGTCACGTGATTATCGTGTTGTCAGTATATCCGGTATTAAAGACCAAAGATGTGACATTTGAAGTAGTCAATCTTCTACCAATAATAACCTTGTAATTATAATCATAAATCAATTTTTTTTAGTAACAAAAGCAATCATCAAAAAAATAATTCGTTGCGTGCTTTAATAGTTTACTTTCTTTTCCAGCTGACGACATGGGTCTCGGAAAGACTATCACGTTGATTTCCCTCATCGTCAGCGAAAAGCAGAGTTCAATAGACGATGACGAGGACCAAGATAAAAGCTCGAGACGTAAGTTATACCCATGTCCATGTATTGAGACCGGCTATACTCACGACGGTAAGGGTGGGGATGTGTAGTAAGTATTTAAGTCTCAATAATGAGTGTATATGCGCAGTAAATTTGCCTTTTTAATTATACTATTTTGTTGCTATAACAAGTAAAATCTCTGATTTGCTCTAAGTTTAGTTATACAAAACAGATTTATAGATTTACTAGCTGCCCGCTCCGGCTTCGCACGGGTAAAAATATATATAGTGGCCCAGGCCACTTAGTGAAAAATTTGGAGTAAAATGATTCCCCTTTCCCTATACCATGAAGATTTCCTGCTATCTTTGGAATATCTAAATTCATATATTACATTTTTTACTGTTTACATTGTTCCCTATGTATTTTATTTGAACAATTAATTACAGAATGTCTTTATATACTACATTCACAGCCTTCTTATCATTAGACCATGCAAACATGTTTTCTTTAGAGGTTACTCTTGAAAGAGCAACATATAGTTGGCCATGTAAAAAATAAACGCGTCCGATCGCTGCTAAATTCAAAGTACTATAAGGCGAAGCACGGCGTCCTCGCGGCATTTTAATTCTGTAATATCTTGGAAAATATTCATTTAAATTACATGCTGCAAACGGCCATATTAATCTATATTAAATCAACAATGTATGTAAGGTACTTAATTGGATAAGGATTAATGCTGTATTGTTAAAAATTACTTCGATAATAAGGCATTATTTTTCGTAAAAAGAAAATATAGAATCCTGTTAATTCTACGGAATAAGATTGCCAAACTATTATTCGATAACAGTCCACGCGAACGAAGTTGCAGATTAAGCTAGTTGTATAATAACTAGATGATTTCACGTCACTGTGACTGGGTTTTGAAGATAGTTATTCAGAACATACAATGCGTGGTTGCTTGGTAAAGCTAGGCTGTCGTTCAGTAACACGGTGGGCAGGGAGCGATCACGGGCAGCGGTGGCTTCCTTCTGCTCTGCGGAGGGGGGCGATGGAGCGGTTCCGGGAACTTTTGTTCTGGATCCAATCTGCTGCTGGCGAGTCCAGGTGGAAGCAACTTGCCTAAGCCCATCGTCTGCCGCCCTATCAGGGGGACCTTCGGACGTTCCGAACGGGGTATATCGGACGTCTGACTTACAGGTACCCGAGGCGGTCGGTGCATCTGGTGCTCCCGATGCACCGGTTAGCGGAGGGCTTCTCTTGAGGGAGTTCCCTACCCGGAGGAGGTGTTCTCTGGGATCAGAGCTGCCGGCGGGGATGGGGGCAATGTGTACAATGATACCCTGTCCTTGGCCCTGTCCATAAGCAGCGTAGTGGAGCACACAGGTCGTTTTAGTCGGTGCTAGTCCGACATATCCAGACCCAGATCGGTACGACATAAGTACCTTCAAAAAACGTGTTTTCAACTTTTTTAAAGAACGGCAACACACTCGCTCTGCGAGAGGTCGTGGGCGGCAGTGATAACTTTAAGGTAAAACGCATGCTCGTTTGCCATCCTATACCATAAAAAAAAAACAACCGCCGCCTGTCCCCGTTGAGAGGCGCTACCCATAAGGGGTTTTTCCTGTATAACAAGGGCTGTTGTTCAGTGGTTCGTGGCGGCTCGCTGGTGGTGTGTCCCGCGACGCTGGTGCAGCAGTGGGCCAGCGAGGTGGGCAAGCACTGCGCGGCGCACACGCTGTCCGTGTGCCTGCACCACGGCGCCGCCCGCGCCACGCAGCCCCACCGGCTGGCTTCCAACGACATCGTCATCACCACGTACAACATACTGCAGCGGGAGAGTGAGAAGGTATGACTTAATTTTCAGAAAAATCGATGGTTCTTCTCGAAAGACTCTAAATTTTAACATACCTAATGATAAACTTTGAAACTGCTTTGTATTTTTTTCCGTACATTAAAATAAAAATTGTGAAATCAAACGTAAATTTTTCAAAAATTTTAATAGTAAAAAAGAGTGCTTTTTTTCAAAAATTTACAACTTTGAGTTGCATAAAAAATATTTTAAGAATTCTAAGAATCGGGTTTCATAAGATAGAAGAATAACAAAAAAAAAAAAACTTTCAACGTAATTTTGGTTGATTGATAATTGCAATTTATCACATGCTTTTCGGTAAAGGAAAACATCGTGAAAATCTGCATATCTCCATAGAATTTTGGGGATATGTGTGACCTACCAATCCGGATTGGAGCAGCGTGGTAGGTCTTAACAGGTCTTAACCATTCAACATGTAAGGAGAAGATTTATTTTCTACCCAGACATATAATTAAACTAATGATAAATGATTACTCAAATTATGCTACTATAAACTAATGCTACTAAAACTATAAATGCCGGGGGGCGCGCGTTGTTCGCATTGCTTGTAGACAAATGCAACCTTGACGAGGCGGTGCCGCGCGTCCGTATTTATACTGATATGTGTAAGATGCTAATATGCACCGAACAAACCCTTCTCTCCAAAAACCGAGAGAAAAGGCATAGGCTGTTACTTTTATGCTAACCTCGCCGATTGTCATATAGAACGGCGTACTGAAGCGCGTGCACTGGCGTCGCGTGGTGCTGGACGAGGCGCACGTGGTCCGCAACCACAAGTCTGCGACGTCGCAGGGCGTCTGCGGACTGACCGCCTCGCGACGTTGGGCGCTCACCGGCACGCCGCTGCACAACAAGGACCTGGATTTATTCGCGTTGCTCAAGTTCCTACGGTGTACGCCCTTTGACGATCTAACAGTGAGTGGTTTTTTCATCAGTCACCATTCTAGGCACAAGAAGGACCTGTTACTAGATTGCCTGCTGTGTGCGTTCTTCAACGATATCTCTCTGAGTAGTCTGTCATCAAATACCAGTATAGGCATCGATTATACTTTGACGAAAGTAGATTGGTATTTTACACATGTTGAGTACCGTTTATCTCCCAAAGCCACGATGATCCAAATTCCATAATATACTCGTACCATACCATCGTTCTTACCTGTATTGAGAGCATGTGCTGACAAACTTTCAGCTTTTATAAAATGACGAAGGTCTGAGGTTCACGGGTTCTCAGTCCAGGACGATAATCGTTTTAAATATAGAATGTATTATTATGTTTGTATAGATGTGGAAAAAATGGATCGACAATAAAAGTTTAGGGGGCGCTGAGAGGCTGAACACCATAATGAGTTGTGTGATGCTGCGACGCACCAAAGCGCAGTTGCAGGAGAAGGGGCAGCTGACGTGTCTGCCCGAGCGCAGTTCGCACGAGTGTGACGTCACCCTGACCACGGAGGAAATGAACGTTTACCAGAAGGTCAGGATACCCCCATCAACCTTATGAATTATTTCAACTCCAATTTTCAAAATCATCTTGAATTCTTTGGACTAAAAAGTCCAGATGTTTTGTTAATCTACTTCATGCGACTAAGGTATGTTAACGCACCGTGTGGTTTCCGGTTTAATAGAACAGACAACCCTCTTTCTTACCGAGGTGTCGTAAAATACGACTAAGGTAAGTCGACCCGCCGTGTGGTATCCGGCTGAGTAGAATAGACAAACCTCATTTCTTACCGAGGTGTCGTAAAATACGACTAAGGTAAGTTGACGTCAGGCAGGTGGCCGGTCGTAAAAACTCAGCCAAATCATGTGACAGCATGTTTATAACATGTTGTGCCGACCCGACTTAGAGTGGGATAAGGGAATAGGATGATGATGAAATAGATGAAAAGATGCTCTTAATATATAATTCTGTTATTATTATTATTCATATTTTCTTTCCAGGTCTTAGTATTCTCGAAAACATTATTCGCTCAGTTCTTGCACCAGCGAGCAGAGAAACAAGCAGGTCTTGATAGCCTGGTGCCTGCGCAGAAGGGCAGTGAATATGAGAAAATGCACAAGAAAATGATCGCTTTGCAAGGTATGGCTTTTTCATCTTCTTTACAAGTATTTAGAATTTAAGATGCATTTGCATTTGGTATAAATAAATAAATAAATATATGGGACACTTACACACACGGTCGTCCGTCCCCAAAGTAAGTAACTTAATACTTGTGTTATGGGTGACAGACAACTGGTGAATATATAATTATATATTTTTTTAAATACATACTTAAATACAAATATACACCCAGGCTCAAAGACCGACAAATTCATTTATAGAAAATGTTGGCCCTCGGCGGGAATCGAACCCGCGACCCGTGGAGCTGAAGGCAGGGTCACTACCCACTACTCCAACGGGCCAGTCGGTATCAATTCACTTTTGACTTTTTGTAATTAGGATGTATATTAATAAATAAATATTGGTAACATTGGGGAGCCTTCAAACAGTGTGTTGAGGATGTATTTATGCCATCTCTCAGATATCAAACTGGTTTTTTTTTACTAAATAATTTACTTACCCTTGCTCGGTTATTTTTTTACAAAATAAAAAAAAGAAATTTAAATAAGAAAAGAAAAAATAATAGGGTAGGTGGGGCTTGATCAAAGGTATTTTCAATTCTCACTCTCTTCGATCACTCGTTCCTCGTAGAAGCTACGCTGACTTGTGCTTGTGTATTGTGGTGGAGGTGGTGGAGGTTCGTGCATGTGTTTTTTACGAATCCTGCATGTATCAGGTATGAAAACGTATTGTCTACATTTAGCATTATATATATTTTCTATTTTATTTCATAGCGGATTATAGCAAAATAATTTGTGTTATCACAGCGTTATGTCATATGGAATATTGTTGTGGGGTAAAGCGGCTGGTACTAAACCTAGGTCCAGATAAACTAGGCAACTAGGTTAAACTGTGGGCATTTCATTAAATTTATACCTAACCTTTATATTATTAGGCGCGAAGCCGGTGAAATCCCACGAAATCCTGGTACTGCTTTTGCGATTGAGACAAGTTTGCTGCCACTGCGGTCTGATCTCCGCCATGCTGGATCCTGACAGCACGGCTGACCTCGAGGAAGACGAGGGTAGCAAGGATCTGTTGGCTGAACTCAAGAAGTTGACCTTGGAAGAATCTAAGGACTCCAAAAGACGGGTCAGTGCGTTTACGCTTCTGCCAAACTATCCTGAAATTTAGACTACTTGTTTAAAGTCAAACAGGGTTGTCTATCAAATATTATAAAATTGAATTTAATGTATAGAAACCGGCTATACTCACGTCTTATTTTATCTGATGAGCCCGACTAGTTCTACTAGTCGACTCAGTCAACTAGTAGAACTAGTCGGGCTCATAAAATAAGGCGTGAGTATAGTCGGTTTCTATACATTAATTATGAATCGATAAAATAAGGCATGAGTATAGCCAGTTTCTATACATTAATTATGAATAACACTCACTATAGTTTAAATTCAAAAATTGAATTTATATATAGACGAAATTAGTTTTGTGATTATTTGTAATACATGTCTACTTGTTTATTAAGTTTTTTTTATCATTATTAAATAATTATGTATGGCTTTAATAAATAATAAGAAGGAAGCCAAAGTAATAAGGGGAAGATAGAAATTGTATTCTTCATCTTTGTCTAATCACATAAAAAAATGAGAAAGATATAACTCATCAAATCGATTATTTTTAAAGGGATAAAAACCGATTATTTATTAATCGATTTTTCTACTCCAATTTACATCCCTACGGTCCAGTAGTTTCTGAGATTAGCGTGTTCAAACAAACAAACAAACTCTTCAGCTTTATATATTAGTTTAGATTGTTCTGTGATTCTTATTCAGAGTGTGGATCCAAATAATGATGAAGACGAGGGTATCGGTGAAGGTACCACAGCAGCGGAGGCCATTAGGTCCGTGCTGTCGCCCAAAAATCCAGTTTTCGACTTCAAGAGGCAGTCGTCGAAAATCAAAGCCGTTATGGATTGTCTCAATAAAAACGTCTTCAAGAATAAAGGTGAGTTCGTAATAACATAGAAATAATATTTATATATTGTTATGATCCAAAGTAGGATTTATAAAAAACAAAATTAATACATTTGTATCCAAACACACAAAAACAAAAATGGCTGAAAAATCACGTGAACATATCCACCAACAAAGCTTTCGCACTGATCGTAAAAGAGGCCTCTGTTCTTGACCTGACCACTTTTATACTCCTGGATGAGAGGCTTGAGATGAGAATTATAAAGTGTTGCTAGCAACAATAAATTAATACACTGATTAAAAATGTTGCTGTCTGCAATATTTACATTACATTTATTGCATCATCATTGCATCATCATATGATTTAGCTACGTATTTTACGGACGCCTGCTTGATGTAAATTTACCTTAATCGTATTTTAAAATACCTCGGTAAGTAAGAGGGTGGTCTATTTTACTCAGCCGGCTTGACTTACCTTAGTCGCCTTTTACGACACCTCGGTAAAAAAGGAGGGAGGTGTCTATTCTACTCAAACGGATTCCACACCAGGCATAAAGGATTAAAATAATAACGTGATATAAATACTGACGACCTCAAAAAGGTCATGGCGATACCACATAGCATGGCATTAACTTAAACTTTCATCAAGAATACATTAATTACCTATTAGTAAAAACAGTACAAAACGCCCCATACGAATAATAAATTTACATGTTCCGTGTATAAACATAAAATGGGTAACGTTATTCTTCGGATGGATCGAATAATCCGGTCAGTAGATTTTGAGAAGATCTATCACATACAAACATACAGCTTTCAAAAAATTTATAAATAAATACCAATTTAAAAATATTAAAGAAGCCATTAACCCATCGCTTTCACAACTTTACAATTGACAACTTAAATATCAAGATCACTCATCTATCTGTACTAACATATAAAGCCGAAGAGTTTGTTTGATTAATTGATTGTTCGAAAGCGCTAATCTCAGGAACTATTGGACTGATTTGAAAAAAAATATATATAACATCACGCAAAGATGAATAGGAGAGGAGCAGCAATAAAAAATAGTACAAAACCGGCAAAATTTAAAGCTTTCCTTGCGTGCGCTAAGTAAACGGTAATAATAGTTATTCAAAAATCATGTATCACTAAATTGTTCCCCTCTAAAAGTTCCAAATAAAAGTCCGCGATGGCATATGTCTAGGTTTTATGGTTGTCCCACTTTAAACATTTTTTTGGTTATTAAAAGACTATATTACATTTAGTTTATTTAGTTATAATCATTCCACGCGGGTGAAGCCGCTGGCGATTGCTAGTTTAATATAATAACTGTCGCCAGGCGAGAAGGCAGTGGTGGTGTCGCAGTGGACCTCAGTGCTGGGCCTGGTGGAGCGGGAACTGGGAGCGGCGGGCGTGCGCTGCGTCACTCTGCGTGGCGACGTGCCCGTGCCCGCGCGCGCGCCGCTCGTCACCGCGCTCAACGACGCGCGCTCGGACGTGCGGGTGAGAACCTTATGTACCAAAGAGTCACAAGACTTGGTACTAGTGTTTCTTCTTAGATGTTGTGAAGATATTTAGGTGCTGGTAATGATACAATAAAGTCTTCTTTTCTCAGTTTTATTCGTCAGTTTAGGTAAAAGGTAGTAAGTCCGTGTGTAGTAAGGCAGCAAGTCAGTCCGTTACAAAAGTAGTTGTCAATAATTTGAATTTTATGACAGATATAAAAGGTTTGTGGTGGCTGCGTTCACAACAATTAGTTTATTGAAAATAGGGCACGATCTTTCCTTGAACACCATGGTTCGCGCCATGGTGGAGAGAGATCGTGGGCAGCGATGGCCTCCTTTTGCGAGGACTTAATCTCATGGAAGGCGGCGGGGCGGATACGGGAAGTCGAATTTTTAGCTCCGATCCGCTGCAAGCGAGTGGGGCGCGGACGATTTGCCGAAGTCCTTCGTATGATGCGCTAACGGGGACCTTTGGGCGTTGCGAACGGGTTTATCAGACTCCGTCCTGAAAAGGTCCCCGAGGTCGATTAGCGGAGAGTGGGGCCAATTTAAAAAAGTCCCCAACCCAGAAGTGTTGCACTCTGGTGTTTAAAGTTGCTGGCGGGGATGGGAGCAATGTGTACAACGGCACCCTGTCCCCGCCACCAGCAGCGTGGTGGAGCACTCAGGTTATTTTATTCGGTACAAGTCTGACTTACCCGTAAGAAGATTTCCCTTGATGAAAAAAATTTTCCCACCTCGAGCGTCCGCAGCGTTCTCAATGACCGTACAAAACAGATAATGGTCTTGCCTTCTCTTTTTAATTATCCAAAAACTAACACATATACAAAGTATAATTAAGAACCCAAAAACTGGCTAACCGTCTGTCATTCATGCGGAACCTCGCTATCAACTTTGAGCTATGTTTGGGCCCAGATAATTTGTCTATGGGAGTCCTGACGCGCCATAAAATAATCATACAGTTATAAACATATGGGTCACATCGCGATGAAAAGCAGGGATGTAGGTCCACCTACATCCCTGCTTTAATATTGCTTATTATTTATATTGCATATTATTTTATATTGCTTTTATATATGCTTGATATTAGCTTATGTTATAAATGAAATTTCGGCCTATTTTGACACCAAAGACAAATCAATTTTTTTTTGATGGTATCAACAATTCGAGAGACCTGAAAATTGTATTATGGTTAAGGTAGAATATATTGAAAAGGAAAAATAGTTTGGAGTTTAATTTCAACCTCCTTCCCTCTTATTCCGCGAACTTTTTGACCTCCTCTCGTAAAATTTCTTACCAGGTAATGCTGTTGTCGCTATGCGCTGGCGGCGTGGGGCTGAACTTGTGCGGCGCCAACCACCTCCTACTCCTGGACCCTCACTGGAACCCTCAGCTGGAGGAGCAGGCTCAGGACCGCATCTATCGCGTGGGGCAGGCCAAGCACGTTCACATATACAAGTAACATATTTTGTATATATATAGATACATATATATATTTTTAAATAATTTATAGAATTAGGCGTTACCTTGCTAGCCGTGTGGTATCCGGCTAAGTAGAATAGTAACACCCTCATTTCTTACCGAGGTGTCGTAAAAGGCGACTAAGGTAAGTCGACCCGCCGTGTGGTATCCAGCTGAGTAGAATAGACCACCCTCATTTCTTACCGAGGTATCGTAAAAGGCGACTAAGGTAAGTTGACCCACCGTGTGGTATCCGGTTTAGTAGAATAGACCACCCTCTTTCTTGCCGAGGTGTCGTAAAATACGACTAAGGTAAGTTGTTGTCAGGCAGGCGGCCGGTCGTAAAATACGTATCGAACTCATGTGACAGCATGTTTATGACATGTTATGCCGACCCCACTTAGGGTGGTACCTAATTGGGGTCGGCATAACATGTCATAAGGGCAGGAAGATGATTCATTTAACAGTATTTTGGTCCCATGATTTTCATCCCTCCTCATTATATGCCTATACCATCTTAATATCGCAATTCTCGTTTTTTATGTAATGGGAACAACTTTCAAACTTCCCCTTATATACTCATTTCGAAAAACTTTCAGTAATTACAGTAGAATGACGATGCTTTGGTGATATCACAAATCTATGACTCGTTTGTTTTGAGTTTGTGCCAGGGTTTTTTATACATCCGGTAAATTCTTTGACTCAGCAATTTTAACTGTAAACTTTCCTAGAATTTAAATCTTATAAAAATCGAATACCCAGCATTTTCTCTAACAAAAAAAATCCTTTATTTTTCAGTAAGGGATTTTATGAAGGATTACATTTATTATTTATTGACTCTTTCTAAAAGAAACAATCTTGTTGAAAAGGATATATTTTGTAATAATCACCTATTTTTATATATTTATTTTATTTAAAAGAACAGCACATAATGTTTTTACTTTGCCATACCGCTAAATTTCATGAAAATTATTAGAGCCGAAAAAATTCCAAAATTCACATTTAAAAAAAGTAAAGGAATAGGCCTTTTCTCTCCGTTTTTGGAGGGAAGGATTGGAGCTAACCTACCACGCTGCTCCAATGCGGATTGCTAGGTTACAGATATCTCCAGAATTCTCTAGAGATATGCAGGTTTCCTCACGATGTTTTCCTTCACCGAAAAGCGTATGATAAATTGCAATTGTCAATTAGACACAAGTTTTAACAGTAAAACTCATTGGTGTCTGAACCCGAGACCTCCTCGAAAGAGTCGCACGGTGTTACCGCTGGGCTACCACAGCAGAAATTCACATTACTTTTATAATAATCTAAGAACAAACCGTAAGACTTGAAGAAATATGACAGCCCTATTTCTCACACGGTCGGTCGTCTAAAGTCATTGTGTTCCGCGGAGGCTGCCAAAGAACACACCGATTCACGAAATTTTAATGAGAGCAAACATTCAGAGAATTTGGCGAGACATCACACTAGTGTTTCCACACTAACATCCGTTCATGACGTCGATTGCCAAGATTTTTGGATAAGATTATCGAACTTTTAAACCTATCAGTATCTGGCTGGAGTTGAATAGACCACCCTCTTTCTTACCGGGTGTCGTAAAAGGCGACTAAGGTAAGTCGACCCGCCGTGTGGTATCCGGCTGAGTAGAATTGACTAACCTCTTTTCTTACCGAGGTGTCGTAAAAGGCGACCAAGGTAAGTTGACCCACCGTGTGGTATCCGGTTTAGTAAAATAGACCACCCTCTTTTTTATCGAGGTGTCGTACTCGTTACTCTTTCTTTCTTTAATGTTGTAACAATTAGTGGAAAGTATTTTTATACAACCTTGTGGGGTAGCTTACAGTACTGTGTGCTTATATAAGATCAATTTAATACTGTAATTCACAAATAAAATATTTGATTTGATTTACCAGGTTCATGTGCGTAGACACCGTGGAGCAGACCATCAGGAAGTTGCAAAAAAACAAGCTTGAGAGGGCAGATAGCGTACTAACGGGCGCTCGCAACACTAACAGCTCTAAACTCACAATTGAAGATCTTAAGCTACTATTCAATATGAACCAAAAAGCCTTCTGAACGTGTTAAGTAATTTTAAAATCAACATTTCGTTTCAGTTATCTTATTAATAAAGTCTAAACGAAGTTTATGGAATACATTCCTCAATCTCTTTTTTGTATAGTCCATAGATTGTAAAAAAAAAGGATTTATAGAAGCAGGCGTTACTTTGCGGAATTCCATAGTACATAAATTAGAATAAAATTATTTTGCTGTAATCCGCGTTAGTTAAGAGATATGTAATGCTAAGTGTATAAAATAGGCAACATTCACATACATTATACATGCAGAACAAGTCGCCCACGTATCACAAGATACCGCCAACACCAACACTCCATACAAGAACTACACACACTCGCTACCACAACCTCTACGATCGTTTCGCCCCGAAACTGAAGCGTCATCAGGAGGATAGGTTCCACGAACAAAATCGTAATGCTTGTGTGGAGTGTTGGTGTTGGCGACGTCTTGTGATACGTGTGGCGACTTGTCCTGCATGTATAATGTATGTTAATGTTGCCTGTTTTATACACTTAGCATTACACATATATTCTCTTAATATAACGCGGATTATAACAAAATAAATTTATTCTAACTTCTGTAAAATAAACTTTTTCCGTAACCTTGCGCTAATGTCAAATTGTATATGTTGTATATTGTTGTCAAATCGCAAAGCAAATAGCAAAGGCTTATATCAAAATAATTTTAATTATTACTTTTGTATTATGGATCTCCGCAAAGTAACTCTTATTTCTATAAACTGTTTGAAGAAGTTTATTCCAATACAAGATTATTTTAATTTCGTTATTAGTTACCTATAGAATATAAGAATCAAATCAACTCCGTTGGCGCAGTTGGCAGTGACCCTGACTGCGGGTCACGGGTTCGAATCCCGCCGAGGACCAACATTTTTTGACAACGATTTGTTGGTTCTTCGAGTATTTGTGTATATATGTATTTAAGTATGTATTTGATTATATAAGTATATATTTACCAGTTGTCTGTCACTCATAACACAATTATGAAGTTACTTTGGGGACGACGGTGTAAGTGTCCAATATATGTATTTATAAATTTTAATATATAACAGTAAAATGGGTTGCTTTTTAAAAGGATAATTTTATATGAAATAAAATAAACGCAGTGGGTGATATAACAGATATGTAAAAATTGCCCAAATTCCAATCTTAATTCGGAAATATGTTTTAAAGAGAATCGAATTCTAATTATTCAAGTAAGTATTTGTTCAAGATGGTTGTTACAACTACTTTTGAATCATCAAATTATAATGAAACTGCGACTGGTTTGGAAATATGCTTTTACCGAGGAATACCTAGAAACTCGTCAGCCTCTCCTTTCAAATGTAATTATTTAAATATATAAGTAATCAATTTATAATAAAGTTTACAATTATTTCCAGGGAGTATGATGATAAGCGTCTGACGAAATAGTTATAAATTTATAAATAACATTTAATTTGTTCGACAGATATAATATTTATACGTAATAAAATACGGTATTTCGGTTATTTCTCTTAAGGAATTAAATTAAATTGTAGGGACCAAGGAAAGACTGATATATTTTAACATTAACATATTATATTTTATTACTTTTATTAAAAAAATAGACATGTTTAAAAATGTCATCCCAAAATATTTAATGTTCTGAATATCTTTCTATGTACCTTTTATATTTTATGTAATTATTGTATCGTGTAAAAATTTATGGATAATAAAAAATAATGCAACTACTATTTTAATTAAAAAAATGTTTTATTTTTGTGTGAAATTTCCATTGTGTTCTATTTAATATTTATATATATTTCTTTATCGTTTTAAACATATATATAGCTCGTATATTTTTTAACGTTTCGCACGTAATTGTTGTATTAACAATATGCTAAGTGATAATAAAATATCCCACTGTTGGGGAAATGTTATTCCCATTCTTCTCCGCGTTTTTGGAGAAAAGAATTGAAACTAAGCGGGGTTTGAACCCTAGACCACCTCGACAGAGTCGCAAGGTCTCACCGCTATTCCATCACGGCTTTGTGGAATAACAGTGGAATAGTAACGAGCCCTAAATAACACCAAAAGAATCATGATACGATCCGACACGTCAGCGAGTGTCGAATGAATGAATTATTCGAGGAATAGACTAAATAAAAAATAGACAACGATTCCCATCTGGCAATGTATCAAAGCGGAGGTTAAATATCTCTGACCCTGACTGAGGCTAGGGGAAACGCCGGCGATGATGTGTCTGACATTAACTGACGTGAAATTTCTTTGAAACGAGCTTGCCTACTGCATCGCCCAGACGCGACATACGACTGACTATAAATAACTGACTGAGGATTCACGGCCGTGCCGTTGTTACGAAATGGTAAATAGCCATTGCACGCTGGTTGTGTGGATTGGAAGCATATTTTTTTTTAATATTCGTGATTTTTGAATAGTGAACATGAGCATTGAACGTAGATCCTGCACGGGTTCAGACCCGCACGTAACAAAGAGGTTATGTGCGACGCTTATGTTTTTTATTGGTGCCATCTGTGTTTTTGGAGGTATGTGGCTTTATTTACTAACATTGTTGCATAAAAAATTACAAATTAAATATTTAAATTAAAAATTATCTTTAACGTTTTATTATCTTTAATCATGTATCCGAGAAATTCAAATTAGGAATTTTCAATATTAACATTTAATCTCGTATCCAGATTCCAGATTCAAAATAGTATATTGTTTTTTTTATTAATACAGATTATATCGGTTTTTATTAGTGTAGTATAAAAAAATTTAAGGTAACACTAAATTGAATGCGTTGATAACAACAGTTATTATGTATAAATAATTTGTTCCGATGATGACATTGCTGTTCTGAAAATTGATTATATATTTACCTCTATTTTTTTAATTAATCTCGTATGTATTGGAAACATTCTAGAAATTGAAAATATACAATTGTTTACAAGAAAATGTGACAAATATTTCTGCAATTTGCAATACATCTTTCCAATTGCAGGCTAAACTCAGAGTAAAGAAGCTATGTAGTCATTGCCAACTAAATAAAATCTATTGTATCTACTATGTAATCAATTTGAATCAGTTTGAATTCTTATGCAAAAGGATATGACGAACCGGTTTTGTTTTTGTAATACGATACATAAAACTTTCTTTAAATTTGTATTGTATAACAATACAAATAGTATACAATATTATATACAAATATTATGTGTTACTATATAATATTTTCTACGCTATTTGTAATTATTATCTCTTGAAATAATCTCTGTCTTAAGAGCTACCAATCTTAATTGAAAAAATAATGCTTTATTCCGGCTTTAGAATATAAACAGACTTGATGTTTCTACTTTTATATATTAAGGAAATAATTATACATGTGCTATGACTTTCAAGTATGAGATTTGAGAAATGAATTAATTTGCATAAATTACTAATTGGACAAACGCGCACGCACGCACAGCGCGTTCACCGGAAATGACGTAGCGCTTGAAAATGAGTTTTTAAATGTCGATCGGTCATGGTTTCTCTACACTTCCGATGGAGTGATTGAGTAATAAAAATTATACAGCCAACGTTCTTCACACCACCCTTTCCATAACGTTCAACGTCACAGGCTCACATAAGTCTCTTTAGGGTGTCGTTTCTCGATTATCGTAGCTTCTACTTTGTACCTACTCTATGCATTTCGTATAGACGATACTTTAATCGCTTGTAAAGCTCTATGGCGTTGTAAAAGCCGTTAAGAAATATAACAGAATGTAACATAATAAGGTAACAATTAACAGTAGCTATAAGTTCGAAAAAAAGGTGTCCAAAACAAAGCATCGGCATCCACAGAGCATTGATATCTGCCTCAGCTGTTTCTCAATGAGCGGCTGTATACGAATCCTTTGTTAAATTTATATCATCTCTTCAATGTTGTAGTTAACCTCAAAATTTAAGGAAATAGAGTAGCGTTCTTTTGTTCGCATTTAGTCCGCAGGCATTTTGTCAGATATCAACCGATAAAACTGATGTCAAATTGAAAATTTATACCTTCTCAAATTGTCCCCATATAAAACGATTATCTTGAGCAATCTTTAAAATGTTTCGTATTTTGTTGGCAAATATTGTAAAGAAATGCCAACCAAGCGTAATTGGAACATTTATACGTAATGTAAACATATAATAGAAGGGTCATTCACCCGACCAGGGGTAGAAAACAATTATTATAATTATCGTTTTTAAATCAAGTTCAGATTTTATAAATTATGTATGGCAAAACAATATTGTATATCTTTTGTATATTTATGTTGGGTGAATATTAGGTACTCTAAAATATTAATGAATTTATCTATATTGATGTAAGATTAATGAAACTTTGTACAACCCATAATCCATTTTCATACTAATATTATCAATGGGAAAGTCTGTCTGTCTGTCACGCTAGAACTTCGTACAACTGAAGGTTATATACCGGGAAAACATATCGTATTCAAAAATTACCGTTTTTCCTGCAGTAATAGTAAAAAAAATAGTACATCATAGAACGTATTTTAAGTTGACGCCAACGAAATACATGTTAAACTAAATGCAAATACTAGCCTAATTTGATATATCAATTTGCTATGACATTTCAAAGTGTCTAACATTTTTAATAGGCAACATTCATATTCACAATCAAGTATAAACGTCATATTTATTCAAAACGTAAATTTTCCAGGCTACTTATTAGGACGAATGGCCCGGAACGAGCTGAAGCGGGCCAATGACGTCGGCCTCATAAATCTCACCATAGCAGCCGAAAATTTATACAAAAAGGCCAAACGCATATCTCCCAAAGCCGTACATCACAACGATCCAGAAATAATATCTGTCAAATTGTTGAAAGCATTCCATTGTACCGCACAAGAGTGCGGCCCGCACGTAATTTCGAACAACAATGTCGCTGAATTTGTAAAAAACTCAATAAATTACCACGTGATCAAATTAATGAGGGCAATTAATAACGCATCTGTTTATTTAGACTCCCTGAGGTGACATTGGCTTATTGTTGTAGCAAAGTAAACGTAAGAATTTTCTGTGGGACTAATTAGGTTAAAATGAAATTACAAAATGTTTTGTATTTTTAAAATAATATTAAATTAATCATGACTTTATAAGTAATAAAAATGTTTTTATTTATATCGTTTATGTATTTTGATGTAGTCCTTATCGAATAACAAACTTGCCAAAACTGGCGAGTGGCGATAGATAGGTAAATGGGACCGGTCGGAAGTGATTCTCCAAAAAGGGATTTCGATAGGTATTAATTGGTGGTATTACGGAGACATACATTTGATAACAGAGCGAAACGTGTACCTACAAATGAAACAAGATATTTAATAGTATAGATAGTAATAGTGAATAATATATATAACAAACTCAAAATATAATAAAAAATCAATGTAATATTAAATATTCCCAGTTTTTATTCATATGGTATATAAGTTTTTTTTATTCTATGTAAGGCTCCCGCTCTTTTATAAGTCAGATAAAAACATAGACAAGTAAATCTCAAAATTACGTAATAAAACCAAAGAGTTCTACTATCAAATACTAGAGTAGGGGAGCCAACCTAAAATGTGTCCAGCAACAATATAAAAAAAAGAAATAAAATTTATTATGTGTGTCTCGTTTTTATGTGAGATTAGACAAAGATGATCACATGAGTTTCATTTCCCCTGTCAATATTTTTACAGGCCTGCCTATAACTCCTCTTATAATAACTTCATGAATAAGACCCGAACCCGAATGTAATCAAAGCCAAACAAAACTAGTTCTAACGTTACTCTGATCACAGATATTTCGATATAGTTTTTAATAACTACAAATTAAATGTATATTTACCAGTATTCAATTAGTTTTGGTTTTTATTGAACTTCTTCTGCAAGATTTGAAAGTAATTTTTCAAAATTTAATATTATGTTGTTAACGGCTTTCTCCTCTACACGAAATTAATTAATTTATCGAAATGTAAAAAATCAACAGATTAGTTATAAACAAGCTTCGTCCTTCGAGCAGTTGGCAACATTGTCGAAATCCGGTCCCGCCATTTTGATTGAACAAGCCAGCTTTTGCGGTTAAGGAATGCTGGCTAGGTTAAGTTAACTTGAAAGTACATGAATTGCGTATAAATTAATGTAAGAAGTAAAATAAGCATCGAACAACAATGGTAGCGGTACGTATACTACAATTTATTGAATAATTGACACTGTTCATAGTTTTTACAGTAATATTAACGCGTCTTTCAGCAAACAAAAGTGTTCGTAGGAAGACTACCAGAAGATGCGAAGCCGGAGGATTTAAGAAAGTTATTTGAACGATTTGGTGTCGTAACAGAATGCGATATCATGAACAGATGTGGTTTCGTGCACATGGAAACCGAGGACCAAGCCGCGGCCGCCATTCGGGAGCTGCATAACACTACTTTTAATGGCGGCGTAATTACTGTTGAACGGGGCAGAATTAAGGATCGCGGTCAGCGTGGCGGCCGCGGTGGAATGCGCGGAGGGATGAGAGGCGGTATGGACCGCCGAGGCGGAATGCGTGGTGGACCCATGAGGGACGCTCCCTATCCGATGCGCGATCGAGGTATGGGTCCTATGCGGGACAGGGGCACAGGGTACATGCGTGGAGGCGCACCGTACGACCGAAGTATGGACAGAGCGCCTATGGGCGGTGGTGGGTATGACGACCGCTACAATGGCTACAGTGGTGAGGACCGACGCGGCTTCGCTCTCATGGACGGTCGCGGCGCCCGTGACCCTTACGCCGCCCCACCCCCTATGTACGGTGATGACAGGCAGGGCTATGGGGCACCTGTAGATAATATGTATCCTGACGACAGAGACATGATGGACAGAAGAGCACCAATGAGAAGTGCACCTATGACAATGTCTTCAGGTTATGATAGAGCACCACCACGTGCTGCACCTATGGCTAATGACATGTACAGCAGACGGGCAGAACCTTCTATGTGAGTTAAAGATCAAATTAATAATTTCAAAGTCAACTCTCAATAACTTAAAGAAATGTTTTGACATACCCTGTATCTTAGCTATCTGCCAAATCCAGTAACTTTTAATGGAATGTGCAAAATGAAATTATAGCGAAATCTATTCTAATTGTGATAATTACCATTGTTAAAATAGTGAAGCAAAATCATTTAATATGATTCTACATACCTGTCAAAAAGAATTTATAAATACATCATAGACAATTTGTTAAATGAACAGTCTTAGCATAGGCATAATTCAAGTTTCAGTGTATAACTAATGATTTGGTATGATCACAATATAGTTTTGTTTTATTATTTATATACATTTATCTTCAGGTGGGGAGGAACCGCAGCAACAGGAGGCTATGACAGAGATCCTTATGCCCAACCATATGCTCAAGCTGGAAGGTAAGTTTTTAGACCTGATACATAAATACCAACCAGAGAGTTAATAAAGTCCAGATTATATAAGCCTTTTGTAAAGTACATTTTTACTTTAAATCAAAAAATATACAATTTAATAACTAAGCATTAGTTATTAAATTGTATATTTTTATCAATATTTATTTTATCAATATTGTTATCATAATATTTATCATGACAATGTTACTTTCTGGTTGTTATAAATTAAATTACTTCAATGTCATAATATCTAAAGCCACTAACTATTTCAACAGTTGTTGTATATTTTTGTGAGATTGTGGAACTCTTAGATACTCTGCAATAAGTATTAATGATAGTGGTGATTTTTTTGAGATTGATTTAATGATATTTAAAAGAAAAATTACTTAGCGAGGATCGGTCACCCAAGTACTATATGATTTATATACACCTGAACTGTGCCAGTGTACGGCAGTTGTTATCATTTGTTGGAATTCTCATCATGGTAATTGGTGCTGCGACACGATGACGCTGGATGTGATATCGTCTGGATGCGTTCGTTGGTATTAGAGGTAGTTATGTATAATTTCCACAGAGGCTCAATGATCGCGATACGATATTAAGATCTAGATTTGGATAGTTTATCATATTAGTTGCACGAAGTTGTACGACCGGGGCTGCGACATGACGCGCCTGTCGCGTCGTCGCCGGCGTCGTGTCGCGTTCGTTGCGTGCATAGGGTGAGCTTAAGATGCGTTGCGGACTCCCAGGTGGTGAGGCGGCGGAGGGCGATGCGAGGCGGCGGGCGGCGGACGAACGGCGTGCGGTGCGATGCGATGCGCGCGCTCCTAGCGACGCCGAGCCCGACGCAAGAGCGGCTTTCGAATGCACGCGTTCTGTAGGCCGCTCCGACCCGAATCTATCCGGTCCGAACCGATCCGACGGTCACTCGCGCGCGTTCATACTATTCCCACGAGTGAGACTCTTGTCTTCTTCCAAGTTTTTTTACAATCAGCGGAATAAACTGTGCAATTTTTTTAAATGAGTGTTAAGTGAAATTTGCAATCTATTGCCGCTCCTTTGTATGACAAATCAATGCAGTAACATGATTAGTTAGATACATATACACGACGACTGCGTTTTGTTGATAACTTTTTAAAGATAAATATGGTTAAATAGGGCAATGCATCAATTTTTTATTAGATTAAAATTAATTTTAAAACATTTTTTTTTATTCTATGTACCCTTACCTGTTTTTCTTTCGCATGCTATACTGCCTCCTTCCTAACATCCTTCTCGATATGTGATTTACAAAGATCACATTTTTCCTATGCTATTTGTAATCAAAGGATTTTATTTTACTTTATTTATTATTTCATATTGTTCATTGTCAATTGACGATTTGACATACAACAAGCCAAACATTGCGGTCAGCGGTATGCGGACTACAAAGTTTCCAAATTATCCATACAAAATGTTACCTATAGTCGCATGCGTCGACTTTCAAATAGAGAGTGCGTACTAGTCCTTTCAGAATAGCTAGCGGCAGGAGTGCGTAACAGGCGTTTGGCGGTGATGAAGCGGCATATTTACTGCTTGACCATAGCGACGATACGTTAGGCGACATGGAGAGAAGATTCAGGATTGCGAAACTATACAATCGTAAGTACGGCAGTAGTCGGCAATATGCGGTGGGAATTAATCATATATTTTGCGCTCAGACAGTGCGTCACAGAAATCGAACTGAATTTTCTACATGCGATCTACCTCAATATATCGTATAAATGCGGCATATACATGCGTGTAATGACATTTTATTTTCTAGTGAGGTAGCTATATTGCGAATTACAAATGCGATTTATGTAAATTTTCAGTCGGTTTTCAGACATATGGTATATTGACCCCGAGTTTATATTATTTTTAAATATGTGCGTGCTTTTAATGTCCTATGCGAGACCAAATGTTATTAAGCTGAAAAAGTGTCAAAACCTTTCATACTATGTGTGCGTGGCGGGATTACTTGAAATAGTTTGAATTATATCACAATAACGCGTCAGCCACCATTCGGATAGGACGTTACACGCGCGTTAGAGTGACATGAAAATTATAATAACCCCTATCCTATTCATATTTAGGCATTTTGTACCGGTTTTAAATCATACTTAATTCTCTGGTTAAATAATTTTTTATTAATCAACATTTTTGTAAGCCCAATATTTCAGCTATCTGGTACATGATATGTACCTTGGAATGATAATTTTCTTCTGATAGTGTATTTTCTCTTCTGATAGTGTATCTATCATGTTTTATTTGGCATGTAATTTTATTTATATATTTAACAGGTTTGTGGCGCCAGGCTGAGGATGATAAATAAATCTGTATCAGTACTACCAAATGTGGTGAAAATGTGGCCACTACAGTGAAATAGAATTCATAACAAATTTTTTATTCTTTGAATAAAGTATAATTTGAGAATCTATATGTTGAATACTATAACAATAAAAATCTGGTCAAAATTGGGCTTACAGCAAAGAAGTTTTATTATCCTAAATAAAATTACCCAAAACAAATCGACTACCTATTTCTAACGTTAATTTTATGACTACGTTAAGTGCACCTAAAAACGTTATGAACTAGAATTATACCATAGAATGACCTTGACGCTTAGAGACAATAGATGGGTCAAAAGAAAAGTTGAAATTCATGACAAAATTAAATCGCATCGCGTCTGTTAAAATCAAAAAATATTCAAATAAATCTTTAAACTTAAAAATAAGATCGTTAAATAATATTTTAGAATTTTTATGAAGTAACGGTGTATTCGTTTCGAGCATTCTTATCTAGGTACGTAGGTTTTGTTAAACAATGTTTTAAATTTTGTAAAAATTTTCTACCTATACTAATTTAAGATTCGAAATAATTCAATTACAAATTGATTCCAATGTGGCTTCATATTAGGGATGTACAAAATAATCGATTTTTATATTAATAGATTATTATAATCAATTTTTTTTAACAAATAGATTTTTTAAAGATCGATTTTATTAATTACCCTCTTAACGACTTTTTCTGTAATCTCATTTGTCTTGTTTTTAACATGTGATATTTAGTTAAAGAAAACAGTTAATCGATTTTATACTAATTATTTTGGTAAAAGAAATATAAATTATTCATTAATAGATTTTTCTACTCCAAGTCACATCCTTACTTCATATACTTTATCTCTAATTCTCTATGCTTACGTAATATTTGTCCTTCATGTCTGCGGGATCTAACTTTATCTGTTTTTTTATTAGTCTGTGATTACTAGTAAGCGTGCGAATAATATTAGCGTCGCCATTTTGTTACAAATTTTAAATATTCGAGTTGCCTAGTGTGTATTAGAAATAAAATCATTTTTGTAGAAGACAAATTGAATTAAAATTTCGAGTATATAATGGTTGCGGTATGTTAAATGTTTATTGTTTTACTTAAGATTACATAAGAGTTTTGTTGCTAAAAGTTATCCCATGTTTCAGCAAACGAAGGTGTTCGTTGGAAGTTTGCCGCAGGGGTCGAAGCCGGAGGACTTGAGGAAGTTATTCGAACGTTTTGGCGTCGTAACAGAATGTGATATCATGAACAGATGCGGTTTCGTGCACATGCAGACTGAAGAGCAAGCGGCGGCTGCAATTCGAGATTTAAACAATTCTACATTTAACGGTGGCGTCATTACAGTGGAACGGGGAAGAATTAAGGAGCGCGGACAACGTGGGGGTCGTGGTGGAATGCGTGGGGGCATGAGGGGTGGTATGGACCGCCGAGGTGGTATGCGCGCCGGACCGCCGAGAGATTCTCCTTATCCACCCGTGCGCGATCGTGGTATGGGAGTCTTGCGAATCCCTCCTATGGGCGGTGGTATGAGAAATGGAATGGGTGGAGCTTCGCCTTACGAAAGAGGCTACGAACGAGCGCCGATGGTCGGCGGTGGATATGACGACCGCTATAACGGTTACAGCGGGGAGGATCGCCGCGGTTTCGCGCTCATGGACGGGCGCGCACCCAGGGACCCATATGCCGCTCCACCGCCGATGTACACCGACGACAGGCGAGCGTACGGTGCACCTGTAGACGACATGAGCGCTATGTATCCAGATGACCGACGCGCACCCACATATCCTGACGAGCGGGAGATGATAGAGCGACGCACGACAATACGAAGTGCACCTATTCCTATAATGACTACATACGACAGAGCACCCCCTCGTGCTCCACCTATGGGAAATGGTGATATGTACAGTAGAAGGGCAGATCCTTCCATGTAAGTTCACAAACTCTTTATTTCTTATTTTACTTCCAATCTAGTAATAACCTATAAGTTAATATGCGTAAACTAGACTAGTAATACTTTACCAATGTGGTTTTATCGTTAGACTATTATGGATATGAGAATGACCTATAAGCATAAGAACTGTTGATCTCATAATGCTCAGCTGTAATGTCATTATTTATTCTCGTGACAATATATCTAGTTAATACTTAGAACTATACAACAACTTCTTAATTACACGTGCTTTTTCAAAGGTTTCTTGAGATTAATATCTCAACATTTTTAAATACAATTTAAATTTCCTTACTTAAAAATTCAAAGATTAAGAGGTCGGAGAAGAATCGATTGTCATAATTCATCATATTAACTATTAATGTCAGAGTCTAGTTGTGTACATGTACCAGAGTTAACGGATCAATTTATGAGGCTCAAAAAGTTGGATGAAATGATAACAAAATTGTGACTCATTCATGATAGATCGAATGAGTCACGATCTTAGAAGATTGTTCGTAATTATAGCTATTTTTCCAAACACAGCTTGACTTGATTCTCTTGTAAGGCTTTTTCCATTGGGTTCTTAGAATCTTCTTGAAGTGCTAATCCACTTAGAGAGCTAGTAAAACTACTGGGTTGTGGCTAGTAAAAACTATTGGGCTTCAAATATAAGTCTTAGTACAAATCTATGTAAACTAGCGAGGCTGTGTTAAAGGCACTGTGAACTAATTAGACACATGTTTAACCTGAAGCTGCCAGACACTGGATCATGCAAACTATGGGTGAAAGCATAGGAAACGCCCATGCCAGGGCTGTCACAAATCTTATGTGACTGGTGCTGATTCATAATCGACCCCTCCTAATGAAATATTTACGTCCAATGGAGGCTAAAAATATCTTTGCTGAGAAGATTCTGGAATTTTTAGTGGATACCTGCATTGGCAGTAAACTGTAAGCAGTGGCAATCACAATAGATCAACTATAGTCAAAGTTATACTGGGCCTCGAGGCCTTGCATAGCTGCTACTCCAGAAAAAATCAGAAAGTCTGTCTGATGGCCTCTTAGTCTGATATTTAGAAATTTGTTACAAATGAAGTTTGTATACTTGGCTAACTTATAGGACAAAATAGTCTCATTTTCCTTCAGGAAAAGAATAAAAATGCCAATTATTTTGAGGGTATTTCAATATTTACATTGACATGAAGTGAAATTAAATGTGAATAATCCTATGATAAGTCAAAGTATATTTAACAGGATATTAATGTGTTTCAGGAGAACCCCAACAGCAGCAGCGTCAGGCTACGATAGGGACCCCTACGCACAACAGTATGCCAACATGGGACGGTAAGTTTAACCACTATTAATTGAAGTTAGCAACCAGAGAGTATGATTTTTATTTTATAATATATACACTCTTTATGGGCACAGTAAAGAAAATTCTGGTATTTAAAAATGTAACATTTATGGGAAATGTTGTTTGAGATATTATTTTATGAGAAACAGCAGACAGAGTTACATATTATAAAAGTAATAAATTATTTTACTACAATATGCAATAAATTTTTATTATTTTATATTTTTTATTAATATAATTATAACTTGCAAGTAAAATCTATGTAATGCTTAAAAGTGTATATTTTTTTTGTTTTTAATAGATACAGGATGTTATTTTTTTCAGTTAATATTTTATTCTAGTAATATTTTTACACATTTTGGCTCTCTGGTTGTATATAACTGTATCTGTTTTTTATAATATTATATATTATTACAATTATTACAATTTAACAATTACTACAATTTATATCAATGTTTATTTATATAATTTTGGGTCAATCTTCAGAGAATATCACTTATTAATTTGGTATCACCCTAAAATGTCTTGTATACGAATGAAGTTTTGGAAAAGACGGAATCGAATAACAAAGACACAATCTCCGAATATTCTAGAATCTACGTTCGTTTGTTTTAAAAATAAATCGTATCGTTAGGAACATTAAAAAATTACATAAAGACGTCAACATGATCAATACGAGAATTGCCGAGAAAGTATTTATTGCCATTTATTTACGCCGTTATTTTCGGTACACACTCGTTCTATGTCGTGACAGTAAATATATATTTATTATGTCTAGAGAACGTTGTACGTAGTGGACGTTCTAAATTATTTTACCCTATTAAGGATATCAAATCAGTAAACGGCCTTGCTCCCCCACTCTGCGTATAGTAACTCTATTTTTGTTTAAATTTATTTAACGGCCTGGAATCGAGTCCTTTAAGGTTACAACTCTATGTAAAAAATTTAGCGCAGACAAATAACGAATTTGCTTAAGCATAATCAGTCTCGCAGTGTTACTATAATCAAAAATTGAAACCACACGTATTTCATTTCATTAATTTTGAAACAAACGTGTTTGCTAATAGTATTTTAAGAAAGTAATAGTTGAGAAAACGTACGAAGTAATTAATTATTAGGTATTAGGGTTGGTTAGTTAGATAGGTTAGTTATAATTTTCACAGAGGCTCAATGATCGCGATACGATATTAAGATCTAGATTTGGATAGTTTATCATATTAGTTGCACGAAGTCGTACGACCGGGGCTGCGACATGACGCGCCTGTCGCGTCGTCGCCGGCGTCGTGTCGCGTTCGTTGCGTGCATAGGGTGAGCTTAAGATGCGTTGCGGACTCCCAGGTGGTGAGGCGGCGGAGGGCGATGCGAGGCGGCGGGCGGCGGACGAACGGCGTGCGGTGCGATGCGATGCGCGCGCTCCTAGCGACGCCGAGCCCGACGCAAGAGCGGTTTCCGGAATAACGCGTTCCGAAGACCGCTCCAATCCGATCCGATTCGATCCGATCCGATCCGGTCTGAATCGATCCGGTTCGAGCGCGTTCAATTCCTAAGAGTGACACGCTAATATGCTTTGTGATCCATAAATTAAGAACACATCGATCCAATGAACAAACGAATGACGGCATTTTTTTTTGTTACAAACCCGTTGTCCTTTATTTCTGACATATCTGTAATAATGTTCGACTTAAATATGATTAATGGTTAAGATTAAAAGATAAGTATTAAGTATGTAAGGTGATTTAGACAATCATTTTTTTTCTTTAAAATTAAATTCCTTATTTTTGGGACGCTTTTCGTTTTACTTATCTGCATGTTATCCTATTTTTGTTTTTGTTTCCCCCCTCGTTTCCTTTATTTGCGACGCCGTTTAACAACGTTTAGCGTCTATTAATCTTAAAATTTCCTTAAATTCCGATTACTTTAACGGCATAGTTAGTTATGGAAAAAACTTTTATTTTTGTACTAAAAATATCGAAATAATTGAAGAATTGTCAAATGTGTCAGAAAAATTATTACAAAAAAACATATTCGATAATATTTAACGTAAAATTAATAATATTGCGTAATATAATGTAATAAAACGTAAATTTTAATGTTCTATAATAATAGAACATTAAAATTTACGTTTTATAAACAGAAAAACTAAACTGAACAAACCACAGGCGATTGATTTCAATATCTTAGCCCAACAGATTGAAGTTTTGGCAATATATGTGTATTCCAACAGTGGCGTAAACGCGGTGTAAATGGACACTAGCGCCATCTCTTATTTATGTTACGGCTGTTTACGTAAACGGCTGACGGCTCGCGGGCAGTGGTCGCATTTTTATCTTATGGGCTACCAATATGTGTTAACGTTGCGCTACGAGCGTATACTTTCGTGGAGAAAGTGCGTGCGTGCGTCCTTTCAGACCGCAGACGGTGCGGGCGGCGCGGCGTCCTCCACTAGACCGTTGCGACATTCGGCGCACGTACGTTAGCCGACGGCGGCGACCACAACCGTAAGTACGGCATTAGACGGCATACGTTAATTTATACAATTAGGTGTTACTTTGCGCAGGTCCATAATAAAGTAATTAAAATATATATATCCTATAAATCCGCGATAAAAGAAAATATATGTAATGCTTAATGTCGAATGTACTATCGGTTCTCTTACCTGATAAATGCAAGATACGTAAAGACATGTGCTACACACGTTCAGTACCACAATCTCAATCTATCTTTTCGCCGTAACCTAAGCATCGTCAGGAGCTAGACTCCACGACAAAATCGCTTTGAGATTGAGAACAGAAAGTACACTCTACATTTAGCATTACATATATTCTCTTTGATCGCGGATTATACTAAATAATATTTTAATTACTTTCGTATTACACCATACGTTCCAAGGCCGCGGTCACTACACTCATTTGTGATAAGAAAAAATCTACATAATACTAAAAGTAAAGTTCTATCTGTTTCATACCTTATCCATGCAGAATTCGTAAATCGCATGCATTATAAACCATCACAACACTGCTAGCACTGCACACATTCATAATACAATTTCAAAAATCGCAAAGCGATTTGTCGTGGAGTCTATTTCGATGATGCTTTGGTTATGGGGCGAAACGAATGTTGAGATTGTGGTAGTGAATGTGTGCAGTGCTAGTAATGTAATGTGGTGGTTGTTAGTAATGCAAGCTATTTGCCAATACTGCATAAAATATGAACACAGATAGAACTACCCTAAGTTTTATATAGATTTTCTCTAATTGCGAATGGCAGCAAACTAAAATATATTATTTTCTATTTTGGACTTGAGTAACGCCTTATTCTATAAATTTGTCTAATATACTGTATTCATACGTTACAAAAATGTATCTGGACGTTCCTAAACGCTTCTATTAAATAACGTGACGATATGCTCGGACGGTATTAAGTAAGCGTAGACGTTTCGGAATATGATTTGGAATTTAAAATGACGGTAATGTATTTGTGTTATAGAGTTATTATACTAATAAGGGAGTCAGAGGCTTGTAAGTGTCCTAATAAATAATGAAAGGGCATTACATTCGTCTACTTGTCTTTGTTTAAACACATATGTTCAGAGAATATTCATGGCTCGTTCCTAATTTAAAGAATATTTAAAACATTTTTAGTATACTCTCAAAATCTTTGCGCAAAAAAGATATGAGATGAAAAACCTCATTTGCTTTATTCATAATTGTTATATGGCTCATATTGAGCTTGCTTTCCTATTCTTAGTATAATAACTTTATGATTTGTCTATGGTGATGTTCGGGCATCATTTTTATACGGCGTGAATCTAGCCCTTTAAGGTCTAGTTTCTATTATAAGAAATGTCAAGGCAAGAGGTTTGTCTACGGCGATATTCTGGATTCGACTATTTTATACGGCCTGATTCAAGTCCTGCGTGGAATTAGTGAAAATGTCAACGCAAATGGTTTCCAGCAACCTGGTTATCGAAACCATATGTGCTTTTGAAGAATCGATCGTAAAAAGACTCAATATTTTCGTTTCAAAATGGTTACGCATAATGGAACGCTTTCTTTAGTTATAAAATACTTCCAAAGTTTTGTATTCTATTTACTCCAGATATGCAAACTAGTAATAAAAGCTATCCCAGTGCTTTAATCGATTATTATGTTCGGCAGGATTTGGGCACCGGGATGACAAGTCAAATACGGTCTCTATGGAATCACTGGATACCAACTGGATGTGGACACATATCCCGACGATATATTGAGTCGAGTTTTAACAAGATGGTGCTAGGTCTTTAAATGATTGGTTAGTATTGAAATAAATATTTGAAAAATTGTTGTTATTTTTTCTGTCCCATCTATAGTTATTAAAAAACATATTCCCCAAAAGCTGTCTGTCTGTAAATGATCGATTTACTATCACATACAGACTATTATAACTATTATTTATAAACCTACTTAAAGGATTTTTGTACGGTTTTTACTAAAAGGCAGTGAAATTCTTCCGGAAAGTTTAGGTTATTAAAGGCTAATAATATTAAAAAAAACTCGCCTGTCGAAATTTTAGTTCAACTTTAAAATTGTTAGAACATGTTTTTAATACAACCTCCTTCATAGAGTTGTTCATTAATATGAAAAAGCATTGTGGCTGTCATATTTTTATGTTTCATTCATTGAGTTGCGAAAGAGTAAATGGGTTGACTCTTTGAAAACTGTTTTTTATTTATTAAATAAGTATAAAGAAGAAATATCGTCGTTTATTATATTGTCGTTTTTGAAACTGTTGTCTTCTGTTAAGTATCAATCTTTATCTAAATAAATATGTTAGCTTTGCCATTTAGAGTTGAATGTCAGAACTCAAAAATGGTTTTGTAATCCCAAGTTAGAAGCATTGAAGAAATCTTTTTGAAAAATGCAGTTCTATTTCAGTGTCTACAAATAATATTATTGTAATAAAATGTTTCCCACTCCTAAGTCATATTGACTGCCCCGTTGGAGCAGTGGGTAGTGACCCTACCTTCAGCTCCGCGGGTCGCGGGTTCGATTCCCGCCGAGGACCAATATTTTCTATAAAATGAATTTGTTGGATTTTGAGCCTGGGTGTATATTTGTATTTAAGTATGTATTTAAAAAATATATATAAGTATATATTCACCAGTTGTCTGTCTACCATAACACAAGTATTAAGTTACTTACTTTGGGGACGGACGACCGTGTGTGTAAGTGTCCCATATATTTATTATTATTTAAAAAAAAATGGTTTTGTTTATTTTCATTTAGTTAAGTACCTACGGAGTATACAGAATTTATTTTTTCAAAAAGGTGTCTGTTATCAAAGGGTAAGTGAATGAAACAAAAACATTTTTATCATCATTTATTTCAGCGTATTGAAAATATATCTTCACTTGAATGAGATTATTAATTATCACACAATGTGATCGCGCTAAGCTCCACTCCGCTATGCAACGGACACCTAAGCATAAATTTGAACACTGCGTTTGTATTGCTTATGGCACTACTTACGACTAAAGCCATATATATCAAGCCGATGTACAACAATCTGATATAGCGTACAGATTAAATATATGCAGAATCGATTTTTATCGATTCGATTTATATCGATAAATATCTAGATCATTTACAAGCCGATATGTTAAGCTCGAAATTTTTATAAGTTTATTATATATCTAAATAAGTTATAAATTATTTAAACAAATAAAATTTTGATATATATGAAATTAAAATGGAAAATAGCATTCATATTCATTGATCGATAGATAATACATTAATCGATATAAATTAATTTATAAAATGAAATAATTGGCTAATAATTACTAATGATATTTGAATTGAATTATCTAAAAACGGTTAAATATAAAAATCTCAAACCAGCTTAGCTGCCAACAAAATACTTTGGTTTGTTAAATAAAAACAAATATTCACACAAAATACATGCAAAGTAAAGCTATAGCTATAGTATTTGACCGTTTTATTTTTATTCCAAAAGGGAAATGAAATTATTTTACCGTACCGTATTCTTTTAACTATTTCTATTTTAAATTACACTGAAGGCTAAATAAAGGCTTTTATTTATATAACTGAACTTAGTAAGTTCGTATAAATGAGGCCATCCTAAGGGATCTACATCGTAGCTAATATCTAGCCAATCTAAGTAGTGATCATTTTATTTAACCCAAATAGATTTAGCAGAAACAGAAATATGAAGGGAAATGTATATTGCCGCCTTAAAATCGCCCATTATTATTTTTGCACGTTCAGTCATCACAGAATAAAAATCACGTGTAAACTACACAGACTACAAAAAGACTAATAATATTTTGATGTGGAAAAAAATTATTCATATTTTAAATACAATTTTAATCGCAGCATAGTAAATATTTACAATGCCATTTCTTATTTTATTATTATTAATTTGACTAATATTCAGAGTGGGTACGCGCTGTTTTGTGGTTTGCAGCAGATAAGAAATCGTTTGAACAGCTCATGCACTATTTAGATTTTAGATTAAATTATTAATCGCAACAGACTTAAATATTCAAGTCGATCCGGAATTGTGCGGTGCGTTTTAAATTCAACACTAAAAGAATGTCTTTTTAAATGATATAATATGGTAAAATAATTTCATTCCTAAATAATTAAATAAGATCAACATTATAAACATAGTTTTGTATTGCGTCGTACCTCGAATTAAAATCGACCATAAGTTTCGGAATTAAGTACATTACGTGACATAGCAGTGTTGCTAGCTTAAGATCATAGACTAGATTCGGTTATGCAATCACAAAATCATTAAATACAGTCAAATGAGAGAACTGTCATATATATGACATTTAAAACTAACTATAAAGTAACATCACATACAACTCATTGAAAAAGCATAATATTTAATTCAAATTTGAATTTAAAAAAGTATATTGTAGGAATTATATAAAAAAAATTACAAAAGTTTTAATCAATTAATAATTTATCGTATCCTCTGAAATGATTATATATTATTTATATTGGAGCATAACATTATAACATTAATAATATTGGATTTTATTATAATGTAAAGAAATGATAAATACTTGTGGTAATAGATTTGAATTATTGATATTCTTTTATACAGGATGGTACCGACAATACATTAAATGATCCACTGATTAAATCTTTTTAAATATCGTTAAAAAAAATTATTTTCGAAAAATCAATATAATTTAATTGAGATCTCGCTTTGTCAGTGGTGTACTGACGGGGTGCGCTTGTCAAAATAACAATAACATTGTTTTCTCTCCCTCGAACCAGCACTATTTGTTTTTTGGTCAAGGTTATTTTTCGATTCGTGTGTCGTAATAGGATAAGATCGTTGATCTCTATATATCGTGTTTGTTTTTAAGAAACGTAAAATAATTCCTGTGGTTAAAATACTACGCTGAATTGACTGTTTTTGTAAAATGTAAAATGCTGAGGTGTATATGTAATTAATATTAAATTGAATGTTGGGTCGGCACCACCCTATATATTGTGAAAGATCGAAAATATTCACATTATTTGCAGATATTTAAGTACATCACTACGACTAGCTCAGTCTACGATAATAATTGCTTATACAGCTCTCATACAACCGTCACGAGATTACAAAATACATATCTTGAATCGCAATATGCCATGTAAATTTATTTTGCAATATGCCAGCAGGCAATTCCGTGAAAAGCGGAGAAAAGTAGGGAAATAAGTTATACAAGGAAAATAGTGACGATTACACGGTATAGTTACATCAGCCATTTTAATTTAATAAGTCCGTTTTTTTTTCGAAATCGATTCTTTAATTAAAAATTAAGAAACATGGAGTGTCCATGTTTGCAGTGCAGTAAATATTTAATTGTCCCACGAAATATTGCAAAATACAATTTTTTATACAAAAATAGTTTTACGCACAACACTATCTTAAATCAAGAATTGTGACGGTTTTTTTATCTACATTAAACACCGAATATCGTTCCTCATAGCACCTTAAGTTATTGTTAATACAAATAGCCTACAGTGCCAGGTACTAACGTTGTAAATATAATCTGTATCATCTTTGGTATTATAGAGTTGTTATACATAGAGTAGGGGACAACAGAGTAACAGAGGGAATTTGAGAGACCCATATTTATCTTTGTCTAATCACACGTAAAAGAGAGAGACAGATAGCCTCATTTGCTTTTTTGTTTTGAATGGATACATTTTAGGTTGGCTCCACTACTCTACTCTATAATTACTCTATGATTAATCTAAACGCTACTGTTAAAAACGTTAAGATTTTAATTTATTAAGCATAAGTTTGTACCGTCGTAAAAGACTTATAGGAGGCACATTTAGGTTACGAGCGCCTCGTGTATCTCATATTTACATTTAACTTGATGGTAAATAATCGTCTTGAGAAATAAGATAATACTAGATATCATTAAATAAATTCAATTAAATTTGAGTACATATATTGCAACTTAAAAATACTGTCAATTTTGAACTTGGCCTCTAAGATTTGTCGTCTTTGTTTACTTCTAAAAACGATTTCAATGTATATATATTTTTTAAACGTTAAATCAAGCAGTTTATGTATATTTAGAGTAATTTTTTTTAAATCAGTCATCTGCTAAAATTGCAGCTAATTAAAAATAAAAAAGAAATTGTAATATTCGTAGCCATTTAGTATTTTTCAAATATGAAGTTTTAAAATGTTGACTTTAATCGAATTTAATAATTAGGAACGAATTAAATTTTATAAATAATATTGCACATTTATCTAAAATATCTTTGATTCGCTTAATCTTTTCTAATGTAGATATCATTGGCCAAGATTTCCTTAGAAATGCGAATGTTATTAAAATATATTGCACAAAAACTTAGATAACTTATTGCCGAGACGAATATGAATTTTAATACTTAAATTCGATGATTCGATGATTTATCAAATTGATGATTATTGTAATGAATGGACGTTATATTAATATATCCCTGCAATAGGGTTGCCAACTGTGTTAAAACAGTATTTGTTTTTCTGCCATTATATTTTTATTATTGAACAAAAATAAAATATAACAAATACTCTTTTCAGCTTAGCTCTGTGGTAAGTTTGTTTCGCTTATTGCAACGCAGCTAATAATGGAGTTTCAGAACAAATCTGTCAGTGTTAAATATTCAAGACATTTGATTGTAGTGTAACGTATGAGAAACAAAACTAAATTTGAGCGAGAAGCTTTAAAAATATGTATTTAGAACATTCAATAAATGTTAAATTTTCTATTCAGACTGAATATTCGAATGGTCGATTTTCTTTTCAGACCTGAACATGCTTTATGTCTTTTAAATGAAGTTGGCAACCCTTCCCTGCAACCTCTACATTACGTTAATATCCTATCTAAAACACACAACACACACAACCTATTTATTTTGTTAGCCCGTATTATAGTAAAATATCAGTTGTGTTTATTTAACTAGAATTTGGTAACCAAAATTGTCATAGTAATTATTAATGTCTTAATTATAGTAAACGCGCATATTGGATAAAATATAGTGATTGGCCGAAATAGTTTTTTGAAGTAAAATACATTTTGTTAGCCCGTTTAAAGTTAATATATCAGTTTTATTTTTATTTAACTGAATTTGGTATCTTCAACTTTAATGGTTTAAGTTAAATTTGTCTTATTACAAGTAAAAGTGCATCTTGTCTCAGAATATTATTTTGTTTTAAGGTGTTCGGTTATTATCTTAATTAACGTAATACGCTCGTCTAGACGAGTTACGCGTAAATTTCTTGACGATTTTCATACGTTCGAAAAAGATTACTAGACACCAAGGAAACTACCACAATATTGGCAACGCAAGTGGTATGGAAAAGTAGGTCTTTTTCACTTAATTCACAATGCAAGTGCAATAGACAAGTACTTCTTTTTAACTATGTTTTTCCAAATAATTTGAATTTTCTAGAAGCGCAGAATACAGAATTATACAAAAATACACAATTAACTTATAGATGTATGGAAGAAAACATAGTTTAGAACTAGTACATAAACCGATTTTGGTATCAGACATGCGTGGCCCGAATTACATGAAAATGTTTAATTTTAAATACTTATTAATCGTATTCATTTCTATGTGTTTCATTTATTGTAATTTATCAGATTTTTCAAATATTTAATTTTATTATGGAAGCATATTTTTATTACAGGCCTTGAATTATTAAATTATTTATTATGTTCTCAAAGTTATTAAATATTGACTCAAATATGGTATCAGTTAACAATCGAGTACATATCAGGGTAATAAGTATAATTTTGCTTGAATATCTTCAGTTCAAATTAAAATTCTGCCAGAATATAAATTATTGGAATTACTGGCGTACGGATTATAACACTGAAACGTTGCCGGAAGATAAACTCTTGGAGATTTAAATACAAAAGTAATAATAGAATTATTTTGCTATAATCCGCGAAGAAGTAAAATAGGAAATATATATAATGCTAAATGTAAGTGGACAATCGGTTATCATACCTGATACATGCAGGATTCGTAAAAACACATGCACACACCTCCACCACCGCCACCACAATACACAAGCACTATATACGTTCACTATCACAAACTCAACAATCGTTTCGCCCCGCAACCGAAGCATCGTCAGGAGATAGACTCCACGACCAAAATCGCAAAGCTTGCGATTTTGCTTGCTTGTGGTGGAGGTTTGTGCATGTGTTTTTACGAATCCTGCATGTATCAGATATGATAACCGATTGTCCACTTACATTTAGCATTATATATATTTCCTATTTTACTTCTTCGCGGATTATAGCAAAATAATTCTATTATTACTTTTGTATTATGGATCTCCGCAAAGTAACGCCTAATTCTATAAATTATATAAATTAGATTTAAATACGTTAAGGGCTGACTGTAGGCCAAAAAGAAGTTCAGAATTACCTAGAGAGCGAAAAACGTTTGTAGTGTCTATACTATGAATTCAGATAAATCAGAGATCTGTAGTAAAACAGCCACTTACAGGGTGCAATGGCCAGTAAATCTAATATGGTATTGGACGGCACATTTTTTGAAAGCCAATGGGCATTTTGGTAGTCAAGTGTTGGTGGTATATTACAGTTGGTCATTGACATCCTATAAATAATCTATGTCCAATGGTTGACTTGCATGGATCTATGTATAAAAAAATCAGAAAGTATGTCTATCGTATGTCTTATCTGTTTTTTGTTGATGTCAATTTTTGTTGCTAATTCGCTCTTTCTCACTATCTCTCTCTATAGATTTAAAGGTGCTAAGTTAATCAAATTTTAAGACAATCTTTAGGTTGATCCAGCTGATAATCCTGTAAAATTCGGTGGCGATTGGAGCATTTTATTATTAACTGTCAAAGTATTGTTTCGAGGGCAAATCGTAATCAGAATGAGCCATAGCAACGCGTGGCCAAACCGGTAGTTATAAATTAAATAAAGTATTAAATAAGTTAATTAAATCAGTTATAAATGAATAAAGATGGGAAATTATTAGTTACGTTACATCTTCAAAGCGTACAAAATTAATGGTATGGTGTTTGGATTAGGGATTTGCCCTCGATAAGTGGTATAGAATTTTTCTACAAACCTTCAACGGAATTTGGGTGTACCAACTTAATCTAGAAAGTTCGACAGGTCGGACTAAAGAGGATAAAAGCCTCGAATGAGATTAAAACTACCGAACGTTACTAAATAAATGACTGTGGCATGTAACAACGCTCCAACTGTAGCAACAGATCCAACGATTTTCATGAAATTCAGCATATAATAAATCGATCTAGGTTTTATTTAAAAAATAGGTCATAGAAATTAGAAAGAAAGGTTAATTGAATCGAATTGAAAGGTTAAGGCTGACATTCGTAATAGCTCAATGGGGACCGAGCGAACTAAAGAAATGAAAATATCCTAGATCGAGTCCCAGACATAGCCCTTATTTTTTATATTAAAAAAAAACACCGAGTAAGGCTCAGTCAATTAAGGTACTTGGTTATTATACCGGGTATTTGTTGCTTGGTAAATAATCAATTATTAATAAGATATACGCTTACTTTTGTTAAACTGATATTACTTCTTACAGCCAGAACTGAATAGATATCTGCGATAACTTCATCCTGGAGTGACTCTAGGCGTCCAGGATATTCCTTAGAGGGTTCTTCGCTATGATCGCGCGTATTTGAGGGCTAGGTTTAGAGGCTTTTCTTCTTTGAGAGACTCTTTCAACACGACGTCAGAGCTCGTGAAGGGCGGTAAAACGCTCTCAGCTGATGATGAAGGCTCTTCCGGTTCCGATCTACTCGAGGTTTCGGCTTCAGGGCTGTAATGAAACGGCTAAATAAGACCAATATAATAACTATATGATTGTGTAGTGTGTTGTTGGTTGTGGCGTTTGTATTACGTGCGTTGAACAATCCTGTATGTATGAGGTATATGTACAGTTTTTATTTACTACTATTAGCATTACATAGATTTTCTTAACAATCGTGAATTATAGAAAAATAATTCTATAATAACTTTTATAGCAAATGCTACCTAACATAGAGTATAGTGAGGTGTGTACTAAGGATGTGACTTATTAATAAATAATCGATTTTTCTTACTTAAAAAAAATCAATTTGTAAAATCGATAAACTCGAATCGAAAAAATCTATTAATAAAAATTGATTGATTTTTTTCTGAATATTTGAGTAAATCGCCTTCTTTGATATTAATAATTAGAGTAAAGACAAATTTAAATGGACTTGTACGAATACAAAATAACAGAAATTCGGCGAAAATGTGTATATCGGCTACCAAACTGACTGGTTTCATAGACAACGCATATCTTATCTTAAAAACAAGAGAAAAAGATGGTAGGTAATTGATGTAATCGATTTCTAAAATATCGATTTATATTGTTTAAAAATCGATTATAATAATAAAATAATCGACAAATCTAAAAATCGATTATTTTTACGTGTGTGCAATACACACTATACATATCGGGTCATCTCACCAGTCGTAACTGGTGGGGTTACGGGCCTCGAGGTTTATCGCATCTTTACCCGGGCTTTTCGATGCTTATATCGTCCGGATACCTCATTCGACTAAAAGGTCAGGGGTCGAGTTATGGTCGGATTCTTTGGCGCTACTCGGTATCTTGAAACTCATATCCCTCCAGGGAGGAAATGAGGTGCTCTCTTGGCAGATGTTGTCGTGGTCCTTCTGGCGATCTTCGTTGTACTGGTGCTATACCGTGGAGGTGCACACACTGTTGTCCGCACAGGCCAACATGGTGCGCGCGAGTTTGCGGACATACTCCTCCAGGGTCGGTATTCTTCAGTCGCGGTAAATGACGTCATTACGAACATACCTCCGCGCTCCTACTATCAACCTTCGACGGTGGTTCTGCTGAGTTTGCAGTCGGCGTGCTGCGTACTGACCGGTACTTCCTGCAGTTGACGTGCGCCAGCGCCGCCAGGTGGCGCAGCAGCGCGTGGCGCGCGTCGGCGGCGCGGCGCTCGGGCGGCAGGTCCACGCACAGCGCGCCGCCGCGCCCGTCGCCCAGGAACGGCGCCACGTACCGCTCCGAGCGCAGCAGCAGCAGCAGCACTTCCTCCAGGTCCGCCTCGCTGCCGGTACGGACGGTAACAATTGAACACAATTGAAAAAATACATGAGTGGTATTTTTTTTTATTTTGTATTTTATGATATTTTTTATTGCTGCTCCTCTCCTTCATTCATCTTAGCGTGATATTATATATAGTTTTCCTGGATAAATGGACTATCTTACACTGAAATAATAATTCAAATCGTCCAGTATTTCCCGAGATTAGCGCGTTCAAATAATCAATCAAACAAACTCTTCAGCTTTATATATTAGTATATATGTATGTATAGGTTTTAGAAGAATATTGTCCTCCCTTCCAACCCGGTGTCTCACCTGGCCGCGTACAGGAACTGCGCGAAGTGTATGTTGGCCACGCAGCCGGCGCGGTCCTCGCTGTCGGTGTAGAGGTCGGTCTCGCGGTAGTACATGTACAGGAAGTCGTTCAGCTGCTTGGCGATCACGGCGCAGCGGTCCTTGTCGCACATCTTGGCGGGCGGACCCTGCGGCGAGCGAGGACGTTGTTATGGAGCGGGGACTGATATACAGACATACGCACGAATAAATAAATATAAATATATGGGACACTTACACACACGGTCGTCCGTCCCCAAAGTAAGTAACTTAATACTTGTGTTATGGGTGACAGACAACTGGTGAATATATACTTATATATTTTTTAAATACATACTTAAATACAAATATACACCCAGGCTCAAAGACCAACAAATTCATTTATAGAAAATGTCACTACCCACTGCTCCAACGGGCCAGTCGAATACAAGATGCTTTGCTATATTTAAGCTGTGATAGCCAAATTCAAATTCAAATTATTCTTTATTCAAGTATTAAGTTACTTTGGGGACGGACAACCATGTGTGTAAGTGTCACATATATTTATTTGTATCCACCACAATGCGGATAATTTTAAACAATAATAAAACAAATCAATTGAGGAAAGAGAATATTTTGAAAAGAGCAACCTCAGAATTCCTTGCTGACTCTTCTTGGTAGGAACAGCTTCCCAAACCAGCAGTAGAGTTGACATGAAAAGCACTTATTTACAAGTTTACTTAAAAAGCGTTTAAAACCCCTGTTTCTCTCTAGATTGTTTGTCCCTAGATTGATTGAACATCAACGGAAAGTAAAGTGAAGCAGTACAAAATGTACAAGCACAAAATGCCAATGCAGTTTTAGTGTCTTTGGGTGATTGTGTGTGGGATAATGAGTGTATGCGTGCGTGTCTATCTGCCTGGGTATCTTTTGTGAACTGTTGTTATGAATAGGAAAAAGAAACAGTACAAGCCAAGGGATAACTTGTGCAATAGTAAGTGAGTGCTAGAGTTAGAGCGTATATTAAATCAATATTCCATCAAAATTGGTGCAGCGGATTCGCCGTGAAAGAGTAAAAATACATCCATACTCACAAACTTTCGCATTTATAGTATTTATTTATATATACATATATGCTACATTTGCGAGGATGGCATTGCTATAGTATAAAACTGCGTGCGTATGCCATCCTCACAGTCAAAATTATTAAAAGAACATAAGATATTAATTTAAAAGCTGTGGTAGCCCAGCGGTAACACCGTGCGACTCTTTCGAGGAGGTCACGGGATCGAACCCGGGCAGACACCAATGAGTTTTTCTGTTAAAACTTATGTGTCTAATTGACAATTACAATTTATCACACGCTTTTCGGTGAAGGAAAACATCGTGAGGAAACCTGCATATCTCTAGAGAAATCTGGTGATATGTGTAACCTACCAACCCGCATTGGAGCAGCGTGGTAGGTCTAAGCTCCAAAACCTTCCCTCCATAAACGGAGAGAAGAGACCTACTCCCAGCAGTGGAAGAGTAACAGGCTGCTACTTACAAGATATTAATTTAAAATAAGTAAGACAAAATACTACTACTATTGTTAAAGTTTGTTGTATTCACGTACGTAGTTTATGCATGATCACTTACTTATTCAGTTGCTAATAAACGTTAATAAAGTGCACACGTATTTTAATTTCATAATTATACTTACAAGGAAAAGTAGACCTTAAAGCTAAGACATATGGTCCCATTCGAGCCGAACTATATACCAAGCTATCGAACGACAAGAGGCCGGCGAGAACAGTAGCAACCGCATTCCATTGCGATAATGATGAGTTCGCCGACAGTGTTAATTAATTTATTGGAAGATACTAAATTACTAAATAAATATGATGAAATGATAGTGCGCGAGTATTAGTATGATAATTCATTAATTTTAGATTATTTGCAGTAAAGAGTTCAGTATAGCGTGCGTTCAATAAGCGGCATGCGTAAACATGTTCACCTTTACATTGTATGGCATGCGCAGCGAGGAGGAGGCGCGGCGCAGGAAGCGCAGCACCAGCGCCGCGTGCTGCACGGCCAGCTCGTTGCCGGGCGACGAGATGCGCTTCAGCACGTGCGTCAGGTACAGACCGAACGCGCGCCTCACCTCACCGGTACTTGGGAAGCAGGTATATTATTAAAAGCTGTAATACGACGACCCGACGGATGGCGGGAAGAATACGTGCAGGTGACAGGTACAAGAGTTTAATCGTCACTTTTACATAGAGTATCGCGGACGGGGTCCTTCAGGGCATTCCTTAGTTGGATGTACCGGAAGATGCACCGTTTACAGTTGCGCTAGGCGTAGTGTTCCAGTAGGATGCACTGTTAAAGTTTAGGAACTGATAGGCGATGTTGATCTGATAACGTAATGTATGGGGACTTCTTATATTACTACGAAATCACTTCTATAGCGCGGAGCAAACGACGAGTGGCGCCATTTAGTTTTGAGTGCGGAATCAGGTGTTCCTAATACGTTGTGTTACAAAGCTTATTTAAAAGCCTATTTTTACTGGAATCGTTATTAATATTGTTATATTACAACAATTTTTATTGTGGCTACAAAATATGAAAACAAATTGGTATTGATCGTTGTTAAGAGAAGGGACTAAGTACAAAAGTGATGTAATCGCTTGTCAAAACGCGAGCGGCTTTTTGTTGACTCGATATCTTGGTCGTGTGTTGCGCAAATGGGAAGTGTGCTGGTGCGTGTATCTTGCCGAGCCAAATAGCTCTATGGTCACAAATTTTTACTGAGTTACAATACGGAACTCATTTTTATTATCACTGGAGAATTCTGGGCATATGTGTAACCTATCAATTCGTATTAGAGCAGGTGGATCTTAGCTCGAACCTTCTGTCCAAAAACGGAGAGATGAGGTCTATGAGAGAAAATAATAGGCCGCTACTTTACTTTTCACCAGCAATACGGCACTCAGTTATAAGGTGTCACTCACGTCAGTCGCATCCCGTCAGCAAGCTGCCGTTTGACCAGGTCCTTAGCCCTTCGAGCATCACGCGGTGGCTGCGGCGCGGGACTGTCCGTCAGCTGCACGGCGGGCGCCGCGCCCGCTATACACACGGCTTCGTACCGCTTTAACCTGAACAAATGAACCAATGTTATAACTAATATTCACAGCACGAATAAAAGATAGTCCATTAAAGGCGTTGCCATGACAAAAAAAAACCGTTGTATACACAAGCTATGCTCTGACAACGGTTTGTTTCGGGCAATAACCTCATTCCACGATCCCTTGACTATACCAGCTAGTAACGCTGGCTAGCGTTTTTAACTGAATAAAAATTACACTGCACGTTCTGCGCTAGTGTCATATAATAATAGTTTACAGTAAACATAAAATGTTAATAGAAAGGGGCTTTTCGGGGAGTACACTTAATTTTAATGTTGCTCCAGGCCAGCACGACAGCGAGCATTAATCCTTTACAGGCCGTGTGGCGGTGACATATCAAATAGCGGAAGTCATCATCCGAAATTCTGACTTTTGCCGTTGATAGGTTCTTAGCGGTTATAAATACTTTGCGCAGTTTAATAATACGAAAAATACTTATTTTTTTCTTTGCAGACTGATGAGGCTTAATATTTTCTAATCACGAGTTAAACTTATTCATTATTTATTTGTCCTTCTAATAACTTCTTCTTTGTCAACCGATGGACGTCCACTGCTGGACATAGGTTGGGATCTCCACACCACATGATCTTGTGCCGCTTGGACCCAGTTACTTCCCATTTTTTGAGGTCGTCAGTCCATCTCCTAGAGGGTCTACCGAACCTGCGTTTTCCGGTGCGGGGTCACCATTCCAACACCTTGAGACCCCAACGCCCATTTTACGTACTATGTGTCCCGCCCATCACCAGTTCAGCTTCGCGACACGCTGAGCTACATCGGTAACTCGGGTTTTTCTACGGTTCTTCTCATTTCTGATTTGATTACGTAGAGATACTCCGAGCAGCTCCATCGCCCGCCGAGCGTGTCTGAGCCTTCATATGAGGCCCATTGATAGATTCTTATAGGCCCTAATTACTTCTGGCTACGTATAAACATCTTAAACGTCAATATTAAAACGTGCAATACCTCTGCGGCGTGTCCGTGACGCTGGTAGCGACGGTTGCGTGCTGGAAGTGCGGCAGCACGTGCGAGTGCACCAGCAGGTTGTAGTTGTGCTGCACCACGGTGTACGGGGCGTTGTTGTTAAGCGACGTCGAGCACACCGGGATGCCGGTGACCGGGTCTGGACATATACACATTCCCACCTTGACTTTTATTAATTCTAGAGAGATCACGTTAAGTTATAAAACGTTATAAAAATTATAAAACATTGTGAACTACGTTTACTGAACAGGAAGGGTTGCGGTAGACGTATCCAATCGCGAAAGCGACCACCCTTGACCTGGTTGAGTTTGGTCAAATGGGGCGTTTCCCAGTAGTGCGTCGAATAAAAATTCAGTAGCGACTCACTCAAAATTGAAAAAAAAACAAAAAAAAGTTATAAAAGGAACGCAACAGCCCCCGTAAAGTTAAAGTGACATTTTCTTATTGGAGAGTAATAAGTGGACTTTACATTCACCACACTATTCCAATGTGGAACAGCATGATGCAAACATTTAGGCTTTTCTTATTTAAACAGTTATATATTAGTTTTTGGGTTGCTCCTTTTTAATTCTAAGGGCCTGTTTCACAAGTTACCAATAAACTATCAGTTAGCCTATTCGGATAGGCTTATTTGGCACTTAAAGTCCCTAATAAGTAAACAGAATTAAAAAATTTCACTTTTTAGAGACATTTATCTGCTATTTAGTTTATTTGTCTGTTAACTATCCGACATTTAAACAGTCATATCAGTAACTTGTGAAACAGGCCCTATATATCAATCACGAAGTCAGTCACTATAGAATAAGCCACGAAAATAAAGGGTGAACTTTTCTAACTGAAACAGAGAACTTGCACTTACCAAGGTACTGTGAGTACTTCTGCCAAGAGTTCTGACTTGGGAAAATCCTCACAAAACCCCCTCTTCTAGCGTATTGGGCTCTCACAGCTCTAACTATCCTCAGCTCCTCGCCGGTCAGCAGTCCAGCGAGGGGTCCAACACCTTGGCTCTGTTGCTGTTGTCCATTCGCGCTGTTTGTTTTATTACGAATGCAGGTGTTTTCGGCTGAATGCACTCTCCGACACTGGAGTAGAATAAAACCCGCTTAATGTACAGTGGAGGTCACAAGCGTTGAAATGGTTTCTATGATTTATTCAGAGTTGTAGTGCGTAAAAATTCCCTTAAGGCCGCCAATGATTTGGGAGTTTTTAATAGAAGCGGTTCTTAAATGTACGGACACAAATGTCACTCCTACTTCGTTCGTGCAGTGATATTGCTATATGTAATGCGTCCAAATAAATGCAAAAGATACCTTCACAGTATTTATAAACCAAGATGCTTTCTTAGGAGGCGTTTTTTAACCATTTACTCTGATAGTTTTTAAGGTATCCAATTTAATAATTAACTTATTGATTATATATTGCAGCAAAAATGTGAAGTTATATCTATCTTAAATTACTTACACGTCCCAAGAATGCGTTTCCGCGCTGAATCGCATTTTCGCTGAATTTATATATAATTATACTCATACTTATTATCACATTTATTGTTCTAACTTAGGATAAGTTGATTAGAGTTTTACGGCAATTGGTTGTGGTGGATTGCTTTCCTGAAATTAAGCTTATAATGGCCTAATTGCGAAGCTATCATCCCTTACTACTAGCTTTACCTTATCACTCAAGGATGAAGTTTTCTCTAGTTGACAATGATTATTAAGAGTTGAAACTTTGCCCAATTTTGTAATTTAAAAAAAGGAACATTGGCTTAAAAAAAGGTAAATAACTCACCGCTCCGATTCTCATCTTGAGCGAATTGTTCTGTGAGGAGGGCTCATTTTTGGACATAGGTACAGCGGGGAGGCCAACCAGGGTCAGAGTGTCAGCCAATAAGGCTGACTTCACTCTCGCGTCCAAGGGACTCTCGCAGGCCAAACTGTGAAATACATTATATTTTTATACAGTGTTAAAATTTATTACATTATACAATAATGTATTGCTATATTAGTACCTTGGAGATAAGTTTATTTCCAACAGCCACGGTTTCAACATGTCGTCTATGAGAATATCGTAGCCAAAAAGTTCTGGAACAATAATTTCACTTAATCAATTAAACAATATCGAGTGCTAAAAATTATATAACAGAATTGACTAGTTTTATTTGGTTGAAACATCAATCAGTTATTAAATTTTACTCCTTAAAAATTGAAAGCCTCCTTCCCTTATGGAAATTTAATGAGGAGTAAAATTATTTAACTTATGAAAGCAAAAAATCCCCGTGTGGTATCCGGTTGAGTGGAATAGATCTCATTCTTACCAAGGCGTCGTAAAAAGTAAACTAAGGTAAGTTGACGTCAGGCAGTCAGCCGGTCGTAAAATACCTAGCCAAGTCATTTAACAACATGTTTATAACATGTTGTGCCGACCCCACTTAGAGTGGGATAAGGGCATGAGAATGATGACCTTTTATTTCCTACACATATATAAAAAAAGAGGGATATAACTATATATAGATCACTTTAAGTGATAAGACCGCCCTTGCACTCTTAAATGTTCTTATTTCTCTTGTTTATGTCTATTATTTACCTGGTGTGCAATAAAGAGTTATTCATTCATTCATATATGAAGTAGTTTCCCAATGATAATATGGTTATATCGATTTAAATCAAAGTTTATATACTGAGCAACGACCCGAAAGTAGAAAAAGCGTGGAGTGGTCGATATTTATGAATAATATGGCGCTAAGTGCCCAATCTTTATTTCCAATAATATGCATAAATATTTTTCGATATTTTAAAACTTGTAGTTCGAAAACGTGTTTACTGTTTGTTTTTCATTCTATTTATCTCTGGTTAAACGTAGTCAATTCCTGATATCATCATCTTCCTGCCCTTATCGCACTCTAAGTGGGGTCAGCACAACATGTTATAAGCATGCTGTCACATGATTTGGCTGCGTTTTTACGACCGGCCGATTGCCTGACGTCAACTTACCTCTGTCGTATTTGACGACACGTCGGTAAGAAAGAGGGTGGTCTATTCTACTAAACCGGGTGGGTCAACTTACCTTAGTCGCCTTTTAAGACACCTCGGTTAAGAAATGAGGTTGGTCTATTCTACTCAGCCAGACACCACACGGTCAATTCCTGATATATCAAATGGTTTACCGAAGCAGTTGAAGAGACTGGGCACGAAGACCCTCGCCGCCGCTGTGATGGTCTGCGCCGAGGAGAGGATGGACTTCACCACCAGATCTTCGACGGCTGCCATTAGGGCCGCCGTGTTTCGACCCTGCTTCCGGAGGTGCCTCAGCAGTGCCGAGAGGGTCCATTTGTGACCTATATTACCTGCGTTCGGGTCATCGCATCTAAAATGTTATTAATATATCCCATTATTGCAAAATCATATAAATTCGCCTGTCGAATACTAACATACAATATCCATGATCAGTATTAAAGTGACCAAATCCAAAAAAACTTGATTTGTGGTAAATTGTAATAAAGCGTAGCGTAGCACCTACAAAACTCGTGAGATTACTTGGAAGTGCAAGAAAACATTAGTTTTCCTAATAGTTTAACTCAATTACGCCTAATTTTGAATTAGGTCACTTTAAGCCGTGCTATCCGGCTGAATAGCATAGTACCACCCTCATTTCTTACCGAGGTGTCGTTAAAGGCGACTGAGGTAAGTTAACGTCAGGCAGGCGGCCGGTCGTAAAAACGCAGCCAAATCATGTGACAGCATGTTTATAACATGTTGTGGCGACCCCACTTGGAGAGGGATAAGGGAAGGAAGATGATGATTTGAATTAGGTCACTTTAATAATAAGCGTGCAATATATGTATAATTTTTTTGTCATAGAACACTTTATTTTTGTCTAATAAATAATTTAGAATTTAAGAAATATACAGGATTCTATCACTTAAGGCCTTAGAAAATTTGTGCACAATTATTTTTTATTTTATTTATATACTTTATACCATAGATAAAAAATACAGAAAAGAAACAAAAACAGCAATAAAAAAAAGAAAATAAAATGTAATGTATAAAGGGCGGTCTTATCGCTTAGTAGCGATTTCTTCCAGACGACCTTAGGGTTAAGGAGAGCTAAAAATGTTTATGTGGGTGGTGCACTTTTATAAAATTAAATACATACTAATAATACACACCAATACACAGACAAGACAACTACACAATTAGTGTAGTGCACGTGTGTAAATACGGTATATGAAACGATTAATCTTTTATGTACGAAGTAGGAGAAAATATAGAGCGTATTAAATGCTGGCTGCAATAGTGGTACAAAAAACACGTGTTAAGGACCAGGAATAGGTGTAAATGATAAAATACACATTCTTTTCAGCCGCAATATCGGCCGAACTCATAATTGAATATTAGGCTGTCTGTTTAGACAAACTAAAGTATTTATTAACGCATTTGCCTAAGCAACGAAAACTATAAACCAATTTTTGTTAAAACATGATTTTTTGAGTTGTGTTACAACTATTCCAGCCTATACGAATTATTCCAAAATAGCAAAATGTTGGCGATTCGTATAACTTACTTGATATAATCTGTGTGGTATTTGTTGATGCTATAATTGCACAGATGCATGCAGGGATTCCAGAGGTTCTTGTTTGTCTTGTCGTACTTGACAGTTGCGAATCTGACCAGTCCTTCCTCGTAAAGGTATATGAGTAGAGGATCTATGGATGTCACGCACACGTACAGCCTCAGGTCGCATTTGTGACCGCCTATAAGGAGCGGTTTGTCTATGTATTTAGCGACCACGACATTCTCGCCTTTTGGTATCTGTTCTGGCTGAAAATAGAATCAATGGCTTATATCAGGCTAAGGACTGCTTATTAGCCCGAAGGCGTTCAGCTCCAGGGGCCAACGCTCATAATTAATTTTATATTATGAATGAATTTAATAAAATATTTCGAATTCGAATTTCATTAGAGACCTTAGATCCATTCGAAATGAATTGGCCAAAATCAGATACTTATGCCTAATCCCCTGACCAAATTCCAAAATCAGTGTGGTCGACACAATACGTTTTTATCTTCTATTTTCTACAATGAATTCTCACTGTACTCTTTTCATAGGCATGTCATACTTCACATATTCTCACACACACATTCACACTCTTTAGTCACATATCCATCCACAATCATATTTAAAACTCTTTTAGTCACGTAATAAACATTCCTTCTCATTATATGTCCAAACCAACTTAATCTCGCATTTCTCATCTTATCTATAACGGGCGCAACTTTCAGACTTCTTCTAATACACTTATTTCGTAATATATTAAACTTTATCTCCTTTAATTCTACCTTGGCATTTTCATCTCATTTGTATGCTGCTTTCATTACTTTGAACCTGCTTATCATAAAAGGAATCTTGGGACATGCAACCTACCAATCCACATTTGAGGAGCGTGGTTTACTTAAGCTCCAACCCTATCCAACAATGAAAGAAGTGGGACTGACCTTTAAAATTTATTACCTGACTGATAAAAAAACAGGATTATCTAAAATGACCCAAACCTCACCGTATTTACGATGTATATTCCGCGGCCTCGACTAGACGCCGCCGGTTTGACGATCCATGGCCCTTTCGTCCTATAATGCGTCGTGCATAGCTCCTTATACTCGGCGGGCATCAGAAAAGTGGTGGGAATGAAATCGAAATGCTTGAGTCCACGGAAGTATTGCATTTTCTCTATATTCTTAAATAGTTTGTCTTTGCGCGTCAATTCATATGATCTGAAAGAGTGAATTCTGGTGCTATAATAATTATCTAGAATAAAATGTAATGTAGTTCGTAGCTGGTTGCAACTCAAATCTAAAGTTTCTTATCATTTACAAAGTCTTCAATAGTTTAAAAAGCTTTGTTAATAAGTAATTTTATTACTTTTTTGAACTTGTGTAAAGGCAAGCTCATAAACAAAAATTTACTATAAAACATTTACACTCGGAATTTTGGGAGAACTGTCTAATTTCTGATTTCAACTGTTTCGAAACCTAAGCATGACTTACCTCGGGTAATGATTGACCTTTTGATGAGGACTGAGAACCGTCAGGATATTGAAAGGTATCAGGGGATTTGACCACAGGAGGGTCCAGGTGTTAGATTCGGGTTGAGCTTCGACCAGTCCATGCGCTTCGAGTAATTGTTTCACCAGGTTTTCCCTACCCGCAAATTACTCTAAATGTTTTAGCGAGACGACAATATGTATTTTACAATAAGCTTTACCCCCTTAAATATTAAAATACCCTCAATTATGTAGTATGTGTTTTTTCCCGAAGTCAAACCGGTTTTTTTTATCCTGTATGTAAGTCTTGTAAATACCTTCAAGTATGATAAATTTCATTGCAAATATCAGTCAAACTTAATGAGCAAAAGGGAAACAGCTACCAGCACTTCGATGTCCCTTCTTTCCACTGGAAGGGACCCCATCGCATATTGACGCACAATAGTCGCCAAAATGTAAATGATAGAACAATAAAATGAAAAGTGTGGAAAGTCATCCCAATCGTACCACGTGCGAATGATGCATCCGCTAACAAAATGGCTGAGAAAGTACGCACTCGCTTACGTTGAAGGAATCGCAAAATAATTGCCCCTCTACGCATCCTTAATTTGTAAATGTATTTAGGACACAACATCAGTTCAGGTTTTAAATTAGTTTTCACGAGATGGCTATAATCATTTGCTACTTCAACATTTTACGCCATCTTTTTAAATCGTGGAAATTTGGAGTCAGTATGTCGGAGAACGGATCTTGCAACAGCTTCCGCGTGTGCTCAGGCTTGCCATTAATATTATAAGAATTTAAGCTATCAAATAACGATCGATTTAATCTATGGACCAAAGATTGCACAGGGCCGTAGTTCAATAGGCAGCTAGTTCAATAGTTAATTTATTACCTTGGGAAATGGTTGACTCGTTGGTAGGGCGTCAGAGACCTCAACACGTCAGGCTTGGGATGAAGGCCCGCCCACATCAGGTTGAAGTCCTTGGCGTCGGTGGTCGCCTCCTGCAGTCCATGGGCTTGGAGTAGGCGATGTAGTAACTTCGTTTCCGTGTTGACTAGCTTGTATGTTATTTTGAGGGTTCGCGCAGGCATGTGACTGCTTTCCAAAACCTGTTAATGAGAAGGGTGAAGGGATTTGTAATTTAAGGAATTGTTCATATTCGCTTCACGTCATTACTCTGGTACTTTCAGTTGTAGGAAAATTATGTTTAGTATTTCTACCATTGTAATAATGACCCGAGATTAGTAGAAATATAGAAATTTCTGGATTGATTAGTTTACCGTATGAGCGGACGTGCATAAAAGATGGTTCATAAAGACATGAAATCCTTTTACTGACGTCGTTAATTTAGCAATAATACAATATGATTTTAATCTAATATTTGCTTGATTATCATATAATTACTCACATGGTTGACCTCGCGTGAAATATATGGATTTAACGGAAGATGTTACACAACGGAATATTTTGTAGGTTAAAATCAATTTTAATTCAACTTAGCGGCTTTTGCAGCGCTATCGTGTAGGACAAATTAGAGCAAAAGCAGGGAAAATTAGGCAAAATATAAAATCTTCCGCGAGATTCTCGGCATAGGCATAGGGTAGCAAAACACTGCAACTTTATGTTAAACGATGAATAATTTGTGTTATGCGCATGTCATTCTCTATTTTTACGTGTTTCTGTCTGGATGTTTGTTTTTTATGTATGTGGACGTTCCTGCCAATCAGGGATGCTTTATTTTGGTGTCGTTTTTACTGTACTGCAGGCAAGACAAGCAATTAATTTCATACGTTTATAGAAAAAGGTTACATCAGTAGGCTTTCTCGTAAATCGCCTACGGAAAACGCTATAATTAATATTCTAGAAGGGAAACGGATGAGCTAGTAGTGTGATAGGGTTTCTTGAAGATTGACATTCTGCTTGAACCACGAACAGTAGGTGCGTGTCAGCATGAATTTACATGGAGAAAGATTAGGTGTAGTGTTTTTGGTTTCTTTTTTACTCCGTATGGGGTTGAGAAACGCCCAAATTGTGGCCATCTTTAACACAAGTGTGGGGGACGGCGGCCGCTATTGGATATGGCCGCCGCCACTCCGCTTGTACTGGATAACAAACACCTACAGTGTTACAGGGGACTACAGTTTACCTTAAAACTAAATCTTATTTCTACTCGTGTTTTGTGTTTGCGATTTATGGAGGCCGAACCTACCTTAATACTATCCATTTCTTTGACTAGCATGTGCTCGGAGTCATCGCTGTCGAGGGTGGGTGATGCCGCTCTCTGGCCGTGAGAAGTCCTACGCTTGTTCTTTCCTTTGCTCTTTTTGCCTTTCTTCTCTTCTTTCTCTGAAATAAATAAGTTATATGTGAATGAAAATAAAGTTACAGTAGACACAATCCCCTAAGGACATGATTCCTTAGCCGACTAAAATTGAGTTATATCGCTGCTAGCGGATACATTTTCCTTTCGCATTATAAATCCATACTAAAATATTAAAAGCTAAAAGTATGTCTATTTAACCATTTACAGCCAATCCGCTGGACCAATATTGACGAAAGTAATTACAGTTAAAGCTTATATACCGGGATTAAATTTATGCTATACAAAGTCCTATAGTTTCTTCGGGAACAGGATAAAAACATATAAAACGTGATACAAACTCACCTTTTATATTTGGCGGCGGTTCTTCCGGTGGCTTAATATTAGCTGTTGTGTTTTCAATATTGAGATTCTTCTTAAGCGTTATCTTACTGAGATCATTTAAAACGTCATCAATATCCCTTTTATGCTCGGCGGGCTCGTGACCCTGTTCCTCTAGAGATTGCGTTTCAGGCACTTCGGCGGCGCTAACGTGTCTTACAATATAAGCTTGCCCTGTATACTTATTGCTATTACCAAATGTCTCCATGACATCGTGCATGATGTTCTTTGGTCTAACGCTAAACGAATGGGGCTCCGCGACTAACCTCCTAGCCATGTTCTTCGCTTTGTTTAACAATATCGTGGTCCCTGTATTATTGCCAACCGTTTTCGTTGTAGACTCCATGGAGGGTGTTCTCGATGCGAGAACGCACGACCTGAAGACGAGTACGGCCCCTTTAGCTCCGATCGGCCCCCCCGATACCCAATCAGACACGGAACCCTCATTCTCTTTCTCTCTCCCATTCGTTTCTTCATCATTCTTTCTCATACTGTCTCTGTTCTCTTGTTCTGTTTGGAGGCCCGATGTAGACGGAATCGTTGTTTCTGGTGATACATGTGGACTGAAAATAAAGTATACAGATTTTAGAGAGTCGTCCTGGCGTTTTTCTCTTTTCGATGATAGGTGCGTCTTAATTTTGTTATCTTCATGTACACAACAAAATATTGTTCATTACGTACGTCTAAATTATTCTGTAAGTTAATTATACTGAATAACGGATGTTTCGTAATTTCAAATTTGAACGCTTCGTATGTAATTTAAAGAACTACGTGAAATTGTAGAAACCGTAGCAATAAATGGAACGTAGTTTTGTGTCTTTGTTTTTTCCTTAAATGATGATTTATTTTAATTTCATTTAACAACCGGTAATATTTTGTTAATTATTCTGAGTTGGTAATGTTTACTTGAATACTGTTTGAAATACAGTCATTACATCAGTTTAATATAACCATAAAAAAGATGGTCATGCAGAATGATTATTATACTATCTAAAATTATCTAAACGACAACGTTGATGTAATTATACCTACTCCTAATTTTTACAATGTAAAATTAAGTTATCGCGTTATAACATATTGTGAAAAGCACTGTTCAAAACATAGTGTATGCATTCAGAATATTACCACATTTAGTCAATTAGATTTGATTGGAAATTCGATATGGAACTATTTTAAATTAATTTAAACACCAAATTAGCTTGGACTAATTGGGCAAAGTTTTCGCAATAACAATAACATTAAATATTTAGGTTACAAGCACTTGCAAAGGATTGGCAGTGAGTAAGCGATCTATTGTGTCGTCACAATCTACATCAGTTTGTACAATAATAGGAGTTTGACATTAAAGTCTAACAATGGATTTGTCGATATTTATCCAAAATTAACTACCGAATATATAACTTTTAGAAATTATATGTGTTACAGTATCAAAAGCAATTCAAATGATATCGTTATATTGAAGTTTCACCCTTCTTATCGAAATAAATTTTATTTTATTCCATTATTTTTGTGTGTTATCCTTGGAGTTACTAAATAAAATTAACGTTCAACTAAAGTACCATTTTTAGAACATCAAAAATTTCAATCAAATTAATGAGAGCATCATATTTCATAACAAAATGTATTTGTTTTGAACATTTAATACAATGATTTCATTTAACGTAGAAAATAAAATAAACGCGGCTTTTTAGAATGCAATTAATTGCACAAGGTAACATAAACGACAATTTTTAAATTAGTATATTAAGCTATCACATTTAAAGTCCACATAAGTATAAAAATACAAAATTAATAAAAATACATATTTGCGTTTAAAAAATACAAATTTTAAAATCTAAATATCAAAAATCTTGAGTGTAAAAAAGAGGTCACTATTAAAGCGACTTAAAATATTTAAGTGCTTTATGCAATTAGTCACCCAGTATGTTTCAGCTATAAATACTTTATTAGTTTTGCGCGGCATGCAATTTTGCAAGGTAATGTTTTTGATTAACCAAAGTTATTAAGCGTAATAAAATATCGATTGTGGAAAGCAAAGCGTCATTGGGGCATTACTAATACATTCAAAGCCATAAAAAAATAAAAATATCAATTCTGTTTAATATTAAATTGAATATTGAAAATGATTATTATTTAAAAGTTGACGAGTGATAGGAGAGAATGGAAGAGAAAAACATGTTGTGCCGACCCCACTTAGGGTGAGATAAGGGCAAGAGAATGATGACTTTTATTTATAAGTTAATTCAATTTTGAAAGATGAATTGGCTGTAATTTTAAAAGTTTACGTTTGAGGTGAATAAATTATAGATTGAGTGTTAAGTGAGTGAACATGTTTTTATGATAAAAATAATCTATTAAAAATATATATACATACATATGAAAGGTGAATAATTTATAAAATTATATCTTATATATATAATTCCGTGTCACAATGCTAGTTACCATACTCCTCCGAAACGGCTCGACCGATTGTTATGAAATTTTATATGAATATTCAGTAGGTCTGACAGTCGGCTGCTATATATTTTTCATAACCCTAAGTGATTTTATTATGTACACTAGGAATTCCCCAGAAATAATGTATACGGCAAAAAAAAACAACGTTTGCCCTTAAGAATTATTTTTTAATTATTTTGCTATAATTAGCGATTACATAAAATATAAAGTAGAGCACAACAAAGCGATGCGCTTTGCGATTTGTCGTAAAGTCTCTCTGTTTATTGAAGCGAAACGATTTTTGAGATTGTGGTAGTGAATATGTGCAGCGCTAGTGGTATAGTCTGTGGTTTGTAGTACATGTTTTTTTTACGAACCTTCCATGCATAACGTATAAAAACGTATGTTCCATTCTACTTTTAGCATTACACGGTTTTTTTCTTATTGCAGGTTATTGAAATGTAATACAATATTTTTGTATTAATTAAATAAACTGAGTTATATAGTACTAGATGACCGTGTATGTGAACCATGAGCGGCATGTGGTCAACACCATAAACTCGTTCAATGTCTGATTGTGTGCTTATAAGGCGTCGCACGCTATGGTGTCATACTTTTGAACACTACTATGTTGTTAGGACAACTTTGAAATACTTTATAGCACTTTCTCTAATAGAGAGAGATCCCGTGAGCGCCAGACCTTCTTCATTTTATAAAAGCTGAAACTTTGTCAGTGCATGCTCCCAACACAGGTAAGAACGATGGTAGATTATGGAATTTGGATCATAGTGGCTTTGGGAGATACGAGGTACTCAAGGTTGCAAAATTCCGAATTAATTTCGTCATAGTATAAAGCTTGATCTTTTGATATTACCTTTAGAATAATATTAAATATCACGTCAGTCAATGCCAGACACTTAGCATATTGGAAACCCCCTGCCAGACACCCTTAAAGTTCATGAAATTTGACTTCTATTTACGTCATAGTATAAAAGCTGATTTTAATATATATTACTTGGATAAGAATAAGATGATGTTTCCCCTTTAGCCAGACATTTTCCATAGTTCCTACCCCAGCCAGACAAGCATAAAAGGTTGCGGTTGGAAAGAGCGGGAAGTATATATACGGGTAGGTGCGAACGAGATGGCGAGTTAGGTCGTTACGTACTCGGCAGTTTTTTTTTATACGCTATTTTCAAGTATTGTTAATTTAATATTTTAACAATACCGTTCCATAAAAAAAACTGCCGAGTACGTAACGACCTAACTCACCATCTCTCTTCACCATCAACTTTAAGGGTGTCTGGCAGGGGGTTTCCACTATGCTGTCTGGCATTGACTGACGTGATTTTTAATATTATTCTAAAGGTAATATCAAAAGATCAAGCTTTATACTATGACGAAATTAATTCGGAATTTTGCAACCTTGAGTACCTCGTATCTCCCAAAGCCACTATGATCCAAATTCCATAATCTACCATCGTTCTTACCTGTGTTGGGAGCATGCACTGACAAAGTTTCAGCTTTTATAAAATGAAGAAGGTCTGGCGCTCACGGGATCTTGGGCCATAAGGTGATACATCAAGTATACCTAAATATTTTATAATTATAATTACTTATAATATTTAATTACTTTATAATTATAAATACTTTATAATAATTATATAAAATTATTATATCAAATATTTAAATATAAATCCTCCATCGTCAATCTCAATTATCCTCCTGCCCTTATCCCACTCTATATTATAAACAGGTTGTCACATGATTTGGCTACGTATTTTGGGCCACCTACCTGACTTCAACTTAACTTAGTCGTATCTTACGACACCTCGGTAAGAAAGAGGGTGGTACTATTCTAGTTAGCCGTATACCACACGGCGGGTCTTATACCTTGGTCGACTTTTACGACAACTCGGTTATGAGGCTGGTCTATTCTACTCGGATACAACTGTAAAGTTAACAGGTTTTGAACAAATAATTACCAATTATTGAGGATATTTTGTGTCCGCAACACTGAGGGAAAAAAATGGGAGATGGCGGCGAACTACAAGAAGGATGTGTTCTATGAAAATGAATAATAATACAGCGATGAATAGGATTATGGGATCTCTTGTAAAGTAGAGTACTCATTAAAGTGTACAAAACATAATTAAGGAAAGTTAATAATAGAGTTTTGTTACACAACACGACATAAATTTTTTAAAATGTAAAATACCTTTGATATCACATGAACGCTTATCTATTGTTGCACTTAAACTATGTGACAAGTATCAAGGTCATCTATGTGACGGTAACCAGTCCAAACAGTTACGTAACTATTCGCCAACTGCACACGTCCAGTAAGCGAGGAGTCAATATTAAACATGTCATGTTTACCTTACCTAGTTAACGATTCAAACAATGGACTTTAATGTGTGAGAAAACGTTTACTACATTTGGTATTATATGGTGTTTTTATACCTAGTGTAGCCATAATTAAGAAGAAAAAGAATTAAGGGGCTGTTATTATCCCACTGTTGCGCATAGGTTTCCTCTTTTATCGAAGACTAACAATCGCCAGCGGCTCCGCCCGTAACTACTGCTGGTTGGATAATTTGCTGCTACCGAGAAGTAAGTAAAAAACTCGGTGGGAGCTCGTTTCAAAATATTATTCTTGTTACTTACTAGCTAACTCTGCCAGTGTCTGTTTCGACGGCACTGCCGATACCAAGCCCGGATAAAAGAGGAGGGTTCATCGGGGGGCAAACCACCCATCATAGTGAAAAGAAAACTGGTTCCGGAGTCCACAACAAGAAATAAAACCGGATCGCTTACCGACCTCAGCAAGGATTACGGGAGGGACAGAGCGAAATGGAAAAGACTCGTTGAGGAGGCCAAGACCCATAATGGGTTGTAGTGCCACAGGAAGTAAGTTACTTACTAGCAATCGTCAGTTGTTCCACCCGCGTGGAAACATTAAAACCGTAAAAACATTAAAAATTTAAGGCTTTCTTTGAGTACGCTGAGTAAACGGTAGTAGTTACGCAATAATTGTGTTTTACAAAACTGTTCCCCTCTAAAAGTTCTAAATAAAAGTCCGCGACAGCATATGTCTAGCTTCTAAGATTGACCCACTTTAACAATTTTTATGGTTATCAAAAGACTATATTACGGTTTTAATCTTTCCACGCGAGCGGGGCCGCTAGTTATTTATATATTTATCGCGGATTATAGCAAAATAAAGCTGTGGTAGCCCAGCGGTAACACCGTGCGCCTCTTTCGAGGAGGTCTAGGGTTCAAACCCCGGGCAGGCACTAATGAGTTTTCTAGTAAAACTTATGTATCTAATTGATAATTGCAATTTATCACACGCTTTTCGTTGAAGGAAAACATCGTGAGGAAACCTGCATACCTCTAGAGAATTCTGGGGATATGTGTAACCTACCAATCCGCATTGGAACAGCGTGGTAGGTCTTAGCTCCAAATCCTTCGCTCCAAAAAAAAAAACGGAGAGAAGAGGCCTATGCCCAGCAGTGGGATAGTAACAGGCCGTTACATTACATAGCAAAATATTTTTTTTTATTAGTTTTGTCAAGCAAATAAATGGTGGTGGTGCAAATTAAAACATTACATTTACTTCCGTATCTTCAACTCTCAGTTACCGACTGTCGGTCAGTTACACAACCTAGATTTCACGTTCTGACCAACGCACTTATCTAATTATTATTTCTAGGTACATTAACCTTTATTAGACATTACGTTATATCGCTCGCTATAATCTTTAAGACAGTAAAAGTTCGATGTAAATCTTTAGTTTCTAAAGTCAGTGATGCTTATAGAACAGATAACTTTAGTTTAACGCTTGATTATGACAAAATAAATGTCTTAAGACTGAAGCAACAGGTCAAAGTCTAAAGTCAAAATATTCTTTATTCAAGTAAACTTGTAAACGTGCTTTCGAATCGTCCATTCTACTGGTTCGGAAAGCTGTTCCTACAGAAAAGAGCCAGCAAGGAACTCGGTGGTTGGTGTTTTCATGTAATTCTTATAAATTGTTATATTTACATTATTCTCTTGTACAGGGTCAAAGAGTAGCTATGTCTTCGCATTCTTATCATCTAAGTAATCCTTTACAGTATATTAGGCTATTTAGTATTCTTTATTTGCCTCTATTTAAACTGCATCTATTGCCTAATTAAGTTCGGAGCAGTTGATGCAATCTTTCGGACTTTGGTACCCAAAAAATTTGTTTTTTAAGTTAATTAAATTTTTGTTAATTCACACTTCATTAATGCCTTTTTATGTACAAATTGTATAAGTGTAATTAAAACAAGTAGTATTAATTATTTGCATCTCAGTTGTTGTAACTATTGACATTGTTGTTGACATTTAAATATTATACTTTGTATTATATATAGTGTGTATGTATATATATTTATTTATATATAAATATATTATATATTTATTTTATTTTTATTGTTAAATTAGGAAATTATTAGTAGGTAATTCTAATTCATAATGTTTGATATTTGCGTACCTTTTTCTTTAATATAAATTGTCTCACCTCGTAGGTTAGCTGGCAGAGATCTCTGTCATAGGGATAAGTTGACCTTTGTACACTTTTTTTACCAATTATGTTTTTTTCCAACATTTTTTATGGTACATAAATAAATAAATAAATAAAATAAAAACAATTAAGTAATTTTTACTCTTTTCATTTTGAAATTAAATTTCGATTATATAGAGACAATATTCTAGAAATAAAGACTGCTGCATAACAGTGTCATGACGATGTCAATTGTACAGAAGTTATGATAGAATTGTTTTGATATAATCTTAGTAAAATAATTCTTCCTGCCTGCTTCTTTAAATTATTTGATGTTACTTTTTTTAATACCATTTGCAACTAGCCACAAGAAATATCAATGAATATTTAAATTTTAACGTTTCGATATATTTCTATAGTTATAGCAAATATAACCAAAACATATTTGTCAATGTATATACTTTAAAAGAAGATTTAGAATACGTCAAAGACAAATAACATAATATGCATTCTATTTTTTAGAGACAAGCTTTTCACGACACAAAGTTTACGTTTCTAACTTTAAATCGCGCCTCAAGAACCTGTCACAGACTAAATCCATAAGTTATTCTATTTCGTAACGCTGAAAATATATTTGCGGCCCACGCAAACAAAATGAAGTATTTACGATCCAACATAACAGAAGTTCTAAAAGTAACACACTGAAATCCGTGCCTTGTTTCGTATAAGAAGAATAAGTCAATGCTTTGTATTTTTGAGATTCAATTGACAAGATTAATTTTGTTTTTACAATAACTTAGAAAGTTTCTTGTATTGTAAAATTTTAACAATTAATTGAAGTTTTGTAGTACATATTTTTCTAACGATCTCATCAATGGAAGAACTGCACTAAGTTACTACTGCACGCCTGTTAAGTACCTAAAGAATTAGGTAAACAAAATTATACATAAAAATATAAAGAATAATAAAAAAATTGGTGATGTATGTATATCTCCTTGCGGTTCTTGGTTTGCATCTGCAAAAGCATCTGTACTTACGTCGCATGTAGGTTTGGGTATAATTTGTAATCAATTTAAGCTTTGCCATAAAAGCAGTTTAAGAAAAATGTTATAGCGAGGCTGAATTCTGAAATAGAAAGCCTGATACGGTACTGTTGAGGATTACATAAAATAAAGAATAAAAATGTGCGGATATAGTTTCTGTTCGACTCTACAAGAGAACAAGATAGTAATAAGTAAGGGAAATTAGCTACCTATACGAATTATATTGAAAAGAGTAACTGCCGAATTTCTTGCGGCCTCTTCTCGGTAAGAACAGCTTTCCGCACCAGCAGTAGAATTGACGATTCAAAACCACTTGTTTCCAAGATTCCTTGAATGAAGAATAATATCTGGGTGACCGAGCCTTGCTCGGTAATTCTTTTCCCAAAAAAAACTTAAAAAAAAAAAAATAATAATTTAGTTGGGGATTTATCCTAGGTATTTAAATTTGTCGAGGCTGCCCGTTCCTCTAATAAGCTACGTTGATTTGACAGTTAATGGCGAAAATTAAATTCAATATAAATGTTAGTGTTTTTTAATGCCCAAAACCTAGCTATATCTTATATATACCTAGATCGATTTTTCTCCCCCAAAACCTCAAATTTAACGGACGTTTTGCAGTACATTGTTTATGTTACACAAACCTAAAAACCTAATAACACGACACAAATGGAACAAGATAAGACCACGCACCACTTAACATTGCTTGCAACCTCCAAATTTGTACATCGGAGCTTAGGGATAGGTTTCCGTGGATACGGGCGTAAGGATATATTGATTGGAACATTGCCACCACGTGCAAAAGGTCCGACCCTCGGAGGGTGTCGGTTTGATATCGTTGCGAACAATATGTATGAAGGCAATTTGGCTTACACAGGCCTAGACGTATATACATTTACAATAAACCAAATCCAATTAAAATAAAGTTTATTGAAATAAACTCATTCAAGCTTCTTTGAATTGTCAAGGATCAATATGATTAATGAAGCTACAAATGGTTCGGAATTCTTACCGAGAAGAAATCAACACAATCTTTTTTTTTAATAATAAAGACAGTAAATAATTAATAATACAGTAAAGAAATAATAAAGAAATGGAGTTAAAAAGAAACAAAAAGACGCTTTCGAAATAAATAGTAAAAAAGAATTCTTAATATAGGTAGAATAAAAATTAAATATTAGTATCAATGTGAAAAAATTGTGTGTGTGTGTGTGTGTTTGATATCGACACAACATATATACGAAAAACAAATTGGCACAAAGCCTTTTTTTCTGTGTTTTATTGATTTATTGATTGTTAAATTTTATTGTATTGTCACCGGTTCTTTCGTTTAAATAAAAATCGAGTTTAAATGATTTAGTTACATACAGGTATAACAAATATAAAGCCCGCAAAAATGAGGACTTTGCCCACCGGTGGGAGAGTAGCAGGTCGTGTTCTTTAAGGAATGATTAGATTTAGTCTTTCTTTCCTTCCGAACCTAAACCTAAGAATAACCTATATGTAAAAACGCCGTGTGGTATCCGGCTGAATAGAATCGACCAACCTCATTTCTAACCGAGGTGTCGTAAAAGGCGACTAAGGTAAGTTGACGTCAGGCAGGCAGCCGGTCGAAAAAACGCAGCCAAATCATGTGACAGCATGTTTATAACATGTTGTGCCGACCCCACTTAGAGTGGGATAAAGGCAGGAAGATGATGACGATGAATCTATTATGTAAAAGTCGGTGTCGTTTCTCGTAAATAAAAATTGTCTAACCGGAAATCGAATAAGCGAATACAAATGAGGCCGGTAAGTAATGAGTCATTTGAAACGTTTTCATCATTTCCGCCGTTTTTACCTTATTTAGATCGATTGTATCGATGATGACTTTTTTATCTATACTAATATATAAAGCTGAAGAGTTTGTTGTTTCAAGCAATCATTAAACGCGCTAATCTCAGAAACCACTGAACCGATTTGAAAAATTATTTTAGAGTACGACAGACCGATTTGAAAAATTCTTTTAGTATAAGATACTTAATTTATCGAGGAAGGCTATAGGCTATATAACATCACGCTAATGAATAGGAGAGAAGCAGCAATAAAAAATATTAGGAAAACGGCAAAATTTAAAGCTTACCTTGCGTGCACTAAGTAAACGGTAATAGTTATTCAAAACTCATGTATTACAAAAATTTTCCCCTGTAAAAGTCCGCTACGGCATATGTCTAGCTTTTAAGGATAAGTTACTAAAGCCGTTTTTATGTTCTGCAAAATACTAAATTATGGTTTTAACCTTTCCATGCGAGCGGAGCCGCTAGCGATTGCTAGTGTAATATATTGTTTATGCGCTGTGCAAGGGTGTTGTAAAATGTTAAGTACTCGAACTCAGACTATTCTTTATTCAAGTAAACTTGTAAACAAGTGCTTTTGAATCGTCAATTCTACTGCTACGTGAGTATATCCTTTCTCGAAAAATGGACTATCTTACACTCAAAGCATTTTTGAAATCGCTCCAGTAGTTCCTGAGATTAGCGTGTTTAAACAAACTCTTTAGCTTTATATATTAGTATAGGGTACAGATTAAAAACTAATTATTTCGTTAATTATGTAAACTATGTCGTAATTGAGAATGCAATAGAAAACGTAATATATTGTTATAATTCTTTTAATAACCTTAGTTACATAATTATGATTACTTTGATATATGTAGTTTATTGTTAGTACATGGGTAACAGAGCCTTGATCGCTGTTTTTTTTAATATGTAAAATGCAATTAAAATGATAAAAACAGAAATAATGGACTGGAGATATCTGGGACTTAATCCCGGGTATTTTCACTTCTTTAGTCCGCCCGTTCCTAACAGAGCTACTACAATTTTACAAATGACAGCAAAATAAACCTTTGTATTCTATTTATATTTTAGCACTTTTTCAATGCCTGAAAAGAGGGATAAAACTAGATTTTTTGTTAAATAAAATAAAGCTAGATCGATTTATCGCGCTCGAAACTCCCTACATACTGAATTCTATGAAAATCATTGAAGCTGTTTCCGAAATTCATATATACAAATACACAAGATTAGTTCATTTCAATATTAATCTAAGTGTAGGAAGCGTAGGGATTGTCGTAGTGAGTGTGTGTAGTGCTTCTCTGGTGTTGTTTGTGATGGCTTTTTGTGATATGCGTGGTGTCTGGTCCTGCCATAAGGTATGTGAACATTGCCTGCTTCCTACAATTAAGTACTACATAGATTTTATTAACAAACGCGGATTATAGCAGAATAAATCTATCATAACTTCTGGCCTCTTTAATAGGTCTTCACAAAAGTCCGCGATAACATTTATTTATCTTAAGTTTAGCTTACTGTGCCCATTCTAACATTTAAAAAAATATTTAACTAATGCGTTAATTGGATAGCTAATTAGACGTAAACAGTTAAACATTATCAGCTTAAGCACGTTAGATACCTATGCATTTTGTGCTTAAGATAATGATCGTTTACACCACTGTTTCTCAACGTACAACCCACGCCCCACAGTGGGACAATCTGGTTGTTAAGTTGGGGCAATTCGAAAACAGACTTGAGTTAAACCCTTTCGCAACGGGCCATTTAAATGCATTTAGATTTCGTTGCCAAATTTAACGAAAAAAAAGCAAATAATTCTTCTTAACACCTATCAATTAAATTCCAAAAGTGAACAATTCAATTTTTGACTACTGAATGTTGTTAAAAGCTGTGATAGCCCAGCGATGAGACCGTTCGACTCTTTCGATGGCGTCTCGAGTTCAGACCATGGACGGACACCAATAAACTCATTGGTGTTAAAACTTATGTGTCTAATTGATATTTGCAATTTATCGCACGCTTTTCGGTGAAGGAAAGCATCGTGAGGAAACCTGCATATCTCTAGAGAATTCTAGGTATATGTGTACCTCCAATCCGCATTGGAGCAGCGTGGTAGGTCTTGGCTCCAACTCATCTCTACTAAAACGGAGAGAGGACGACTATGGCCAGCAGTGGGACAGTAAGAAGCCGTTACTTTTATGTATTACTTGTATATACTTTTTATAAAGGTGGGCATCGTACAAAAAAGGTTGGGAAATACTGCATTGCACTATGACACATAGCTATTGTAAGGTTAGCTAAGACATTACAAAGATATAAATATACTTTAAAGGTATTAAATCAGCGATTCATGGAATCTCAAGGCAATTTTCATTATCAAGTGAATAAGTTACAATAATTACGGTTGTTACTGCTTTTATAAATAGGTAGTTATTTTTCGTCGTATCTTTTTTATATTATAAATGAAAAATTCTGTATGTCTGTTACACTTATATGGCTAATCCGAAAGCAATATTTACGAAATTCAGTACAATTAAGAATAATGTACAAGGCTAACATATAGAATAAAAAAATCCTTTCTTATCCCACAGCTGGGCAACGGTGTCTTACGTGAATGAAGTGATTGAAAGCTAAACACACTCAACTCAACTCAAACTCACTCACTCAATGTGAATAGGACTGTAAATATAAATTGATAGATTTTTTTTAAATATATAAAAATTAATAAGAATATTTGTCTGTATGTCCTTGTACAGCTGGACTGATTTTAATGAAATTTTTAGACAATCTTTTGATTGACCCAGCGGAAGTTCCTTTAAAGTTTGGTGGCGATAGTGGTGGTTACAAACTGTCGAGTTCCATTTCGAGGGGAATTCGGAACCAAACATAGCCACAGCAACGCGTGGCCGGACAGCTAGTATTGTATAAAAAACTCTCAGGTGCCTGCCGGGGACTGAATCTGCGATCCCAGAGTCAAACGGTCGGTTACCGAACAATGTAGCCTCTATTTAATGAACGAGTTTTCATATAATAAATAGAGTTAATAAAAAACTAAAATACTTTAAGGCTTTTACATACATACAGGTGAAACTAATATAAAGCGTTTAAAAATATCGATTTACTTGGTTTTATTATATCGTAAATGTCAATCACACACAAGTGTTAAAAGTAGGTAGAAAGCGTGGCAATTTTATTGTCAAAAAAGGTCGAAAGAAGCAAAAAAAAATGCACTTACACAAAAACTTTTCCCATTTCACTTTTCTCACTGACACGAATGGCACAAGAACATGCCCAACAGAGCACGTACAATGGTCAAGTATACGGCAGGTAAACTGACACGCACGGCCTTAAGATATTTTCACGCACTTGAGAACGAAAGTAAAAAAATAAAATATTTCTTTATGGTAGCAAGTACTTTACACTATTAAAAAGGGTTAGAGGAAATCTGAAAATTGCGCCCATTATAGAAAAGACGAGAAATGACTAAGTATGGTATGGACATATAATCATCATAATTGTCCTGCCCTTATCCCACTTTAATTTGGGTCAGCACAACATGTCATAAACAAGTTGTCACATTATTTGGCTAGGAATTTTACGACCGAACGCCTGCCTGACGTCACCTTAACTGCAACGCCTCGGTAAGAAAAAGGTCGTTCAGTTCTACTCAGCCATATACCACACGGTGAGCCAACTTACCTTAGTCGCCTTTTACGATACCTCGGTAAGAAATGAGCGTGGTCTATTATTCAGTCGGATACCACACGGCGAGTCAACTTACCTTAGTCGCTTTTTAATACATCTCGTTAAGAAATGAGGGTGGTATATTCTACTCAGCCAGATGCCACACGGTAGGTCAACTTGCCTTAGTCGCCTTTTACGATACCTCGGTAAGAAATGAGCGTGGTCTATTATTCAGTCGGATACCACACGGCGAGTCAACTTGCCTTAGTCGCCTTTTACGACACATCGGTAAGAAATGGGGGTTGCCTAATTCTACTCAGCCAGATGCCACACGGCAGGTCAACTTACCTTAGTCGCCTTTTACGATACCTCGGTAAGAAATGAGCGTGGTCTATTCTACTCAACTGGATTCTACAAATGGTATGGACATATAATGAGGAAAAAAATAATATGATCAAACGAGTGTTAAATATTAATGGATATTATGTTACTAAAAGTAGGCCTAAAATTGGATTGTATTGTAAGGAGAATGACATACATATAAAAGGAGTAACGCCAGAGTGATGAATAATAGGAGATAATGGAAGATGAAGACAATGCTGACCGCACTTAGAGAAGAATAAGGGTAAGACAATGATGATGATTCTGAATTTTAGAAATTCCTAAATACGGAGTAAAAAATATTGAGAGGCTCGCAGTACAAAAAAAATGTAACACTGCAAACTCGAAATTAATAATTAAATTTAGTGCATTTAGACGGCCGCTTTCACCAATTACATCGTAATGACCTACTTTTTTCGCTTCGATTAGCCTCCTATAGCGAAAACGTATTTTATTATAATTTAATCTCAGATAATATAAAAGAATATAGAGTTCACAGAAGTCATGAGATAAAAACTGTTTTAACTCAATGTTTGACTGTTCGACAGATACTAAGCTGGCGATTTCCGGCGAGCAGATAAAAAACCATAGATTTATTATACTAGAGCAGGGGAGCCAGTCTTTGTATATAATGTGTCCATAGACACTTGAGCAAAAGAAAATGCGACTTGTTATCTGTATCTTTTTTAATAATTTATAGAATAACGCGTCACTATCCGGAGGTCCATAATACAAAGTCATCATTCTCTTACCCTTATCCCACTCTAAGTGGGGTCGGTACAATATGTCTTCTTCCATTTGCCTCTATTATTTGTCAACTCTGGTGCCACTCCTTTAACATGCATATCATTTTTCACACAATCAATCCTTTTTTTCGGCCTCCCCCTAGCCATACATCCACATTCATATATAAAACTCTTTTGGTCACATGATTTTCATCCCTCTTCATTACATGACCATACCAACTGAGTCTCGCACTAATACAAAGTCATAATACAAAGTAATGAAAAAAATATTTTTGCTATAATCCGCGATAAAAGAAATTATGTGTAATGCTTAATGTAGAGTTTACTATACATACAGAATTTGTAAAAACTCATGTACAAAGATAAGTATATGAGTTTCTTCCCTCTCATTATTTGTTGCGACACTTTCACTTCCAGGCTTGCCTCCTCCTCTAGTACTCCCCTGCACTAGTATGATAATTATTTCGAAACTAGTCGGGCTCATCCGATAAAATAAGACGTGAGTATAGCCGGTTTCTATACATTAAGTATAATAATTATATCTCAAAAACACACCCAAAACCCGAACGCGATACAAATATACGAATGTAAGATTCGGGCATATTGTATTTCATTAATAAATTATCTTTAGCATTACAAAACACGCAAAGGTAAATACAAAAAATTAAGATTCTGTATTTTTTATCAGCGTTTAATAAATTAAAATAATATTAAAAAACTAAGTGTCATGAGGTTATTGACATTGTTATTCAGTACCTACTCATTTAACAGGGTCAAAACACGTTTTCACTACAGGAGGCTTATCCTACTAATATTATTAATGCGAAAGTTCGTGAGTATGGATGTATGTTTGTTACTCTTTCACGGCGAATCCCCTGAACCAGTATCGATAAAATTTGGCACAATTATTCCTTATACACCGGGTACATATAGGCTACAGAAATCCTGTTATTTCTACAGGAATAGGATGGTATTGAAAAACGCCATCTATAATCAACTTATATACAAGTAATATTCCGCGGTTTCACCCGGGTAAAAAGTCTACTAAGTCTATAAATTTATTTTTGTTAAATATATCATCAATAGCATCCGCAGCGCATGCGATGACAGATTTTTATGATTAATTTTTTACACCTTATAACATTTTTAGTACGGATCCCTATTTTTTTTTAATGTAATATACCATATGTTGCTCAGTATAGATGCAGCTTTCCAATGGTGAAATAATTTTTGAAATCGGTCCAGTAGTTTTTGTATGAAAACATTACAAACATACATACAAATTTTTCCTCTTTATAATATTATATTATGTAAGTACAACACTCCACGACAGAACGAACGAAGTTACGTGTAAAAGCTAGTAGAACGTATATATTTACGAATGAGAAGGTAAGCGTTTAATTTACGTGTTCGAAGTCGTAAAGCGCGCGTTCGACGTTGCTAATGCGAGGCGGTCTGTACCCGCGTGTTACACCGTCACGCGCTGATACCGGCAGGTGACTGCCGCGGCTCGCCGCTCGCGTGCGTTACCCACTAGCGATAGTGAACGTGCCATTGCAAAAACATACGGCTAAGGCTAAATATACACGGACAACTTGTATATTTATTTAACGTATGTATATTTTCTAAATTTCTCAAACGACTCCAACGACTTCCATGAAACTTAGTATGTAGGGTTTCGGGGGCAAAAAATCGATCTTGTTAGGTTTCAATTAAAGAACATGTCGTTTTAACCCTGTTTCCGGGCATTAAAAACTGTTAAAAATAGAAATAAAAACGCAAACTTAAATTTTCTGTTATTTGTAAAGCTATAAAATTTTGAATATCCAGGATCAAACCCCCAGACATCACCACACCTTTTTGCTTTTTTCATTTACTTTATATAATATAAATAATTACCGAGCATGATTCGTTACTCAAGTAATATAGTTAAATCCGTAATACAATGCAAGTCATTTTTGTAATAAAATTAGCAGTCCAGTCATGCGTTGAAGTCTCAAATCGGTCTAGTCGTTTCGGAGTAAGAGATATGCAGACAGATATTCATTTTTATATATAAGAAGACTAGCTTTTACCCACAACGTCGTTGGCATGGACTGTTTTCGTATGATAGGTTGATAATAGATGACGCTTTTCAATGTCATCCTTTTCCTGTAGAATTTATAGGATTTCTATAGCCTATATGTTACGGTGTATAAGGAATAATAGTACCAAATTTCTTCGATATTGGTCCAGCGCATTCGCCGTGAAAGAGTAACAAACATAAATTAATAAATAATTATATGGGACACTTACACACACAGCCGTCCGTCCCCAAAGTAAGTAACCTAATAATTGTGTTATGGTAGACAGAAAACTAGTCAATATATACTTCACATACACACATTTTAAATACATTCTTAAATACAAATACATCAATACTCATAAACTTTCGCATTTTTATTATTAGAAGGAAGTACGAAGTAGAATAAGACATTCTATCATACACCACTAATGCGACGCTTAAGGTTTCACTTTAGTCATAATATTTACACGCTTATGGTGCAAGTTAAATTACTCCTACATAAAGCCATTGACTTGAAGCCAGGTGCAGTTTCTAACAAACAAACATAAATTAACGAAGGTGCGGCAGCGGTATACAATATACTATTATGTGTATATTTACAAGTAGTCGAGCGAATCCGATATTGAAGGAATATTATGAGTTAGCCTTTAAGTGGAATATACAATAGAAAATTAAGGTATGTAACGCGGGGACCCGGACGGACGTACGGACGGTGAAATGATGACACGTACAAATGCGTAAATAAGTTTTATTGTTGTACAGGGGGACGGTATCGCGGACGGGGTCCTTCACGGCATTCCTTAATTGGATGTACCGGAAGATGCACCGTTTACAGTTGCGCTAGGCGTAGTGTTCCAGTAGGATGCACTGTGTAAGCTTAGGAACTGATAGGCGATGTTGATCTAATAACATAAAGTATGGGGACTTCTTATATTACTATGAAAGCACTTCGATAGCGCGGAGCAAACGACGAGTGGCGCCATCTAGTTTTGAGTGCGGAATCAGGTGTTTCTAGTACGTTGTGTTACAAACTCCCCCTCTGTCCACGAAGGCGTCCCGACGAGTAGGACAGGATAAAAATTGTTTCCTCGGATGCCTCGGCCACTTCGTATCGATGGTATTGAGTAGTTTCGTTCTGGCCTGGTCTGTCAGTGAACTCCGTTGGATATTCATTCCTTCACTTCTTCCGGACAAAACTGCAGAAGCCTTTATGATCAGACACAAGGTTGAATGATGCCTCTCAACCATTTCGTTAAGCGATGCAGTGGAACAGATGTAGGCGTATTGTCTTTCGTAACAGTATATCGTATCTGATGCTGATATGTTCGTTAATGTTCAATATTAATTTGGGTTTCTTAGCAATACTCGGTATTTCTCCAGTTCTTCACAAAATTTTCTTTGAGCCACTCTTCGAATGCGCGTTGGTCGCTAGTTGGTAATACGACGAAGTGCAAATCACCATATACTTGGGATCGATAGCTAGCTCCAGCGGATGTTTCTGTTCTCCCTCCCCCTGGACAAGAATTGCATTCAGGGTCTCTCTTCGACGTCGAGTTGTGCGTCAGATTGTATGATGTAGTCAGGGCCTCTCTTCAGCTGCGAGTTTGTCGTCAGATTGTACTCAGAATCGCTTTTCGGCTGCGAGTTTGTCGTCAGACTGTACTCATGGGCGCTTTTCGGCTGCGAGTTTATCGTCAGACTGTACTCAAGGTCGCTTTTCGGCCACTAGTTGGGCGCCAATTGTAACGCGGGGACCCGGACGGACGTACGGACGGTGAAATGATGACACGTACAAATGCGTAAATAAGTTTTATTGTTGTACAGGGGGACGGTATCGCGGACGGGGTCCTTCACGGCATTCCTTAATTGAATGTACCGGAAGATGCACCGTTTACAGTTGCGCTAGGCGTAGTGTTCCAGTAGGATGCACTGTGTAAGCTTAGGAACTGATAGGCGATGTTGATCTAATAACATAAAGTATGGGGACTTCTTATATTACTATGAAAGCACTTCGATAGCGCGGAGCAAACGACGAGTGGCGCCATCTAGTTTTGAGTGCGGAATCAGGTGTTTCTAGTACGTTGTGTTACAGGTATCATTTAAATCAAATTGTATACCACGTTGGCTTCCTACTAAGTAAATATCTGGTTTCATTCAAGAAAACTTTATATACCTTTATAGCCGTGAAACTTTACTAGCAATTATTAGTTTTTGTTGGTTTATTGTGTCTTGTCGTAAACATCACACTATAATACTCACAACGGTGTATAACTTAAGATTTATTTTGTGACTCGTGATCGCACGTTTGTAAAGAGCCTTATGCCTCCGACCTCTGTAGCGATTATTCGACTTCGAGGAACAGGGTTAGATTCTAGGTCTGATATATTATTTACAGGTGTTACTACGCATTTTCGTAGTACATCGAACGTTACTCGTAACCACAACAAAAATAACATGTGTATTGAACGTAAAAGGGAGTATATTTAAATTAATGTTATGAATTGATAACTTAAAACGCACCAAGGGCCTGTGTACTGTATGTAATCATCATCTTCTTGCCCTTATCCGACTCTAAGTAGGGTCGGCACATGTTGTAAACATGTTGTCATATGATTTAGCTACGTATTTAACGACTGGGCGCCTGCCTGACGTCAACCTTAGTCGTATTTTACGTCTCCTCGTTAAAAAAGAGGGTAGTATAGTCTACTCAACAGGATATACACACGGTTGATCAACTTGCCTTAGTCGCCTTTTATAACACCTTGATTATAAAGATGGTGGTATATTCTACTCAACCAGATACCACATGGTGGGTCAACTTATCTTAGTCGTATTTTTACGAGATCTCGATAAAAAATGTCTATTCTACTCACGCGGATACCACACGGTGGTTCCACTTACCTTAGTCGCCTTTTACGACATCTTGGTAAGAAATGAGTGTGGTCTATTCTACTCAGTCAGATACCACATGGCATATCACTGATGTGTTGTAATAATAATAATGCTGCAGCCAATCATAATGACTGAATAAGACTATGCTGTCTATAAATTAAACTTACAGACAAGATGTCTCAACGTGTAAGGTGATATTAATCCTCTAAGCACAGGCTTAGCTCCTAGCCAGTGTAGGTAATAGGTATTGATTTCATACAATACCACTTTCAGGATTTGCAATGTATACTTGCATAGGCAATGGCAGCAAGGTGCAAGTAGATGCAATTGCACTCCTCTGTTACATAGATATATTATAAATTTCTTACCTGAGTGAAGTAGCAAGAAAGTAATGCTTTTGGGATGTAAAATATATATGCGTCTATAATATGACTAGTACTTGGATTACCAAGCCTTGCTCCGTAATTTTTTAAAAGATGTTACAAAATGCAATATATATATATATATATATATATATATATATATATATATATATATATATATATATATATATATATATATATCATATATTGAAATATAAAAATATCTGTAGTATGTGCTGTGACTCAAACGGGTAGATCATTATTTTTTAATAAGAATGTAATAGTATATATATGCCATCAGCTTTAGACGAAGACCTATTACCTAAAAGAGAGAATTTCTACCATCTAAGATTATGGTACGTTTACAATGAAATTTGGTTGCACTTATCATGAAAGCTCCCTTCAAAACGTGGAAAAGGAAACTTGGCTGGTCAAGAAAGATGGCTATGACAAGTTTCCCACAAATAGTGTGTTAATATTATATTAAAATAGTGATGACTTAAATTTTTTTTTTTAAATATGATGTCAGAATAATATGGATGCTTATTTAAATGTTTACTGAATAAGTGATGTGTTAGAAGCTGAATAAAATGTGTTCAATTGTGATTAAAAATTTTATTAGATATTAAAAATTAAATAGATTTAAAATCCAAAATATATTCGAAATACATATTATATATATTTAAATATACTTAATATAACTTATAAAATACACGAATAACTTCACAATATGTTACAAATAACTTTATAGTACAATAAAAATATTGGATTTTAAGCCTAAATATATACATAAAATATTAAATATAAAACTACAATAACCTGGTGTGTGGACGGTTTTGGTTGCATTTTTTGTGTATTTTAGGTAATTCGGCTGTAGATATCTTAGCCTGAGGCACGAATTCCTCTTCTTGTTCCATGGTGGACTCAATGTAGGCAAAATTGGACAAAATTGCAAATTAAAACCATTAATTTAATAGTAAGGCAAATTAATTACTTAGATTACGTTATAATTTCTCATTTATTTCAACCATAAAAATCAAATCATATTTGTTTATGTTATTTTAGTAAATAAAAAAATTATCGCTGCCAAATTCCAACTACAGACAAATCAGTTTTATTTAAAAATCACAATCATCACAAAAGCTTATAACACAGCATCAAGCAGTAATAGTATATAGTATACTGTAAAACATTCAAAAATCAATATCGTTATGCGGTATTTTAGATATTTAACAATTTATTAGACTGTCATTTGGCGATGGTAAAAATTAGGTTACTTACGATTACAGCGCCGATATACTCCGCCGGTGACTAGAGGACGAAGTTTATTTACTCACATATAATTTCACATTTCTAAATTTAGTTATGTTTTTGTACTTTATGTTTATTCCTTACAAATCAGACTAGAATTTTGATAGATCCATATTTTTGTGTTTAAATTTAGCACCACAGACAAACTACAAAAATTAATATAGCATACGATATGACTGCGTTCAAAACTATTTTAATTTTATAGTACATAAAACTTATATTAATATTGTCTAAAATTCAGCAAAAAAATAGAATATCTTAGTGATGTAGATTTGACTTTTTTTAATATTAAATTTTCAAACATGTTAACATGTGCTGAATAAGGGTTCATAGCGTATGTCATTTCATTTAATAATTACAGATATATATACATCTACATATTTTTACACATTGCCCCTCGTTTCGTGAATTAATACTGGTAATTTATAAAGAAAACAACAATATAATATAATTAGGGTATTAATATTTATTACGAATTCATACACGAAAAATATTGTTTTAAGCATAGTAACTGAGATTAGCTTTTTTCTTGGCCTGCACTTCTAGAATGGCATCCATAAAGTCCTCGTGTGTGACGGCAGTGGCAGAACGTCGTAGAGCAATCATACCCGCTTCAACACAGACAGCCTTGCATTGCGCGCCGTTAAAATCGTCCGTAGAACGCGAAAGCTCTTCAAAGTTCACATCAGGAGAGACATTCATTTTTCTGGAAATATATTTTAAGTTTGAAAATTTATAACTGTATTTGCTTAATGAATATTACAATATTAATCTTGAATTTTATATATCGCCCTATCCCAAGAATAAAGTCACATTTCTCTTGCTTATACATGGGAGATGTGACTTTATTATATATTTGTAAAAATAATACAAACAATATAAGTCTAATTAAATTCGATTACTATAAATCATTAACGTCGGCATAGTTTTAACTGATATTATTTCATTTAATCATCATACTCTTGCCCTTATCCCACTCTAGTGGGGTCGGCCCAACATGTTATAAACATCTTGGCACATGATTTGGCTTTGTGTTTTACGATCAGCCCCCTACCTGACCGTAACTTGCCTTAGTGACCTTTTACGATACCTCCGTAAGTAATGAGCGTAGTCTATTCTACTCAGCCGGATATTACACGGTCATTATAATAGTTAATTTAATAATTTATAGAAATAGGTGTTACTTAGCAAAATTGCAGTTATGATATTAGTTTTGTATTATTTTTTTTAGTCATATGATTTAATTATTTTTTATAATATATAAACAAATTGTACATAAAAAATTGAAAACTACACAATATATGGAGATATTTGAAATACATACTTTAAATAAAATAAACTAAACATTTTTAAAACTAAGTAACTATTTTGGAAATTAATTGGATAGTAAATAAGTTGTTAGAATCCATACATTACCTGGAATGAATTTGCATGATTCTTGCTCTGGCTTCTTCATTAGGATGAGGGAATTCAATTTTCCTGTCAAGACGTCCAGATCGTAGTAAAGCAGGGTCCAAAATATCTACTCTGTTAGTAGCTGCAATGACCTGTTAATCAAATCAGCAGTATATAACAAAACAACACCTCAGAAGAGTGTTATAATTCCAGGTTTTAGAAAATATTCTGAAACACCACAATTCAATATTAAACTTGGAAATTGCTAATGAAAAGTTAATTTAATTCCACTACCATCAGGATAATAGAATGATCACACAGGTGACACTACAGCACCTACATGATGACATATCCTAAAATATATTATTGTGAAGTTGATTAAACAACATAGTGTGAAATTGAAATAGTTATTAAATAATCTTCTTCTACTTTTTCAACCGATGGACATCCTCTGCTGGACATAGGTCTCTTCATGGGATCTCCACAAGACACGATTTTGTGCCACTTGGATCTAGTAATTCCCTGCACGCTTTTCGAGGTCGTCAATCCATCTCTTAGGTAGTCTACCAAAACTTCGCTTTCCGGTGCAGGGTCACCATTCCAACACCATGAGACTCCAACGTCCATTGGTTCTCCGCACTGTGTGCCCTGCCCATCTCTACTTCATCATTGCGACATGCTGATTTATCTTCGTGACTGTTTTTTTATGGATATGTTCATTTTTGATTTAATCACGAGCACAGCTTGCTCCACCCCCCGCTGAGCAACTCTAAGCTTTCTTATGAGGCCCATAGTCAGCGAACACATTTAGGACTCATATATTAAGTAATTTTTTACCTTAATATCAGCAGTAGAGCTAAATCCATCTAGCTGGTTAAGCAACTCCAACATGGTACGCTGCACTTCACGATCACCAGCCTTTTCAGAGTCAAAACGCTTAGTACCAATAGCATCTAACTCATCAATGAAGATAATAGCAGGAGCCTTCTCCTTAGCTAGGGCAAAAGCATCTCTCACAAGTTTAGCTCCATCACCTTTAAAATTTTGAAATAATAAGTTCTATATATTAGTTTTTAGGGAGTCAAACTTGGATATCATTGTAGGGTATTAACAAGAGTTAGTAAGGATGTCATAAGAAGCAGAAGACCTTATTAGAAAAGCACACAATTACTAAAGATAAAATATAGTTAATTCCCACCATGATAACGTTGTGTAAAGAGCTCATGAATAAGTGCCCTGATGGGTTCGAAACTAGTCAGGCTAACCCGATAGAATAACACGTGAGTATAGCCGGTTCTATACATTAACTATGAATACTACTCACAATAGTTTAAATTTAAAAAAAGATAAAATATACTTGGTATTCTAAGTCAAGCAATTTATAAATCATCTCAAGCAAATAAATATTTGGGTCACAACCCTAACTTTTAAGAACAATAGAATTATTAGTATCTTTAATAAATATTTTTAACATTGTCAGTCTGATTGTTTTTTTTATTCTATTTTTTTTAAAGGGCTTGTTCAATTATGAACATGCTACCCTTAACATGACACTGTACAAAATGCCACTGTCTATGTTTTAGTGCCATATCAACTAATTTGTACAGCATTCTTGCTTGTTTGTCAGATTGTTGTTAACCTGAGGTTAGAACACTCAACCAAGTATTTAAAAATAATTTAAAGTTTTTTAAATAGTGTTTATTGAAACTATATGCTTTTAGTACATAAGTAAATAAAAAGTACTTGCCAATAAACATTTGCACTAATTGTGGCCCAGCAAGTTTCAAAAATGTAGACTTAGTTTGAGCAGCACAAGCTCGGGCTAGAAGAGTTTTACCAGTGCCTGGTGGTCCATACAGCAAAACACCTTTCGGAGGGTGGATGCCCAGATTTACAAATTTCTCTTTGTGAGTCATTGGCAAAACAACTGCTTCAATCAATTCCTGAAATTAGTAAAAACCAAAATATATAGTTATTCACTACATAATTAATAAAATGATGGTTAGATCATTAAAGCATTATATGTCTCTCCAAGTAGTGGAGGTTATCTGTCAGCTCTACATATGCCTTCCTATTTGCAAGATTTCCTTCTACAACAAAGTCTCCTTTTTCTGGAAACTTTACCTATCATTATCATTTGTAATAACAAATATTGGCTATGCCTAAGTATGTGGCCCAGGTGTGCAACTTTGCACTGTTTAATCATTGGGAAAAGCTTGATTTTTTGTCTAACCTACTGTAGATCACCCACATTACTTTTTGGGTACACAATATAGAATATAGTTATTCTAGTATAGATATAAAAACATTACCTGAATTTGTTTGTCCAATCCTCCGATATCTGAATATTGTTCAGTTGGTCTCTCATCCACTTCCATCGCTTTGACTCTTGCGTCATACTCAGCAGGCAAGGTCTCCAGAATAAGATATGAATCTTTGTTTACACCAACGAGATCGCCTGGCTTCAGTTTGTCAGCATCAACCAAGCCTATAACTGGCAAAAAGTATGTCTGCCGTGTCGAAGTCTTGATCACGGCGCACTTTCCTTTCCTCTGGGAGTCTAAATCTACCACGGCTCCATCCTCTTCTTCTTCTTGTGGATCCACATCCAATAATTCAATAACATTTGAAACGAGATAGGGTAGTGTCTTGTTAACCTTAATTTTTTCTGTGTTTTCTTTGATTTTATCGTTTTGTGCTTGCAGTTCATGCGTAATCCTCATTACCTCACTTTTCATGATCTTTATTTCGTTGTCCAGCAATCTTGTCCGGCTAATAATCTCATCTGTTGGCATACGCAAAACTTCTTCACTAAGTGCCTCTTCTCCGTCCTCCCAAATTGATTTATCCTCTAAAGTTGTAGCCATATTCAATTTTTAATATAAATATGCTTTTGAAAATTTATGTGGGATGAATATGGATTTTATAATTTACAAACAAAAAATGTCATTCACGAAAATGAATCGTCATTGGTTTTTTATCTGTGGTTGAATTTACAGCCAAAATTATCCTATATAGTGTATTATCTATGGCCAAAGTTAAAAATGAAAGAAGAATATACTAGAGACCATGGACGTAGTATATAGACGAAAACTCATTTTATTATTATGGACAATTGACAAGGCGGTATGGTCAACGACCTTAGCCTGCTCGTTTAGAAACGGGCGAATGGAAGAAAAAAAAAATATCTATGGCCAAAATGCGTATAGAAAAGTAAACAGATAGAAATATTTTTGACCCTTTTTTCGCTGTAAATTTATTAAAGTAATGTTTAGAGTACTAGTACGATAACGAGTAAGTAGAGCAACTTTGTTAAACATTATATTGTAAGCATTGATTACAGTACAGTTAAACAATTTTATAATCGTGTTATTATAGCCTTTTTGTCCATAACGGTTGTCACATTTGACAATTTCTAATTTCCTTTACTATTCGTCTGTGTTGGTCTATTGCAGGTTGTTTTGTGGTGTTTTACAATTCGAAATTGTTTTTATTTAATCGTGTTAAAAATCTACTTTATAAAACAGACGTATTAGAAAATGGCTTTCTCCATGTTACTACGTACACCAGGTAAATTATTCGAATATTTAATATTGTTTTCAAAGAAAACAGAATTACATAATACTTGTTATTGTGAGATAACTGGTTTTTTAGGGCTCTTGGGAAAGGTAATAATTTGTAACTCTCGATTCAAGTTTTGTTATCAGTTAGTGTAGAGTTAATAGCTTTTTCTATTAAGTATGTAATGCTAATGATGTTCATTGTTTAATGGGTCAAAGTTAGGATGAAAATGAAAAATTAAAATGGATATGCAATTTGCAGACACCTAATTTAAGACATAAACATTGTTTATCTATTGATTTAATTTTAGTATCAATATTGTACACTAATGTAAATAATACATATAATATCTAGATGATTTAAAAATAATAGAATATGATGTGTAATTTACAACTCTTTATTTATTTATAAAATAATTTATATTCTTGTATTCTCAAATTTCAAACTGAATAAATTTCAAATTTCTCAAACTGTAATATGATGTCATTTCCTAACCATATAATGTGTAAAAATCAACTTTGCAGTTTATTACTCACTTCATGATCCAAAAGTTCTTGGTTTTATTCTAGAGTGGACAAAACGTAATCAGCTTAGGACTTATCCTATACATTTATATTGGTAACACCTTGTCCATCTTTAGTGATTTATAAAAGCAGTCTCCTATTTAAAGTAAGGAAAGTATTGCCTTGAAGTAAATAAATTATACCACTTCTGGGCATAGGGCCTCAAAACTCCAATTTTTGGCAGAAGTGTTAAAGGTTAGACCTAACATTGCTCCAATGTATGTCAACCACTGCTCTAATGCAAATTGGTAATTTACATAGATGAATCACCCAGAATTTTCTAGAGATATACTGGTTTCCTCATAATAATTTTCTTCTCAGAAAAGTGTGTGATAAATTGCAAATATCAAGTAGACACATAAGATTTGGATTACCTGCTGTTTAAACACTTCAAAAGATTTGAACCCTCGACTTGACACCCTGAAAGAGTTGGCCTCACCTTCGGGCTATCACAGCTTCTTTCACAGGTTTTTATAACTTGTATGTCTTTTTGGTCTTGAATTTTCAGCCTGCACAAGTCGCCTTTTGATGCAGCAGGCAATGAAATTGGGAACACAGCCTGTAGTGAGGGCCACAGCATCACAACATACCATGCAATCACTAAGGAGCACCTTGTTGAAGACTGAAACCACTCCCATCTTAAATGCTGTAAGTAACTTAGTATCTAGGGATAATATGAGCAGAAGAACATATATAGAGAAGTAATTTGACCTATTATTGTGTATTATATGGTATAAAATTGTCAAAAGGCTAAGTACTTCTCAAGTTCTGCTTTTGGTATAGAATTGCTAAAAAAAACACCAGTTCTGAATGCTTTCTGCTGTTATCTGTAAGAAGGAACTGCCTATGTACATTTTATTTTTGGAAGATCTATGGTAAAAAAAAAACTAAAAAACAAGTCTATATCCAATTATCTATAGCTATAGTTACCCATCTTATTTTGTTTAGGAATTTTGTAACAATATTTTATATGGCCTACTTAAAAAAATTAGGCATCCTATGAATTTTTCCTCAATTTGTAGATGTTGGTGTTACTTTCCTGAATTTTTAGAACAAAAGTAATGATAGAATAAGTTTTCTATAATCAGTTACACTGGTTTCTTTTTTCAGGTCCGTTCATTTCGCACTTCCTCAGTCAAGTTTGCTGAAGCTGCATCGAGTGACCACTCTAAACTATGGGTGGTGGAGAGGGTGGCTTCAGCAGTCCTAATACCACTGATTCCACTGGCTCTGATTGCTCCCAATAAGCTTTTCGACTTTGCACTTGCAATCGTTATGGTGGCCCATAGCTTTTGGTAAGTCTTGATTATATTGATTTATACTGGATTTTAACCCTGTTTAGAGAACAGTGTGATTCAACATCTCTAGGTTGAATCACACTGTTCAAGTGTATAAGGGGTGATTTGTTTTCAGTGTATTGCATTGATAGCAAAGATCGAGTTAAAATTAGTAATATTTTGCATCTTAACATAAAAAACATTATTACAAAAGTCAGTACTTGTTACTAATTTAACAACTTATGTGCTTTATAGTAATGGAAAACATCACGATGAAATCTACACGATAATTTCCTAATTCAATAGGTTAAGATAATTTCCGAAATATGTGTAACCTGTCAATTTGCATTGGATAGTGTTGTGGGTGTACACTCCATCCTCTTCAAGGAGAGAGGTCACTATTCAGTTTATTAGTACTTATTTGTGTGTAGAAACTTTTATAAATATGTGAATTTAGAAAAAAAATTATAAAGCAATTCTGTCATGGAGTCTATCTCCTGATGATGCTTCGATTATGGTGCAATTGTGATATTGAATGTTTGCAGTGATAGTGGTCTAGAATGATGATGGTTTATATGTTTGACAAATCTGGCATGCGTCTTGTATGAACATAGATAGTAGATTGCTTTTAGCATTAGCATTAGTGGTTTGCACCGGAGCAGTGAGTACCGGAGAATCACCGGTGATTCTCCGGTAGAAGTACTCGCCAAAAACACCGGAGAAAAACCGGTTTTCTCCGGTGATTCTCTTTCGGCTGCCTAACTTACAGATACAACTAAAATAAAAGAAATATGATTCAAATAAAAAAAAAATAAGGATTTATTTATTTGTTTTATTGAATCCTTACGAATTTTAACATTTGAGATTTGCATAGTGTTATTACTTTTAATTAATTAGAATTACGTTCAATAAATTGAATTATCACACACATAACAACTTCTTTTAAAAATAGGAATATTTAACTACTATTTGTGACCGTAAGTCACAAATTTCCCAAACATTTCTTTAGCACACTCATAGTTCGATTTTTCGTCTGTTAGAATGCTTAAATAATAATATATATAATCTCATCCAAGATGATAATATCTATTTTTCGACATATCGATATTTTATCAATAGCCCTAATTAGAAAGCCTGGAGTCACGAAACATTATATATAGTACTTATATAATGTTACAGTACTTATATAATGTGAAACATTATATATAGCACTTCTTTATTATGTGAAACATTATATATAGCACTTCTTTAAAAGTGCACCTCACCAACATCCGAGGCCTGCACTCTAACCTCGATGCAGTTCACTACCACCTTGAATCTGAAAAGCCGCATTTTCTCTTTTTGACAGAAACCCAAATCGTGAATCCTACAGATACAGCGTACCTATCATATCCAGGATATTCTCTAGAAGGTAAGTTTACGTCTCATGCAGGAATTTGCATGTACGCTCGTAATGACATCAGCTACCGGCGCCTCAGTAACTTGGAATCGCCTAGATTTTCGGTATTATGGTGTCTGATGGACACAGGCTTAGAAAAAACTATTTACTCCTGTGTCTATCGATCGCACAGCGGTGATAGGGAGACATCCAGACTCTTTCAATACCTTAGCGAGACCTTGGATGTGGTCCAACATCGGTATCCAAATTCTAATTTAGTATTTTTGGGCGATTTCAACGCGCACCATCGAGAATGGCTATACCCGTACAAAAATACTGACCACGCCGGGAGAGAAGCGCGCAAGTTTGCAGTATCGTCAAACCTCTCCCAGCTGGTTCACGAAGCTACACGGATATCTGATGTTGTTGACCATACACCCAATTGCCTGGATCTTTGGTTGACCAGTGACCCGGATCGATGCAACGTTGTAGTCGGTGCCCCGTTGGGTACATCTGACCACCGCATGATCCGATCTACTAGCACCTTTCTCCCACCCGATTCTAGTCCTAAGGAACCTCGTCGGGTGTGGCGATATCGGTCAGCTGATTGGGATGAAATGCGCCACTTCTTGGCTTCCTATCCTTGGCGGCAGACGTGCTTTTCGTCTGAAGATCCTACGATTTGTGAAAAGTCCATATCTGAAGTGATACGTCAAGCGATGGAATATTTCATTCCATATAAAGATGTATCACAAGATATCAGAGCTCCCCGCTGGTATAATGACAGCTGCGCTAAAGCTGAACAACTAAAACAGCTAGCATTTCTGGCTTGGGTTAAAGCTCGTAAAAATAACACATCGGATCTACACTTAAAGAAGAAAGCCTTTAACGTTGCCGCCAAATCCACTAAACGGGTATTTAAGAGTGCTCGCTATGCTCACATTCGCCGGATGGGGGCCAAACTAGCTTCATATCCTATGGGTAGTAAGGCTTTTTGGTCCCTTTCCAAATCTATTGAGGCGAATTTTTGTCGTCCATCACTGCCACCATTGAACAAACCAGACGGTTCCTTAGCTTTTTCTGCCGTAGATAAAGCAAACCTTCTGGCCTCCATGTTTGCGAAGAACTCTAGTCTTGTTGCTGGTGCAAAACCCCCACCAACTTTAAATCTAGGCATCTCTCAAATGCCAGAGATCCGCATTCGTCAAAAAGAGGTGCTTAAAGTGCTTCGCAACCTGGACTGTAGCAAGGCTAGTGGCCCTGATGGAATACCGGCAATTGTCTTGCGCACTTGCGCACCTGAATTATCACCCATTTTGACACGCCTGTACCGTCTCTCCTTGAATAAGACTCAAGTCCCGGAATCGTGGAAGCTTGCCAATGTTCAGCCAGTGCCCAAAAAAGGCTGCCGTGAAGGCTCTTCAAACTACAGACCGATAGCCATTACCTCCATGCTCTACAAAACTATGGAGCGCATACTGAATTCAAAACTTCTGACACACCTAGAAAGTAACGATCTTCTTTCCGATCAGCAGTACGGTTTCAGACGAAATAGGTCTACAGGCGACCTTCTCGCGTACGTCACACATTTTTTGGGTGAGGCCATTGACAAGCACGGTGAGGCTCTTGCAGTGTCATTGGACATATCGAAGGCATTTGACAGGGTCTGGCATGACAGCCTTCTTGGTAAGCTGCCTGCTTATGGTATACCTTCTAACCTTTGCTTTTGGATAGCGGATTTCCTGAGGGAACGATCCATACGAGTGGTCGTCGATGGTTGCTCGTCCGATCTAATGGCTATTAATGCCGGAGTACCTCAGGGATCGGTTCTTTCTGCAACGTTGTTTTTGCTGTACATAAATGATCTTTTTAAGCCTGGTATAATAGGTTATGCCGATGACAGCACCGTTGTTGAGAGATACATATCCAACCCAAAAGCAAGTAGTGCCGAAATTGACCAGCAGAGAGCGGCCATCGTTGGTCGATTGAATTCAACTTTAAAGTCAGTTTCCGATTGGGGATACGCAAATTTAGTTGAATTTAATCCCAACAAAACACAGGCGTGTTTATTCACCGCTAAACGGAGTACTTTCTATCTTACTCCTACTTTCCGAAATATATCCCTGGAATTAACAGACCGTCTAGAGCTTCTGGGCATGCAGCTTACTCCCACACTGAATTTTGGTCGATCCATTGAGAAAAAAGCTAAAACTGCCGCAAAAAAGCTCGGTATCCTAAACAAAGTGAAACAGTGCTTCACACCTGAACAAATCTTAACCTTATATAAGGCTCAGGTCCGTCCTTGTATGGAGTACTGCAGTCATCTTTGGGATGGGTCCGCTAAGTACCAACTCCAGACACTTGACTCTGTGGATCGACGCGCCAGAAGAATTGTAGGCGATAGTAAGCTAGCACAAAGAAAGCTCACTACTCTAGAACATAGACGAGCAGTCGCATCGCTTTCTGTTTTTTACAGGATATATTTCGGAGAGTGTGCTACAGATCTTTTTGATATGATCCCTTCCTCGCCATTCTATGACCGAACAACCAGACGCCGCGAAGGGCTCCACCGGTATACTATAAATACCGCGAAAACTCGCACCCAACGGTTCGGCTCTTCTTTCCTCATGCGTACTTCAAATGCGTGGAATTCCCTTCCTTCATCTATCTTTCCGGACTCGTACGATTTAAAAAACTTTAAAAAAAGAGTGAATAGACACTACACTGGCAAGCGCAGTCCACCTTAGGCTACATCTTTCGCTTTCCATCAGGCGAGATCGTAGCCAGGCGCTAGCCTTATCTCATAAAAAAAAAACTTAGCGTTCTAATTAGCTGGCAACACTTGTAGTCAGGTGTTGTAAATGTAGATGGGTATTCCCCCGACAATGAGTATTGTATAGTATTGTAGAGGTACTTGGCACTTGCTTAATGCTTTATTCGAATTTCGAAGTTCAGTCAGTCAGCGTGAAGTGCAACTGTAGCGTTAAATTTGTTCAGTGAATATCGCAGCAGTATATTATTTTCTTCGTGACAGAAGTTATTTTGTAATGTAAGTATTTTTATAATTGTATATTTATAATTATGTGGTTTGATTAGTTCAATCCACGAAATTTAAAAGTTGATCGAAAGATCCTGATTGTTGCAGAAACTTCATTTCTTCAGACTTTATATGTTTTTACAGAATGCCGAAGGCTCAGTCCAAAACCAAACATCACTTCGAAAAAATTGATGATGCAAATACAAAGGTGCGTTGCAAAATGTGTTCCGCAGTGCTAAGCACTGGCGGTGGAACATCTAATATGCTCGGTCACCTGAAGAGGAAGCATCCGGATACCTTGACTCCATCAGAATCAGATACATCTTCTTCTATACAGACTGTATTCAATGCCAATACCACTCAGGATGGAATCTTTGTAACTGATTTCCAGAAAGCTGATCGCGAACTTACTTTAATGCTAGCGACAGACTTTCAGCCGTTTTCCATTGTACATGACAAGGGGTTTCGAAACTTTATTCAAACAATTAACCCGACCTATAAAATTCCGGATAAAAGAGTACTACGATATAATCTTATGCCAAAACTTTATTTAGAAGCTAAAACTAAGCTTAAAATTATGTTAGCTAGAGTTGATAATATTTCATTGACAACAGATATCTGGACAAGTAATATAATGGAATCGTACATCACAATTACGGTACATTTTTTTCATGAAAATAAACTCAAAAGTTATGTCTTAACAACTACGGCATTAAAAGAGGCTCACACAAGTGATAATTTGAAAGACGTTGTTCATGGAACTTTAATAGAATGGGAAATCCGTAACAAAGTTGTTTGTATCACTACCGATAATGGAGCAAACGTAATTAAAATGACCAGACTGCTAGGGATTCGTAATATGCCCTGCTTTGCCCATACTTTGAATCTAGTCATCGACGATTCCATCCAAATTCCCGAGTTAAAAACCATAATAGAAAAATGCAAAAAAATCGTAAAATATTTCAAACAATCCAATGTTGCCACTTTATCACTTCAGAAAGAGCAGAATAAACGGAATCCAGATGTAGTACCTTTGTCATTAATTCAAGAAGTTCCAACGCGTTGGAATAGCTTATACTACATGATCAAAAGAATGTTAAAATTAATGGACAGTTTGACAGTTGTGCAGCGAAAATTACCTCAAGCACCTGAAATAATATCGCCAGTAGAAGAGAACATTCTTAAAGAGATTGTCCTCTTACTTGATGTATTTGAACAAGCTACGCAAATGATAAGTGGTGATCAATATCCTACATCCAGTCTTATAATCCCTATCATATATGGACTGTATGATAATCTAAGAACTTTGAATACGAAAATAACCACAAGTGTAGGTCAAATGCTTGTAGCCAATTTAAAATCTTTCATGGGCTCACGGCTATGCGAGTATGAAAAGCGCACGGTTTGCCGTATTGCCACAATTTTGCATCCTACTTTCCGGAACAGTTTTCGCTTATTAGAAAATAAAGTAGCTGCTAAAGATGCGGTAAAAGCCGAAATCAACAACATCTTAAGGACGAGGCAAACTAGCCAAATGACAGAGAATATAGAAGAATTCCAATTGCAATGTACAGGTGAAAAAGATGGTCCCTCTTTGTTTGGCTTTTTAAAAACTGTTAATGCCTCTACTTCAGACACATCATCAGCTACCGCAATAAATTTGTTAAGAATTTACAGTGAAACAAATTTTTCTGAACTCAACCACAATTGGGATAACGTTGTAGCATTTTGGAATTTCAATAAACATCTTCAGCCTTTAGATGAAATCGCTTTTAAATACTTGACAGTGCCAGCAACGTCAGTTAGGTCAGAGAGAGTCTTTTCAACAACAGGTTATATTCTTAACAACCGAAGATGTATGCTGCGCAGCGATGTTGTTGAAATGTTATGTTTCCTAAATCAAAACATTGGTTTATTAGAAGTGTGAAAATTTTATAACAACTATTTTCTCATAAGTTCACCCATTTATTATTTTCCAACAACTGGTCAACTGCGCGCACAAATAACGACTACCTCAAATGGCGCTACCACTGTGATCTCCGCTCCGCTTCTCTCTGCTAGCTCAGTTCTTCTCCGCTCAAATCAAAATCGATATTATTAACGCACACTATATACAAATATCTGGGTGACCGAGCTTCGCTCGGTAATTTTTTGCAATAAAAAAACTTTAAAAAAAAGAAAAAACAATTATTTCGTTGGGGATCGATCCTTGGCATTCACATTTCTCGAGGCTGCCCGTTAACCGAATAAGCTACGTCGACTTGACAGCTAACGGCGAAAATTCAATTCAATATAAATGTTAGTGTTTTGTAATGCCCAAAAACAGGGATAAAACAATATTTTTTTTACATAAAACCTAGCTAGATCAATTTTTCTCCCCGAAAACTTCCTACATGCTGAATTTCAGGAAAATCGTTGGAGCCGTTTTCGAGATTCAGAAAATATATATATATACAAGATTAACTCATTTAAATATAAAGATAACACGATATAATAGGAATACCACAATTCCCGTTCCGAGATGCACTTATCTTGAATGACGAACAAAGACTGAATGTCTCTGAAACGTTTTATCAATAGAAAGACTCCACCGGAAACAACAACGTTGCCACCATTTTAATCAAAAAGGGCGCGATACTCTTGTTTCATGACTGTGTTGCTATAAAATACAAAGCGGAAGTCAATGGCGACAACAATATAAGCAATAAAAATTGAATACGAGAAAAACCGGATTTCTCCGGTGATTCTCTTTCGGTTACCTAACTTACAGATACAATTAAAATGAAGGAAATATGACTCAAATTTCAAATTTATCATGTATCTTAATCACTACCTAAACAATCTAAACCTTTTGATTGAAAAAATTTTGATGTAACATTAAAATAATATATTTTATTAATAATTCAAAGGTTTATACTATTTTAAGTGCCAAGAAATTCTAAATGAATGTAATTATTTTACGTGTTTTAAGTTAGCAGGAGCAGTATAAAACGAGCGAACGGATTGCCTTAACATAACTGAATATAAGGTACATCGTTCGCTTCTTTTTCTCAATTGCATACTTTTACACCAAAAACTAAGCTCCGGAGATCACCGGTGAAAAACCGGAGGTCGGCAAAACACCGGTGAATTTCACCGGTTGTCAAGATTCCGCTCCGGAGCAAACCACTAATTAGCATAGAATTTTTCTAATTGAGGATTACAGCAAATAGCCATTTTATTCCAGGGGCCTAGAGGCAATTGCTGTGGACTACGTCCGTGCGAGTATCTTCGGACCAATTATTCCCAAGGTGGCCTTAGGTCTGGTTTACCTCATCTCCTTCGCAACCCTCGGAGGTCTCTTCTACATCATCACTCACGACATAGGAATTGCCAACTCCATCAAACAGTTCTGGTCGATTAAATCTGGGCAAAAAGCGTAAAAAATATATAATTGATAGCAACACTGAAATATTCAATTGTGTTCTATAAACAAAATAATGGCAACACTGAAATATTTAATTTGTTGTGCCGTATACACCGCTGTGTAGAGATAGTTAAATTATTTCCCATAGATTTTTAAGCGTAGTTAATTGTACAGTTTACCTAAGATTGCTTAGTTGAAATGAAATTCTGCTTAAACAATGTTTTTCTGGGTTTCTACAAATGGATAAATATCCATGGATGTTTTAAGTCAGGGGTGTCGAACTTAGTGAAAACTTGGGCCAAATAATTTTAACTTTTAAGCTAAAACAAATAATAGAAACTAATATTTTAATTAATACATTGTATGTAACAAATATACATAAAGTGAAATAACTGATCGCTATAGTTTATAAATAAAGTACACCAATACCTCGCTTTGCGTCGTTTCGTTATGCGTTTTTTTTTAAGTTGCGTCGCTGCTCAATGAGTAATAATTTTCACTGTACGTCGTTAGATTTTCGTGGTTGCGTTTTTTTAAAATTTTCTCTTTTTCTAAAAGATGGCGGCAACACTTTTGTTTCTAGTTGCGCCGTGCCATCAAAACTCGAAGTATTCCCATTTTGATTAAAAACCCATGCAATTTTAATACAGTTTTATTTTCACTTTTAGAGTTTAGAGAGAATAATAAATTTATATAAATTCTTACGTATTATTTCTGGTTTTTGGTGGCAAAAATGTTCAATTCGCTTCGCTAGCTTGACACCCCTGTTTTAAAGTATTGTTGTAACGAATGTCCATTACTGTTTAATCTGATAACTTTATCAGGGAAATACGCAACGTACAAATAATTATATAAATGTATTTATTGTTTCACAATCCTTGCCAGATCTTAACTATTTTCAACTAAGAGAAATGTATAATATAGGTTTCCATAAAGGTCTAGGTATCTACACATATAGCGAGGGTCACGGGTTCGATTCCCATTGAGGGCCATGATTTTTTAATAACAATTTGTTGGTTCTTCGAGTCTAGGTGTTTATACATATTTATTTTAAAATTATGCGTATATATTTACCAGTTGTTTCGACCCATAACAATTATTAAGTTACTTGGGGAGGGAAACTTGTGTGTAATTGTATCATATATTTATTAATATAAAACAGTGGATTTTTATTTTATTATTTCTAGTAGGAATTATACTGCGTATATATTATATTTATATCGCGTATAGAATTTCGATGTTGGTAATTTGTTACGACTCTTTAATTAACGAAGTATTATTAATAGTAGTGTTATATCTAAATTGACATATAATTTTAAAATTTTGAATTCAATACTTTTGTTAAATTTATTTCCTTTGTAAAAGGAGAAAAATGTGTTTTTAAGATTAATTTAAAGCCGTTTGGTTTTGATGGTACTTAATATGATGAAAAAATTTTTTTCGGCTCAATTATATGTCATTGAATGATATGATTTTTTATTTAATAATAGGAGTTAATTTTTTTTTCAAATTTGTTCGAAAAGTAACGCGTTTCGGTAATCGGCTTTTTTCAATTTATAATGATTTGGATATACGGAGATTACCGAAGCGCCATAATCTTTTAAATAAATTGTAATAAATGTTATAAAATTTGTAATAATGACCGAATTTTTTTATTTTCAGTAATATGTTCGTATTACATTCACGACATTGATATATTGTTATCAACAAACGTTGTGAGGGACATTTTGTTCGTGTTAATTTATTCAATAAAATTTTTATTAGTTGAAAAGTTTTTTATTGCTGTTTCATTGATAAATCGTATTTTTTCGATTAGTTTAATTTCTGATTTACGGAAATTCGTAATGTATTCGAAATCAAAGTTTGGATATATGTCGTTAATCTTAGAGAAACTCCAACTATAATTATAGAAGGCTAACTTGACGTTTTTAATAGTAACAGCCTATAAATATCCCACTGCTAGGCATATGACTCGGTTTTTTGAGAAGAATTAGAGTTCAGACCTACCTACCACCTTGCTCCAATGCAAATTGGTAGGTTACACATATCTCCAGAATTGTCTAGAAATATGCAGGTTTTCTCACGATGTTTTCCTTCTCCGAAAAGCGTGTGATAAATTGAAATCATTATTTAGACACATAAGTTATCCGAGTGGTATCCGGCTGAGTAGAATAGACCACCCTAATTCCTTACTGAGAGGTCGCAAAGGCGGCTAAGTTAAGTTGACCCATCGTGTGGTATCTGGTTGAGTAGAATGACCACCCTCTTTCTTACCGTCAGTTGACGTCAGGCCGGCGGCCGGTCGTAGAATATGTAGTCAAATCATGTACATGATTATAACATGTTGTGCCGACTCTACTTAGAGTGGGATAAAGGCAGGAGGATGATAATATTAAGAATGATAATCATTTTCATAATCACATATTCACGCCTTTAATATTTTTCTAAATGTATTCCAATCGAAAAGACCGCTCATTAGTGTTGCAAGCTTCAAAAAATAAAACACGGAAATATATTCTTCAATAATTTATTAACAATAGATATAATAATAGTAACATTTACAATATAATAAACAATCAATTCCATCAAGAAAATAATATTCTCTATGTACTAATGAACAGTTAGTATTAGCCTTTTATTTTCCCACTGCTGGGCATAGACCTCTCTCCTTTTTGGAGAAAAGAGTTGGAGCTAAGAACCACAATGCGGATTGGTAGGTAACATATAATCCCCAGAAATATACAGTTTTCCTCTCTATATTTTCCTTAATGATGAAAAATTTCACAGAAAATACGCCGTGTGGTATACGGCTGAATAGAATAGTACCATCCTCATTTCTTACCCAGATGTTGTAACAGACGACTAAGGCAAGTTGACCCACCGTGTGGTATCCGGTTTAGTAGAATAGACCACCCTCTTTCTTACCGAGGTGTCGTAAAATACGACAGCGGTAAGTTGACGTCAGGCGGGCGTCCGGTAGTAAAAACGCAGCCAAATCATGTGACATGTTTATAGCATGTTGTGCTGACCCCACTTGGAGTGGGATAATGGCAGGAAGATGATAATGAAAAATTTCACAGAAAATAAACAAAAATAATGTTGTATCAATATGTAATGTATTTATAAAATACAAATATATTCCTGATTTCGTTACCCTTAATTTAAATTAAAAATACCCTCTATTCCCAAAATAAAGTTTATATAAAGGGATTTATTTTAACCTATATGCCAGCCCGGTATATGAGCTTTACTTGTACCAAATTTCATCAATATTACTCGGTTGAGTAGCCGTGAAGGCGTAACAGATAGACAGACCGACTAATAGACAGACTTTAGCATTTTTTAGTTGTGTATGGTAGGGCCTGGCTACGATCTCTATAAAATGTCTATGTAATTACTCTTTTTTTGCTATCGTTAGTTTGGCCAATTGGTGACCCGCCGTGTGGTATCCGGTTGATTAGAATAGACCGCTGTCTTTCTTACTGAGGTGTCGTAAAAGACGACTAAAGTTGACGACAGGCAGGGGACCGCTCATAAAATACCTAGCCAAATCATGTGAGAACATGTTTATAACAAGTCGTGCCGATCTCACTTAGAGTGGGAGTTCCGCCAATTGGTTGAGTATAACGAATGAAATGATGTTTGACCTGTTTGTTAAAATCGGTCAAGTATGTCCAGTTGGTCAAAACTGATCAAGACGAACAACTGATCAAGTTTCGCAAATTTGCCGGGTCTGGGTATTTGGTGAAGTCTAGTCAATTGGTTACATCTGGCTAATTGATCAAGTTTTGCAAACTGGTAGTCTGGTCTGACCAATTGGCCAAATTTGTGCAATTGGTCAGAATTGGCCAATTGGTCGAGTCTAGTCAATTGGTCAAGTCTGACCAATAAATAGATCGAGTCTGGCCACATGGTCGAGTCTGACAAAATCGTTAAGTTTGACCAATTGGTCAAGTATTACCGATTTGTGTGGTCTGGTCTATCAGTTAGGTCTGGCCAGCTGGTCAGGTCTGTATGTCTGTTACGTCCGAACGTGTCTCCTATAGAATATGTCGAGCGCCTGCCACTGCTTGGTGTGCAGCAGGATGTGTGGCCTGCGAGATTTCATGTACTCCACAGCCTCCTGCGGCGACCAGCCGTTCCTCTGAAATGGATCCCTTTTTTGAAGTAAAACTTCTTTACGCTTGGGAAGTGGTTGGTTGGAAAGATGGTTAATGCGTGACGAGAGCGTTACGAAAAGTATGATCTAGCGAGGAACGGCAGTTTAGAGGGAGATACAAATTACTGAAGATAGAGCGTTACGTTTAGTATATTTAAGACATAGGCCTTATTGTCTGTATCAACAGGCGCGCTTATTCTTTCTCACTTCCTCTCATAGCCTATGCATGAAATATATATACTATATATACAGATGGAACTAATAAAGTTTCACATCAGTCGTGTGTTTATAAGCACACTAGTTTTTTTTACAAAAAAGCTCTTCCCGCAGCTTCCGCATATAATAAAATAAACCCATAATACCCAAAAGCTGTCTGTGTGTAACCAATTTTCTCAAAATCTTCTTAATGGACTATTGTATGAGGAAAAATGGAAATCATGTGACCAAACTAGTGTTCAATATGTAAGTGGATAGATATCTGAGTAAAAAGAAGGCCGAAAAAGAGATGGGTGGATTATGTGAGTGACATGCATATAACGTAAGTAACGCTAGTTACTAGCGATGCTTCTGCGCTCGTCCACTCTCTCGGTGACGCTGTCAAAGTCTCTAGGGCTAACAGCATTAGTTCGAAAAAAACTTAAATGCAAGGTGCGAATGGAAGAGGAAACATGTTGTGCCGACCACACTTAGAGTGTGATAAGGGCAGGAGAATGATGATCAATAACTGAGGAGTTCCACTCACCATCATGAGGTAGCAGCCGACGAGGGTAGCGCTCCGCGTGCGGCCCGCCTTACAGTGGACGTAGACCGTGCCGCTGTTCACACCCTCCACAGGCATGCCAGCCAGCTTGCAGCTTGCCGGGAGGAATCTAACGAAAATATTCCACAGCTAAATAAAGATCTTATCCTTGAGAAGAATCGAATAGATTTATCATGTTGCTAAAGAAGATTGATAGAAGATAATGGAAAATGATAACATATTGTGCTGACCCCTCTTAGAGGGATGACAGGAGGGAGGAGCAGCATATTGATGATTGAAGTGCCTAACTAAAACTAAAGAAAGAAAACTAGAAACTATAAAACTAGGCAGAAAGTAAAGTATGCCCCCTCTCTCCGTATTTGGAAAGATGGATTGGAGCTAAGACCTGCCACGCTGTTCAAATGGGAATTGGTAGGTTACACATATCCTTAGGATTCTCTAGAGATACGCAGATTTTCTCACGATGTTTTCCTTTACGGAAAAGCCTATCATAAATTGCAATTATCAATTAAGACCCATTAGTAACAACAGAAAAATTCATTGGTGTCTGCCGGGGTTTAACCCGTGACCCCTCGAAATAATCACATGATCTCACAGCTGGGCTATCACAGCTTTTTGTTTTTTTTTCAATACTAATCATAAAATAATAATGGTTTGATTCTTACAATTTCTAGACGTATATATACGTCTCCGATAGTATTTAATGTTTCAACTTTTTCAGGTAGTGTAATTGGTTTGAGATGTGTCATATATTTTATATTTATATACAATTCATAAACATATAATGCATAAACCAATATCCTCACACTTAATCAAGCGCACCACGTCAGTAACAACATAGCTGCGGGCGAGAGTGGACGTGTAGTGATATGTTGTTAGTGCGATATGTTGAGTATGAGCTTTACTAAACTCTCACAATACAGATAGTAAAAGTAACATCACCTATTTATAAAACGCACGCCTTCATACAGTTTGTCCTGGTCGGGCGCCTCGAATATATCTGTGGTGGCGAGCTGTAGGAATTCCACGTTGTGTTCGCGCCATTTCTACAAATTACATTTATTTTATATTTTTTTAGACACGCGTGCTCACACACACACACACTCAGAGAGATAGAGAGGGGGGGGGGAAGGAGAGAGGGAGAGAGAGATGGACAAACAAAGAGAGACGGAGAGAGCTTGTGATTGGTTTGCGCATAAGATTATAGCAGTTGAAGACATCTATTAAAAGAAGGCTGATACAGAACGCCTACTATATTCAAATTCAAAATATTAATTATTCAAGTAAACTTGTAAACAAGTGCTTTTGAATCGTCAACTCTATTGTTGGCTCGGAAAGCTGTTCTACCCAGAAGAGTCAGCAAGAAACTCGGCGGTTGCTCTTTTATATAATTGTTAGTTACATTTAGTCATTACTGTCTTATAGAAGGTCGAAGAGTAGCTATATCCACGCATTCTTATCATCTAAGTAATCCTCTGCTTTCTGTATTAGCCTTTTTAATAGTGTTATTAAACTGCTGTAATGGAAAAGCTAAAATTGATTGCGGAATTTAATTATAGAATCTTATACCCATCCATACCCAACATAGATTACATAGCATTATATATATTCTCTTAACAAACGCCGATTACAGCAAAATAATTCTATTGTAACTTTTGTTTAGACGTAAGGAATACAATCATATGTAATAAGTAAGTAGCGGCCTGTTACTATCCTACTGCTGAGAATACGCCTCTTCTCTCCGTTTTTGGAGAGAAGGAGCTAAGACCTAACACGCTGCTCCAATGCGGATTGGTAAGTTACACATATCTCCAGAATTCTCTAGAGATATGCAGGTTTCCTCACGATGTTTATCTTCACCAAAAATCGTTTGATAAATAGCAATTATCAATTGGACACATAAGTTTTTAACAGAAAAACTCATTGGTCTCTGCCCGGATTTGTACCCGTGACCTCCTCGTAAGAGTCGCACGGTGTTACCGGTGGGCTACCACAGCTTCAATACTGTCATAAATAATCATACGTAAAGCATATTAAAGATTGCATTAGTGATAAATATTATTGGATCACAAAGCACATCTAAAACGGGATGAATATATATTTTCTCGACTCGCACATCGTTCTACAGGAAGTTTGAAGATTTAAAAATAAGATATGAAACTAAAAATAGTAGTTCGATGAATAATTTATAGATGGAGACGATATAGTTGACACATGTTGGAGGAAATCTATAGGCCAATTACCATAACAAAAGTATGATGATTTAAGCGGAAACACGATCGTGTAGAGAGGGTATACTCGTGTATTATTCTAGCATCGTCTATGATCGCCAAAGATCGCCTAAAATCCGGCTATTGTCGGCTTCAGGACTCGCATGAAAGAAAATCGCTGCCTGATACGTATGATTGTATATATCGTATGATAACTTAGAGTAGGAAATTCGGCCTAAAATCTGATAGACCAAAATTATTTCTAACCGAGGTGTAGTAAAAGGCTAGTAAGGTAAGTTCATGTCACGCAGGCGATCGTCGTGTGGTATCTGGTTGAGTAGAATAGATCACCCTCTTTTCTTACCGAGGTGTCGTAAAAGACGACTAAGGTAAGTTGACCCGCAGTGTGGTATCCAGCTGAATGGGATAGATCTCCCTTATTTCTTACCGAGATGTAATAACAGGTGATCATTGTAAGTTGACGTCAGGCAGGCGATAATGTAATATGCCTATAACATTGTTTTATCTTCATTGACTCTTAAGTGGGGTCGGCACAACATGTTACAAACATGTTGTCATATGATTTGGCTACGTATTTTACGACCGTCCATCTGCCTGACATTAACTTACCTTATTTCGTATTTTACGACACCTCGGTAAGAAATGAGGGTGGTCTATTCTACTCAGCCGGATACCACACGTTGGGTCGACTTACCTTAGTCGCCATTTACGACACCTCGGTAAGAAATGAGGGTTGTCTATTCTACTCAACCGGATACCACACGGCGGGTCGACTTACCTTAGTCGTCTTTAACGACACCTCGGTAAGAAATGAGGGTGGTACTATTGTATTCAATCGGATACCACACGGCGTAATGACAATAGTATTATGTATATGGTAAAAAAAGCATCATTATTCATGCAATCTAAAATTGTTAAAAGATTAATTTCATTCATGGTGTTAAAAGATTACATTTGTCTACAGCATAAAGCAGTTAATAACGAAATATTGTCGTCAATTAAAATAACTACATATAATTTATAATACAAAAATTAATGATTCTGTTCAGCTAACTTTAAAATCCTTTGATTGGAAATTAAATTTATATACATACTAATATTATCCGCCGTGTGGTACTCTGCTGACTAAAATAGCATGTATCATGTCTAAAACATGGTGCAACATGATTTGGCTCGTTATTTTATGTATGACCAGTCGCCTGCCTGACACAACTTACCTTAATCATCTATTACGACACCTCGGTAAGAAATTAATGTGGTCTATTCTACTCAGGCGGATACCACACGGCGGATCAACTTACCTTAGGTAGTCGTCTTTTACGACATCTCCATAAGAAATGAAGGTGGTCTATTATATTCCGCCGGATACCAAACGGGACGGGTCAAGTTGCCTTAGTCGCCTTTTACAATACATCGGTAAGAAATGAGGGTGATCTATTCTATTCAGACAGATACCACACGGCGTGAGTTATCACAAGTTATTTATTGTATACAAATAGGTATTTACTGTTTACATAAACTTTACCACCGTGGTAGGTATAAATTTTTTTATTTTGTTATATTTAAAAAAAAAGGTTACTAGCAATTTGGATTACAAATTACTAGTAAACTTGTTAACCCCTTGTTCCAGCTAAGGGTAATCCCCCCTTGTTCCAGCTAAGCTAAATCCCCCCTTGTTCAGCCTAAGCTTAATCTTATGTTAGGAGTGGGTTCACGTCGGTAGTGTAATGATCGGGATTCGAACCCACGACCTCTCTATCGCAAGTCCGTTACCCTAACAATTCCGCTACCACTGCTTAATTATACAAAAGTTACGGTACAAATTTTTTGTTTCAGTTTTTCTGGTTATGGAAGATTTTAAAAATATCTTTGGGTAATAAATTAATTAAAATCAAAAAAGACTATGTAATTGTTAATTTGTTTTTGCTTAATTGTTTTTGGTGATGTAAGGTGTAACTAAAATATAAATTAAATGTGATAAGCTGTGTGGAATCCGGCTAACTAGAATAGACCACCCTAATTTCTTACAGAGGAGTTTTTAAAGGCGACTAAGGTAAGCTGACTCACCGTGTGGTATTCTGTTGATTAGAATAGACCACTCTCATTTCTTACAGAGGTGTCGTAAAAGGCGACTAAGGTGAGTTGACCCGCCGTGTGGTATCAGGCTGAGTAGAATAGGCCACCCTAATTTCTTACAGAGGTGTTGTTAAAGGCGAAGAAGGTGAGTTAACCTGCCGTGTGGTATCCGGTTGAGTAGAATAGGCCACCCTCATTTTTACAGAGGTGTCGTAGAAGACGACTAAGGTGAGTTGACCTGAGGTGAATAGACCATTCTCTTTCATACAGAGTTAGTCGTAAAATACGACTTAGGTAAGTTGACGTCAGGCAGGCGGCCGGTCGTTAAATATGTAGCTCAATTATATGACATTGTGTTTACAACATGTTGTGCTGACCCCATTTAGAGTAGGATAAGGGCAGGAGGATGTTGATGATGGCTTTTGTAATGATGAATGTTATTACGGACATCTGTGATTTAGATAAAATCAGAGAAAAAAATGGCAGAACAAACAAGTAATTATTTAAAAAACTCAAACAAAAAACATTAAGTATGTAATGTGATTATTAAATATACATTTTGTACAATTACCTGTGAGTCATTGGAAAATATTTTTAATTCGTAAGTCTCATTCATGGACACAACTCCTTTTATGTTTTCCTCTTCCACCAACTGAAATGGAAACAGGACTGGAATAACCCAAATTGCTAGTAACCATATATATACATCTAACAAATAATGTAATAAAATGTAAAAAAAACTGATGAACACTTATGTTCTGACTGTCTAGTTGGCTGGAAGAGATTCAAATTGAAGGATAAGCCAATAAATGATACATTAATTATATGACTGTTTGAATCATTTTTGTATTGCTTTAAATATTTCCATAGATGCAACAAAGTTAATACAAACAAACAAAATAAATACCATTAAATAAATTAAGTTTAACGATAATAATATATAATTAGATTGGTTTTTTTTCTGTTAAATTTAGTACATGGAGCTGAATAAACTCTTTTTCATTTCGATGAAGATGAATACATTATAATATTATACATTTTTACTAATAAAAAATATTCAAGAAAGATTAGGAATGGAAAATCACTGAAAACTACAAAAAATTCCCACCAAGTAGGTGGTTGGTTAGTTAAGTAAAACTCACCTGTTTTGTCATCCCCGAAAACGGGAGTGCACCCAGGATGACTGTATCATCCATCCTGTCATACCAGCGCCGGCTGGACACCTTTTCCATCAGCACATTGTATAAAAGAGTGGGATAGAAGGTAACTCGCGCGAACATCGCCGTGCCCTGATAAATGTACAGTTAGTTAAACAAGTATTACGCCGACGATCATCGCGATTTAAAGACAGCAACTAAATGATGCTACCATCATAGTGAAAGCCGACCCCGTAGAGGGGAGGATTTAAATATTCAGCACACTTTGTTTTCAATGTTATGACAGTCAATGTCAATATGTCAATGTCACAGTTTGTTATCATAACTAGCGATGTAAAAGTAATCGATTTTTATATTAATCGATTATTTTATCATTATAATCGATTTAATAATTTAATTAGATTAAAAAAAAATTATATCATCTTTCTGGTCTTTTAACATATTGAATTGACGTTTTCGTTAACATATTCCATAACGTTATTGAATGAATTATATATGCAAGTTTGGCGAACACAAAAGACATTTCAATCGAATTTTGGAAACAGCACATCTGTTATTTTATAATTCGTAATTGTCCACTTTAATTGGTCTTTATTTTAATTAAAATAAAACAGCAAATGTTAAACTACACATTCCTAGTTAACATAACTATGTAAAAAAGTAATCGAATTATATTTATTGTTATTTTTTTCTTATAATCGATTTTTTCAAAATAATCTATTTTGAATATGTAGGTACATAGAAAATAAATTATTTAGTAATCGATATTTTCCACTCCAAATAACATCCCTAAAGACTGCCGAAAATTGACTTTTAGAATTTCGTTCAGAACCAGAACATTACACTAACATTAAAGCTGTTTTTATTCAAATATAAAAAGTATATGGTGATATTATGTAATAAAAATCCTATAATTAGGTATTTATGGGATGTTTGTATTTTCATCAATGTTCTTTATACCACACTATAAGTAGCAACTCATCAAGTTGTTATGCCTGTTAATATTTAAGAGCAATATGCAGTAAACTAAGCATGCTAATAATTGATTCAATATGATGATGTTGTTTAGATATAATGATCGATATAGGTAGATTTTTGAATTATTTTAATTAGATTGACTTACAACAACAAAATATAAAAGATTTATTTTCAGTATTAGCCGTGGTTAAAGGGTCGTTAGAGAATGAATTTCTTTCTTTAAAGATGTAGATAATATAACTAAAGATGTATATAAGGTTTTTAGTTCTGATTTAATATAAATGTTAAAAATAATATATCTAACTAATCGTGTAATATTATTTGGCGAGGTCTCCTTATAGAGAAAATGTAAAAGAGGCTATGCACAGTTGTCGAGATATCCCGAGACAGTTCTAGAAAAAGAGTATAGATGGCGCTTTTCTGTTATTTTGCTTCCTATTCGTTCATCGTAATTCCTAAATTATTTCGTCAATTCAATGGAACTCAGATGAACACCTTTATTGCATGAAAAACGTAGATAATAACTAGTTCACGTAGTACAGTCTTTAACGTATTTGAAATAATAAGTGTTTTAGTCACCTGATGTGACTAATGACTTTTTCGAAAACAGTATAAAATACCTACTTTAAGAATACTAAAATTTTATCAAATCGAGTAGGCAGGTATCTAATTATAACTCCTTCACATAGTTCATTGAAGAGTATTTTTTATCCACCATTATTAATTCGCTGCCCGTGGCGGGCTCCTTTCAAATATTGAAAGAGATATCATCGACATGATGTATCGACGCCATTTGTAACACGGCGGGGAACGCGCGCCGGACGACATTCGGAATTCAAAATTAAATTAAAACGCGGTAAAAACAACGTGTTCCCGCTCGCTGCGTTCTATTCAAATTCGGTAGATTAGATCTTTGCTAATTTGTCTATGACTGGCCGCTCCTGTTTTGAATTAGTTTTATCTTTTTCTAAATAGAAAAAAGTTTTTATATGCCTTTTTATATTGAAAGCGTGGGTAGCTAAAATATATTAAAAACAAACTTAAGTAAATTAAAACTATAGGTATTCAAATATTTTTCTACAACAGATGAAACAAATCATTCAAAGAAATAAAAACGTGCTTCAAAAAATAGGTATATTCAGAATCTAAATTAGACATTTTAATTTTATAAAAATTTCAACATAATTAAAATATATGATCCCCTTTATGACTCCCACGGTTCTTTTATCTATAGTTTAAGTTTAATCTCTGTGAATTTTCACTGTTCGAAGACTTTCGCGCGAGTTTCTAAACAACAATCAATCTATCTGGCGACTGACCTATTTTTTCAACTATTGATAGTCGAGCTACATACAATATTAAATAAGCATTTATTTTGTAACAAAAACTTGATTTTTGTCAATTGTATCCTTGAACTTATGGCAAGCATAGCGTATTTACCGCTCAGCGTAAAGGTATCAAAAGAATAACTTACAGATAATTATATAATGCTTTTTTAAATGAATGAGAAAAAACTGTACTGATCGATACCGGATCGGACCAGTTCGACACAAAACACATTAAGCCGAGATACAGTATCACATCTGTCATCATTAATGCCACAGTATCCTAATAAGTTTGCTACAATAAATAAAAGTAATATCAAAGACTTGCGCCCCGTTTAATGGTTGTAATTGTGGCCAAATGAAATATAGCATCGGACCATACGAACTCTCTGTCGTGGGTGTCTCACCGCCTTAATATCGACGTTTACACGCTATAAATAATTTAAATGATTATCTTAATGCGCCACTCCAAGTCGTTTACATATGCGATGACGGCGCGAGCGCAAGACTGAGGGCAGTTAAAACATTCGCACCCCATTGCGAAATGATTGCCAAAATAAACGCGCTTTCATGATGCGGTGAATAAATGCAATCTCCATAGTATATATTATGGTATGTATTATGCGCCCTCTGTCGAACATCAGACGCTTATTTGTGTCCGAAAAGCGCTCGAAAGACTTAAAGCCCTCACGGTTGATGTATGGCGGCGACACGCGATCGCCGACCTTTATATTCAAATTGCGATGTATTCAAATGCGACCGTTGTCTATGGTTGACAATCCGCGGGCATTTCGAAAAAGGAACGCTCGAACGTCACATCATTCTGATTTTGCTTTTTGGCGCGCCGATACGCATCTGGCTTCTGAACGTCCTGAGTGCTGTTTTTGGTTTTATTTCCCGCTCGATTGTGTCCGAAGGCGATATAGTTTAGATACGGGGAGATATTTGACGTGAGCGACTGATAAAGTTGGTGTTTTGCGGCGGTCGGGACGTTAACGAGCCGTTGAGTAATGAGTGTTGCCATTGTAGTTTGAACAATGGGTGCTTCCGATCGGCTATTGTTTCTATTATTGAAAACGATGCGAGGCAACGCGCCGTTCGGTTATGCCACCTGTCTTCAATAAAACATGCATTATAAGACGCTGTTAGCCGCGTCTAACGGTTAACATATTTTAAAGGTCATGACATTCGACTTAAACATAATCCCTTACCCTTTAGCCTATCAAATAATATATTCTACCTCTATACGAATTTACATTTGAACAAGTCGCCTGCATACTTTCTGAATAGTTCAGACAGTCTACATATACCCCAACATGTTAGCGCACACTTTCAACAATAACACGATATAACGGAATACCACAATTCCCGCTTCTAGATGCACTTCTCTTAATGACGAACAAATATTGAATGTCACCGAAAAGTTTTATCAATATGAAGACTCCACCGAAAACAACAACGGCACAGTGTTGCCACCATTTTAAGAAAAAAGGGCGCGATACTCTTGTTTCGTGACTGTGTTGCTATAAAATACAAAGCGGAAGTCATTGGCGACAACAAACAGATTTCGCAGGCACCCTAAGGGCGTCCTTAACGACCCTGATGATGTTAAAGCATCGAACTCACACACTCGATACCACAACCTCTACGATCGTTTCGCCCCGAAACCGAAGCTTCATCAGGAGGATAGGCTCCACAAACAAAATCCGAATGCTTGATTAAAATTTTGATATCTAGAGTAATTCATGAGAAGAGTTTATATTTAAAAATATTGCCTGGAAATACTGGTAACTTATTAGGTTTCGCTCTTTGATAATTATTGCCTTGCGGAAGAATGTTGTGGCTGGATAATGGATACGAATAGATGTGGCTCACTTTGGAATTATCACGTTTTTGGCTTCGCTCAGTCGCAGCGCCGTTTTCCCCATATCATGATGGCCCACATTATACTGATAATGATTTAGTAATATCATCATCACCATCGCTTATTCCATCAAAAGTAGGAGAGACGCAACATGTTTTGAACATGTTGTTACATGATTTGGCTATCTATTTTACGATCAGTCATCTGCCTGATATTTTGCCAAAATAAATTAGATATACCCTTAGCATATATTGATCATTTAGCGCTGGTTCAATCTAATTAGTCTGGAAATTTCATCAAAATCAGCCAGCAGTTTCGGAGTCTCTATAGAACATACATACGTATATCATCGTCCTGCTGTTCTTATCGTACTCTAAGTGGGATCGCCACAACATGTTATAAGCATGTTGTCACATGATTTGGTTACGTATTTTACTGCCGGCCGCCTGACGCCAACTTACCTTAGTCGTATTTTACGACAACTCCTTAGTTAAGAATATTTAGTATTTAAAATGAGCTAATAAAATTAAAATTTATATATTGTATAAAACTGAATATAATATACCACCTTCATTTCTTACCGAGGTGTCGTAAAAGGTGACTGAGGTAAGTCCACCCGCCCTGTGGTATCCGGTCGAGTAAGAGAGAACGCACTCATTTCTTACCGAGGTGTCGTAAAAGGCGACTAAGGTAAGTCGACCCGTCGTGTGGTATCCGGCTGAGTAGAATAGACCAACCTCATTTCCTACCGAGGTGTCATAAAAGGCGACTAAGGCAAGTTGACCCACCGTGATACCCGGTTTAGTAGAATAGACCATCCTCTTTCTAACCGACGTGTAGTAACGACTAAGGTAAGTTGATATCAGGCAGGCGGCCGGTCGTAAAATACGTAAGCGAATCATGTGACAACATGTTTATAACATGTTGTGCCGACCCTACTTAGAGTGGGATAAGGGCAGGAAGATGATGAGATTCTTACAGTAAATGATCTTAAATATAGATTAAAAGAAATGTACTATATATTTACTTTTATATATATTTCATGGTGTTCGGTATCATTAAGTAGCTTGCAAATTTCCGGCCGAAAGTTGATGCAAATCAGAAGGAGATGCGTCGCGAGCCATCTGCATACAATGCATGCTGCAACGCTCCAGTTTGCCGTAATTTACTGCAGCCCGGCCCGCTTAGATGTCGTCTGAAGATAGCCAGTGCATGCCTAATTTAAAAAAAGTTATCCACTTCTTTTATCTGTGGAAAAACATAGAGTAATATTTACTAAAATTTATCAAATTTTAACAGAATAACGTGGTACCAACGTTAGGATATTAAATTAATCCACTGCTCATAAATATTGCACTGCTTCTTAAACATTGTTTAAAAAAATGTGTTTTCGAATAAAGCAAATATAATTTAATTGAGATTAAAATTAATATGGACGGTACCAGCCTGTATATTTTGTAATATTTGTTTCTTTTTCTTCTTCTTTTTCAACCGATGGACGTTTACTACTGGAAAAAGGTTTCTTTAAGGGATCTCTACAAGGGATGTTAAGCCGCTTGAATCCAACGGTCCCCCGCGACTTTTTTGAGGTCGTCAGTCCATCTTGTAGGGGTCTACACCTAAGGACCCCAACACCCATCGGTTCTCCCTACCCCGCCTATCGGCACTTCATCTTCGCGACACGCTTACCTATGTCGGTGACTTTGGTTCTTCTACGGATTTCCTCATTTCTGATTTGATCACGTAGAGATAGTCCAAGCATAGCTCGCTCAATTGCCCGCTGAGTGACTCTCAGCTTTCTTATGAGGCTCATAGTCAGCGACCATTATTTTTTTACGTAATCTTAACCTACATTCGTATTAAGCCATATTATACCTAAGTTAGAAAAATAGTCTGATATTCTGACGTCTGAGTATTCGAAATTCAAATAATTCTTTATTCAAATTTGCTTTTACAAACACTTTTGAATCATCAAATTATAATGAAGCTACTGCATAGAGTTATTATACTAGAGTAGAGGAGCTATAGGCTGACTTACATACCTACCTAGACCAGGTAAGTAAGAGTGTCACAATAAATAATGAAAGGGAATATGAGAGACATAAACTTATATTTGTCTAATCACAGATAAAAATAGAGATTTAATAAAAGATAATGCTTAAATATTTGTAAATATTAAATCGATTGTACGCGCGTAACCAGTTCGGCCATTTGTATTGAATTGCCGTTAAAATAAGCTAATAATAATCGCAGATGTTTGCAATATGTTATAATTGCAGGTGGGCGATGTATGATATATTAGTTGGTTGAAGGCTTATATAAGTGTTTGGCGAAAACATCTGCTTATTTGACATATGACATACATATTTAAGCAACAACGAAACTCTCTAGGGGGTCACGGGTTCAAACACCGGACACTAATGAGTGGTTCTATTAGAACTTATGTGCTTAATTAACATGGATTTGCAATTTTTCGTTGAGTTCGGTAAGTTGACGCGCCTTGTGGTATCCGGCTGAAAAGAAAAGACAACCTTCATTTCTTACCGATCTGTTGTAAAAGGCCACTCAAGTAAGTTGACCGGCCTAGCGGTATCCAATCGCAAAGATTGATATCCTAAATATATATATGAATGAGTTAATTTTGGATATAATTATATGTTTCTGTATTTTGGAAACGGCTCCAACGATTTTCATGAAATTTAGCATGTAGTGGGTTTTGGGGGGGAAAAATCGATATAGCTAGGTTTTGTTTAAGAAAATATTGCTTAATTCCTGTTTTCGAGCAAAAAACTGCAAAGAATTTTGCTATCAATTGCTAAGTCTTGGTATAATAGTATAGGCTATAGATAGAAAGGTAATTTTTTTGGTAAGGTAATTTAAGGTGCATTTTTTACTTATTTAACAAAAAAATTAGCACCCAGGTGCTAAATTACAAATATATCAATGACATTAATCAAAGGTGAGGACATATAGCAATTTGTTACACAATTTACGATAAATACTATTTTTAAATTATGATGGTATTCAAATATCGACATTGATAGAAATTTAAGAATGATTTAGTTTATTGGGGTGTGTTTAACATACATTTTGTTTTAATTTGATAATAAATAATAAATATAAATAAATATATGGGAACACTTACACACACGGTCGTCCGTCCCCAAAGTGACTTAATACTTGTGTTATGATAGACAGACAACTGGTGAATATATACTTATATAATTTTTAAATACATACTTAAATACAAATATACATCCAGACTCGAAGACCAACAAATTTCTTCATAAAAAATGTTGGCCCTTGGCGGAATCGAACTCGCGACCCGCGGTGCTGAAGGCGGAAGGAAGGGTCACTATCCACTGCGCCAACGGGTCAGTCAAAGTAAAGCAACGATGCCATAGGCTTTAAATCCATTTGTTTCGTATTTTATCATTATTTCCATACTAGATTTGTTTACAGAAAGGTTAAAATTAAGTGTGAGCTTAAACATAAAGCCTATTATACAATTGAAGATTATTTGAATGATAAAAATGCCTGGATTTAAATTTTCTTTTTGGCTTCATTCAAAACGGCGCGGTTTAATAATGTAAATTGTAAATGTTTAAAACATTGACCGCTCTCTTTTTCTTTCTGCAATTCATTATCTTGGCACAGAAGGAGATATTTAAGTAATATAATAGTACAGACTTAAAATAAATTTCTAGATGATGTAGTTATTGACTATTAAAAAAATAAGCTCGATATATTTGGTTCTGACCTTTACAATAAACATATTTTTTTAATCAAAATCAACATATATTAAATTTAATATTTTTAGATTTTTAGAGCGACAATTATTTCAGTTATCTTTAATATTTAAGTAATTAATCTTATATGTACATGTATATATTTTCGGAATCTCGGAAACGGCTCCAACGATTTTCCTGAAATTCAGCATGTAGGGGTTTTGGGGGAGAAATATGGACCTAGCTAGGTTTTATTTAAAAAAAAATCGTTTTATCCCTGTTTTTAGGCATAGTAATTAACGTTTAAATTTAATATAAAACACTAATTTTGCCGTAAAATGTCAAGTCAGCGCAGCTTATTATGTAGAACGGACGGCCTCGAGAAATGAAAATACCTAGAATCGAGCCCCACCTACCCAATAAATGTTTTCATTTTTTTTAAGTTTCTTTTTTTATTTAAAAAAAAATTATTGAGCTAATCTCGGTCAACCAGGTACTAAAAATAATTGACTCAATATGCAATAGGAATCGTGAAATTGCGTGTCGTTTGAAATTATGCATAAAATACTCTAAGGTGAATGTCGTATTTCAATGTCATACAAATTATTCCTGTGTCCAAATAACATTACTTATGTGAACACAAAAATATCGCATCAAAAAATCAAGTAGATTTTTAATAAGAATAATAAACGCCATTTTATTAAATTTTGTTATAAAATAGAATGAACATTCGAAATTCAAATAAGACTCTGATAGGAGTCGTTCAAAAACGCAAATTTTGCGTGTCATATGAAATTAAACATCAAATAACTTAATGAATGTCGCATTTTAACTTGTACACGAATTATTATTGTTCGCAGGTAAATAAATGACATGGGCGTGTGCCTTGTAAGCTTTGTATAAACAAAGCCCTTTTTTATCGGTCTTTGACCGCCAATTACGCTGTTCGGAACGCCCTCGGCTGACAAATTGCAATGCGCGCCCTTTGCCCAACATGGCCGACCGCTTTGGAATTTAAAATTAACAGTTATAATTTTATAATGTCTTTAATTAACTACTGGTTGATAACCTCTTATTGTTTTTAAAAGGTTACTTCATTAATTTAAATATCAGCGCGATGATAAGTATTAATTTAATTTACACGAAGCAAATGCCTGAGGGAAATACTGAATGCAATGACTAAGTTACTTAATTTTATTAAAAGTCTCTTTGACTGAACTAAATAATCACGAATGAAAAATGATTATGGTATATCTACTGTCTCTAATTTATTAAATGTAATGCAGAAAGTTGGATTATTTCTCTAGTGGATAAATCAAATCATATCAAATCAAAATAATCAATATTCAAAACAAGTTCTTTTAACGATTTTTGAATCGTCAAGGATCAATATGATTTATTAAATAAGCTACAACTGGTTTGGAATGTTGCTCTTACCGAGAAGAATCAGCAAAACTGGGCGGTCAATATTTTTAACATTTTCAATTTTATATTATTGAACTGCAGTCTTGTATTAAGCTGAAAGGATTTACAAATTTACGCGTTTTTATCATCCAAATAATCTTCTATTGTGTAATATGCTTTACTTATACGCATATTTCTTATACTTAATTTAAACCTTTCTGTAGACTGGTCTAGTATGGATTGCGGAATTTTATTGTAGAAGCGAATACTGATACCATCGAATGAGTTGCTAATTACTTACACGCTAAGACTATACAAATCATGCGTTTGCAGCGTTACCGCGCTGAATAGCAAAGCTGATTCTTTGTGCAGAAAAGGAGCTAGTCCTCTTGTCACCTCAAGAGGCAATTAACCGAGGTGTTAAAACGGAAATTTTTTTTTGCACATTGACTCCATGGCCCTAGGGTCTCGACTGCAAACGGCACAAATATATAACTCTCGATGAGAGATACATACTTCCGCCGTTCACCGGATTTGGCCACCGCAGCTCCAGGTCTTGACGCTCTTGCCCTGATATGGGACGAGGCTAACGTATCAACGCATGTTGTCCCGCATTAGGGCTAGTGTTCGTTCCCAAGGAACCAGCGTCAAGCCGTCTGGTCTCTTGCCATCATCCCGACATATCCCCGACATATCGAGAAGAGCAGAAATGTCAATGGTGGCATAAGCTCTTTTGATGGTATCATTAAGAGAACCATGAAGCAAAAGCCTATCAGAGCTCCTATGGCATGAAAGCCCATGTATGCCAAAACTGTCTACCTCTTTTCCACATAGACATTGGTGCTTAAGGCACAATGTGGTACCCAATCTGAGACCTAAAGCTACTCTGAAACTTTCGTTATCTAATAGTGTACCAAGATTTTTAGGAGGGAGAGCATTTAGCCAACAACCAGAATCTTTTTCCGATAAAGCTAGAAGCCTAGCTCGGTCTCGGACACTCGAAAGATTTTGTACCAAATTTTTATGTGTAAGCTGAACCAATGGCACATCCCAAAGTTTTTGTGCGGTACATTCCTTCAGGATATTATACCAATATTAGTTGACTTAAGTAATTTGGTTTTGAAATTAAATTAAAGCTTCTATTGGAGGAGGTGTATTCTTCCATTATTCTAATAGCGATACATTTAAACGTATTGAGGTTTTAGCTCGTAAGAATCTGATAAAACTAATTTTTCTTCCCACCTGTGGTGCAAACAACCGGTTTATAGCAAACGAAATTTTGTGAGTATAGATGTATATTTGTTACTCTTTCCCGGCGAATCCGCTGAACCAACGATGAAATTGTGCACAATTATTCCTTATACTCCGTGGTAACATATAGGCTATAGAAATCCTGATAATTCTACAGAAAAAAGTTGACATTACACATATGACAAATACATATATGACATATGACAAAATGGCCATCTATTATCAACCTATCACACAACAATAGTCCACGCGAACGAAGTTGCGGGTAAAACTTAGCATTACGATTGTTGTCGCCAATGACTTCCGCTTTGTATTTTATAGCAACACAGTCATGAAACAAGAGTATCGGCCTCTTTTTTATTAAAATGGTGGCAACACTGTACCACCATTGCCGCAAGTTTATCTCGCTGCGGGATAGTGGTATTTTTGTATAAAGTGTTATTGTAGAAAGTGTGCGCCAACACGATAAAGTTTTAAAAAAAGTTATCTTTTTTGAACGTCTTTTATAACTTGTAGCGGGTAGTACAAAATTGCATCTGAGTTGTTTTATATTATCCTTTTAATAATGTTGTTAAACAGGTATTATAGTTCGCGTTAAAGTCAACAATTAAAAAGAAATATGGCGGTAGTGTATAAATCGCAGGTGCGGGCAAGCTGCGCGCGCGCACTCGTCTCGTACGAAATGTAAATTGGGTTCGCGATACATTGATTATGCCAATATAAGACTTATTTTATAGGTCGCAAAGTAGAATTTGTATTAATCTAGCCATTGGATTCAACTTCTGTACACGCAAAAGCCGCCTTTTAATTATTTGCTATGTATTTTTGCATAGTTTTGTTTCTGTCGACATTTTAAATTGAATTACTTAATTAATGTGCCTTTTTTACTGCTGCTATGCGTTCATTGTGGGTATATGTACGCGCCCCTTATAATTTACTAGCTTTTACCCGCAACTTCGTTTGCGTGGACTGTTTTAGCGTTTTATTATAGATGGCGCTTTTCAATGTAATCCTATTCCTGTTGAATTAACAGGCTTTCTGTAATATTTATGTTACCCTGGTGTATAAGGAATAGTTTTGCCAAATTTCTTCAATATTGGCTCAGCGGATTCGACGTAAAATAGTAACAAACATCCATACTCAAACAAACTTTCGCATTTATAATAGTAGTAAATGTAACGGCCTGTTACTATCCCACTGCTGGGCATAGGCCTCTTCTCTCGGTTTTTTTTTTTTTTTTTTGGAGAGAAGGATTGGAGCTAAGACCTACCACGCTGCTCCAATGCGGATTGGTAGGTATAATAGTAGTAGGCAAGTATAATATAAATGACGCACCCTTGCATCACAGAGGTCTTCAAAAATGTATTTTGTTAACAGATAATACTAGAATTTTACGATGGAGTAATCTTATCAGTATGACAATTTAAATGTCTTGGAAATCTTTATAGATGCCATTCAAAATACTTCTAAACGTTATTTTATACAAAAACATTCTTAAAACTACATTATAAAATTTAAATATAGATATGCAAATGATTAAATTATCAGATAATGTATAATTAATTTAAATAATTATTCGGAACTGGAACAAAAATGCGCATATTTTTCACAGTCAACTCAACGTGGCTTTTAAAACGATAAATGTACTTGACTAAAGAAAAAATAGAAACAGGAATTCAATTCAAATGTTCCGCCATTGTTGTCTGCCAACCACTTTATTTGGCCGATTTTTTAACCGCAACTTATCAGCGGTGATGAACGAGGCACGTCCCTATTACGTTAATGCGGACATCGATTAATCCCAAAACTCACCAACTCTATTATACGTTTTGACAATACGTCACTTGTCGGATAGTTAATCAAATTCTGGCAACACGTCACAATATATCAGTGCGCCTGAGGTGATTCCATTCCATTGTCCTTGTCAAGTTCGATTTTTAAATTCGGCTACCGGCGGTCATTGACAGCGTTATGGATGGCTCATTGACAGTTCTTTCCGTGTTTGACAGTTTGACTAATGCTTGTCTATGCCAAGAATGTTTGGCGTTCGATGTTTGGAAAAAGGCGCGAGTTTAGAATTAGAGTGTCAGCGGTTAATATTAATGATGGATACACAACAGGAATATTTACTTTGGTTGTAGCTATTAAATTTATGAACGTTCATTTTTGTATTTTAATGTGAATATTTAAATTATGAGACATTTTTTGTATATTTGTGTAATATTTTTAACAATATTTTTTTTAATAACGTAGGAGGCGCATTTTTTTATTTAATGAAACGGAGGTTTAGCTTCGTGACATTTTGATAATTAACAATAAATAGTAATAGTAGGTAAGTCGGATGTCAAGTCCTGAAGTGACACAAAGTGACCGTTACCAGGTGGTTGCGGTTCATAAGCTTTTATATCAATTCTATGCTTACTTATGACCAAGTTTTGATTTTTTGGTATGATTAAACTTATAAAACCCGTGACAATTTCTGTTATATCTGAAACCTAACAATCTGCAGTGAAGAAGCACGGTGGGTCTAGGTTCTAATCTTCGTGTCCAAAATAAGTAAGAAGCAAGAATAGCAACAGGCTAATACTTATAATAAGATAAACATATTTAAGTTATTGTTTTATCATCCTCCTGCCCTTATCCCACTCTAAATGGGGTCGGCACAACATGTTATAAAAATATTGTCACATAATTTGGCTACGTATATTAAGATTGGCCGCCTGCCTGAAATCAACTTACGAGTATCTTAGTAGTATTTTGCGACACCTTGGTAAGAAAGAGGGTGGTCTATTCTACTCAGCCGTATACCACACGGTGGGTCGACTTACCTAAGTCCCCTTTTACGATCCTTCGGTAAGAAATGAGGGCGGTCTATGTATACGGATACCAATTTAAGTTATTGTTTTATGAATTAAAAAACTTTTAAGCATCATCATAATCATTCTCCTACCCTTATCCCACTCTAAGTGGGGTCGGCACAATATGTCTTCTTCTTCCATTCTTCTCTATCATTCGTCAACTCTGGTGCCACTCCTTTAACATGCATATCATTTTTCACGCAATCTATCCATCTTTTTTCGGCCTTCCCCTAGCCATACATCCATGTATGTAAAAAACTTATAAGCAAAGAAAAAAAAATCAACTGGAGTTTAACAGTTATATATCGCTTATCTACAGATAAACATTATAATAATACTTTGTAGAGAGAATTAATAATCAGTCAAAACCATCTTATACAGAGTTATGAGAGATAAATTCGTTCAAATTGAGTCATCCCGAATCGACAACCAGGAATGTTGAGTGTTTTAATATTATTAAATGCTAAAATTATGTACGTTAGTAACCACAGTCCTATACCAACGGGATAAGGTAGATAATAGTATGGCATTATTTTCTAGTTGATAAAATAGATTGTGGTTAGTAGCTGTTCGATCGGTTCGTTCGATTAGAGGCGAGATGTGTTATCTGGTTGGAAATATTCAAAGGAGGTTGGAATGTCAACCGCCTTGTGTTCTGTGGTTTGTTTGTTTAGTTGGGATCACAGATAACGTAGCGTGTAGTCTGTTCTAGAACATCAGTTTTATTTGAATTTCGAATTACATAACCCTATCGAAAGGTAATGTTAGATATAATGTACGATTCCGAAACAATGTTTAAAAAATCCCTTCTAAAACTTTTAAATGACACCTAGTTACATAATCTGTGTTACTGTCACCTTTTTCTATTTTAATATGAATGTTTGTTATTTTTGTAAATGGTGTAGCCATCTTTAATTAATATAGCATTTAGTTTCTATTTTTAATGTATCATGTATCTTTTTAACACGTTTATAATGTATATATTGTTGATGGCCTAATAAAAAAAAATAATAAAGTAAATATTTAAAATAGATAAACGTGACCGTGACCTTGTACGTACTTACCAGTAGTACCTAGTAGTAAGATGGTGCCGAAACAGCTTACATAAATTAAATTTAAAGTTTAATAACCTTTCGTTGACTAATTAAATGAGAACTGGTTTAGAAAAGTTAATCAATTAATATACACGCTATGATTCGTAGTAGGTAGATTATAAGTTATTGTTTATAATATAGAATTATAGTCTTTACTTTGCAGAAGTTCTACGCCGTGTGGTATCCGGCTGAATAGAATAGTACCACTCTCATTTCTTACCGAGATGTCGTAAAAGGCGACTAAGGTAAGTTGACCTGCCGTGTGGTATCCGGCTGAGTAGAATAGACCAACCTCATTTCTTCCCGAGGTGTCGTAAAAGGTGAGTAAGGTAAGTTGACCCACTGCGTGGTATCCGGTTTAGTAGAATAGATCACCCTCTTTTTTATCGAGGTGTCGTAATATACGACTGAGGTAAGTTGACGTCAGGCAGGCGGCCGTTCGTAAAAACGCAGCCAAATCATGTGATAGCATGTTTATAACATGTGCCGACCTCACTTAGAGTGGGATAAGGGCAGGAAGATGATGATGACTTTGCAGAAGTCCATGATAAAAAAGTAATGAAAATATTATTATACATTAGAACTAGATTAAAAAAAGAGGTCTGTTTACGTTAAATCGCTTAGAAAATACCACTAACCACAAGGTCGTTCGGCTTTATTTTACATAAAAAATTAGCCTAAGGAGTATTACAGTGTTAGCTTTCGTGCATTTAGTTTTGTCAGGTGATAAACAAAAGCGCGCAAAATCTGGATAATTTCGCGCGCTCCGACAACAAACATGGCGGACTGAGCGTGCAGAAATATCGACCTATAACTTGGCTACACTATATTATTACGTCATCCTTAATTTAGCGGGAGATTATTCGGAATAAGGGTTATGTTATTGATATGTTTCTAATCGTAACTATCGTGGATGAGTTTACATAATTTAGGCTTTATTTAATTTATTTAGTCTACTGTATTTACATATACATAATACTGTTCTTCTTATCATATATATGTGGAATTTTGTAATAGGACTTGGCGTTGTATGTAGCCACTAGATCCAAGTGCGATAAGATCGTGTGGTGTCAAAATTCCCGGAAGAAATCCATAGACAACGGTAAAAGTCTAAGTGTCGACTAGATCCATAAGATCGTGTGGTGTGAAAATCCCCGGAAGAAATCAATGGACAAAGTCTATCTCTTCAAGAGGAAGAAAAAGAATCTAATGTATTTGGAAATACAAGACAATACAGAATAATAATATACAGTAATAAGTCAATATATAACAAAAAAAAAGGAAATAAGAATCAATAATATAAATATATTAAAATAATTAAATCTGAAATAATTGAGACGTAATGCAAAACTAAGTTAACTTTAAAAATGGATTTAATACATTACTTCAACGGAAAACCCTACTCCGTTTTATTAGTTAGGTAAAAACTTTCTATTCAACTTCCCGTGTATGTAGGTGAAGGAATCTTGCGAGTTAAATTTAACCCGCTTCCAGGAGTCCAATGAGCTGAATTAAATACTGGTTCAATCCTGATGTCAATGCAGTTATGATAAGCATGGCCCGAGTCTGCTGCCAGGATTGGCTCCAGATGATGAAACTCTTCAAGGTTTATCAGTAGGAACATGAAATTATGTTAAAAGCTTTTCTTTTAATAATCTTATTCCTCGTCTGTATATCTGACACTTTTGTAATCGATTAAATCATCATCAAAATGATCGAATTGTCTATGGTCATATCGATCCCAAAATCACTGTGAGTTTGGATATAAGATTCTATAATAAAATTCCACAGTCAATTTTAACTTTGCCATTACAGCAGTTTAAAAACACTATTAAGGATATGCTGGTACAGAAAGCCTACTATACTGTTGAGGATTATTTAGACGATAAAAATGCGTGGATATAAATATTGTTCGACCCTGTACAAGATAGAAACAATTAAATGTAACTAGCATTAAGAATTGTATTTTTTAATAAGAGCAACCGCCGAGTTTCTTGCTGGCTCTTCTCGGTAGGAACAGCTTTCCGAACCAGCAGTAGAGTTGATGATTCAAAAGCACTTGTTTACAAGTTTATTTGAATAAAGAATATTTTGAATTTGAATTTGACTAAAAGTGTTGCCCTCTTAATCAGCCGAACGTTCCGTTTCACACTGCATTACCGTATATTGTTATTCTCAATAATATTAATTAGACAGTACGCTGTTACCGAAAATAGTGTGGTTAATAGAAACCATTTAGTATTTCGCAATGTATATTTGAACACAACGCAAAGTGGGGCATAAAAGCATCGTAAATTGGTTAGGTACGTCGTTTGCGTCATCGAATGCACTCCGAGATGTAGATTATAACCGGTATATTAATATTACTCCCGTGATGACCAAGTTATGCTACGGTTTCCGTTAATTTTATGGCGGGAATATACGCTTAAATTTTTAATGAAATGAGCTTGTAAATGTTGGTAGTAAAGATTTAGGATTAGGGGTGGATGTGATGAATGAAAATGAGCTCTTACACGTTATTGATAACCTAAAGCAATGTAACAATTAAATCTATACAAATATATAAAGAAAGAGTTTGTTTGTTTGTTTGATTGTTTGAACGCGCTAATCTCAGAAACTACTGGACCGATTTGAAAAAATCTGTATTATGTAAATTGTTTTGTATGAAATTTTAAATAATAAGCGTTTTGTTTGCTGTAGGTAATAAAAAATAAATTTGTAATTACCTGTTGCGATCTATTAACAACTGCCCAAAAGGAAACTGCTCGGAACTGTAGCCCATTGTTTAATATTTAAAATTATTAATTAATAAAACTATTATTAACGCACCCTGGTATGTAAATTCCCAGAGGTGGCGCACTCTGAGGTTCAGAGTTGCTGCTGGCAGGGATGGGGGCAATGTGTCCAACGTTACACTGTCCCCGCCACCAGCGTGGTGGAGCACTGTCAGGTTTTTAGTCGGTGAGAGTCCGACATACCCGCCGCTCGTCCCCGTCGGGCGGTGATGACCCATAATGGGTTTTCCTGACACAGAAAAAAAACCCTGGTATGTAAAGAATGAACACATTCATCAACATCTTCAGGTTGAGTTTGTTAATAAAGTAATAAAAAAGTACGCTGAAGCCCACGAGCAAAGGCTTCATCATCACGTGAACATCGAGGCCATCCAGCTTCTCGATAACACTGGACTCGTAAGAAGACTTAAAAGGACAAAACCTTTTGAGTTAGTTTAATATAGTGATAGTGTAGTGTAGTGTAGTGCTACTTGAAAGTACACAAGAACAAAGTGTCTCGCATAGCAAGAAAGACTTAGATAAGTCACTGGACCTATTCTTAGATATAAGTTAATTTATGAGTTTAGGTAATCTTTAAGTTGCTTTTCAGCCTCTTGGCTAGATCGCAACATCAAGTATTCCCTTTTGGTTGTTCTTTATAATAGTAAAAAAAATAAAAATTAATTAATATTTTTTATTAGCTACAAAAAATAAAACTATTATTATTTAAAATTTCATACAAAACGGTCAACCACTAGTGCATGGTCAATTACTAGTGCCCTTATCTCGTTTCCGACCTCCCTCCAATCATATTAAAGGTGTAAAACATTATAAAAAAGCAAATTTAGAGTCCCAAAATAAGTAATTATTTGTATCCACGTCCGTGAGTGGGTCGCTTTAAGTTAATTGCAGGTTGCAGTGGGCGGGCGGGGCCGGTGCAATTTGCACTGCACGCGACGGTGACTGATGGCAAGCCGATGTGGTGGAGACAATTATGTACGTTTGTAATTACTAATTCCATTATTTTTGACTAGCTATGGCTAGCGGCTCTACACGCGTGTAAAGTTTAAAAACGTAATATAGGTAGTCTCTTGATAAACATAAAAATGATTAAAGTGGGCTAACCTTAAAAGCTAGACATATGGTGTTGCAGACTTTTATTTAGAACTTTTAGAGGGGAACATTTTTGTTATACATGATTTATAATAACTATTATCGTTTGCTTAGCGCACGCAAGGAAAGTTTAAAATTTTAAAAAATAGTACGAAAGAGGGAAAATTTCAAATTTTCCCGTTTTTGAGCTATTTTTTATTGCTGCTCCTCTACTATTCACCTTAGCGTGATATTATATTACCTTATAGCCTTCTTCGATAAATGGACTATCTTACACTGAAAGAATTTTTAAAATCATTCCAGTAGTTCCTGAGATTAGCGCGTTCAAACAATCAATCAAACAAACAAAGAAACAAACAAACAAACAAACTCTTCAGCTTTTTATATTAGTATAGGTGACTTTAGTTGTTCCGTAGTGGTGTTAGAATCAGCGGGTACGCGGGTTCACATTTTAGATGTCTGAACTTTATTTTAGTGAGTAAGTATGTACGACATGTTACTATCCCACGGCTGGGCATAGGCCTCCTCCCTCCGTTTTTGGAAAGAAGGATTGGAGCTAAGCACGCTGCTCCAATGCGTATTGGTAGGTTACACATATCCCCAGATTTATCTAGAGATATGCAGGTTTCCTCACGATGTTTTCCTTCACCGAAAGCGTGTGATAAGTAGCAATTATCAATTAGACACAAGTTTTTAAAGAGCAAAAATTCATTGGTTCCTGACCGGGGTTTGAACCCGTGATCTCTTCGAAAGAGTCGCACGATGTCACCGCTGGGCTATCACAGCTTAGTTTATTTTAGAATTAATACTTATATATTTATTTCGGATCGTTTTTACGTTGTCTTTGAACTAAGCTCAGGGATTTTTTGTAGTTGCTGGTACATTCAATTAATACTTTGAAAGCTAGTTTATAGAATAACTTTTACTTTATTTATTACTTTGTGGAGTTTCGTAATTATCACGTATCATTCTCCTGACCTTATCTCACTCAAAGTGAGACAACACGTCACAACATGTTTTTCTCTTTCATACTCTTCTATCATTCGTCAACTCTGGCGCTACTCCTTTAATGTGCATGTCATACTTCACACAACCACTTTTGGCCTCTGTCTTCAAAATTTCAAATTTTCAATTCACAAACAATTTATTCGACCAAGCACTTTTTAATCGTCAAATTGCAATGAAGCTACAACTGTTTCTGAATGGAGCTCTTACCAAAAAAAATTCGGCATTCGGAATACCAGCAAGAAATTCGGCGGTCACTGTTTTCGAATATAAGCATTTCAATGGTACATAAATATTTAACAAATCGAAAATTTTATTTATCATAAATCATATTAATACTTAACACTCGTCTGGTCAGATGAGTTTCACGATTTTCATTTTTAGTTTTACGAGTTTAAAACTGGTTAAAGTTGATATAAAATTATTTTGATTTTATAATAGTTTTTTCTTTGGGAATAGGAAAAAAAAATTGGTAGAAAATTTAGGGTATTTTAAGACAAGTTGATGCGAAATGGTAGGCACCATATAAATTCTATAAATGCAATCACTTCTCATGCATCGCGTGCGTCCTGTCCTGTATTAATCGATTCTTTCCTTAAGGTTACTCGTATTAAATGCACTCAATGAATATAAATTTGTTACCTTGGATACTGGGAGGTCAGTTGTTAGGGATCCCGCTAACACATTTCACAGATAACGGTATTTTGGTCTGTTATATAATTTAAATCTTTATAGCTGTATAGCCGGTCGCCTAGATTTCGCTATTTTAAATTCTATTTTTAAATTTGATACAGAAATAATAAACTCGCTTGTTTAGTGTTGCTAGAACATAAAATAAAGAATAATAGATACATATATATTAAGCAATGATTGCTATTAAAAAGTAGCATCTGTGTAATATTTGTATTGCCTTTAGGTATTCATTAATTGATCAAAGTCAAATGAATTCGAGATCACAGGTCATATGCGTTATATTTACGTTATAATTAGGTAATTATAAACCATGAATTATTGAACCATTTGACAGATTATGCTATTTGGGTCAGCTGTAATAGCAAAATTTCAAAGCATAATAACCGATTACCTGAGCCTCGGTATTTATCGTTCTATTTTTAATTTTTAAAAACAGAAATTATAGAACTTATTTGGTGTTGCTAGAATATAAAATAAAGAAAAATAGACCGGTATTTAGGAATAATTGTTATCAAAAAATATAATCCGTTACACATTCGTATTGCCTTTAGGTAATCATTAGTTGATTAAAGCCAAATGTATTGGAGATCACAGGTCACATGCATTATATTTACGTTCCAAAAGTTATAATGACCTCTTAAACCTTTAACAACGCGGGTAAGGTCCTCACGGCGTCTTTTTTTCTATAAAAATTGAAGAAAACCCAGCATTAATCCGTCGACATGAAAGCGGGGCCTGCCGGGCCTCCACGGGGGGCTGGCAGGTGCGTATGCGCATCTCGGTGTGGCTGCAATAAAAAATGGTCAAAGAAATTATGTCAAGGCACAATTTTCTTTAACGTATGGTACCGTATTTATTTATTTATACAGTAATCCTACAGCGTTACGAAATTTTTAACTTAAATACTATGTATTATAATCTTAAATAATTTAATCTTTAAATGAGTTAATCTTGTATGTAGGTATATATACATATTTTCGGAATCTCAGAAACGGCTTTAACATTTTTTTCTAAAATTCAGCATGTAGGTTTTGGGGGAGAATAGATGTAGCTTTATTTTATTTAAAAAAAAAATCATTTTATTCCTGTTTTTGGGTAATAAAAAAAAACTAAAATTTATATTGAATTGAATTTTTGCCATTAGCTATCAAGTCAGCGTAGCTTATTCGGGGAACGGGTGGTCTCTAGAAATGAAAATACCTAGGATCGAGCCCCACCTAATTTTTTTTTTTTTAAGTTTTTTTTTATTAGTAAAAAATTACCGTGCAAGTCTTGGTCACTTAGATATTATTAATAAGGCCAGGAGTGGATTACACTATGACTATAAATTATTTTAATTTATATACGTTTAACAAAGATACAGATTTCGTTAAAAAGTGTTAATAAGTAGTAGTGCTGTGTGTGTGAGTGTGTCGTATATGCTAACGCCATTATTTTTGTTTCCGGTTAATTATAATATACATAGAGTAGAACAACCAAATACAGAAATATACGTGAGAATGTCAAAATAAATAATGTCAGGGAATATAGAGATATAAACTTATTGATGTCTACTACACATAACAAGAGATTACATATGAGATATTGTTTAAATGTTTATCATTCACCTGCCCTTATCCCACTCTAAATGGGATCGGCACGACATGATGTAACATGATTCGGCTACGCATTTTACGACCGGCCGCCTGCTTGACGTCAACCATAGTCGCCTTTTACGATACGTCGGTAAGGAATTGCTGTGGTCTATTCTACCCAGAAAAGCTGTTATGGCCCAGCGGTAACACCGTTCGACTCTTTCGAAAAGGTCGCGGGTTCAAACCCGGGCAGACACCAATGAGTTTTTCTGTTAAAACTTATGTGTCTAATTGATAATTGCAATTTATCACACGCTTTTCGGTGAAGGAAAACATCGTGAGGAAACCTGCATATCTCTAGAAAATTCTGGAGATATGTGTAACCTACCAATCCGCACTGGAGCAGCGTGGTAGGTTTAGCTCCAATCCTTCTCTCCAAAAACGGAGAGAAGAGGCCTATTCTCAGCAGTGAGATAGTAACAGGCCGCTACTTACTTTTTTTTACTTATTCTACCCAGCCGGATACCAAACGGCGGGTCGACTTACTTTTGTAGCCTTTTACAACACCTCGGTCAGAAATGAGGGTGGTCTATTTAAGCCAGATACCACATGGCATTTCCTATTGAGATCTTGTACCTGTAAAATATTGTAGCGTTCGGCTTTTCCGTTTCCTGCGGTACTCCAAATATCAAAAAATGCACCCCGGCGCGCGCGCGGGCGTCCATATCCAATCGCTCAGTTACGGAGTTACGATTATTTCTTATTTTCGTGTGTTTCGCCTCATCCCCGACATGTGACGCTATTTCACACGGGGATTATGAATTATACTATCGGCCATGCATGCTGAATAAGTTGGCACCACACGGAATGTATATCGCGTTTAAAATCAACGAAAAAGTTCATTGGCATATTTTAAATGTGTATTACAGACAGTGTACGGACTGAGGTTTTTATTTTATATCCCTCATTTTGTTATCTATACACTTCCAATTTTAAATATTCAATATCATAATTATCATCATCCCCCTGCCGTTATCCCACTCTAAGTGGGGTCGGCACATGTTATAAACATGCTGTCACATGATTCGGCTGCGTTGTTACGATCTGCCGCCTGCCGATCAACTTACATTAGTCGTATTTTACGACTCCTCGGTAAGAAAGAGGGTGGTCTATTTTTCTCAACCGGATACGACACGGTGGGTCAACTTACCTTAGTCGCCTTTTACGACACCTCGGTAAGAAATTGAGGTCGGTCTATTCTACTCAGCAGGATACCACACGGTGGGTCGACTTACCTTAGTCGCCTTTTACGACACCTCGGTAAGAAATTGAGGTCGGTCTATTCTACTCAGCTGGATACCACACGGCGGGTCGACTTGCCTTAGTCGCTTTTTACGACACCTCGGTAAGAAATGAGGGTGGTACTATTCTATTCAGCCGGATACCACACGGCGTCCACGCGAAATGCATATCGCGTTTAAAACAACAAAAAAGTTTATTGGCATATTTTTTTTTGTGTAAGTTGTTTACGGACAGAGGTTTTTGTTTTATTTCCCTCATTTCGTTATCTACGCGTTACCAATTGTAAATATTCAATATCATAAAACAAACCAAATTAAATAAAAAAGCTGTAGGTACTTGATAAGTTCGCATTAGTTAAGCATTAAAGTACCCTGAGTTATTTCCATCAGTTCGTCTGTCTACCATAACACAAGTATTAAGTTACTCATTAAGGGATGGATGACCGTGTGAATCCCATGTATTTATTTATTATCACTTGCCTTCCTATCATAAGGTCGTGCAAATTAGAGATTAAACTATAAAAAAAAGTAAGTACGTAAGTAGTGGCCTGTTACTATCCCACGGCTGAGCATAGGCCTTCGTTTTTGGAGAGAAGGATTGGAGGCTAAGACCTACCACGCTGCTCCAATGCGGATTGGTAGGTTACACATATCCACAGAATTCACTAGAGATATGCAGGTTTCTTCACGATGTTTTCCTTTGCAGAAAAGCGTGTGATAAATTGCAATTATCAATTAGATACATAAGTTATAACAGAAAAACTTATTGTTGCCCGGGTTTGAACCCGTGACTTCCTCGAAAGAGTCGCACGGTGGGCTACCACAGCTTTAATATAAAATTATTATTATTAATTTACTATTTATTATATATGCTTAAAAGTATAGCACGTACTTGTATTTACATAAACACATTATTAATAAATATTTTACTACGAAATAAGGTTTTTACAACTCATTATTTGCTTTCGCAATAAAATCGCGGATATCACGTTTCTGAGCTTGAAGCCTAGAAATAACGCCGATGTAAGCTGCTGAGATACGGATCGTGCGCAGCGGGATATCACCGACGTGCAAATCTTGTTTCGGCCATTGTAATTAGGATAAGGTTCCGGTATTTAAAAGAATAGAATATTTAATTATAGTTATACTAGCATTTACCCTTTCGTCGCCTTGAAAGAGTAACAAACATACGTATATAAGAAACAAGAAAATCAACTATGCAAACATACACACATTCAAGCACTTACACGCAACATACATTCACACAAAAACACACACACATACGAACTTTAATATAAGTGTGTTTTGGAATATATTTAAAAATAAAAAGAAAACATGTAATTTAGTTTTAAGTATAATCGTCCATTTGTTATTAATAAGTTTATTGATCAATTTACTTGTCTTGGTGGATGAGCGGGGCACCCAGCAATACGGGTTACCAACTAGTGCAGGGACCCTTGCTATTAGTGTATTATGAAATTTTATATCAATAAATTATTTTTCATTTTCATTTTCATTTTCATTTTCATTTTCTTTTCATACTCACAAACTTTCGCATTTACAATATTAATAGTATAACACTGTATAGGTTATATAGGATGTGTTATCCTCCTCTATGCTCTTTTCCCACTCTAAGTGGGGTCGGGACAACATGTTATAAACATGTCACATGATTTGGCTATATATTTTACGATCGACCGTCTGCCTGACGTCAACTTACCTTAGTCACCTTTTACGACACCTCGGTAAGAAATGAGAGTGATCTATTCTACTCAGAAGGATACCACACGGCGGGGCTACTTACCTTAGTCGCGTTTTACGACACCTCGGTAAGAAATGAGGGTGATCTATTCTACTCAGCCGGATACCACAGAGCGGGTCCACTTACCTACGAAACCTCGGTAAGAAGTGAGGGTGATCTATTCGAATTAGCCGGATACCAAACGATGGGTCTACTTACCTTATTCGCCTTTTACGTCGCCTCGGTAAGAAATGAGGGCGATCTATTCTACTCAGCCGGATACCACACGGGCGGGATTAGCTTCTGTCAACCAGTGACGCTGTAAAAAAGGTTATCGTTAACAGATAATTTCACTTCGAAAAAAAGAGTTTTAAGACTAACCGAGAATCGAACTCCAATTATAGTTCGTCAGGTAATAATCGACACCACAGAGATCTGTCAAGTCGGGGGTGAACATCCGTGTGGGATAAAATCGCAAATCCAATTTAACCCCCCTCTGGGAAGATCAAGATTCACTTGGGATCAATAAAATCATAATGCACTGTAATTATATTTCTACTTGTCAATCGAAAATTGATCTTAACTCGTTAACATTGAGTTGATATTAGTTTAAAATTTAATATTGCATCGTAAAACTCCTGGAGGCCTAATAAAATTGGAGAACATTTAATGTATTTAGTACTTGTTTATTTTTTTAAAGTTAATATATTGTTTATGCTAGTTGTTACCTTATTTGAGAGTATGTTTATTACTTTTATAGTGCCAAACTTGCAATAAAGAAAAATTTAATATGAAATCCTTACTAATATTATAAATGCTTGCTAAAAATGCTAAAAAGTCTTGCTGAAACAATATCAATAAAATTTGGTACAATTATTCTTTATACACCGGAGTAACATATAGGCTATAGAAGTTCTGTTAATTCAACAGAACTTAAATAAATAAATTTTAGTATTTTTTTAATGCCCAAAAACAGGGTTAATTTGATTTTTTTTTAATAAAACCTAGCTAGATCGATTCGTCGCCCCCAAAACCTCTTGCATGCTGAATTTCAGGAAAATCGTTATATATACATATATACATACAAGATTGAACATTTAAATATAAAAGATATAATCAAAGAGGGTTATTTACTCGAGCGAGAGCATAGCGAGTCGAGAGCATAGTTTGATGTATTTATCAAACTAGGCTCTCGAGAAAACGATAAATCTCTCTGTCTTTTATGATGAGAATATTCGCAGAGTTGGTGAGTGACAGAAGCTACTGTTGATTCCAAGACAACAGGCCACACAAACGAAGTTGCAGCTAGTGAGATATAATAATTAGAATTTTAAGTTATTTTGACATACGCTACCACGTGTTGAAGTTTAATTAACGTAGACATCGATATATCATAGACAATTAAAGACAACTGCTTATTCATCATACAGATAATATTAGATTTGGAAAGTTGTAACTGAAAGCTGTAATAAGTTTAAACGATAAGGCAAACTGTCGGTAGAGTTTAGGGTGATCAACGGAGCAAAGCACCAGTACACCATTAAACTATTTAAAGTATAAGTTCACTCATACAATTGTTAAAATCTTACTAAGAGGTCAGGCCAGGGGGTGAGAGAAACAATTTTCTGAGTACACCAATACCTCGCTTGCATTTTTTGCATCGCTGCTTAATTACTAATTTACTATTTTATAATTTAGTACTAATTTTCAATGTGCGTCGTTAGAATATCGAAGTTGCGTTGTTTTGGGTTCGTGTCTTTAATTTATTTTATATACTTTTTTTTTATTATAAAAGATAGCAACATTTTATTTTATTATAAAAGATAGCGCCGCGGGTCGCGGGTTCGATTCCCGCCGAGGGCCAACATTTTCTATAAATGAATTTGTTGGTCTTTGAGCCTGGGTGTATATTTGTATTTAAGTATGTATTTAAAAAATATATAAGTATATATTCACCAGTTGTCTGTCTACCATAACACAAGTATTAAGTTACTTACTTTGGGGACAGACGACCGTGTGTGTAAGTGTCCCATATATTTATATTTATTTATATTTATATTTATATTTTTGTTTCTAATTGCGCTACGCCACCAAGACTCGGGGATTCCCTTTCTAACTAAATGTCAACGCGATTTTAATACAGTTTTAATTTCACTTTGTTTTGTTAATTTTAGAGTTCACCCTTAAGTACGTTGTGTGTTTTGCTTTTTAAAAAAAGAAAATAATAAATTTATTATATTATTGTTTCTGGTTCCGGTTCTTTGTATTGTGTGTATGTATTTTTTTTTCGTTTTTGTATTACTATTGTACCTATGTGATAAAATTTTATATAATTTTGTTTTTTAAATGTTTACTTTGTGGTTATGATCGCGTCTTTGAAAACTCAGGTCGCTGGTTTGCGTAAACGTGTATGTAACGAATTTTTGACGATTTTCTTGCACGAATAATTTACGTAAAATATGCAGCCAAATCATGTGACAAAACCATTAGAGTGGGATAAGAGCAGGTGGATGATGATTATCAATATTGGTTTAGTGAATATCCGTGAAAATATGACAGAGACAGACTTACGCGTTAGTGTTACGCATGGAAAGGAACGGTAAAGCGTGTGAGCGAGAGGAATGTAAGTGTGCGAGAGAGAAGGGAAAAGGATGGAAGACGGATATACGAAGGTGATAAGGCTAGGACGAAATCTATATATATAAAAGAAAGTTGGTCTTAGTTACACTATTTATAACTCAAGAACGAATGAACCAATTCGGCTGAAAATTGGTGGAGAGGTTGCTTAGAGCCAGGAGACTGACATAGAATACTTTTTATTCCGTTCGACAGCATTTATTTTATCCAGTCAAGTCACTATAAAACGTGGTATAACAAAAACGACTATGACATAGAAAAACAAAACATAAATGACAGCTAAACGTAATTTTGTCTTTGGGTAAGTATGGTAAAAATTTGACAATTATCAAAATAGTAGTAGCTAAACGTTACTACATAGTATAAAACAAAGTCGCTTTCTCTGTCTGTCCTTATATCTCTATGTTTGCTTAAATCTTTAAAACTATGCAACAGATTTTGATGCGGTTTTTTTAAAATATATAGAGTGATTGAAGAGGAAGGTTTATATGTATAATAAAATTCAATATGGAGTAGAGAAATACTGTGATTTTCACTGAGTGCCATAGGCTATATGCTTTATACCCGTGCGAAGCTAGGGCGGGACTCCTAGTATTAAATAGTATTAAAAAGTGTTAAAGGCAATAGTGTTTTTACATCGAACAAATTCCCACATAGGTATAGATACATTAGCAAGGTGAAGTCGTCGACCGGAGCCTTGGCCGCGTCAGTGAAAGTGAGTCAGCTCAAGGCGTCGATCTAACGACTATCTCGGACCGATTAAGGAACGGTAGGTTGTGTGCATTGCTCTCACTTTATCTGCGAGCCGTTTAGAAAGTGCACCGCTTAAAGCGCTTAACGAGATAAAACAAAACCTATAAATGTATGACTGGCCTCTTGCCGCAAGTGGCAGTTACTCTGTCTTCAGCTCCGCGGATCACGGCATCGGTTCCCGCATTGGTATTCAAACAGTGAAATACATTGAAAAGCGCCATCTACGATTGACCTATCAAATTCAATTCAGATTCAAAATATTCCTTATTAAAGTGGACTGTTTACAGTACTTTTGAATCGTTTAATGTTTTAAAGAAGCTACCATTGATTGGGAAGTTTGCTCCTACCGAGAAGAACCAGCAAGAAACTCGGCGGCTAATCTTTTATAAAAATTATTAAAATTTGATGGTTACAAAATAATCGTTGCAGCTGGATGCGTAGCTGAGTGCAGTTAAGATATGCTATCACTCAAATAATCCTCAATAGTATAGTATCAAGCGACAACACGCGAACGAAGTCGAATCGTCGAAGTAGTATTATACAAATCGCCCTATCCGACCAATAAAGTCACATTTCCTTTGACATGTCATGGACATGGGAGATGTTTATTCCTCGGATAGGGCGAAATCATGACCACGTGGTTCTAAGAATGCTGGCAGCGTTTGCGCGTTTGTCAGCGCACACTATACACAATAACACGATATAATAGGGATACCACAATTCCCGTACCGAGATGCACTTCTCTTGAATGACAAACAAAGACTTACTGTCACTGAAACGTTTTATCAACAGGAAGACTACCGGAAACAACAACGGCACAGTGTTGCCACCATTTTAATCAAAAGGGCGAGGTACTCTTGTTCCATGACTGTGTTGCTATTAAATACAAAGCGGAAGTCATTGGCGGCAACAAGTTGAAACGCTATCCTGATTATTTGTGCGAAAAAGTTGCAAACTCTCTTGTCACCTGAAGAGGCAATTAACCGACATGTCAAAACGGATAATATTTTTTTGCACTTTGTTTACATAGCCTAAGGTTTTCAAATACAAACGGTACAAATATATAACTCAGTGAGAGATGCACACTTACGCCGCTTTCCCGATTCAGCGATTTCTTGATTAGTAAAATTTGATAATTTAGGGGAGGTAGAAAAAGAAAAGCAACATTATAATTCCTTATTTATATTATCATATCAACAACTACACATTAGTCAACAACAATTCGAACAACAACAACTTCAAACAACAGAATATTGATTTGCACACAATAAATATCACATTTCAATACAAGACGACAACTAAATTATATTTACAGTTGAACATTAACAGCTAGATGTAACTGGTTTGAGCTAGTTTGAACCGGATCTAACCAGTTCGCTGGGCTTATAGAATAAGCTATATTGTTTAGTGCTTGCCCCCCTTGTGGTGGTAGATGTGTTTGTAGACTGGCACGTGGACGGGGTAGGGTTTAGGGATGGGTACTTCGACCTTCTTCTCCACTTCTACGGGGTAGGGTTTCTCTACCTCGTAAGGTACTGGCTTCTCTACCGTGTAAGGAACTGGCTTCTCTACCACTTGTGGGACGACCTGAAAAAGAATGGAATACAGTGAAACCAAATCTACAAGTAAGATCTTTTATCGTATCAAGTAAGACCTTTTACAGTTAACTTATAAATGCCAATTATGATCTGTTTTTTAAGTGTAGGTCAATAGATAATTTAGGGGCATCGTTCTCCAGCTCTAAGTGGGGTCAACACAACATGTTTTTCGCTACCATTCTCTCCTATCATCCAACTCTAACGCTACTCCTTTTATATGCATGTCATAATTCACCATGTTAACTTAAGTTTTAGATAATTTAGTTAGGATGTAAGTGATTTATAGCTAATGTATAGAACTAGTCAGTCTAACCCGATAGAATAAGACGTGAGTATAGCCGGTTTCTATACATTACTTATAATTTAGCCTAATAGTTACATTAGTTTATATGTATAATTAACTTTACATTCTCATTAAAAATACTGTAACAATCTTGCTATAACGTTCTTCTTGTGGTACAAATAAGCAATAAACAACCAATAGATAGTTAGACTTGTTAGTTTTTTATTTTCAATTAATAATTTAAATTTATTAATTCTTATTAATGATATATATGCCTAGTAATCATAAAAAAATTGGCTTCACTATTATTATTCTCCTACAATTTTTTGTTTGGCTACAATTTAAATATTGTTCACTGTTTGAAAGATACAACGATGTACGAGTATAACGTCCCACGCAGTCAAATTATATAATTGAAGACAAGAAAATACGGCCCTTATGCTTCCGATGCTAATTCTCGCTTCCCAAATTAATTTGTTAGTTAAGCAGGGACGATCTATATCAGTGAATGGTATTCAAGCGTCCCCTTTTCTCCACGCTTCGGAGACCAAGTGAAAACTGTCGGTCCCTATTTACGACGAATATGCGATATTAATCAGTAAGCCCAACTAGAATTTATTCTACGCCATGGTTATTATAGCCATAACAGTTTATCAACAGTTGGTCATAGCAGCTTCGCCCGCGTGGAAATCAGTGTCAAACATTTGTTCCCGAATTAAAATTTTGAACATAAAATTAGTTATCGTGAGTCAATTATAAGAGATTTTACAAGAGGGCTGGCTTCTTTTTCGCACAAGGAAACGCTGGTATTCTTGGGACCATTCCACGTGGGCATGATTTGTATAGTCCTAGCGTGTGAGTAATTTAAGATAGATAAACTTTTTTAACATTTTTTCTGTAAATAAAAAAAAATGATTGTAAGATTTTTGAATACCTTTCAGTATACTTAGCGTACCCAAAAAGCTTTAAATTTTCCTGTTTTCGCAATATTCTTTATTGCTGTTCATCTTCAATTCATCCTAGCGTGATGTTATATAGTTGTAGCCTTCCTACATATGGAATATATGACACTGACATAATTTTTCAAATCGGCCCAGTAGTTCCTGAGATTAGCGCGTTCAAACAATCTAACAACCAAACTCTTGAGCTTTATATATTATTATAGACTAAGCTATTTGTTTTATACTAATTAAGGTCTACACTCGAACTTGTTACTAGACTAAATTTTACTACGTAAGTATCTCAAGTAATGCTCTCTTTGTCTGGAAGAAAATGAGAGAAATATTTCGTTAACAAAACAAACTAATTTTTAAATTTTTTTTATAAAGAAGATATTTTTTTTATACTAATCAAAATCAGTTTTAGTATCCGATTTTTTTACTTATTTATTCAAATAAATTACAGGACTTTGTAACATAACATAATTTTTTTTTTGAGGCTGTATGATCGTCGATCTACTACTATATAAAAAAAAACACCTGGGGCAATAGGTAAAATATAACAATTATAACGGAAATATCGTTAAAAAGTAGGACGATCCAGAGGCAAAATCATATTATAAACTTAAAAGTTCAGGTGTTTACATTGATATTATGAAAATGTTAAAATTATATCATTAACGCAAAAATACAATGCGTTTAATTAAGTGCATATTTAGGTAAACTATGCGGCAAAAAAAATTCAAAAGGTTCAAAAGCTATAACGATGGTTAAGGATTTAATTTTAATAGTGAATAATTTCAATCGAGAGAATGAATCGTTTTTACAAAATCGGAACAAGCGTTCGATTTTTAAAAAAGTAAACACGCTCCATTGGATGCTGTTACTTTCGCTACATTGCTTTACATAACCATAATCGGTATATTTATGTCAATAGTGGAAAAAAAAGACAATGGACGTGACATAATCTGAGTCACACGATAAGTGAAAACAAAGTATCAGAAAGCCGTGGAAAATAATGTTTGAAATATCATTACTGACTGTCACTACAAAGACTTTGTTATAAGTTTTTTGACAACTAAAATTGTTATAGGAATTCATTGTTTCATCATCCTCCTGCCCATATCCCACTCTAAGTGGGGTCGGCACAACATGTGGCACAATATGATTTGGCTACGTATTTTACGACCGGCCTAACGCCAACTTAGCTTAGTCGTATTTTACGACTCCTCGGTAAGAAAGAGAGTGGTCTATTTTACTCAACCGGATACCACACGGCGGGTCGACTTACCTTAGTCGCCTTTTACGACACCTCGGTAAAAAATGAGGTTGGTCTATTTTACTCAACCGGATACCACACGGCGGTTCGGCTTACCTTAGTCGCCTTTTACGACACCTCGGTAAGAAATAAGGGTAGTACTATTCCGCCGAATACCACACGGCGTATAGGAATTCATTGTTTATGTACTAAATTTACATATTTTATCTATCTGGGTTTTCTTTTTAACAACATAGATAACATAAATAAACGATTACAGAGTAATAACCTACAATAGAATTATCTCAGTGAAAATTGTAGGTTCGCTCGTGACCTCAACAATAGCCGATTTTCAGTAAGTAAGTAAGTAAGTAACGGCCTGTTACTACCCCACTGCTGGGCATAGGCCTCCTTTCTCCATTTTTGGAGAGAAGGGTTGGAGCTAAGACCTACCACGCTGCTCCAATGCGGATTGGTAGGTTACACATATCCCTAGGATTCTCTAGAGATATGCAGGTTTCCTCACGATGTTTTCCTTCACCGAAAAGCGTGTGATAAATTGCAATTATCAATTAGACACATAAGTTTTAATAGAAAAACTCATTGGTGTCTGCCCGGGTTTGAACCCATGATCGTCTCTAGAGATTCACACGGTCGCACCGCTAGGCCATCACAGATTTTCAGTGGTCACCAATAATTCTTCATAATCCAACGACAAAGCGAGAGTTAATGTTTAAACTTACCTTATATACAGGCACATGGATCGGCTGTTCAACTGTGACGTGGACGGGATAGGGCTGCGGGATGGGGATCTTGACGTACTGCGGCACGGACACCGCCACGGGATGGGGCACGGGGACTCCGATCTTCTTTATCACGGTCACGTGGTAGGGCTTCGTGTGCTCCGTGTGCGAGTGGCCTTCGGGCTCCCATTCTTCGGAGGGCCGCGCGCTGACGTACGCGGCTAGGAGGAGGATTGCTGTTGTTCTCTGGAAAAAAAGGGATAATTAAAAAAACGGCAAAGGTATTGAAATAAGGCTTCTCTTATTTTGAAAAATGAATCTATAATAAATGTGGTTGTAGATTCCCAGGAATTGTTAAAAAATATTCAGATTGAATTCATCGTCCTCCTGCCCTTATCCCACTCTAAGTGGGGCTGGTACAATACCTATGTTAAAAACATGCTGTCACATGATTTGGCTGCGTTTTTACGACCGGCCGCCTGCTTGACGTCAACTTACCTCAGTCGTATTTTACGACACTTCGGTAAGAAAGAGGGTGGTCTATTCTACTAAACCGGATACCACACGGTGGGTCAACCTACCTTAGTCGCCTTTTATGACACCTCGGTACGAAATGAGGTTGGTCTATTCTACTCAGCCGGATACCACACGGCGGGTCGACTTTCCTTAGTCGCCTTTTACGACACCTCGGTAAGAAATGAGGATGGTACTATTCTATTCAGCTGGATACCACACGGCGTTGAATATAAGACTTCTCTTATTTTGAAAAAAACAATCTATAACACTTCAAATATGGTTATAGATTCTCAGGTATTGTTTAAAAATGTTCAGACTAAATTAAGATGTTATAAATAATGCTTAAGCACATGATAAATATAATGCGATTCAGTTCGTAATTTTTATAGTTAGCTTTTTTTTCGTAACTGTGGTTTGAACTCACAAAGCCTTGGTAAAGATCGTGCGTTTTCACAGTAAAACTAGTCACGTATATTCACTATGTAATTTTTATAGTTAGCTCTGTTTTTCGTAACTGTGGTTCAACCAAGTGAGTTCAACTTGGTAAAGATCGCACGTTTTCACAGTACGACTATAGTCGCGTATAGAGTTTGTAATATAAATAATGGGAAATTGAATTTATATTTCCTTTTTAAACGTCCTTATAGACCAACATGTTAATGTGAACTATGGTACGATTTCGGTAAGTTCGGAGCAGAAGTTAGTAAACGGTAAGAATACTATATATTAATATTTGCTTATTCGAACTAGTACGTATTACTTCTATAAAAAAATAAAAAAATATTTATGCAAATCCAATCTCCAAATGCAATCTCGAAAATACTGATCATCTAATCCATTACATAAAATTAAAAAGGCTTATGAACACAGGTAACTCATGAAAAAAAAAAAAATGAAAGTTCAGTATGTGATAAGGATGTGTACACAGTAAAATATAATATAACATTATTATAAAAACGAGTCGGAGAAAGGAATGCATTCAATAAACTGTTATTAAACGGTATGAGGAAGCGCCAAAAGAGACTGTAGGAACTGGACCCTTTCACTGTGGAAGTAGATTATATAACGCAGACTTAGCACAGACTTTATTGGTCTTACGTCACGTTCTAAAATTGATCTTGACATTACGATGTATAATTTGAAAATGGAACAGATCGTTTTGTGTTATTTAATAGTTATTTTTAATTATAAGTTACGTTCTGAAAGTAATATTGATATTAGGATGTATAATTAAAAAATGGAACAGATCAATTTATGTTATTCAACAATTTCTTTTTTAATACGTGTCGCTCAAAATTATGATCGATGATTTGAAAATGGAACAGTTCAATTCATGTTATTCAACAGTTTGTTTTAAGCAATGCGTCTAATTCTAAAATTGATCTTTATATCATAATCGATAATTTAAGATGAACAAGTAAATTTATAGGTGTATAAAGGTTTGTTTTTGACACTTTAAATTTTAATAAATTTTAATTTAAAATTAAAATTAAATTAAAATTAATCTTAAATAAATATATTGAACTTTGTTTAACTTACGTTTTAAAATTTCTTCACATATTCCATAATTTTTTTAAAATTATTGTATCTTGCTCAATAAGATTTCTTTCAATGTTTAAAATTTACTATATTGGTAAAAGCTTTGACGTTGATGTAAAAGAAATTATGACTGCGTTTTGCAAAGCTTTTGTAACGAAATTTTAAGAAAATACCTTAAGTTATTAAATACCATTATATACGATAATATAATTACTGAACAACCAAAATTTATTCTAAATTCTCAGTGTCCCATATTTTTATTTATTACCTTATGAATTATACATTAATCTTTGAATAAAATATACTTTAATGCATGAACTCAGATATACATAGCTAAAAATAAATAATAAACAAAAATAATTTAAATTTGAATAATTTGGAGCTAAAATATTCACTTAGTTAAATAATGCACGTAATTATTATATACGTAATTACATTTGATTTGAATATTCATTATTAATTGCAGCGAAGTTGAGTGCGTAAGCGTTACTAATGTTATTTTATTTGTTTTTTTTTGTTAGATACGTAATTTTTACATTATTTATAGAATAAGGCGTTACTTTGCGGAGTTCATTATACAAAAGTAATGAAAATATAATTTTACTATAATCCGCGCGGTTTTCATCGTGGATAAATAATAATTTTATTACTTTTGTAATTGTTACAATAAAATGGGTCATGTTACTGTTCAAAGTACTGGGCAATTAACTTTCTTCTATTAGAGGTTTAAATTAATTACAGAAAGGTTTAAATTAAGTGTAAGGGATACGCTTATAAGTAAAGAATATTAGACAATTGATTATTTGGATGATAAAAATGCCTGGATTTGAAAATCCTTTCCGCTTCGATTTAATAATGTAAAATTGAAAATGTTTGAAAGAGTGACCGCATAGTCAATTCCTGGTTCTTCTCGGTAAGAGCAACATTCCGAACCAGTTGTAGCTTCATTAATCATATTGATCCTTGACGATTCAAAAGTGCTTGTAAAATGTTTCTGTTTGCTGAAAATATCAATTGAAGACATAAGCTTTTATAGAAAGCTCATTGATCAATCTATTCTTAGAACAACTTTTTATTGTGTTAGTAAAGCCTCATAAAACCCACTTGCATTAAGTATTAATCGTAACGAACAAACAAAATCATTTGCCGAGAATCAATCTTTAGATTGCAGATTTTTTTGATACTTCGTTTACCTATGGGGAGAAACGATAGTTAAGATTGTACGTGCGGAAACTAATTTTGGATGTATGAGGTATAAGAACGGTTTTATGAACACACGCGGATTATAGCAAAATAATTCTATCATTAAATAAAGTAACGCACTATTTCAATTAAAAAAAATATTTCTCAGAAACACCTGTTTAACTAGATTGAAACATTAAATTTCGTCTCAATTCCCTACGATAGTAATTTTAAAATGAGATATGCAATCAATTACTACAGAATGCGATATGCAATCAATTCATATATATTAATTGTTTTCAACTTAAAACAAATTACGTATAATTTTTATTCAGTACTAAACAAATTTTGTAAATTACTTGTAAGAATGACATTAAATATTAAATATCATAATATAATCACTAAATAATAATTAAACTGAAACACTTTATGTAAATTGGAATTAAAATTCACATTATGAGGAGTTTTTAGTAACGGAAATTACCATTAAGTAAGCAATATTTAAAATTATTTTAAGAATAAATATAATTATAAAATTAATGGTGTATTCGCTTATTACTTGTATAAAACGCCTGCTATAATAAAATAATATAATTATTTTTAAACGCAATTGTTTTATTTAAATGTTTAACGTGTATTTTAATTTTGAATAATATTTTTGTAATATTTTATATTTTGGCATGTTTAATTTTTATATTAATTAAATTTAATGTTTTTTTTGTTTACAATACAAGTAAACGATGACATAGATAAGTATTTCCATGTATCCGTATTAAAATCATTAATGCGAAAGTCTGTCTGTATGTTACATTTTCACGGCTTAAATTTCAATAGTGATAAAATTTGGAATGATTTAAACTTACAGGACGGGTAAACATAGAAGAAAAAACAATTATTACATAATTTAGGGTATTTCAATACTAAAATTGGCGCGAAAAAGTCACGGGCATGACTAATATGTAATAATAGAGAATAAAAGTAAAATATAACTTACGAAAGCGATCATGTTGTTGGATTTAGATTGCGTTGGTTTCTAACTATTGACTGATGCGGTTTTCGATCCCCACAAGCGTTTTATACTTGGTGAAATGTACGAAGCTCCTTTCCATTCAGTGATAGCTGCTCCGTACTGCGATATATTTTACTAGAGATTAATTACTAAATGTAATTCTGTACGCTTTACATCGACGGTTTTGTTAGCGGTATTAAAGTATTTTTATGTTTAAAGACGTAATGTATGTTGTCCAATAGTTGTTTATTGTTATTCTGTCGACGATGTCGTGATTAAAATTTGCTACACTTACGGCGTAATAGGGATTTTTTATTTTTCATTTTTTAATACTTACGAGTTTTATTTTTGTAACATTCGGAAGATAGAAAGTGTTTGATATGAGGATTTTTCTTACAATGTTATACTAACAATATTGTAATATGTATTTATTATTTATTTATTTAAAAAAAAAATCCGTTTTGGTACCACGGTTAATTGCCTCTTCAGGTGACAAGAGGGCTGGCTCCTTTCAGCTTAGCGATTCAGCGCGGAAACAGTGCCAGCATTCTTGGGACCATTTCACGTGGGCATGATTTGCATAGTCTTAGCGTCTGAGTAATTTAAGATAGATAAGACATTTTTTCCGTAAAAAAATAATTATAATATGTACTAGTAATATTTATCTTAATCTAGTATGTCTAACTCGCTTTGGTGGACTTATAAACTTTTAAATACATACAAAAGTAATAATAAAATTATTTGGCTATAATCCGCGATGAATTAAAATAGAAAATATATATAATGCTAAATGTAGAGTGGACAATCGGTTATCATACCCGAAACATGCAGGATTCGTAAAAAACACATGCACAAACCTCCACCACCGCCACCACAATACTTTTGTATTATGTACTTTTGTATAAGTAACGCCTAATACTATATTTTTTTAAATACATACTTAAATACAAATATACATTCAGGCTCGAAGAGCCAACAAATTATTTTTATAGAAAATGTTGGCCTTCGGCGGGAATCGAACCCGCGACTCGCGGCGCTGAAGGATGACTACCCACTGCGCCAACGGGCCAGTCACATGCTATGACATCGCTTTAACGTTCAGTTATCAATAAGTTAACTTTAGTTTAGTTAATAAGCTGAGAGATGGCCTAGCAGTGCGACCGTGTGAATCTCTAGAGACGATCATGGGTTCAAACCCGGGCAGACACCAATGAGTTTTTCTAATAAAACTTATGTGTCTAATTGATAATTGCAATTTATCACATTGTGATAAATTGCAAACATCGTGAGGAAACCTGCATATCTCTAGAGAGTTCTGGAGATATGTGTAACCTACCAATCCGCATTGGAGAAGCGTGGTAGGTCTTAGCTCCAACCCTTCTCTCCAAAAATGGAGAGAGTAACAGGCCGTTACTTATCAATAAGTCGGTCATATAACATCGGCGCATGGTAGCCTGTCTATCGGTTTTCTACAGGATATATTTCGGAGAGTGTGCCCAGGTACTACGCGACCTTGTTCCACCATCGCCTTTTTATTATCGGACCGCTAGGCGCCGGGAGAAGTTCCACCCTTACGTTATTGACATCCCTCGAAGGCGCACGGAGCGCTTCGCTTCGTCATTTCTTATGCGCACAGCACGGGTATGGAATTCTCTCCCAGCATCTATCTTTCCCAACACCTATAATATGGGTACTTTCAAAGCCAGGGTGAATAGGCATTTTATAGGCATGCGCGTTCCACCTTAGACTGTATCATCGCTTACCATCAGGCATGATTGCAGTCAAGCGCTCGCCTATTAATCAATATAAAAAAAAAGTTAAGTGAACCAATGCTGGCGTATAGAATCACTTTCTCCTTGCAACCTAACGATGGGCGCGTGTTCAGATTACAGATGTTACGTATGAGATGAGGCACGGTGATCTGGTCTGACGAGAGCTTCCGGTGAAAACGGAGTAATTTGCGAGATTGCGAATGGTTTATGATGTGATAACTTATGGCTGTTAACTGCAAGTTCATTTACGAGTAGGTTCTCTATATTCTACCGATATTATAAATGCGAAAGTTTTTGAGCATGGATTTATGTTTGTTACTCTTTCACGGATAATCCGCTGAACTAGGGATGTAACTTGGAGTACAAAAAACGATTAATAAATAATAGATTTTTTTTCTCTTTTAAAATAAATCGATTAGTTTGTATCAAAACAATCGATTTTTTAATAACCTATTTTTCGAGACCAATTGAATATTTAAATTAGTCTTTTAATTAATTAATTAATCGAGCCTTTTTTAAAAATAAATAACTGTTACAATAAAGGCTAATTAAACTACGCAAAAATAATATCAGATGCGCTGTTTGTGAAATTTTATTAAAATGTGTACCAGTTTGGCTACATTGGTTTCATCCAACAATGCATATCTAATCTTAAAAAACAAGAAAAATACTAAAAAAGAAACAGAAGAAACTTAAAATTATCGATTTTTAAAAAAACGATTTTTTGATGAAAAAATAATCGGTTATTCAAAAGCGATTATTTTGAAAAAATAATACAAGCATTAAGTTACTTACTTTGGGGACGGACGACCGTGTGTCTATCATACGTTAATTTCGCAATCGCCAGCGGCTCCGCTCGCATGGAAAGATTAAAACCGTAATATGGTATTCTGATAACCATAAAAATGGTTAAAGTGGGTTAACCTTAAAAGCTAGACATATGCTATCGCAGACTTTTATTTGGAACTTTTAGAGGGGAAGAATTTTGTAATACATGATTTTTGAATAACTATTACCGTTTACTCAGCGCACGCAAGGAAATCTTTAAAGTTTTCTGTTTTCGTAATATTTTTTATTGCTGCTCCTCTCCTATTCATCTTAGTGTGATGTTATAGTATATAGATCCTCGATAAATGGACTATCTTACACTGAAATAATTTTTCAAATCGGTCCAGTAGTTCCTGAAATTAGCGCTTTCAAACAATCAAACAAACAAATAAACTCTTCAGCTTTATATATTAGTGTAGATTAGGAATGCTGTAGTATTTATTTATATAAATTCCTCAATTGGTTCATTGTTAAAAAAAATGTCAACTTAAGGGTTAAAATAGCCTGAATTATGTTTTGTGAAATGCTCTTAACATTTATCAACCAGCAACACTGAGATTCTTTTAGTGTTGTTATTAACCTCACTCGCAGTCTTATATAACGCGGCGTGAATTATATCCGGTGTAATGTTTATAGTGAACTTGCCAAATGATAAGAGTTAGCGATAATGTTGCTACTTAATAATAAACAATTTGATGGTATTTCGAGTCATTCTCCTGCCATTATCCCACTCTAAGTGGGGTTGGCATGTTATAAACATGTTGTCACATGATTTGGCTACGTATTTTACAGCCACCTGCCTGGCGTTAACTTACCTCTGTCGTATTTTACGACACCTCGGTAAGAAAGAGGGTGGTTTTCTACTAAACCGGATACCACACGGTGAGTCAACTTACCTTAGTCGCCTTTTACGACACCTCGGTAAGAAATGAGGTTGGTCTATTCTACTCAGCCGGATAGCACACGTATCTTGATTACACTAAGCCTTGTAAGTAAGTAAGTAAGTAGCGGCCTGTTACTATCCCACTGCTGAGAATAGGCCTCTTCTCTCCGTTTTTGGAGAGAAGGTTTGGAGCTAAGACCTACCGCGCTGGTCCAATGCGGATTGGTAGGTTACACATATCTCCAGAATTCTCTAGAGATATGCAGGTTTCCTCACGATGTTTTCCTTCACCGAAAAGCGTGTGATAAATTGCAATTATCAATTAGACACATAAATTTTAACAGAAAAACTCATTGTCGTCTGCCCGGGTTTGAACCCGTGACCTCCTCGAAAGAGTCGCACGGTGTTACCGCTGGGCTACCACAGCTTGTAATTCTTGGTTACTAGTACCGTCCATTGTCATACGTTAATTTATGAGATATATAAACTACTACTATTTTTGATTGTATTTATTTTAATATAAAAATTTTTCATTAATATGTGAAATTGTTATATTTTATAAATAACTAGCAATTGCCAGCGGCTCCTTCCGCGTGGAAAGATTTAAACCGTAATATAGTATTTTGACAACCATAAAAATGGTTAAAGTGGATTAACCTTAAAAGCTACATATATGCTGTCGCGTTTATTTAGAACTTTTAGAGGGGAACAAATTTGTAATATATGATCGGCCGGTTCTAAAAATGCAGCCAAATCATGTGACAGCAAACATGTTATAAACATATAACATGTCGGCACAACATGTTATAAACATATAACATGTTGTGCCGACCCCACTTAGTGGGATAAGGGCAGGAAGATGATGATTTTTTAATATTAAAGTAAATACAATAAAAAGTATAAGCTGTGATGGCCCAGCGGTGCGACCGTGTCTAGAGACGATCACGGGTTTAAACCCGGGCAGACACCAATGAGTTTTTCTCTTAAAAACTTATGTGTCTAATTGATGATTGCAATTTATCACACGCTTTTCGGTGAAGGAAAACATCGTGAGGAAACCTGCATATCTGTAGAGAATTCTGGAGGTATGTGTAACCTATCAATCCGCATTGGAGCAGCGTGGTAGGTCTTAGCTCCAATCCTTGTCTTCAAAAATGGAAAGAAGAGGCCTATTCTCAGCAGTGGGATAGTAACAGGCCGTTACTTACTTTTTACTTTTAATCAAAAAGTAGAACAGTTACATATCTCATAAATTAACGTATGACAATGGAAGGCACTTGTAACCAAGATTATACGGCTTAGTGCAAAATATTACTTGTAAGCTTTTGTTGAACATTATTTATTACAACTGTGTTAAACAAATAAATAATTTCTTATATTTGACTACCCGCTTGTAGCCTGTGTATTGTACTATACACGAGCAATCTAAATGATCTGCGATTGTTCCGCTGACCGCCTTCCGACTTATATATTCGTGTACAATGCAATATTTAATTTGTAAAGTGCGCTTACAACATAAGATAATTGTCAAATTTGTTAACTGATGATCACATAGGTTAAGGAATCGAACTTCCGTAGTAGACTTCAGCGAGTCTATAATATAATAGACGTATTTTTAAACGCGGATTATAGAAAATCATTAACTAATTTTGTATTATAAAAGCTTACTTCTATATTTATAAATGTACTAGCTGTGCTAGCGGCTTCGCATGTGTGGATATTATCATCAGTGTTTTACAACGTTTTTCCATAAAGTCCCATCAAAATCGGTTTAGGAATTCCAGAGAATGTATTATTCTAAACCTTCACTAATAATTGCACTGTCTTCTAGTAGAAACAGTATAAAAATACGTTAAGTAGATTTTTTCGCCTGCTGGGAGCTTAAGTTGCGTGCGCCGCGTAAACCAACAGAGATACACTAAAGTAATGTATTAGAGAGTTGTAGATCTACAAAAGTACTACAAAAAAATCTTTGACAGCATGTCTCTATCTCTTATGGTTAACTCGTAATAACTACTTTTACATTGTAAATTTAAATCTACGATTATACTTTTAACTTAATAAAGGATTTATAAAGGTCCATAATACAAAAGTAATGAAAATATTATTTTGCTATAATCCGCGATTAATTTGTTAAAACTCATGCACTATCCGCCACCAATAACAGAATAATACACAAGCACTGTACACTTTAACGACCACAATCTCAACAGTTGTTCCGTGCGGGTAGTACATGAGTTTTTACAAATGCATGTACCGGGTATGAGAACGGATAGTACACTCTACATTTAGTATAACATATATCTTTAATATTTTATATTTAAACGAGTTTATCTTGAATCTTTAAATTCGGTTATCCCTGTTTTTGGGCATTAAAAAATAATAAAATTAATATTGATTTGAATTTTTGCCATAAACTGTCAAATCAGCGTAGCTTATTCGGGGAACGGGCAGTCTCGAGAAATGTAAAAACCCAGGATCGATCCCCAACTACATAATCATTTTTTTCTTTTTTTTTTTAGTTTTCTTTTTTTTATTTTGTAAAAAATTACCGAGCATGGTCAACTAGGTACTTTTCTTTAATCGCGGATCATAGCAATATAATATTTTCATTATTTTTTATAAAAAAGGAATTTACGCGGGAAAACATTTATGACATACTGATTTGCACAGCTAGTAGATTTATATTTCTATATTTATCGGTATTATAACGCCGTGTGATATCCGGCAGAATAGAATAGTACCACCCTCATTTCTTACCGAGGTGTCGTAAAAGGCGACTAAGGCAAGTCGACCCGCCGTGTGGTATCCGACTGAGTAGAATAGACCACCCTCATTTCTTACCGAGGTATCGTAAAAGGCGACTAAGGTAATTTGACCCACAGTGTAGTATTCGGTTTGGTAGAATAGACCACCCTCCTTCTTACCGAGGTGTCGTAAAATACAGCTAAGGTAAGTTGACGTCAGGCAGGCGGCCGTAAAAAAGCAGCCAGCTATGTTTGTAACATGTTGTGCCGACCTCACTTAGGGTGGGATAAGGGCAGGAGGATATATATTATTATAGGTATTTTAAACTTAACTTGAACCCAACAAAGTATACAATATACTCGTAGTTTGTGTGTCGAAACCCGAAAACTTGAGATAGTGCAAGCTGCTAACATCGGCCTCGAACAGTTGGCGCGGACTAACAGCTGCTCCCACGGCCAATTTAGATGAATATTTAGTGGACAAAATGTCGATTAGTGCACCGCGCACCGCGATAGCACCACCGATATCCGGTTGTTTGTTTTAACTAATTAATTTAAACGGCCCCGCTCGCTTCCCATAATTAACGCGAGTTACGCCCGAGGTGTGAAACGCGCGGTCCGTGGTGTGATAATGTTAATTTAGTGAAATAGAGCTTCCGCTGCGAGTGACGGACTTAATCCGTAATAAAGTTGAATATATTTATGAGAAACTTTTGAAACGTCCAAAAATTAATGTATTATTTTGGTACAATCCGCGATTACAGAAAATCAATAAAATGTAAGTAAGTAGGTAGCGGCCTGTTACTCTTCCACTGCTGGGAATAGGCCCTTTTTTAGCTAGGACCTATCACTCTGCTCTAACGCTGATTGGTAGGTTACACATATCCCAAGAATTCTCTAGAGATATTCAGATTTCTTTACTATGTTTTCCTTCACCGAAACGCGCGTGATAAATTGCAACTATCAATTAGACACATAAGTTTTAACAGAAAAACTCATTGGTATCTGCCCGGGTTTGAACTCGTGACCTTCTCGAAAGAGTCGCATGGTGTTACCGCTGGGCTACCACAGCTCACAGCACAGCATTTAAATGTAAAGTGTATGATCTGTGTCCGTATCTTATGTATGCAAGATTCGTAAACAAACAACACATCATCCTCCTGACCTTATCCAACTCTAAGGTGGGTCGGTACAACATGCTTTAAACATGTTGTCACATGATTAGACTACGTATTTTACGACCCACCGCCTGCCTGATGTCAACTTACCTTAGTTGTATTTTAAGACACCTCGGTAAGAAAAAAACCGCAAAAAACGCGAGGTCCGTGATGGGATAATGTAAATTTAGTGAAATAGAGCTTCCGCCGCGGGTGATGGACTTAATCCGTTATAAAGTTGAATTTATTTATTTAATTTTTTCTAACACCACGGTTAATTGCCTCTTCAGGTGACAAGAGAGCTGGCTTCTTTTTCGCACAAAGAAACGCGCGGAAACGCTGGTATTCTTGTGACCATTCCACGTGGGCATGATTTGTATAGTCCTAGCGTGTAAGTAATTTAAGATAGATTTAACTTGTACATTTTTACTTAATTTTCATACAAAAAAAATTATGAGAAACTTTTGAAACGTCCAAAAAAATAATGAATTATTTTGCTATAATCCGCGATTAGAGAAATTCAATTAAATGTAAGTAAGTAGCACCCTGTTACTTTTCCACTGCTGGGAATAGGCCTCTTCTGTCCGTTTTTGGAGTGAAGGTTTGGAGCTAAGACCTATCACGCTGCTCCAATGCGGATCGGTAGGTTACACATATCTCCAGAACTCTCTAGAGATATGCAGGTTTCCTCACGATGTTTTCCTTCACCGAAAAGCGTGTGATAAATTGCAATTATTAATTAGACACATAAGTTTTAATAGAAAAACTCATTGGTGTCTGTCCGAGTTTGAACCAGTGACCTTCTCGAAAGAGTCACACGGTGTTACTGCTGGGCTATTACACAGCTCACAGCACAGAACAAAACATCATCCTCCTGCCCTTATCCCACTCTAAGTGGGGTCGGCACAACATGTTTTTCTCTTCCATTCTCTACTGTCATTCTACAACTCTAGTGATACTCCTTCTATATTTATACTTCACACAGTCCAACCATCTCTTTTTAGGAATCCCTCTTGTCACATACCGATCCATATTCATATTTAACACACGTTTGATTTGTTCCTCCTCATTACATGTCCATACCATCTAAATCGATTTATTAACTACAGTACAACACTGTTAAAAAGAGGCTGATACAAAAAGCTTACTATACTGTTGAGGGTTATTTAGACGATAAGAATGCGTGGATATAGCTACTGTCCAACCCTGTACAAGATAGTAATGACTAAATGTTACTAGTTATAAGTATTATGTTGAAAAGAGCAACTGCCGAGTTTCTTAATCTTCTCGGTAGGAACAGCTTTCCGAACCAGCAGTAGAATTGACGATTCAAAAGCACTTGTTTACAAGTTTATTAGAATAAAGAATATTTTGAATTTGAATTTGATTATAGCAATAATAATGAATATTACCTTTGTATATGGATCTCCGCATACTAACGCCTAATTAAAAAAAAAAAACAAATTGTTCGCTCTGTACAAACGCCTCCCCGATTACCCCATAATTTCTCCCCCGCTTTTTTAAACTAGGTATATAAAAATCTAAACGTGTTCTGTAAACCTTGGAATATATATTTATTATTTCTGCAGCATTCAACTTGCAGAATTTATAAATATACAATTAAATTAGAAACAAAATTAGAGAAACAGACGCGTTATGTACGAGGCGAAATTTAGAATTTAACAACTATGTGAAATGTTTAACTATAAATCAGGTTTAAAGATTTTATTTTTATTCCAAGTATTTTCAAATCTCTCCAATGGGTGCGCACGTATTTCACTTGTATTTTGAATAGTTTCATGTACGCCAATAAATACCTATACTTCGTGGTTATGTTTAAAAAAACACGACTCAAAAAGATAGATCACAAAAAGCTGGTGATACCTGTGTCGCGACTCAGTAGAGTTAGCAACTCAATCGATGGCCTCGATATTAGCTTCTACAATAAAATTCCGCAATCCATACTAGACCAGTCTACAGAAAGGTTTAAATTAAGTGTAAGAGATATACTTATACGTAAAGCATATCACAAAATTGAAGATTATTTGGATGATAAAAATATCTGAATTTGAAAATCCCTTCAGCTTCATACACGGCTGCGGATCAATAATGTTAAATTGAAAATGTTTAAGAGATTGACCGCCGAGTTTCTTTCTGGTTCTTCTCGGTAAGAACAACATTCCGAACCAGTTGTAGCTTCGTTAATCATATTGATCCTTGACGATTCAAAAGCGCTTGAAAGAGCTTTATCTGAATAAAAATTATTCAGATTTGATTTAATTTGACGCAAATTGAAACGACGCAAAGTGAATTTATATAGCAACCCATGTAAAGATCGAATATAGGTTCCAGGGTTACGAAATACTACTTTTTAAAAACAAAATGATACAACAAAATAAAAAATATATTAATAGCATAACTTTGCCAATAAATAAATTAGAAAAATATATAAAAAATAGAAAAAAGGTAAACCTTTATAAGAAGATGACGCAGACGTACTGTCGGGGGAGAGAAATGAGAATGCGTGCTAATGTCGGATATGGAAAGCATCGCGGACAGACGACGGATCCCTCACGGCATTCCAAGTGTAGATGTGCCAGAGGATGCACCGTTTCAGATGCGCTAAGGGGTAGTGTTCCAGTAAGATGCACTTTAGGACCTTAAGGATCATGAGGATAAGAAGGAAAGGACAACGCCATCATATCCTCATCAGATCCAGATGTACGACTTCTTATATTCCTACGAAAACACTTCGATAGCGCGGAGCAAACGACCAGTGGCGCCATCTAGTTTTGAGTGCGGAATCACGTGTTCCTAGTACGTTGTGTTACACGAGGAGCAGTTTGGATTCCGCAGCGGCCACTCGACGACGCTCCAGCTGGCGAGGGTCATAAACCACCTGACCAGTGAGCGGAACAACGGGCGCTACACCGTGGGGGTCTTTCTCGACATCGAGAAGGCCTTCGACCGTGTGTGGCACGCCGGGCTCCTGGTCAAAATACTGGATACCACCATGCCGCCTGCTTATGTGCGAGTGCTGGCATCGTTTCTACACGGCCGTAGCTTTTACGTGGCAGTGGATGGTGCCGAATCCCAGCCACGCACCATCCAAGCCGGAGTACCCCAGGGCAGTTGTATATCGCCGCGCTTATACGCGGCGTATACGGATGACATCCCCACCCTGCGCCACCATCTGCGGGAAGGGGAGGAGGACGTGCTGTTGTCGCTCTTCGCTGACGACAGCGCGTATTTCGCGTCGTCCTACCACCAGATCGTCGCCACCAACCGCATGCAGCGTATGCTGGACTTGTTGCCGGAATGGCTGGACAAGTGGAGGATGGCCGTCAACGTCGGGAAGACGGCCGCTCTGCTCACCAGCCGCTCCAAGCCGCTACGTCAGCTGACTCTTCGAGGCCAGGACGTAGAGTGGAAGACCACAGTGAGGTTTTTGGGGTGTGAGTTGGACCGCAGCCTGCGCATGGTCCCCATGGTTAATCGTGCCGTGGGCCAAGCTGCTGCTGCCAGGTCCCAGCTCCACACGCTGTTCACATCCCATTTACCTGTCAACACCAAACTGCGAGTCTACGGTGCCTACGTCCGCTCGCGCTTGACGTATGCGGCACCCGCCTGGTACGCGCTATGTTCGGCGTACCAGAGGCGAAGACTTCAAGTCCAGCAGAACCGCTGCCTGCGACTGATCGTAGGAGCCCCGAGGTATGTGCGGAACGACGTCGTGCATCGGGATACCAGAACGCCGACCGTGGAGGAGTATGTCCGTCGCCTTGCGCGCCGGATGTTCGCGCGTGCGGACAATAGCGCGCACGTACACCTCCATGGCATCGCGCCACTCCATGCGCGACCACCCGATGGACGTTCCCTGCCTCGCGAGCTCCTGCGATCACCGTCTCCGCGGCCCGATGCGGATGACGACGACGACGAAGAGGACGACGCGACGGGCGAAAGGGCGAATACACCGGACATGACACACCTACCTGATCAGGACACCACCGGACGTGACACCACCGAAATTGACCCCGAGGTCTGGGAGCTACCATTCCCAGACCTCCCCACCGAACAAGACATCCATTAGGTCACCTAGGTGACCTGGGCTTACGGCCCAAATACCGACACCTTTGGGTCACCTAGGTGACCTTGGCCCACGGCCAGAACACATACCGGGCTTAAGTGCCCGCGAGGAGATGCCCGGGTAGAGAGGAATTCCTCGAGGCCCGCACCCCGTTTACCCCCACCCGGGGAGTAAACGAGAAGACCCTGCTGCTGTGTTACACCTTTTAATTAACCAGAAACAACACGTAAAAATTTATATAAATTTATTACTCTAAGGTATGTATGACTATCGTGTTTTACTATATTTTGGTAAGAGGGTGGTCTATTCTACTCAGCCGGATACCATATTGCGGGTCGACTCACCTTAGTCGCCTTTTACGAAAACTCGGTAAGAAATAAGGGTAGTCTATTCTACTCGGCACATTTTAGGCTGGCTACTCTATAACTCTATGGGTCGCCCTGACTCGTATTTCAAACATTTTTTTACGATTCTGACGTCATATTGTAAAAAGAAAAAATATTTCCTATGTATTTAATTCTGAATTTGCTGTTAACAGTTAATATTTATATAAATATTCAAAAGCTACAGACGTTACAGCTGTTATAAGATTATAGATGTTTCTCTTAACAACATTGAAACATAGATTAAGGATGTTATGCAATAGAGTTCATAGACCAGTCGGTAGATTATAAATATTTTAAATTTCATATATCCGACTTCATTCGCGTATAATTAAGCACTAAAAATATAGAATACCATACGGCTTAAAGGACAAAAATAAATATTACTTCAAAAATCATTTTAACTAAAACTTGTTTAAAATTCGTATCAGTTAGATAACAAAATTATATTTAGCATAAAAATTACCTAAGCTAAAATAAATGGGGTCTCGACACTTTTTACGAGTATTTACCATACAAAACAAAAACTTTAATACATAGGCTTGGGAAAATAATTTAGAACTTTGAATTAGAAGATAAACGCCTTTAACTTGTTACATAGCAATAATATATAAAGTGAATTGCGCGAAGATCGTAATATAAGCTGCATTTATCAATATTTCAAAATCCGTATATAACATCCTACTAATGCATTTATAATATAAATGCGAAAGTTTTAAAAAAATTCAAAATTCAAAATATTCTTTATTTAAATAAACTTGTAAACAAGTGCTTTTGAATCGTCAACTCTACTGCTGGTTCGGAAAGCTGTTCCTACCGAGAAGAGCCAGCAAGAAAATCGGCGGTTGCCCTTTTAAAAATATAATTCTTAATACTATTTACATTATGTCGTTACTGTCTTGTACAGGTTCAAAGAGAGCTATATCCACAAATTCTTATCTTCTAAATAATCTTCAAGAGTATAGTAGGCTTTCTGTATCAGCCTCTTTTTAACAGTGTTTTTAAACTACTGTAATGGCAAAGCTGAAATTGATTGCGGAATTTTATTATAGAATCTTATACCAAAACCCACAAACGAATTACGTACTTTTGCAAGGCGCAAAGCAGGAGCCGCAAGCTTATGTCGGTTCCTGCTTTGTCTATTGTATACATTCCTATCGTTTTGTAATTCTGTTTGGAGTATGGATGTATGTTACTCTTTCACGGCGAATCCGCTGAACCAACATTGATGAAATTCGGCACAATTATGCTTTACATACCAGAATATAGGCTATAGAAATGCTGTAATTTCTACAGAAATAGGATGACATTGAAAAGCGCTATCTATTATCAAGCTATCACACGACAACAGTCCACGCGAACGAAGTCGCGGGTAAAAGCTAGTAAATATTATAAATGCGAAAATCTGTTTATCTGTTACGCTTTCACGGCTTTCACTGGACGATAATGAGGAAACGGGGACTTTTGGGCCGAATTGTAAGTTGATGAGTATTTTTTTTTTTTTTTTTTTATTTGGGAAACATACAGTACAAATTGAACATAAATTTAGTAAATTATTACTAACTCACTTACCAAAATTAGTTTCCACTTATTACTAATACACAGACAGTGAAAAAGTATATATAGTGAGAATTTTTTTTTAAAAAGAATTTAAAAAATTAACTACGATATAACAAATTTTTAAGATTTACTGGACTCATTCAAGCAGTCCAGTAATTAGTATAGAGTATAGAGTATGGCTTGAAATAATTGATATTTTTTTGTGTTTACCTTATTTACGATCTCTAGAGACGATCATGGGTTCAAACCCGGGCAGACACCAATGAGTTTTTCTATTAAAACTTATGTGTCTAATTGATAATTGCAATTTATCACACGCTTTTCGGTGAAGGAAAAACTCGTGAGGAAACCTGCATATCTCTAGAGAATTCTGGAGATATGTGTAACCTACCAATCCGCGTTGGAGCAGCGTGGTAGGTCTTAGCTCCAATCCTTCTCTCCAATAACGGAGAGAAGAGGCCTATTCCCAGCAGTGGGATAGTAACAGGCCGCTACTTACTTACTTTTTTACCTTATTTACTATATTTTTATTATACCCTGTTATATTTGTTATGTCTTTTTTCCTTTTTGATTATAATAATAGTTACTTGTATAGTGTGTAGAAATAAAATTATTTCAAATTCAAACTATTCTTTATTTAAATAAAACTGTAAACAAGTGCTTTTGAATCGTCAACTCTACTGCTGGTTCGGAAAGCTGTTCCTACCGAGAAGAACCAGCAAGAAACTCGGCGGTTGCTCTTTTCAAAATATTCTAATTACTAATTAAATTTAGTTATTACTGTTTTGTACAAAGTCGAAGAGTAGCTATGTCCACGCATTCTTATCATCTAAGTAATCCTCAGTAGTATAGTAGACTTTGTGTATTAGACTTTTATTAATAGTGTTTTTAAGCTGCTGTAATGGCAAAGCTAAAATTGTTAGCGGAATTTTATTATAGAATCTTATACCCAAACTCACAAATGGCTTACGTACTTTTGCATACCTAATACATGCAGGATTCGTAAATACGTCTGCACAACAAACCTCCACCACAATACACACACAATCATTCACTACCACAATCTCAATAATAGTTTCGTTTCATAACTGAATCGTCCATTATCGCGGATTATAGCAATAATTAATGTATTGAAACCGGCTATACTCACGTGTTATTTTATCGGATGAGCCCGACTAGTTACTGAACTACCGACTAGAACTGCTACACGCAGTTCGCGCCGCGATAACGCCGCGTAAAGAGCTCATGAATAAGAGCCCCGTATGGGCTTGAAACTAGTCGGGCTCATCCGATAAAATAACACGTGAGTATAGCCGGTTTCTATACATTAATTATGAATTCCACTCACGATAGTTTAAATTCAAAAATAGCAATAATTATTATTATTTTTGTATATGGATCTACGTATAGTAACAACTAATCTATCTATACTTATAATAAATCTGTAGAAAGGTCAATTCTGTAACTGGAATATATTTCCAAAATAACTATCAGGGGGTGATTAGGGATCGATACTGATGCCAAAAATGCAATCAGTAAAAATTTTGTCTGTCTGTCTGTCTGTCTGTCTGTCTGTCTGTCTGTCTGTCTGTATAACCGTTATAGAAACAAAAACTACTCGACGGATTTTAACGAAACTCGGTACAATTTTTTTTCATACTCCTGGGCTGGTGCAATAATGAATTGGTCACTCTGTACAACCGCATACCCGATTATCCCTTCATTTCGTCCCAGCTTTTATTTAATACTAGCAATCGCCAGCGGCTCCGCCCGCGTGGAAAGATTAAAACCGTAATGTAATCTTTTGACAACCATAAAAATGGTTAAATTGGGTTGACCTTAAAAGCTAGACGTATGATGTGACAGACTTTTATGTAGAAATTTTAGAGGGGAACAATTTTGTAATATATGATTTTTGAATAACTATCACCGATTACTTAGTGCACGCAAGGAAAGCTTTAAATGTTGCTGTTTTCATAATATTTTTATTTCTGCTCCTCTCCTATACATCTTAGCGTGATGTTATATAATCTTTAACCCTCCTCAATAAATGGACTATCTTACACTGAAAGAATTTTTTAAATCGGTCTGGTAGTTGCTGACATTACCGCGTTCAAACAATCAAACAAACAAACTCTTTAGCTTTATATATTAGTAGGTATAGATAGAACCTTATTTTTTATTTATAGAATTAGGCGTTACTTTGCGGAGATCCATAATACAAAAGTAATAATAAAAATTATTTTGCTATAATCCGCGATGAAGTAAAATAGAAAATATATATAATGCTAAATGTAGAGTGGACAATCGATCGCAAATCGCAATGCGATTTTGCGATTTTGGTCGTGGAGTCTATCTCCTGATGATGCTTCGGTTGCAGGGCGAAACAATTGTTGAGTTTGTGATAGTGAATTTATATAGTGCTTGTGTATTGTGGTGGCGGTGGTGGAGGTTTGTGCATGAGTTTTTTACGAATCCTGCATGTATCAGGTATGATAACCGATTGTCCACTCTACATTTAGCATTATATATATTTTCTATTTTACTTCATCGCGGATTATAGCAAAATAATTTTTATTATTACTTTTGTAACCTTATTTTTCTTCAGAAGTTTATAATTTGGTCACGGACCTACCACGCTGCTAACGCGGAAGTAACGTGCAACTTAAAACACTTAAAACAAAAGTTCAATAAACAATAACATAACATAAAAACAATGCCATATCAAACATAAGTAAACGATAAAATTTTAACAAAAACACGCAAAATTACCGCCAACGAAGATCTCAAGAACAATGTACCCTAAGCCGCAAACTTGTATCCAAAATGTTATAAGTTAATAAAGGTTACATTTGGGGACCTGCGTGGTTCGCCGTACAGATCGATAAATCACAGCGGTTCTTGTTGTGACAGAGGAACACAAGGCAGTGGGGTGCCTCTGTGTGGTCCGTTCACGCGAATATAGAGTTTTTTAAATATCTCTCTAGAGCCTGTAAAGAGTAGCGATTATTTTTAAATTTAGTCCATCTTAAGTATTCCATACTTATGATGGGTGGTCCAACTATAACGTATGATGTTAATTAATACTTTAAGTCTTACATGTTTGCGTATTTATATAATTAGGGGTTTACTTTACGGAAATCCCTAATACAAAAGTAATAATATAATTATTCTGGTATAATACGCGATTAAGTAAATAGAAGAAGAAGAAGAAGAAGAAGAATACTCTTTATTGTACACACAGAACAGAATTTTTTTTTACAGACATTTATAAAAATACAGGTACAATAAGGCGGCCTTATCGCTAACCAGCGATTTCTTCCAGGCAACAGGCAACAGGCATTAAATATATATAATGTTAACTGTTGAGTGGATAATCCGTTTTCATACCTAGTACATGCAGGATTCGTAAAAACACATGCACAAACCTCCACCACTGTCATCATAATACGCAAACACTACACACGTTCACTGTCACATAGTTCACTATCACATACTCAACAATCGCTTCGCCCCACAACCGAAGCATCATCAAGAAATAGATTCACGACAAAGCCGCAAAGCTTTGCGATTTTGTATTATGGACCTTCGCAAAGTAACGTAAGTAAAATCTGTACTGCATCGATATCGTCATCGGGTTAGCCCAAATTATTTAGAAATCTAATATTTATAATTAAATATTAAAAAAAAATATAAAGGTATAAGGTATATTTAATGTTAGGCTGCCTGTTGCATTATATATTTCGTTTATATGCTTTTTTATAGCGTGTACGTGAGATATGTCTATTTAATTTTTTTGTATTCCTTTTAAGATATTTTTGTGCAGTAAAGTACATTTGTTGCTTGTTATAGTTGTGTTTAGGTAGGTGCTTTTTTATTTCAGCCCGGTTTTTAACATATCTCTCCATAGCTATAAATCTTTTTGAAATTAAACATAGCAAATATGTCAAAATATTTCTTTCTGTGTTCATTTTTATGATAACTTTCAGGGTGGTCCTACAAAAAATCGCACCTCAAGTGTCGTCAACAAGTGGACGAATGCGATATTTTGGGTAAATACATAAATTATGCAATACTTCAATCTGCGCATGATTATATCTAATTTTTCAAATATGTTTTAAGACCACTGAAAATGCTCTTAAGCGTTATAGGGGTCATAAACTGAACCTACAAAATAACTTTGCTTTTAGGTAATAATATGTAAAATCGATATTTTTAATCACAATATACAATAATAGAGACGTGAGACTCTTTCGAGTGTGTCGCAGGTTTAAACCCCGGCAGGCACTAAAGAGTTTTTCTGTTAAAACTTATGTGTCTAATTGATAATTGCAATTTATTACACGCTATTCGATAAAGGAAAACATCGTGAGGAAACCTGCATATCCCTAGAATTGTCTAGAGATATGTGTAACCTACCAATCCGCATTGGAGCAGCGTGGTAGGTCTCAGCTCCAAGCCTCTCCAAAATCGGAAAGAGGAGGCCCATGCCCAGCAGTGAGATAGTAACGGGCCGTTACTTTCCTTATACAATAATATGAAAAGTTAATTGTTTTTCTTCAATGTACCTTTGTATAAGTGCTTTACAAGTTTATGACCGCTTCCATATCTGTCGATTCTCAAAAGTAGCAAATATTTAAAAAAAAAGTAAAATATATACTTTCGAACTATAAAGGGGAAAATTTTATAAAAAAATCTATATCTATTATTATAAAACAAAGTCCCCAAAGCTGTCTTTATATATGTGATCGATTTTCACAAAATCTACTCAACGGATTTTCGAATGGTTTTTACTAAAGTGTAGTGCAATTTTTCCGAAAGGTTTAGGATAATAGTAATTACAGTTAGGTATATGTAAATTGTGTTGAAGAGGTCACGCAGTTGTAAAACTCGTCTGCTGGCAACTTTAGTCGCGTGCGCCGCGCAAAACAACAGAGATACACTAAAGTAATGTACTAGAGAATTGTAGATCTACAAAAATACTAGAAAAAAGTCCGCAACAGCGTCTCTCTATCTCTTATGGTTAACTCACAATAACTAGTTATACTTTTAAAATTTTTATTCGGGAAAATTTTTGTGACATACCTATTCATTAATGTATAGATTCCGTCTATACTCACGTCTTATTTTATCGGATGAGCCCGACTAGTTTGTATACATTAATTATGAATAACACTCACGATAGTTTAAATTCAAAAGACACCTACCTATTTATTTTCACGCAGGTTATTCCGCTGGTATAGCTAGTACTATATAATTTTGTAAAATAATGTTTAATTCATTAAATCAAAAAAGGGCGTACATTCGAAAAGCTTTAATAACGCATAATGCAAATCGTGTGAAAATCGTTGTATGTAAGTAAATTATATTTAAAATAACGAATTTATGAGTGTTTCCCCGACAAATTATCAAAGTTCAAATATTCTTCATTCAATATATATCTTCCTTAATTCGTTAACTCTGGCGCTAATCCTTTTATATGGATTAGCGCCAGAGTTAACGAATTATAGGACAGAATGGAAGAGAAAACCATGTTCTGCCGACCCCACTTAGAGTGGGATAAGGACAGCTATACCAGCGGAATAACCTGCGTGAAAATAAATAGGTAGGTGTCTTTTGAATTTAAACTATCGTGAGTGTTATTCATAATTAATGTATACAAACTAGTTGGGCTCATCTTTCTTTATATGCATGTCACACTTCACACAATCCAACCATCTCTTAATAGGCCTCTAGTCACATATCCATCCACATTCAAATTTAACACTCGTTTGGTCACACGATTTTCATCCCTCCTCATTACATGTCCATACCATCTTCAGCTTTCAGACTTCCCCTTATATTCTCGTTTCGTATTTTATCCAGTTTTTTCACACCACACATCCACCTTAACATTCTCATTACTTTTCTGTCATTCGCCTTTTTCATTGCCCAAGATTCTTATCCATACAATATGCGGTCATATGACTGCTTTATAAATTTTTCCCTTAACTTTAAGAGGTATTAGAGGGTCACATATCGTTCCTGAGACCTGCCACCACTTCTTTCTTTCTTTTTTTTACCCACATCTAGGTCTATTTCACTGTAGTTTTGAAAAAGCGAACTAATGTACCGAGTTCAGTTAATGTAGAGAGTTCCGTCGTGACCACGATCCATGCAACTGGGTGGAAATATCGGCGAATCAAAACAAATTACCGTGGTATGTACCCGAAACTAATAATTTATAATTATGTCTTCAAACCACGAATATTCAAGTATAAAATCATTAATGTACCGAAAATCAGAGCAGACTAGCAAAATTTCCCCATCCAAAATGATCTGGGAGAAATTGGAGGTAATTTGTAATTGGGTTTAAAAAGCGCTTTAGAATTGTTAAATTGTAATGAAGTCTCTGTTAATCTGTAAGTTTTTTGTAAGATTGTTAATCTGTGAGATTTGTTGTTACTTCGATTTCCAGAGAAATGCTGTACTAAGGACGAAAGAGTATGAACTTTACGAGCTATTTATATGTTAAGGAAATTATTAAAAAATATATTTGTTTCTTTAGCAATTACATAGACAATCATTTACTTTTTTTCATTACTAAGAAATAAAAGATTGCAGATTGATCCTAGAAATTAAAACCTTCCGAAGCGGAGGTGACGATGTATGTGCCTAGAGATTTTATTTTGTATTTTAAAGAAAATTAGACGAATTAGGCACCGTGTTTATTAATAAGTATTTAGGTTAATTGTAAATATTTTACAGTATAAATACAATCGGTTTTTAATAAATACATTTTTCCGATACCTACTCTTTTTTAAATATAGAAATAATGCAGCCTATATGTGCAGCTGAAAGGTGTATATAAGACCTTTTTTTGCTATACGACTTGTACCGTGAAATCAATGATAGGTACATGCTAATTATATTCGAAATTTAATTTATTTAATAATATTATAATAAAAAATATATAATTAAGGATTAGTTTTTTTTAATATATGCTGCCATTAGGCAGTATTGTAATCGTTCAGGATCTCGAAATTTTTTTTCGTCGTCGTCGCACCTCCTCCATATTTCCCACAGCCTTCCGCTTTCCCGCGTCACGCGTCACATTGGGAGGCACCCGCCAAAAGCCCTCCAATCAACATATACGCCATGTTGTTAACGGGGCGGGATATAAACTCCTGTTATAGCGCGGTCTCGGTCCCACACCTCCGCCCTCTCGCTCGCACGCAGCGCGCTCTCATTGGCAGGCGCGCAATTAAGCGCGGGAATTCGAATTCTATTTTTGAAGTAAATGTTTTTTCAGCGCTTGTTTATGGTTAGGCGGCCGCGCAATGACGCCAATTGAAACGACACCTGTCTCATTCAGAGCGCTCCTTCAGCGTGGTCCTTTTTCATTTCGCCGGTTAGTAAGATGGCGGCGCAAGTAGCACATAACGTAAATTTATCAGAGATTTATGACGTCGAATTAACACGTTGTGGCGATGTTTGATGGATTTATGGGTGGTGGGTGATTAATCGGGGATGTCTGGAAATATCGCAGGTGGGCGGGTGCTGCTCCCGTTTTTTATTGTTAAGACAGGTTAGGTAGTCTATTAGGGTATTTGGCGATGAGAAATTAATGGAGTCTACATCGCGTTGGTAATGTGCTATTATTATGATGTTTTCAGGTAATAGACCGACTTGACTTGGAAAAACGACATCTTAGTTTTTATCTGCGTTGTATAAGGTATTTTAATTGGTCAACATTAAAAGTTTATACCATTAGAAATAAGTTAGGAACTGATGATATAAATAAAACTGTTCAATTTGCCTGGAATATTTCTAGATAAGTCACGATTCTTAGGTTAGCACATAAAACGCCAAGGGTTCGGAAAAAGTGTTTAGGTATAATTTATTTTAAAAATATTCTTTATTCAAGTAAATTTAAAGTATTGTAAGCAATTGCTTTTATTACTATAGGAATTACTTGATTATTTTATCAAAAATAGAATGATTTATAAAAGTAGGCGTCACTTAGCGGAAATCTATACAAAACTAAATTTAAATTCGAAATTCAATATATTCATTGTTCAAATAAACTTGTAAACAAGTGCTTTTGAATCGTCAACTCTACTGCTGGTTCGTAAAGCTGTTTCTACCGATAAGAGCCAGCAAGAAACTCGGCGGTTGCTCTTTTAAAAATATAATTCTTTAATATCTTATACAGGGTGGAAGAGTAGCTATATCCACATATTCTTATCTTCATTTATCTTTTCAAACTGATGTAATGGCAAAGCTAAAATTGATTGCGGAATGTTATCATAGAATCTTATACCCAAACCCACAAACGACTTACGTACTTTAGCAAGGCGTAAAGCAGGAGCCGCAAGATTATGTCAGTTCCTACTTTGTCTATTATATAGATTTTAGTCTTTAGACTCTGTGGGATGTATTTTATGGTTTCAGATTTTAAAGCTTATATTAAACACAATTTGTTGTTAGTTAGCTAACTTAAAGTAAAAATGAGGTTTTTCCTTTGGCTATAGAGCAAAAACAGAAGAAGCTTGAGTCCTTACAGATAGATAAAATATATTATAGAATATTTTATTACTTAAATATTACTCAAACGAAGACGGATATATCAAGTTTTTTATTTTATTTTTATTTACAGCAAAAATGTACAAGTTATATCTATCTTAAATTACTTACACGCTAGGACTATACAAATCATGCCCACGTGGAATGGTCCCAAGAATGCTGGCAGCGTTTCCGCGCTGAATCGCTAAGCTGATTCTTTGTGCGAAAAAGGAGCCAGCCCTCTTGTCACCTGAAGAGGCAATCAACCGAGGTGTTAAAACGGATAAAAAATTTTTTGCACTTTGACACCATGGCCCTAGGGTCTCGACTGCAAACGGCACAAATATATAACTCTCGATGAGAGATGCATACTTCCGCCGTTTGCCGGTTTCGGCCATTTCCGTCGCAGCTCCAGGTCTTGACGCTGTTTCCCTGATATGGGACGAGGCTAACGTATCAACGCATGTCGCGTCCCACATCAAGTTTAAAATATTCTTAATCTACTGTTTCATCTGTGGTCTATGAACTTTATTTCATCGCATCTTTAATCTATGTTTTAATGTTGTTAAAAAGCAACAGATATAATCAAACAACAGCTTACGTCTGTAACTTATTTGAATATTTAAATAAATATTAACTGTAAACCGCAAATTTAGAATTAAATACATAGCATGTAGTTTTTCTTTTTACAATATGATATGACTTAGAAGCGCCGGTTAGTAAAGAAAAGTGTTTGAAATACTAGTCAGGGCAAGCTATACAGTTAAAATAGATTCGGGAAATATAAAAAAAATATTTATTGTTTCTGGTGAAGACTAGAAGAGTATATGTACTATTAATAACACGGTTGAAACGACGCAAAATGTCTTATTTTTGTTTATTTACTCAGATATAAAAAAAATAAAAATAAAATAACTAAACTTATTTTGATTAAATTTAGCACACATTTGGTGTATGAGTGGCCCGTTGGCACAGTTGGCAGTGACCCTGCCTTCAGCTCCGCGGGTCGCGGGTTATATTCAAGGGCCAAAATTTTCTATAAACGATTTGTAAGTTCTTCGAGTCGATATATATATTTAGGGGTTTGTATTTAAAGTTATACATGTATATATTTAGCAGTTGTCTGTCAGCCATAACACAAGTATTAAGTTACTTAGTTTGGGGACGGACAGCCGCGTGTATAAAAGTATTTTATATTTATATTTATTTATATAATTACAAAAACACCGGAACTCCGCCTGTAATATTAAAAAAATATGTATATTGACACAATCAATGAATTGAATGACGAACAAAGACTGTATGCAACTGAATCATTTTAGCAATATATAGGAAGACTCCACCGGAAACAACACGACACAGTGTTGCCACCATTTGAGTCGATGGGCGCGATACTCATTTCATGACGGTGTTGCTATAAAATACAAAGCGAAAGTCATAGGCGACAACACATAATAAGACATTATTAACATATAATTAATAATATATAATCAGATATTGTTTATTTATTTAGTGTTTGTCCTGAAGTAAACAACTTCCATATAAGACCAGCCTACAGAAAGGTTTTAATTAAGTGTAAAAGATATTCTTATACGTATAGCATATTACATAATTGAACATTATTTGGATAATACAAATGTCTTGATTTGCAAATCCTTTCATCTTCATACAAGACTGCGGTTTAATAAATGTTTAAAAATGTTAAAAAAATGTTTAAAAGATTGACCGCCGAGTTTCTTTCTGGTTCGGTAAGAGCACTATTCCGAACCAGTTGTAGCTTCATTAATCATATTGATCCTTGACGATTTAAAAGAGTTGAAAGAGCAATATTAGCTTATTTGAATAATTAAAACGACGCAAATTGAATTGATTTGATAGAAAAGATGGAATAAACGGTTACGGAATTGCTACTTTTAAAAAACAAAATTGAAAGAAGTAAAGATTTAATATTTGACTGGCCCGTTGGCGTAGTGGGTAGTGACACTGCCTTCAGCTCCGCGGGTCGCGGGTTTGATTCCCGCCGAGGGCCAACATATTCTCTAAATGAATTTGTTGTTCTTTGAGCCTGGGTGTATATTTGTATTTAAGTATGTATTTAAAAATTATATAAGTATATATTCACCAGTTCTCTGTCTACCAAAACACAAGTATTAAGTTACTTATTTTGGGGATTTTATATATTTATTTATTTTATTTATTAATTTTTTTTTTTAAAGAGCAATCTATACTAATATATAAAATGCGCGTTTGAACGCGCTTATCTCAGGAACTACTGGACCGATTTAAAAAAATTCTTTCAGTGTGAGATAGTCCATTTATCAAGTATTAAGTTACTTACTTTGGGGACGGACGACCGTGTGTGTAAGTGTCCCATATATTTATATTTATATTTAATATTGATCCTTGACGATTCGAAAGTGCTTGAAAGAGCTTATTTGAATAAAGATTATTTTGATTTGATTTGCCTTTACCTTTACAGTAATTTAAATCCTAATTATAAATATTTCTTTATAGGCTAGCAATTGCCTCAAGAATCTTGAAGAATGAGTAATAAGTACGGACGGGTCGAAATTAACCGGCCAACAGTAATATTTATGAAGTGAGTAAAACCGGAACATATTCATTATTAATATTCATCACTACTAGGAGATAGGCGAAATAAAATATTGTATGTATAATTAATTATAATTTTGAATAATATATATTTGAAGTTTGTAATAAACTTATAGACTTTAATAACAGAAAATACACACACCCGTTACGGTGTTTAATATATAAAAAAAATGTATATTTATTTAATTTATTTAGAATGTCTAACATTGTTTTATACAATATAAAAAGAGAAGAATAGGTAAATAAATTAATGACGAATGAATTGAATGGATTCAAAGAACTTAGGCCTTAACGGACTTAAATTATTTCCAGGCCGTTAATAAACTATTATAAAAAAGGATTTAAAGTAAAAATTTAAACTTATAAAATAATAATTATTTTTTCTTATTAAATCCTCTATTAACTTTCATCATCGTCGGCGCAACATGTTATAAATATTTCACATGATTTGGTTAAAATACGAAACACAATTTTTTTCATCCTGATGCTAGATCAGGCTTCAATTTTATCAAATTTCATTACTATTCCTTCAGCGGATTAGCCAAGGAGGTCTAATCAACATTCTTCTGCTCGTATCCCTCTCTGAGAGGGGTCGGCACAACATGTTATGTGATTTGGATATGTATTTTACGAACGGCTGCCTGTCCAACGTCAATTTAACTTACCTCGCCTTTATCACACCTCGGTAAGAAAGAGGGTGGTCTATTCTACTTAGCCGGATACAACATGGCAAGTCAACTTACCTTAGTAGCCTTTTACGACACCTCGGTAAAAAATAGGGTTGTCTATTCTATTCAGCCGGATACCACACGGCAGCCGCAAAAGTCAGGCGGTCGTTGACATATGTAGCGTAGTTTTTACTTTTGCAGTGTCTTCGTTGCCATTGTATAAGTGCATTTTATAGTTCCGAATAAATTTCATTTCAATAATTTATAGAATTAGGCGTTACTTAGCAGAGATCCATAATACAAAAGTAATAGTAAAATTATTTTGCTATAAACCGCGATGAAGTAAAATAGAAAATATATATAACGCTAAATGTAGAGTGGACAATCCGTTTTCAAACCTGATAAATGCAGGATTCGTAAAAACACATGCACAAACCTCCACCACCGCCACCACAATACACAAGCACTACATACTTTTTGAATGTGTGGATATAGCTCGCTTAGACCCTGTACAAGACAGTAATGAATAAATGTAACTAGTCATAATAATTATATTTTTAGAAGAGCAACCGCCGAGTTTCTTGTTGGCTCTTCTCGGTAGGAACAGCTTTCCGAACCAGCAGTAGAATTGACGATTCAAAAGCACTTGTTTACAAGTTTATTTGAATAAAGAATATTTTGAATTTGAATATGTTCACTGTCACAAACTCGCTTTTTTTAATTTTATTTCGTTAGCCAAGGTACGAGTACAAATATGTTTCATTAACGCAACTCAAAGTATTTCCAGACAAATTAATCTTTGTAGAAACTTAAATCTCTCAACAAGCACATTATCACTTCGGACGGATACGAAAACTCGTTTTTAAAGTTAATTTTAGACTGCGTCGTTTATCTGACTGAACAATTTTTTAATTCGTCCCAAGACAAATTTAATGGTATCAAAAAAAGAACAGATTTTGATATCGCCGTATTAAAAACATGATTAAACATTTCCAAAATAACTAATATAATCCTTAAAATAAATATATTTGTACTTTTAGGCCCTGTTTCACAAGTTACTGATAAAGTGTCGGATAGTTAACCGACAAATAAACTAAGTAGCAAATAAATGAATCTAAAAAGATACTCTAAAAAGTGGATAATTGAAAAAAAATCGCGGCCATTTTGAAATAGGTATTTGCTATCCAGTGGATAAACAAAATAGCAGCCACATGATCTACCTGTTAACTTATTGGGGACTTTGAGTGCTGAATAAGACTATCAGAAACCTGAGAAACTCAAAATTTCGAGATATGTGTCAGATATATTCCGAATAAGCTGACAGTTTATTGGTAATTTGTAAAACAGGCCCTTAACATGAAGTGTCCATAACAGGGATGCTAAAAGTTTGCGTCTTAAAGTTGAGTTTTCTGCTAAAACTTATGTATTAATACTTAAAACTGATAATTGCAATTTATCACACTTTTTTCGTTTAAGGAAAACATCATGAGAAAACCTGCATATTTCCAGAAAATTCTGGTGGTATGTATAACCTTTATATATAATACCTATATCATCATCCTCCTGCCCTTATCCCACTCTAAGTGGGGTCGGCACATGTTTGAAACATGTTGTCATATGATTTGACTACGTATTTTACGACCGGTCGCCTGCCTGACGTCATCATATCTAAGTCGTATTTTACGACTCCTCGGTAAGAAAGAGGGTGGTCTATTTTACTCAACCGGATACCTACACGGCGGGTCAACTTACCTTAGTTGTATTTTACGACACCTCGGTAAGAAATGAGGGTGGTACTATTCTATTCAGCCGGATACCACACGGCGTTATAAATAATACCTATATATAATCGCGGTGGGTTTTAAACTAACCCAAACCTTGTTTCACCAACCCTTCTCTCAGAAAAGAGGGAAGAGTCCTTTGCCCAGCGATGGGATATCAACGGGCCACAACTTTTACATAATTTTTAGAATTAAGCGTTACTTTGCGGAGTTCCATAATACAAAAGTAATAATGAAATGATTTAGATAATTTATAGAATTAAGCGTTACTTTGCTGAGATTCATATTACAAAAGTAACCACAAAATTATTTTTCAATGATTTAGCTATAATCCGTGATAAATAATTTTAAATGTTATTATGACTTTTGCAAAATACGACTAAGGTAAGTTGACGTCATGCAGGCGGCCGGTTGTAAAATACGAAGCCAAATCATGTGACAACATCTTTGTAACATGTTGTGCCGACCCCACTTAGAGTGGGATAAGGGCAGGAGGATGAAATTATTTTACTTTTGCACTACTTTTACCTTAATTGGAACTAATTTCTTTTTAAATATCTTATCTTTATATAAACTAGCTTGAAATTTTAAAAATAAAAACAGTTATCGTGAGTTTAATTAAAAGAGATTTTTGAATAACTTTCACCGTTTATTTAGCGCACGCAAGGAAAGCTTTAAATTTTCCTATTTTGCAATATTTTTTTATTACTGCTCCTTTCCTATTCATCTAAGCGTGATGTTATTTGTCTATAATATATGTATAGTCTATAGACTTCCTCAATAAATGGACTATCTTACACTCAAAGAATTTTTCAAATCGGTCCAGTAGTTCCTGAGATTAGCGCGTTCAAACAATCTAACAAACAAACAAACTTTAGATTTATTAGATGTACTACCGAAATATTTGTACGCGCATATCTTAGAAATTACTGAACCAAATTCGATAAATTTGTTTTATGTGTTCGTTATCGTGAGAAGCTTTGAAAAAAAAAACAAAAATAATATGGCGGTATAAATTGAAAATATATATTTTTTCATTTATTTAATAATTTAAACAATTTATTAACAAATGTTACTTAATACTATAAAAAACCACAAAGGTTTGTACCTACTGTTACTGTCATCATAATATATACTACAGTATTAGCAGTAGAGTTGACGATTCAAAAGCACTTGTTTACAAGTTTATTTGAATAAAGAATATTTTGAATTTGAATTTAATTTGAATATTAACCGGTTGTCTGTATTATTTAATAATTTTATATTATTCCATTTCTATATTATTCCATTTTCAAATTAGCCTGTAAGTTACTTATAATTCAACGGATATGAATTTTGTTTACTCGCGATGATAATATTTGTGTTGTAATATAGAACAATAAATATAGTGATAGGAAATATATGCAAATATTTAGACGTTAGCTATGAGATAAACGCCATTGAAATGTTGATTTTGCAATTATTGTGCCGGTAGTTTAATATTGAAGCTACGTAGGAGGCTTTTGTTTTTCATATTGTTAGGCAATTAGCTTTTATCGTTTTCAGAGAGTTATATTAAACAGGGAATAGAAGAATTCGAACGATTAACGTAGAGGCTATTTGCATAAGGAAATACAATCTTTAAAGACTTATCCTACACATGCAGGATTAGTTACCGCACATAAAAAAACACAACCACCAACACACTATACAAGCATTACACACATTCACTAAGACAATCTCGAAGATCGTTTCGCACGTATCTGAAACATCATCATGAGATAGACTCTACGACAAAACCGCAATTTTGATTATGCAAAATCTAATGAAAATATTATTTTGCTATAATCCACGATAAAAGAAAATATAAGTAATATCCACTCAATTTAGAGTGTACTATCCGTTCTCATATCTAATACATGCAGAATTTGTAAAAACTCATGCACCACCCGTTCAATAACACTACAAAACATTACACATATTAAACACTACAATCTCTTGATTTTGAATTTGATTTGATGATAATTTAAGTCCGCGTGATTCCCTGCTAGAGAAGTTTAAGGAAATAGGTAATCTTACATTTGCTTCACAGTACATTTTAAGCAATTTAATTTATGTACATAAAAATATAAAGAATTATAAAACGATAGATGATTTATCTATCTGTAAGGACTCAAGCTTCTTCTGTTTTTGCCCTATAAACAAAGGAAAAACCTCAAGTTAAACCTCAAAACTTTAAGTTAGCTAACTAACAACAAATTGTGTTTAATATAAGCTTTAAAATCTGAAACCATAAATAATACTTACATCCCACAGAGTCTAAAGACTAAAATCTATATAATAGACAAAGCAGGAACCGATATAAGCTTGCGGCTCCTGCTTTGCGCCTTGCAAAAGTACGTAAGTCGTTTGTGGGTTTGGGTATAACATTCTATAATAAAATTCCGCAATCAATTTTAGCTTTCCATTACAGCAGTTAAAACACTATTAATAAAAGGCTAATACAGAAAGCCTACTATACTATTGAGGAATACTTGGATGATAAAAATGCATGGACGTAGCTTCTCTTCGACTCTGTACAAGACAGTAATAACTAATGTAACTAGTAATAATAATTATATTTTTAAAAGAGCAACCGCCGAGTTTCTTGCTGGCTCTTCTCGGTAGGAACAGCTTTCCGAACCAGCAGTAGCGTTGACGATTCAAAAGCACTTGTTTACAAGTTTATTTGAATAAAGAATATTTTGAATTTGAATTATAGAATTATTCTAATTTGTCCTAATTTAAAGCTTGAGGCAACGCATCAATATGATTTTTATCATATAGTATGTAAAAGCTACTTTATACAATACTGAAGTACTTGTAAACAAAATAAAGGGTACAAACTAGTATTATAATAAAGTGGTTACGGTATATCGTTATTTGTGGTATCTAATATCGGAATGACATGTTTTAGCAAAATTGACATGTGTTTGACAGCGTTAGATTGCGAGGGCTTGATTATACAGGGTGTATAAAATATATTATACAAAATAATACTTGTTTTAGTTGTTGGAGATATCTATCTATAGATTTTTGATATGGATGCGTATAATTTGAACTGATGAACTCGGTTAACTGAAAAAGCCGTGTGGTTACCAGCTGAGTAGAATAGACCACCATTTCTTAGCGAGGTGTCGTAAAAGGCGACTAAGGTAAGTCAACTCGCTGTGTGGTATACGGTTTAGTAGAATAGACCACCCTCTTACCGAGGTGTCGTAAAATGCGGCTAAGATGACGTCTTGAAGTTGTGAAGTGAAGAAAGTGGAGTTATGAAGTTGACGTCAGGCAGGCGGCCGGTCGTAAAAACGCAGCCAAATCATGTGACAGCATGTATATAGCATGTTGTGCCGACCCCTCTTAGAGTGGGATAAGGGCAGGAGAATGATATTTTCTATTTACTTTATCGCAGATTATAACAAAATAATTTTATTATTACTTTTGTAATGGTTCGGTGGCAATGAAAATTACCAAAAGGATTTTAAATATGAATGAATAATGGATCTATGGATAGAGGGAGGCCGAAATGAAATAAAGGAGTAGCGGAGTAGTTAGTAGTAGGTAATTTTAATATTTGTACCTATATAAAATTGTATTAATTTGCTCTAAAATTTTAAAAAGACTAAAAGAGTGCGTTACTATAAAATTACGCGACTTTTGTTTAACGTTATTTTCGTCAATTAGTTCTGTATTTTTCATTTAATATTTGTGTTTTTTTTATCTGTATTTAGACTTTGAGCTGAAAATCGTGAAAAAAAATGGTTTAAAAGGCTACAACATTTCATTGTGGTTAAAATTCAGAAAATAACTTTTCATACTTTTCAAGTCGGTTAAATCTCAGATGGAGTTGATCAGCATGAAAATTGATAAAAAAAAATTCTAACCACTTTTATACAGTACTAGTCGTAGCCGCGATTCGCATGAAATTTAGTGTTAAATAACCCTAAATTATTATCTGTTTTTAAAGGAATAAACAGGATTTATTTTATCCTATATATTCAAAATACTCAAAATATTCTTTATTCAAATAAACTTGTAAACAAGTGCTTTTGAATCGTCAACTCTACTGCTGGTTCGGAAAGCTGTTCCTACCGAGAAGAGCCAGCAAGAAACTCGGCGGTTGCTCTTTTAAAAATATAATTCTTAATATTATTTACATTAAGTCGTTACTGTCTTGTATAGGTTCAAAGAGAGCTATATCCACACATTCTTATCTTCTAAATAATCTTCAAGAGTATAGTAGGCTTTCTGTATCAGCCTCTTTTTAACAGTGTTTTTAAACTGCTGTAATGCTATATATATGCTATAAGCTTACAGTCTAGTATATAAGCCTTAATTACGCCAAATTTTATGTATATTGGTTCATCAGATAAGCCGTGAAAACGTAACTTTCCCATTTAATTGATAATTTAATCAATATTAGTTTAGATATTAGTTACTTTTTATTTTTAAGTTATCCGCCTATTTTCTTGCTGGTTCTTTTCGGTAGGAGGAAATTACCGAAAAAGCGGTAGATTTTACATTTGACAGTTCAATAATACTGGAATTAGTCTACTTGTATACATAATATTTGAAATGAAAATGAAATGAAATGAAAATGAAATGAAATGAAATGAAAATATATTTATTCCACAAAAGTGCTAACAGGACATAAACAAATTAAACTAAAGCTAAATAAATATTAATAAATGAATAAATGTCCGTAGCACAATGCAGACTAGGCTTTAGACCAGTGTTTCCCGACCTTATTTGGTCCATGCCCCACGTTATAAATTATTTTGACCCCCTAAGTAACTAGCATACATAAATTTTAATATTAAAAATTGAATTGTCCTCTTAAAGAACATAAATAATAGGTTTTAGGAAGAAAAATTGCTTTTTTTTGTTGTTAAATTTGGCACTGACATCTAGCATTGCACTTAAATGGCCCAGAGTGAAAGGCTTAAACTCGTATCGAGTTGCCCTCCCTTAACCATCAAATTGCCCCCTGTGGGTCGTGGGCCCCATGTTGGGAAACACTGCTTTAGACTCAGCATAATACTGTGTGCCCCGACAGGAAGCACACAGAACTGATTTTCAGCTAAAGCCTAGTGAGGTACGTCACGGACGACTGACTAACACTACAGATTAATAAAACATATAAATATATAGCCGTATAAAATCTATAAATAAGTAATTATGCTATCTTTCATTATATAGGTATACACACAAAATTTATATTAAGATTTTTTTTATTTTATATTTTGCATTGGAATTAGTTTTTTTCATGTTTTGGAATTGTTTTTTGTAACGGAGATACTTAAAAGATTGTAGAATAATATAGGATACATTTTTATCTCGTTACTGGAGTTCAAGCACAATTTGTAAGCAGAAGTTAGTATAATAACAATAATTTTTCTAGTTAATTTGGTTTTACAAAAAAAAATGTTTAACTCAGTTTACGCCTAAATCCGCAGTTTATGATTATAGCGCCATTTTAAATATACAAATGATTTTAAAACGAAATGAGCAGATTAAACCCGCTTTTTCCTACGTTTAAAACGTAAAGTACGATTTAGAAAAAAGTTATAACCGCTGTTGAAAAACATGTATTTCGCTTGTTTGTATATATTAGGAGATCTTGTAGGCGTATAGCGGTACTATCTGTGAAATCATGCAGACTAGCCAGCAGACAAAACTAGCTGTAAGCTATAAACCAGACAACCATTTTCAAAATATTTAGATAATTACGCATTATTCAATCACTTCCGGCCTACGTTAGGAACATTCGGTGAAGGAATAGAAATAATTTTATTACAAAAAGCGAGCAACGAAGGCTCGTGTTGAAGTGATTTAGTACAAGCTGATGATACTCGGCTGAATTTAGCCGTTGATAGCTCGTTCTTATTTCGCTTTAATTATAAAACGACTACGGACATTACGTTTGACATTAAGCCAAATTGTCGAAGTAACTGTTTCGTGTGATTAATCTTTTGAAATTTAATAAACAAGCGATGCGCCGCCGCGTACGCGTTTCGCGCCAAAGCGAACGTCACTTTGACGTATCGCAGCGAGGACGCCTTGATTGCCGCGCATTACTTTCGCAGTACAGTTTATTCCAATCAAGGTGCGGTTAAATCATAGCTTTTATTTCTTATTACCCCGCTTTGGCGAAATTCTGCGCAATTTGCAAACGCACGTTTCGCAACGTCGCTAATTTCGGGCTCAGCGCAGGCGTTTACGCGGGCCGTGACACCTGATTGACAGGTGAAAGGGCGCGAATTAGCGAGCGTTCAGAAACCGATCTCTCGCGCTCATTGTGCCAAGCCTTTACGTATAAATGCATATATTTAAAGATAAATAACGGATAGAAATAGGGATAAAACGGCACACGCTGTGTTTACAGTCTATTAGTTGTTGCGCATAATAATTTAGATTTTAGGGCGAAAGTGTTGAATTAGCTGAGGTAGTCCATTAGGCGCCGTCGGGTGACATATGCTGCCGAGTGTCCATAGATAAGATAGACCCGTATGTCATAAATTTTAGCGCTACCGTTTGGCATCCGCCAACAAACAGAGGATGCGGGGATTAGTGGGCAAACATTGTGAGTGTGTTATTAAAACGAAATGTTAGTATGATAAAGACGTAGAACAACAGAGAGACAGAGGCAAACGAGATTTCAGATAGCGCGGCTTAGCGTCGCGGAGACATTATCTCGCGGGATGTGTGCGCAGCGTGCGCGGGAGCGCGGCCTACACGGAATTCCACATTCGAATTTTAAACGGATTCGAAACGAGAACGCTGTTTGAAATAAGAATAAATTATAAAACTTGTACCAACATTAGGCTTACGATAATTTTTTTTGCTCTGTTGTTTTGTTTCTTATCAATGTTCTTTTTTTAAATAAACATAAACGGGATCTTGAACTACTAACCAGACAAAAATAAAATAGTCCATGTCAACGGTTATGATAACATTTAAGCAAGATATTCTGAGATTTTCTATGCTGTTTTCAAAGACAAAACAATAGAACTGTTGACGTCGTAAAAGTCTTAACTGCTGGACGTGGAGGCTTGCGATCTAATATGATTATTCCTAATAACCGACACAAACGCCAAGCGATTTTGTAATCACAGTAGCCTTGCCAACGATATATTATGTGATTATTCTTATAGACACTATCAAGTAAATTTAGGATTATAGATGTGTCAGAGAGTTTTAGCCATATGCTGGTTTCTTCCCAATGTTTATCTTAAATGAAATCGTTTGATTACCTAATTAGTTAATATCAATTGTACACATCAATAAAGAAAAGAGTTTTTCCGCCCAGAGAACCTATTGGAGAGTACAGTTTAGGAACATGTGTTTTCATCAAATCCTAATTGAATCCTGTGAAATCATTGAATTTTCTTTAAAAATTTTGTTCTTTCTTGGTATGGTATTAATCGTATGATGAAGGAAAATATAATAGTGAAGCCTGCATATTCCAAGAAAATGCCTTGGATATGTGTAACGCCAATTCTCATTTGAACCTCATGGCCGGTTTGAGCTCTTTAATCTATATTTGAGGAATAGTAACAGGATTTTTTTTACCTAATACTAATGAGCACATAATATACATTCTTTTAATCCACAATAACAATAGATCGTATCAGATAAACTATAAAATTGATTGGCCACTTCAATATAGGCAATATTCTAATAAGAATATTACTACATGTGAAATTTGCAATAAGAAAGTACTTGTAATGTAAGCGTAATGTGAAGCAATAATTTGTTGTCTTTGGAAATTTACGCCGTGTGGTATCCGGCTGAATAGAATAGCACCACCCTCATTTCTTACCGAGGTGTCGTAAAAGGCGACTAAGGTAAGTTGACCCACCGTTTGGTATCCGGTTTAGTAGAATAGACCACCCTCTTTCTTACCGAGGTGTCGTAAAATACGACAAAGGTAAGTTGACGTCAGGCAGGTGGCCGGTCGTAAAAACGCAGCCAAATCATGTGACAGCATGTTTATAACATGTTGTGCCGACCCCACCTAGAGGGGTGCCAAAGTGGTCGGCCTCCTCGTGGCGCACCCTGGGCAAGCTTAGTCTTGGCGAACGGACCACTGAGGGGTGGCCAATCCAGTTGTCCCTCTGATTAGCAGAGGGCAATCTGGACGGGCCGGGGACTTCGGGGGGGTTGGGGTGAAGTCCCTAATGAGCGACGGGTCCAGTTGGGCTTACTCTAAGTCTGGCTGGACATGGTTACGGCCACCGTCGGCGAAACCCGGAAGCCCAGCAATGGGAACGGGGACCTTCGGGTTGCGAGGAAGAAAACCTCTATAAAAAATTACCCGGTGGGGCGGAAACGCCCACCAAGGCGTTGGGGCCCCTACTTGGGGCGCGATCTCTCCCTGTCGACCGTGGCATAGCAAACACGGTGGGCAGGGAGCGATCGTGGGCAGCGATGGCCTCCCTTAGCTCTGCGGAGGGGGGCGGAGGGAGGCGGCGGAGCGGTTCCACGAACTGTTGTTCTGGATCCAATCTGCTGCTGGTGAGTCCAGGTGTTAGTGACTCGCCGAAGCCCATCGTCTGCCGCCCTAACTGGGGACCTTCGGGTGTTCCGAACGGGGTACATCGGACACCTGGCTTTCAGGTCCCCGAGGCGGTCGGTGCATCTGGTGCTCCCGATGCACCGGTTAGCGGAGGGGGGTTTCTCTTTCGAGGGGCCCCTACCTGGAGGTGTTTATTCTCTGGGATCAGAGCTGTCGGCGGGATGGGGGCAAAATGTACAATGATACCCTGTCCTTGCCATCGGCAGCGTGGTGGAGCACACAGGTCGTTTTAGTCGGTGCGAGTCCGACATAACCGCCGCCTGTCCCCGTCGGGCGGCGGTACCCATAAGGGGTTTTTTCCTGTATAATAAAAAAAAAAAAAAAAAGACCCCACCTAGAGTGGGAAGCAGGAAGATAAAGATGATGAAGATGATGATGATGGAAATTTATATTTATGCGTTTACATTATATGAGAACACGAAAATGGCTTGTATTATTGCAAAACTCGTAACAACTGAACAATTGAAGGCATTAAAGCGAAGCAAACAATTAGTAATAACGCGTGCGTTTGATTTTAAAAGCGCATTGTTGGTAAATGAAGACATGACTCCAGAGACGGGCGACGATTTCCGAACGCAAACACGTTCCGAAATTAAATCGACTTTTGTTACCGCGGGAAATTAATTGTCGGCCGCTCGCCGTGACTAATGTTGCCCGCGGGAATTAATGAACGGAAACTTAAAAAGACAAGCGTCATATTGAAGACCTCCGTCCGAAAATCGAATGCCATCAAATTGCATGGAATTATTATATATAGATAGCTTTGATAGCCCAGCGGTAACACCGTGCGACTTCCGAAAAGGTCGCAGGTTCAAACCCTTATGTGTCTAATTGTTAATTGCAATTTATCATACGCTTTCCGGTGACCTTACCTTAGTCGCCTTTTACGACACCTTGGTAAGAAATGAGGTTGGTCTATTCTATTCAGCCGGATAACACACAGCGTTAATTTACAATACAAAAGTAATAAATATATTATTTTGGGATAAAATTTTATCGCGGTTATAGAAAAATAATGTTTTCATGTGCGTGTAAGTGTAAAAAAATATAATACATAAATATAAAATAAATGAATGATTTTTTCTGCTAATACTTATGTGTCTTATTGGTAATTGCAATTTATCACACGCTTTTCGGTGAAGGAAAACATCGTGAGGAAACCTGCATATCTCTAGAGAATTCTGGGGATATGTGTAACCTACCAATCCGCATTGGAGTAGCGTGGTAGGTCTTAGATTCCATCCTTCTTTCCAAAAACAGAGAGAAGAGCCCTATGCCCAGCTGTGGGATAGTAAGAGAGCATTACTTACTTTTTATATTTAGAGTAGGTGAGCCAAAGGCAGGTCTGTGAGTGTCACAATAAATAATGAGTGGAAAGATGAATCTTATATACTTAATATCAGTGCCCGCGACACTGGCCGCGACAAAATTAGCGTCACAAAGTTTATCCTCCGTAAATCCTGATCGAGGATAAAAAGTACCCTATATATTGCTCTACAACCTGCTCAGTTTATAAGGAAAGTCTTAAAAAATTCGGTTTAGCTGTTTCCGAGAATGTACCCAAATTTTCCTCAAGAATCGCACTACCTCTTAATAAAAACCGTACAAAAATTCGTTCAGTAGATTTTGAAATTGAATATTGAATATTTTGAATATTTTTATTGAATTAACACAACAGTGTTATACACCAAGTACATCGTCATGTAACATTGATAAGATCTTAAAACGAGACAAGTATATACAAAACCTACTATATAGATAGAGACAAAAATAAAAAGCATGTGCGAAGCAAAGTTAGCTTAGAAAGCTTAGAAGAGCGCTCAGTAGCTGATAAATCGACAACTCGCAACAAAGTGACACTTTATAAGGTTTGCAAAAGAACTTTGATTATATAACACACGATATTTTTTTGTATACTTTATTTTTATTTGTCGATTTCTTTAATCTCTCAACAACAATTGATTACAGAAAAACAGCTTTTCGGGACTTTATTTTACAATACGTGTAGATCATTGTCTAATAACACATTTACAAAGAGAGACAAATAATAAATCACATTTGTTTTCTCTTTATTGTCGATGGATACATGTTAGACTGGCTCCTCTACTCTAGTATAATAACTCTATAAGAATTGGCAACATTACGTCAAATTGGCGCGCGAGATTTCTCGTGTTCCAATTTTAAATTCAAATCAGATATTCTTTTATATTTCTTATAAGGATTGGGATACTAGTTTAAAATGAGCACAAACTTTCGTTTATTTATGTTTAGTTCTTTAAACATAAATAAACGAAACGAAAATATTAAAAAATTAAATAAAATTATTTGCAACCTATAAAGAGGTACCTTTTGTTGTTTTTCTGATATAAAAATGGTATAAATAATCTACTGAAATATTAGATATACTCGTAAATTCTATATACCTCATATATTCGAATATATATAATTTTTTTTTCACGTTCATTATCGGACGTTTTCTTTAAGAATTTATACATATATAAATACAAATCATATTAATTTTTATTTACGTGCTTTGTCGATAATTTAAGGAGTCAGTAATACTTTAGATCGTGTTAATTTGATCAAATTATATAATCACATCAAAACTTTATAAGTATGAATTTACAATCATAAAATCATTAAATAGAAAACAGTAAATATAAACTATCTACAAATAATCAAGAAACATACTTTTAATTATTTTGTTGTAATGTTTAGTAGCAAGATAAAAATGTGTAATCTGTGCATCTTTTAAAAAAGTATGTAATGTTTATGTGTATATAATATACACATTATTTTAAAATGCAATCTATACGACGATAATTCGTTTTTATTCGTTGACACATTGAAGGTTTTATTTTTATAGCACCCGCCATTCTTAAACATATATTAACAACCACAGATATCTTATTATTTTTAATACTAAATAAATTGCAAACTCTGCCGAAACATCGAACCTTATACAAAGGTAACGTGATTATCGCGATGTGACCCGGTTGTTTATATTTTAATTATATATTTTAATTAATTTTAACTAAATAAATTTTTTATTTATTTAAACATTTTGGAAACATATAGCTATAAGTTATATATATAAAATTCTATAAGTTAAATGCAATTAAAAGTAACTTAAACCATTAACAGTTTCCTATAAGTGTGATTAAGTACATGAAAATGATATAACGATAAATTATACCTAAGTATACAAAAAATTGGCAAACTTATAAAAAAAATTATACAACATGATTAATACAATACCTTATTTTTCGATATACATATTTCTTTATACGAATAATAAATATAAAATGATAATATTGAAATTAGATTCATCATCTTCCTGCCCTTATCCCACTCTAAGTGGGGTCGGCACAACATGTTATAAACATGTTGTAACATGATTTGGCTACGTATTTTACGACCGGCCGCCTGCCTGACGTCAACTTATCTTAGTCGTATTTTACGACACCTCGATAAGAGAGAGGGTGGTCTATTCTAATTAACCGGATACCACACGGTGAGTCAACTTACCTTAGTCGCCTTTTACGACACCTCGGTAAGACATGAGGGTGGTCTATTCTACTCAGCCGGATACCACACTATATTGAAATTAGATTATTTAACAATTATTAAATTTACCAAGGTATTTATGTAATACTTTATTTCCTGCCTTTATCTCCATGGGTCGTAGGTTCTATTCGCAAAAGCCAACATTTTCTAATAACATTTTTTTGGTATTTGAGTCTGGGTGATTATATGAATTTGTGTATTTATTTAAAGACATATGTATATATTTACCAGTTGTCCATAACATAGGTATTAAGGTACTTTAAAGATGGACGACTGAGTGTGTAATATATATATTTATTCTTGGATAAGACCAATGTTCCGAAGTAGGTTTTCTTTTTAAAACTTAATTTTTAAGATTATTTTGGTTTAAAAGGCGACTAAGGTAAGTAGATTCACTGTTTGGTATCCGGCTGGGTAAAATACGACCATCCTCATTCATTACCGAGATCATGTGACAACATGTTTATAACATTGTGCCGACCCCTCTTAGAGCGGGAGAACGATGGTTTGATTAAAATTTTGATATAAAAAAAGTATTTATATTTATTTATGTACCACAAGTTAACAGATAAATTATTTAAATAGAAAAATGTGTACAAAGGAAAGCTTATCGCTATAAGCGATCTCTTCCAACAGCCCTAAGCAGTGTTGGGAAACATATTTGATTGTGGTGTAGGTACAAATAAGGTAAAAATTTTTTTACAAATTTAGATATATATATAATACATATAATATATATATATATATATATATATATATATATATATATATATATATATATATATCTATAATATATATTTATAACTATTGTCCCATGTTTATTTTTTAAAAACGCGTCAATCTATTGTTGTGAGATTCTTTTTAATATATGACTCTGGACATATAAAATAAGCATCACAGCAACAATCATTGTGGTTAATTTAACGAAGAATATTAGATAATTACGGATTCGATCAGTGCTTGACGTATGAAAGAGTAATTCGAACATTAATTTATGGCGCCATAATTCAACAAAATGGCCGCACTTAGGTGCACCGGAGTTAATTACCGTACATTGTTATATGCTATCTGTGGCGGCCGCTCGGAATTGCGTGCTTTGTTTCGTGAACATATACGCGACTTAAATGACTACATTTAGAATGTTTTGTTGGCGCCAAAAAATGGTGTTGCATGTGTTAAAAATTGCAATTAAAGGGGGGAGTATTCAAATTTGATATTGAAGTTGAATAAATAAAAAATTAATTCAATTAATAAATATATTTGCAGGCCAATGGAAAAAGATAATATATGCCTATATTTCAGTAAGTTTCAGTAGTTCAGTTTAGTAAACTCAGTAGTTTTTTGTGCATAATAATATACATAATTATAAAAAGATGGGTGATGTATATAATAGACTTTAGAATGTAGGGACCGACATAAGCTTGCGGCTCCTGCTTTGCGCCTTGCAAAAGTACGTAAATCGTTTGTGGGTTTAGGTATAAGGGTAAACTCAAGTTTAGCTTTGCCATTACAGCAATTTAGAAACACTGTTAATAAAAGTCTAATACAGAAAGCATATTATACCTACTATTGAGGCTCTCGACCCAGTACTAGAAAGTAATACAAATGTAACTAGTAATAAGAATGATATTTTGAAAAGAACAATGCCGAGTTTCTTGCTGGCTCTTCTCGGTAGGAACAGCTTCCCGAGCCAGCAGTAGAGTTGACGATTCAAAAGCACTTGTTTACAAGTTTACTTGAATAAAGAATAATATGAATTTTGAAATTGAAAGTAAGCGTTAAACCCACACTATGTTCTTGTGTTTTTTTTTTAATTATTTTAATATTGTTTCTCTTTTGTATCCTGTCTTTGTTATTTGTTATATTATGTTTAATTTTTAATGTTAATAAGGGTTTAAAAAAATTATTTATCTGTTAAAACTTGTGTAATATAATTTGATGGCGTAACTTAAATCTTTTCCATATTAAAGAAAGCTCTCTTTTTTTTCCGTCAGGCGAGATCGTAGCCAGACGCTACGCCTAGGCTAGTCTTTCTTTATATATAAAAAAAAAATATATTTTCAATTTACATATGACATCTGGAACTGTCTTTGTTTTTTAGCTCGCTCATCTATCTCGTAGAGGCTGCATCGCAGAGGATCACTATCTTAACAATTACGTGCATCGCTTAACGCCACTCTAGCTTCATCCGATGTCCTTGTATTAGATCTCACTTTTATCTGATAAAGATTGTACTACCTGGATTACCGAACCTTGCTGGGTAATTTTTTAGAAGATATAAAAATGCAATTAAAAAAAAAGAGAACGAAAGTGCCGGGTGACATGTGGGATTTCGAACTTTTTTAATCGGCCCTTTACCCTTAGGCTATCACAGCTTTGCATTTGACAGCTCAAATATCATTTGCTTTCTATTCAACATTTTAAAATTTTTTGAATACCCGTAAACCCGTAAATCTAGCTAGATAGATAGATTGGGGGAACCCCTGTATGCAATAAAATGCAATAAAAAAGATTATGTCTTGGATTCGTTCTTGTTATTCTGAATTTGAGACCGCCGAGAAATGAGCTATCAACTTTGAAATTGAGAGCATAATTAACGTTTGCTTCCTCATAAAATTGTAGCAGTTTTTTCAGTGCCCGAAAACAGGGATAAAACATTTTTTTTAAATCTAGCTAGATCGATTTCCCCCAAAAAAACCCCTGCATGCTGAATTTCATGACAATCGTTGGAGGCGTTTTCAAAATTCAGAACATATATACAAGATTAAATTATTTAAATACCAAAGCGTCGTGAGCTGATATGCTTAGCAATCATATTTTATGACATATGACTGGCCCGTTGGAACAGTGGGTAGTGACCCTGCCTTCAGCTCCGCAGGTCGCGAGTTCGATTACCGCCGAGGGCCTACATTTTCTATAAATGAATTTGTTGGTCTTTGAGCCTGGGTGTATATTTGTATTTAAGTATGTATTTAAAAATATATAAGTATATATTCACCAGTTATCTGTCACCCATAACACAAGTATTAAGTTACTTACTTTGGGGACAGACGACCGTGTGTGTAAGTGTCCCATATATTTATATTTATTTATATATGAAATCAAATCAAATCAAACAGCATTTATTTACATACAACACTTTCATGCACATAAACAATTTAATATGAAGCCCAAAGTGTACAAAGACTTGGATTTTCAGCAACTGAGGTTCTCAAAGTAAATATCTTATAACACTTTACTTAGCAGCTGGTGTCAACCAATTTGTATCATAAAGCGAATCACATTCATTATTTAAATACGACAAGATTCCCAACCATACGTTCGGTAATAAAAAAACACTCGCAGCTGCACTTTATTTATAACAATATAGTATTTATGTGGCAGAATGTTGATTAATACAACATAAAAACACAATTTAATATAATAAACATAAATTAGTGATGGTTATGTTATCGAGCTGTAAAGGTGCACGATTCCGATTTCATGACTGCAGTAGAAATTAAACTAGTCTCGACATAAATTTTATCGATAAAGTGTGAAAAAAACACTTACAAGCAACACTATTATTGATTGTATCAATATACATATTTTTTTAATGTTACAGGCGGAATTCCGGTGTTTTTGTAATTATATTGTATAATATCTTGTATTTTATTAAATTAGTAACTTATGAAAGAATAACGTACCTACGTATATTTAACAAGTCAAGTTAAAAAACCTTTTATTAAAATTTCATATGATTGGCCCGTTGGCGAAGTGGGTAGTGACCCTGCCTTCAGCTCCGCGGGTCGCGGGTTCGATTCCCGCCGAGGGCCAACATTTTCTATAAATGAATTTGTTGGCCTTTGAGCCTGGGTGTATATTTGTGTTTAAGTATGTATTTAAGAATATATAAGTATATATCCACCAGTTATTTATCTACCATAACACAAGTATTAAGTTACTTACTTTGGGGACAGGCGCCCGTGTGCGTAAGTGTCCCATATATTTATTTATTTATTTATATACCTACCGTCGAGGATTCCCTCTCGGGAGCCAATCCTGGGAGCAGCATCAGGTCATAGGGTGCTTATCATAAACATGCATTGTCATTGGGACTGGACCAGTATGTAAAATTTCAGCTCAATAGGAAATCGGAAAGTGGGTCAAATTTACCTTTATAAGATTCCAGCTTCAAATACATACGCGGCGAGTTATTTATTTATTTCTCTTTTTTATACATATAGTAAGAAAAGAGAAAGAAACAGCACATGTATAAAGGTGGACTTATCCCTAAAAGGGATCTCTTCTATTCAACCTTTGATTAGCAGAAGGAAAAGGACAAGTAATATACGGGTGATGTAGAAAAAAATAATTTTTTCTTTATATAAATTTCACTATTTAATCTATAAATTTTGGTTAAATAAATCGATGAATTAAGATGCTACTAATATACAATTTCTTAAGACAAATATTTACTAGTCTGTAACTTAAATACCGAAAGGGAAAGAGATTTGCGGATTGATACTGGTAAATCATTCCACAGCTGTGGAATGATTTACCAGTATCAATCCGCATTAAGCTTAATACCTTGAAAGCTAAATGATATCGAGTAAGTCAGTGGATAGAATTTAGGGAAAGCAAGATCTAAGGTTTTTTTTTCCCCGCCGCGATAACGTCATATAAAGAGTTCATGAATAAGTGCCCCGGATGGGTTCGAAACTAGTCGGGCTAATCCGATAGAATAAGACGTCAGTATAGCCGGTTCTATACAATAACTAAGATCTAAGGTATTTAGATTTAAAGATAGAAAAGCTAAGTCACTCAGCGGGCGAAGGAGCGAGATATGCCTGGAGTATCTTTACGCGATCAAATCACAAGAGGAGATCCGTAGAAGAACAAATATCACCGACATAGCTCAGCGTGTTGCGAGGCTGAAGTGGCGATGGGCTGGGCACATAGTCTATAGATGACTGAGAACTGATGGGCGTTGGGGTCTTCGGGTTTTGGCGACCCCGCAACGGAAAACGCAGCGTCGGTAGACCCCCTACGAGGTGGACTGACAACCTCAAAAAGATCGTGGTGAGCCCCTGGATCCAAACAGCACAAGATCCTTTGGTGTTGAGATCCCGTGTAGGGTTCACGTCGGTAGTAGTAGTAGCTGGAACCCACTCGAACCCTCGACCTCTCGAACGCAAGTCCGTTAACCTAACCATTCCAGTACCGACGAAATATGTTTCTAATTGATATTTGCAATTTATCTCCAGGTATCTAATTATATCAGATTATCTTAAACGAATTCTTTGTTTAGATGCGTGTTACTTACCAATTCGCATTGGAGCAGCGTGGTGGGTCTAACCTCCAACTGCTTTCCGATAATAAGAGGGAAGGCCTTTACCCAGCAGTGCGATATATAACATGGGATATAATCTACAATAATATTATAAGGAGGAAAATTTTTGCATATAAGTTTGTAATTTTTCACACAAAAACTAACTGAGCGATTTCAAAAATTCTTTCACTATTGGAAAGCTGCATCTTTACTGATCAATATAGGCTATATTACATTTTCAAAAAAAAATGAATGAAATAGAAATGTAATAGGGTGTAAAAAATTAGCCATAAAAATTTGTTATCGCATGCAATGCGGAAATTATTAATGATATATTTAACAAACATCAATCTATAGTCCGACTTAGTAGACTTTCCACTGCCATGAGATCGGTATGTATGCGGGTATTACTAACGCAGGATATTACTAGTGAGATATAGTGGGATATAAAAGACCGATAAAAAAGGTATTAAAAATAGATCCAGAAAACCAATAAGAATTCGGGAGTATTCCAGTAAGATTGGCGTCATTAGGATCCATCAAATATATCGCACAATTAGTATTAAAGTGACCTAATTCGACATTATTTTAATTGAATTAGATACATGGTCATCCTTATTTAAATGAGAGAGAGGAGGCCTATGCCTAGCAGTGGGATAGTAACAGGCCGTTACTATTACTTATATACACATCCAAAAATTTAATCTTAACAAAAGCCATTAAATTTAAATACGCACGTTCAAAACTAGCCTTCAACATAAAAGCTGCGATAATAAAATAGGAAAGTCAAGTTATCCATTTGTCATTTACAAAATTTGAATATTTTAAACTGTATTTTTTGTAAGGTCTTTTTCATTCAACTTGACGACTCATAACTGTTTAGAATGATTTGAATATACTCATGAAATTATTAGTTAGAAAAAAAGGGCATTAGCCTGTAACTGTCCCACTGTTGGGCAAAAGCAGATTAACAACAAATAATAAATTACCTAAGTAGGTAAATTAAATAAATTTAAATAGTTTACTGTTATAAGCCGTGTGGTATCCGGCTGAATAGTACCACCCTCATTTCTTATCGAGGTGTCGTAAAAGGTGACTGAGGTAAGTCAACTCTCCGTGTGGTATCCGGCTGAGTAGAATATACCACCCTCTTTCTTACCGAAGTGTCGTAAAATAAGACTAAAGTAAGTTGATGTCAGGCACGCGGCCGCTCGCAAAATACGTAGCCAAATCATGTGGCAACATGTTTATAACATGTTGTGCCGACCCCACTTAGACCGGCCTTATCGGCAGGAAAAAGAAGTTTACTATTATCTCTATTATCGATATTGCATCTCTTTTTTTATCTTTTATGTAAAGTGTGCAAATGTTAATCTAGGAATAGTTTTTCGTTATTTTTCTTATTCTTTTTTTCTATATTACCCGAATTTTACTTCTTGTCCTTTTCTGTTATAATGCCTTTGTACATGTTCTATTTTTCTTTTTCTTTCTCTATTCCAACAATATGTATGTAAAATAAATAAATAAATATAGCAGCCTTAATTCTTCTCTCCTTTAGAGAAAGGAATCTATTTGAGTTTATAGTCTTAACGCTACAACAATCTTAAGCAGATTACAAGAGATTAAAAGAGTAAATACAGATTTGTCTATGATATTTTGTGTGAGCTAGATTTGTACAGACGAAACTTCAGTAAGGACTACTATCGGCAGTTCTTTTAATAGAGTATAAATTGGCCAAAGACAATACAATACCTAATCATACTCATATGTACAATTGTAACGTTTATTACTGATATTGTACAATTTAATTCTATAATGCATATTTACGTACTAAATAATTCATAGAAAGAAAGATAAAATTTGTAATTAAACTTATTCACGTTCTATTTCCTTTATCTTTATTTTAGTTAAGAAAAAAGTTAAGTGGCCTCATAAAACTAGCTATTAAACTATTTTAATCTGTGCTGACACATCATTCTAAATTCGAAATATAAAACCGTGACGATGTTACTCGACGTATTCTATTAATTTGAAGTTCCAAAATTAAAACACAAAATTTATTTGTATCGTACAGAATTATAATAACGTAGGTATTTTATAGTCCACAGACGTCCGAATTATTTAATAGTGAGCGATAAAAATATAGGTTCGGACGATTTCTAATTCGTATTATGTATGTTTTTATCACAGATTATTACGAAATTTTTAATAAGCCGTTCGCGCTTATTGGATATAAAAATTATAAAAAATGACACCACAGCCACATTTCTATGCTTAATGAACTTTAATAAAGGGAGGTCCTATTCTGTTTTATCGCTCGTAACGCATTAAAGAAGGATTTCGATGTTTTTATAATGGAGCAAGACAAATCGACTCTCGATTGTGCCGTAAAACTAGATAGCCGATGAATATTTTAATATTCCCCATAAAGCTACCGCCCCATGGCCGCCGTAATAACTTCACGGACCATATCGGGCCAACATAACAACCCTAAAAGTCGTAACCTCAATCAAAAAGACGATAAACTTTGACAAAAATTCCACCTTTAATTATCCATATATTACAAAATTCGAGCTCCAAACTACCTGATAGCAATTATACACGCGCTCACCCACGTCAAAAGCGGGCCCATTCACTGACGTTTATGAAAAAAAGAGCAATCGGCGTCTTAAACCTTTTAACAAAACTGGCCGGCGATAATTCAAGCGAAATGTCCAAACTGCTCCGGAAAAAAAATTAAATTCTCTAACATAGAAAGTGTTAGTGACAATGGGGATATTCAAAATCTTGTTAATAAAGAGTCTAGGGCCTCGACTCGGATGTCTCTTGACAATGGCTGCAGAAAAAAAGAAATGGTATTCGAAAAAAGAACGGCCAGAGAGAATATGTTTTTTTTGTTCGCAGCGTGAGATCGACTTGGAGGGAATTTCGGATTTGGGCGTCATGTGCGGATAGTTTTTTTTTAATTCATTTGAAGTTGGCATCGACCACATGGGCCAGCAGGCGGCTTAGCTTTCGCTTGTCAAAAATTATTATTACGTATGCGATTGATTCGAGTTAATACGAAATCCCTTAAATAGGCGTCACTATGACAGCTTAGTTCTACATATAAGATTTACGAGCGAGCTTATATTTGACCATGATTGTCAAATATTGTGGTCAACTAAAATAAAAATGTAATACTTGTTTTCAATATCAAAATATTTCTAAAATATTTTTTATACCTCAGTAAATTTCTGATTAATATGTATTTTGTCTTTTTCTTAATGAAAAAGAATTTCGAGTTATAATATTACAAGACAATGTAAATGTTTGAGTTATAAAATAGCGTTTTTAGTAAACAAAAGATAATTATTCCTCAAGTAACCATAGAGTTGAAATAATAAATACAATGGAATTAAAAGAGCTGTAAAAGTTGTTTTCTGTATTTTCAAAGAGTTGTTTTTTTGCCAAGAATACAAAACCGTTTTGAAATGATTTATGTGATCGTTTCTATACTGATTTTTACTAAACATCGCAATAAAACCTGTGGACGTACCATAAAACGATTCTAGAACTATGATTAATAATTTAAAGATAAAAGACTGAAGACCGTGAATTTGTGTTTAAAAAAAAGGTAATAAATAAACATAAAATTTTTAAGTCTTTTAAAAGGATCAGTCAGATTTTAAAATTAATATAATGTAAAATAATATTAAACAAAATTTCTTTGAGAATATTAATTTACGATAACATATTTCAACAACTTAGTACCAATTAAATATGCAGGTGAAATAATAACACGTTTGATCTTGCTAGAAACGCAAAGGCTCCGAATCGTCTGAGATGTGAACGCCGCCATAAAAACCAACGACAATTGATGGTTATATAATTGACATGTCATCCTCTACCATAGAGCCACTCTTTCTTTTTCATTCTCCAGCTTTCCGAAGCACTCATTTTGTCCATTGTTAGGGGGCTTAGTCAAATAATGCCCCGAGAATTAATATAATCATTTTCGATATTTTAAATGGTGATTGATTATGGTGACGTGGCAATTTTGCTTTTTGAAACACATCTCGTACATTGCGAGCGACTAGGTAAGGTAGCATTAAAAAGTATCATATATTGTCTTTGGTAAGGTTCTTTATCGGTCATCGATCGAAGGTTTTTAGCATCGGATTCTTTTTAGTGCATTGTTTGGATCGATCAAAGCGCCTACGATACGAATGGTGTTCGAGACTTGTTTTGGATCATTATTCTTTCTTTCCGATGCGCTTTTTTGTTTTTGACGGACAAGTGTCATCGGACATCGCTCAGTCATGTTCGCGCCTAGCGGAATGTCTGTCAGTGTATAACTTAATATTAAAGTGCCAATAACATTAATAAACAATAGATTTCCGTATTGGGCATAATAGAATTATTCAAAAAGGGATCGTTGTATTTTTTTTTACAATTGTGTCTATGATATGAGTTAGATGCGAACTGCGTAGGTACTTCGATTACGTCTCATAGACTAAAGTTTAATAATTCAATAAACATAAAGCTCATGGATGTTTTTCTTCACGAGAAAGGCTGTGATAAATTGAATTGAAAATATCCCATAATAGCCTGAGAGGTCACGAATTCTAACCCGGGCAGTCACCAATAATTCTTTTTTTTATTAAAACATATATCGTCTTATACGAAGAATAAAGTTATATGTAGGTATGTATAAAGTTACATGAAAGAAGAAGATATTAATTTGTAATAATGCATCACTTACGGGCTAACAATCTCAAAACTATACTAAACATGCCTTAATTAATAACGCGGTCGCTGACTATGGGCCTCATAAGAAAGCTCAGAGTCGCTCAGCGGGCGATGGAGCGAGCTATGCTCGGAGTTTCTCTACGTGATCAAATCAGAAATGAGGAGATCCGTAGAAGAACCAGAGTCACCGACATAGCTCAGCGGGTCGCGAAGCTGAAGTGGCGATGGGCGGGGCATATAGTGCGGAGAACCGATGGACGTTGGGGTCTCAAAGTGTTGGAATGGCGACCCCGCACCGGAAAGCGCAGTGTTGGAAGACCCCCTACTAGATGGACAGACGACCTCAAAAGGGTCGCGGGGAGCCGCTGGATACAAGCGGCACAAAATCGTGTGTTCTGGAGATCCCATGAAGAGACCTATGTCCAGCAGTGGACGTCCATCGGTTGAAGAAGAAGAAGAAGAATTAATAACGAACTTTTTAATTACTAAGTATAACTACTACAACTAATTACTAGTGGTATATATGACTTTACACCACTAATCCCCTCTCTTGATAAGTGTGTAATATGTATGTCCCATGAAAAGCGTGTGATAAATTGCAATTATCAATTAGACACATAAGTTTTAACAGAAAACCTCATTGGTGTATGCCGTTTTGAACCCGTGACCTTCACGAAAGAGTCGCACGGTGTTACCGCTGGGCTATCACACTTCCTGGTGAAATGTGTAACCTACGATTCTGTATCAGAGCAGCGTGGTAGGTCCTAGTTCCAAAATCGAGGAGGCCTATGTCCAGCATTGGGATGGCAACAGACCGTTACTTTATACTCTTCTTCTTCCTGCCCTTATCTCACTCTAAGTGCGGTCAGCACAACATATTATAAACATGTTTTCACATGATTTGGCTACGTATTTTACGACCAGCCGCCTGCCTGACATCAACTTACCTTAGTCGTATTTTACGACACCTCGGTAAGGAAAGAGGGTGGTCTATTCTACTTAACCGGATACCACCGGATACCACATGGTGGGTCAACTTACCTTAGTCGCCTTTTACGACACGTCGGTAAGAAATAAGCAGTACTATTCTATTCAGCCGGATACCACACGGCGTAGACCGTTACTTTATACATCCAGGAAATGTGATATCATATTAATTCTGTACTACACTTACTCTGTGATGGCCTAGCGGTGCGACCGTGTGAATCTCTAGAGACGATCATGGGTTCAAACCCGGGTCTGCCCGGGTTTGAACCCATGATCATTGGTGCAGACACCAATGAAAAACTCATTGGTGTCTGCACCAATGAGTTTTTCTATTAAAACTTATGTGTCTAATTGATAATTGCAATTTATCACACGCTATTCGGTGAAGGAAAACATCGTGAGGAAACCTGCATATCTCTAGAGAATTCTGGAGATATGTGTAACCTACCAATCCGCATTGGAGCAGCGTGGTAGGTCTTAGCTCCAATCCTTCTCTCCAATAACGGAGAGAAGAGGCCTATGCCCAGCAGTGGGATAGTAACAGGCCGCTACTTACTTACTTACTTACACTTACTCTAGCGTTTTAATGCAAGAGTTTCTAATGCCTTTTTTATAGTATCGTGTACAGTTATTAATTGTAATTAATTTAATGTATACAATTGTGTATATAAAAGTTTAAACTTTTTAGTTATGTTTCAAGATTACATCGTATTTAAAAATTTTATAGTATTTACTGAATTAATAAGTTCCTAACGCCCAGCGGAGCGGAAGCACTGCTACTTAATTATAATTATTACATTCTTATTGCGTTTTACATATTCATTTGTACAACAATTTCAAATTCAAATTCAAATTATTCTTTATTCAAATATACTTGTAAACAAGCGCTTTTGAATCGTCAACTCTACTGCTGGTTCGGCAAGCTGTTCCTACCAACAAGAGTCAGCAAGAAACTCGGCGGTTGCTCTTTTTAAAAAATACAATTCTTAATACTAGTTACATTTAATGTTTCTATCTTGTACAGGGTCGAACAATATTTATATCCACGCATTTTTATCGTCTAAATAATCCTCAACAGTATAGTAGGCTTTCTGTATCAGCCTCTCCTTAATAGTGTTTTTAAACTGCTGTAATGGCAAAGTTAAAATTGATTGCGGAATTTTATTATAGAATCTTATACCCAAACCCACAAACGATTTACGTACTTTTGCAAGGCGCAAAGCAGGAGCCGCAAGTTTATGTCGGTTTCTACTTTGCTTCTCTCTTCTCTTCTCCTCTCTCTCTTATACACATCACCTATCGTTTTATAATTCTTTATACTATTGTGTATTCCATATGGATAATTAAATAAAATTAAATAACTAGTTAATACCAGTTACTAAAAAAGTAAATGAGTTTGATTTTAGCGGGAAAGTAGTTGGGTTAGGAAAATAGTTTTTTTTATGTCTCTGGAATTTCCCTAGAATATAGTAGTCTATGTGCTCTTCAGGTTTGGACTAAACTTTACGCCTAATTATGTCTAAATTTAGTCCTTAAGTATAATTATATACATAAGGGTGGAGTCAGCATTATTTTTTCATCATCTTCCTGCCCTTATCCCACTCTAAGTGGGGTCGGCACAACATGTAATAAACATGCTGTCACATGATTTGGCTGCGTTTTTACGACCGGCCGCCTGCCTGACGTCAACTTACCTCAGTCGTATTTTACGACACCTCGGTAAGAAAGAGGGTGGTCTATTCTACTAAACCGGATACCACACGGTGGGTCAACTTACCTTAGTCGCCTTTTACGACACCTCGGTAAGAAATGAGGGTGGTCTATTCTACTCAGCCGGATACCACATGGCGGGTCGACTTACCTTAGTCGCCTTTTACGACACCTCGGTAAGAAGAGAGGGTGGTACTATTCTATTCAGCCGGATACCACACGGCGTGGAGTCAGCATTATTTTTTATTCCCTCCAATTTCTTACATTATTTCATAGTGAAATAACGACTGCCTCAGAGGGTAAATTAAAGCTGTGATGGCCTAGCGGTGCGACCGTGTGAATCTCTAGAGACGATCATGGGTTCAAACCCGGGCAGACACCAATGAGTTTTTCTATTAAAACTTATGTGTCTAATTGATAATTGCAATTTATCACACACTTTTCGGTGAAGGAAAACATCGTGAGGAAACCTGCATATCTCTAGAGAATTCTGGAGATATGTGTAACCTACCAATCCGCACTGGAGCAGCGTGGTAGGTCTTAGCTCCAACCCTTCTCTCCAAAAATGGAGAGAGGAGGCCTATGCCCAGCAGTGGGATAGTAACAGGCCGTTACTTACTTACTTATGTCTAAATTTGTATGCTTATTAACTTCTGTTAATACGAAAACAAAAAATAAGGAATTATTTTGTTATTATAACTAATCTCGTATTATAGCATACATTATTTTTTCAAATAATAAACTTCGTAAAGTATCGCCTTTTTCTATAAATTAATCAATACGAACTTACTACCTATATTTAAATACATTTTGTAAATAATATTTAAATATAGGTTACAATTATTTGTTATGTTACATGTTTGTTCCTGAATCTTTATTATTTAAATGAGTTAATCTTGTATATATATATATTTTCCGAATCTCGGAAACAGCTCCAACGATTTTCCTGAAATTCAACATGTAGGAGGTTTTGGGGGAGAAAAATTGATCTAGCTAGGTTTTATGTAAAAAAAAATTGTTTTATCCCTGTTTTTAGGCATTAAAAAACACTAACATTTATATTGAGTTGAATTTTCGCCATTAACTGTCAAGTCGACGTAGCTTATTCGGGTAATGGGCAGACTCGAGAAATGTGAATGCCAAGGATCGATCCCCAACTAAATAATTGTTTTTTTTAAAGTGTTTTTTTCTATAAATTACCCCGGTCGGTCACCCAGATATTTAAACTTTAACTAAGATTGCACAAAATAGGTGCTCTTTAAAATGAATGTTCATTTTTACTCTGTGTACAACTATAGGCGGCCATGTTGGATGATCTATGCGTACACGCCTTGTTTATAAACATTGTGACGCAGTTTTTTAAATTTACTTTGACGACAAGATTAAGAAAATGGTAGGTATTTAAACAAAAAGCAATTCGATTTCGATTCTATAGACTTTTCGTCATGGTTCAATATGAAATGAGTTCAAATTTAAATTCATTTCAATTTATTCTTTATTCAAATAATCTTGTAAACAAGTGCTTTTAAATCGTCAACTCTACTGCTGGTTCGGAAAGCTGTTCCTACCGAGAAGAGCCAGCAAGAAACTCGGCGGTTGCTCTTTTGAAAATATAATTCTTAATACTAGTTACATTGCTGTCTGTTAGTCATTACTGTCTTGTACAGATTCGAACAGGGTTATATCCACACATTCTTATCATCTAAGTAATCCTCAATAGTATAGTAGGATTTCTGTATTAGCCTCCCTTTAACAGTGTTTTTAAACTGATGTTTTTAAACGAAGCTTAAATTGATTGCGGAGTTTTATTATAGAATTTAATAAAATGCATGCCATAAAATTTAATTCAAATATAATAATTTTTATAAATTGTTACGTTTCTTTCCAAATCTTAGTATACCTAAAATGGCGGGAAAATTATAATCACGAAAAATGTTAGTTAATAATTTTAATTATTTTTTTTCTACCTCTTTGAATTATTTTATATGTAGGTAACAATTATATAAACGATAAAACATGTTTTGTAAATTCGTTTATGCGTAACAGTTAACTCATTTAAATTATCAGTGCAAATTAGTAATTTAAAATCTATAAATTATTCTGAATGACAGAAATACACACGTTAAAGTATCAATTAAAATGTGTCATTAACATAATATACCTAATTTGATTTCATTATATCCAAGTTATATATGCGCTGTATACACAATGTAGAACCGAATATGCTAGACTTCAAGGCAGACTAAAGTTTAAAAAAAAGAAATGTCTAGAAATCTGTTCCGCATACATTCAAGAACATAATTTTAAGTTAACAAAAATCTATATATATAAAAGAAAGTTGGTCTTAGTTACACTATTTATAACTCAAGAACAGATGAACCAATTCGGCTGAAAATTGGTGTAGAGGTTGCTTAAAACCAGAAGACGGACATAGGATACTTTTTATCCCGTTCGACCGCATTTATTTTATCCCGTCAAGTCACTATAAAACGTGGTATAACAAAAACGACTATGACATTGAATAACAAAACGCAAATGTCAGTGGAATACAAAACATAGATGACAGCTAAACGTAATTTTGTCTTTGGTGAAGTATGGTAAAAAATTTGACAATTACCAAAATAATACCCAAACGTCACTACATAGTATAAAACAAAGTCGCTTTCTCTAAAATGTATAAGTAAATAAGTAAAAATGTAGTATATGAATTTAGATATTCCAAAGATAGCAGGGAATCTTCATGGTATAGGGAAAGGGAAATTGTTTTACTCCAAATTTAACGCGTGTGAGCCACGGGCATTAATGAATGAATCAAAACTACTAGATAGATTTTAATAATTTTTTTCACTGAGTGTCATAGGCTATATTTTATACCCGTGCGAAGCCGGAGCGGGCCACTAGTATATTATAAAATCTTAAAGTTGATCATTTTTAAAATGAGGTCATAAATAAATTGACAATCTATTTAAAATACATAAGTGCAAGTAAATAAAAGTTTCGTAGGTAATTATTTTTCAATTAACCATTTCATTTAAAGATATAAAAATAAACCTTAAAATATATTCAATTTAAATTCTAATTTAACGTCAATCTTTTATACGAATTTATTGGTTTATATTTCATTAATAGTTTACAAAAAACATTTATAAGTAAATCCGTCGTTCTTAATTTAAAATTTTAATCGATATTTTACAAAAAATATTCTCAATTTGAAATTAACGGTCAAATTTTTTAATTGCCCTTATAAATATAACTAGCTTTAGTTATTAATGTTTCTAACAAAAATAGGTCATAAAAATTCGGGCGTAAAAAGTGTTTATGCCATTGAAATGATTTTACGAGATTTTTATTGCCCCAAGTTTGATATTTTTACGACACGCCTAATAATATTTGGTCATAATCGCTTACGTTATAAATTATAATCACGATACTTGCTGTAAATGTTGTTTTTATTCAATCATTGTATATTTTATGCCTCATTTTATATGCAAATCTTTTAAATATAACCATGTTTTTAAATAATTATTTTCAAAATTCAGATAGCTCTCGCTTCATAGATTACAAAACGCTTTTTTAGTCCTTAAAAAGCTTCTGTCTGTTCGCGAGTCATGGATATCTGCCATTTCTAAAGAGATTTAAAATTCCTAACTGTGTGCGTAGTGCGAGTTTTTTTAACCCTACTCGATCGCGTTAGCGTAACGCAATTTGTATGGCGAAATTTGTAATATGTATAGCAATCACTAGATGTCGCCATTACAGCGTCATACAAATTGGCGTTACGCTAACGCGTTCGAGTAGGTTGAAAAAACTCGCACTACGCACACTGATCATTTCTGATAGGGTTTTCCCAAAGCAGTTTTAAAAAATTGTGAAAAAGAACAAAAGTTATAATAAAAATTATTTATATTTTAAATATTAACTATAATCCGCGATGAAGTAAAATAGAAAATATATATAATGCTAAATGTCCACAATACACATGCACTACATACGTTCACTATCACAAACTCAACAATCGTTTCGCCCCGCAACCGAAGCATCATTAGAACTCCACGACCAAAATCGCAAAGATGCTTTGCGATTTTGGTCGTGGCAAATTTCAGTATTACTTTTGTATTACGGATCTCCGCATAGTAACGCTTAATTCTATAAATTATGTGAAAAAGAAGCTGATAGACAACGCCTAAACTATACTAATGAGAATTACTGTACTAGATAGTATAGGATAAACTATTGTTTGTACTTTTTTAAATTTACTATCTAGTACTATTACTAATGAAAAAAGTAACTAGTTATAAGAATAATACTTTAAAAAGTGCAATTGCCTAAAATGATGGCTCTTCTCAGTAGGAGCAGTTATCCAAACCAGCAGTAGAGTTGACTGGACTGGGCTTTCTCCGTTTTTAAAGAGAAGGTTTGGAGCTAAGATCTATCACGCTGCTTCAATGTGAATTGGTATTGGTGAATTCTATAGACATGTACATGTTCCATGTATAAACATAGAACGTAAATTTTATCCTTCTAACCTAATCCTACTCTAAGTGGGGTAAGCACAACATGTTATAAACATGTTGTAACATGATTTGGTTAGGTATTTTACGACCGGCTGCCTGCCTGACGTCAACTTGCCTTAGTCGTATCTTACGACATCTCGATAAAAAAGAGGGTGGTATATTCTACTAAGCCGCATACCACACGGCGGTTCAACTTATCTTAATCGCCTTTAAGACACCTCGGTAAAAAAGAGGACGGTCTATTCTACTCAGCGGGATACCACACGGCGGTTTAACTTATCTTAATAGCCTTTTAAGACATCTCGGTAAAAAAGAGGATGGTCTATTCTCCTCAGCGGGATACCACACGGCGGTTCAACTTATCTTAATCGCCTTTTAAGACACCTCGCTAAAAAAGAGGATGGTCTATTCTCCTCAGCGGGATACCACACGGCGGTTCAACTTATCTTAATCGCCTTTTAAGACACCTCGGTAAAAAAGAGGATGGTCTATTCTCCTCAGCGGGATACCACACGGCGGTTCAACTTATCTTAATCGCCTTTTAAGACACCTCGGTAAAAAAGAGGATGGTCTATTCTACTCAACGGGATATCACACGGCGGTTCAACTTATCTTAATCGCATTTTAAGACACCTCGGTAAAAAAGAGGATGGTCTATTCTACTCAGCGGGATACCACACGGCGGTTCAACATACCTTAGTCACCTTTAACGACACTCCGGTAAGAAAGAGGGTGGTATATTCTACTCAGCCGCATACTACAGGGCTAAAAATAATTGCAAATCAGCGTAGTACAAACAACGTTCGTTCATCGTTTTCCTTAACCAAGGAGATCTTAAATACTTTCATGAATCATATAATAATTTGGAATTACTTAATACTTTAAACGCGACACGCAAAAACGTGTAAATAAATGGACGTAGCGTTAACCAAAAGCTAATGTTTCTTTGTTATAACTTAATTCGAACGACATAAATCACTTGTGTAATACTTTGATTCTGAATTTTAATTAACTTTCAACACCATTATATTCTTAAGTAGAGAAATTTAATTTCCCGAATTGTAAATAAAATTTTAAAAATAAAAGTAGTTATTGTAAGTAAACCATAAGAGATAGAGGAAAATAATATTTAAATATAGATTATTTGTAAATAATATTTAAATATAGGTTATAACATTTTTATTACTGAATTAAACTTTTACTAACATTGCACAAAATATGTGCTCTTTAAAATGAATGTTCATTTTTACTCTGTTTGCAACTATAGGCGGCCGTGTTGGATTAGCTATGCGTACACGCAAATAGATGGACGTAGCGTTAACCAAAAGCTAATGTTTCTTTGTTATAACTTAATTCGAACGACATAAATCACTTGTGTAATACTTTGATTCTGAATTTTAATTAACTTTCAACACCATTATATTCTTAAGTAGAGAAATTTAATTTCCCGAATAGAATAACGCCTAATTCTAAATAATTTTTAGAATTAGGCGTTACTTTGCGGAGATCCATAATACAAAAGTAATAATAAAATTATTGTGCAATAATCTTCGATTAAGTTAAGTAGAAAATATATATAATGCTAAATGTAGAGTGGACAATCGGTTATCATACCTGATACATGCAGGATTCGTAAAAACACATGCACAAACCTCCACCACCGCCACCACAATACACAAGCGCTACATACGTTCACTATCACAAACTCAATAGTCGTTTCGCCCCGCAACCGAAGCATCATCAGGAGATAGAGTCTTTGCGATATTGTCGTGGAGTCTATCTCCTGACAATGCTTCGGTTGCGGGGCGAAACGATTGTTGAGTTTGTGTTAATGATTAACACTTCTGTATAAAAGTAGTTATTGTAAGTTAACCATAAGACATAGAGACATGCTGTCACGGAGTTTTTTTTAGTATCTTTACTGATCTACTTTTTTTTACTACATTATTTTAGTATATCTCTGTTGGTTTAGGTACGCGGCGCACGCGACTATAGCTCTTAAAAAACTAAATAGTACCAGATTCTCAGACCTACTCAATATGTATATAAAATTTCATAAAAATCGGTCAAGCCATTTCGGCCGTTTCGGCAAATCATGTGACAACATGTTTATAACAAGTTGTGCCGACCCCACTTAGAGCGGGATAAGGGCAGGAGAATGATGATTTATTTTGTCATCAATATATAAATAATAATAATACGCAAGCGGGCATAGAGTATACAAGCGCGTGAACTCGCAACACATAATCTAACTCGGTATAAATTAATCTAGCAATAAAGGGTGTGGCCATGTAAATGCAAAATTCTGATTGGCTTCTAAATGAACATTAAATTGTTATGGGATACAAAATGTATTATAATTAGACGCCACAAAAACGCTCATTAAAATAAACAGAGTGGAACCAAGTTACATATTTAGACCATAGAGTTATTATAGAGTAGGGGAGGGTGACTGAAATGTGTCTATGGACAAAAAGAAAGCAAATGACTTATTTGTCTCTTTTTTGCGCATTATCTTATAAGTTGATTTAGTTTCCAAATTTAATGTTGGAAAATTTAATATTAATTTTCCTTTTGCGTATAAAAAACGTATAAACATTTTAAAGCTGTGATCTAAACTTACTAAATTACATAAATAAAAAACGCGCCATTTTTAATATTTAAATCAGTTAATCTTATATAGGTATAAATATATATCCTCCTGCCCTTATCCCACTCTAAGTGGGGTCGGCACAACATGTTATAAACATGCTGTCACATGATTTAGCTGCGTTTTTACGACCGGCCGCCTGCCTGACGTCAACTTACCTTACTCGTATTTTACGACACATCGGTAAGAAATGAGGGTGGTACTATTCTACTTAGCCGGATACCACACGGCGTTTCGACTTACCTTAGTCGCCTTTTACGACACCTCGGTAAGAAATGAGAGTGGTACTATTTTACTCAACCGGATACCACACGGCGGAGCAAAATAATTATTTTATCACAACTTTATTGGTTTATAAACGCTTTACCTACATTTTTAATTACTTTCTATAATTAGAATTATTTAAAAATTTACGAAAACATTTTTTTTAATGGTGAAAAATTAAAAATGGTAATATCAAAAATACGTCGTAATACAGTGTTTCCGTGTTCATGGCTGTAAGGATTACAATAGGCAACATTCGTGCCTTGAAACATATCTTGATTGGTCACGAATGTTGTGCCCTTTAATTAGCTTTACTCACTGATTATTTGTACTTTTGCTGTACTACTTTTGTGTAAACCCCATACCTGTTACGATCGATTCCAGAAAATATAGTTGTTCTATCAAAAACACGTCTTAAAAAACATATTTGGGTGAAAAGTATCTAATGATTTATCTTTGCTTCTAATTAAATTAAAGTTAATAATTTATAAATTTCTCGCCGTGTGTATTCGGCTGAGTAGAATAAACCACCCTCATTACCCTGATTATCTAATATTACTGAGTTATAGTAAAAGGTGGTAAGTAGACCCACCGTGTAGTATTCTGCTTAGTAGAATAGTACCACCCTCAATTCTTACCGAGGTGTCGTAAAATACGACTAAAGTAAGTTGGCGTCAGGCAGGCGGCCGGTCGTAAAAACGCAGCCAAATCATGTGACAGCATGTTTATAACATGTTGTGCCGACCCCACCTAGAGTGGGATAAGGGCACGAGGATGATGTATGTTTAATTTGCCAAAAAGGTTGTAATATTGTTAGAACAACTTTTCCTTTAAATTACTTCTTCTTCTTCTTCTTAGCGATATCCCGAAGACCCGGGGTCCGCTTTCCGACTCATTTTCCTCCACTTTGCCCGGTCTTGAACATCTGGTTTTCGTAAATTATTGGCTCTCATGTCGGCATTAATAATGTCAAGCCAGCGCTTTTTAGGACGACCGCGAGATCTAGCTCCAGGGACCACCACATTTAGACAACGGTTTCCGACGTAACTTTGAGGCTTGCGTGCTACATGGCCATACCAAAGCCTTAAATTACTATCGAATGGAATCACACAAACTTAAATTATTAATGGTGGATAAAGCTCGCTTTTGCAAGAGATTAGCTAAATAAATATTAGGATGATTAGCTATATTTGCTAAAGGATTATAATAATATAAATATTGTTCGACCCTGTACAAGATAGAAACATTAAATGTAACTAGCATTAAGAATTGTATTTTTTAAAAAGAGCAACCGCCGTGTTTCTTGCTGGCTCTTCTCGGTAGGAACCAAATTATTGCCAAGATCTACCCCGTCAACTTACTAACTTAGTCCCCTTTTACGACACCTCGGTAAGAAATGAGGGTGGTTTATTCTACTCAACGAGTGAATGAGGGTGGTTTATTTCAGCTTTGCCATTACAGCAGTTTAAAAACACTGTTAAAAACAGGCTGATACAGAAAGCCTACTATACTCTTGAAGATTATTTCGAAGATAAGAATATGTGGATATAGCTCTCTTTGAACCTGTACAAGACAGTAACGACTTAATGTAAATAGTATTAAGAATTATATTTTTAAAAGAGCCCCGCCGATTTTCTAGCTGGCTCTTCTCGGTAGGAACAGCTTTCCGAACCAGCAGTAGAGTTGACGATTCAAAAGCACTTGTTTACAAGTTTATTTGAATAAAGAATATTTTGATTGTTATCTTTCACCTTGCAAGCGGTTTAGTTCAGAGACTTAGGTCTCGGAGCGATTGGTAGAAACAGAAAAATAAAAGTCTCAGTCACAGTTTACATTAGAAACATGGTACGTGTTCCATGAAAGTACCTACCGGAAGCCGCTACAAGTAATTATAGAATGTTTACAATCTCGACTAGATCTGGAATGTGGAAAGTACATAAAATAGGTACATGAACAAGCAACCTATGCAGATGGGAGATATTTCTGTCTTGTAGTATACAAGTGGCAGCCAATGATCGGTTCTAAACTTCATGGTGTTGTGTTTTCTAGAAGTTGAGTGCACGGCCGCTTGAAATTAACTCGACTGTTGTTCTCAAACTTTAGCGTTATTTTATGGAATATATTTATTATTTATTTATTTATTTTTCTTGCAAACATTTAAACAAAAATACATGTATATTTGAAGTACAAGTAATGATTAACGAGGATTTGCAAGGGCGGTCTTTTCGCCTACAGCGATCTCTTACAGACAACCCGTAACTTACGGATCTTAGAACAAAAATAGGTTATTTAATTCGTTTTTATATATAAAGTATAATAGATTACACAAATTTGAATACTAATACTAAACATATATTATACAGTGTACATACCTCAATACATATTCCTATAATATATTACATACTAATATTAGCATATAGATAAATAATAGTTTTTCAAACGACTCTTAAAAACGTGAATCGACTCGGAATGACGGATCTCCGCTGGAACAGAGTTCCAAAGTATTACCTACTTTACTGTGTAAGAATTTCCATACCTACATATATATATTTTTCTAAGTAACGGCCTGTTACTATCCAACTGCTGGGCATAGGCCTCCTCTCTCCATTTCTGGAGAGAAGGATTGGAGCTAAGACCTACCACGCTGCTCCAATGCGGATTGGTAGGTTACACATATCCCCGGACTTCTCTAGAGATATGCAGGTTTCCTCACGATGTTTTCCTTCACCAAAAAGCGTGTGATAAATTGCAATTATCAATTAGACACACAAGTTTTAATAGAAAAACTCATTGGTGTCTGCCCGGGTTTGAACCCATGATCGTCTCTAGAGATTCACACGGTCGCACCGCTAGGCCATCACAGCTTTTTTATTTTTCTACAGTTATATTTATTTATTTTTTTATATATATTATAGATAAAGCTATATTAATATATAAAGCTGAAGACTTTGTTTGTTTGATTGTTTGAACGCGCTAATCTCAGGAACTACTAAACCGATATGAAACATTCAGTGTAAGATAGTCCATTCATCGAGGAAGGCTATAAGTTATATAACATCACGCTATGATAAGTAGAAAAAGAGCAGCAATAAAAATAGTACGAAAACGGCAAAATGTAAACCTTTCCTTGCGTGCGCTTAGTAAACAGTGATAGTAATTCAAAAAACATGAGTTACAAAATTGTTCCCCTCTAAAAGTTCTAAATAAAAGTACGCGATAGCATATGTCTAGCTTTTAAGGTTAACCCACTATAACAATTTTTATTGTTATCAAAATACTATATTACGGTTATAATCTTTTCACGTGGGCAGAGACGCCGGCGATTGCTAGTATTCCATAAAAACGTAAAATATTATGAATAAAAAAGTGTACAAAGGTCAACTTATCCCTATAACCTTTGCTAGCTAACCTACGAAGTCAGACAATTTATAGCAGCTAAAGTTATAAATTAAATATACATAAATAAATAATATAAAAATATATATTATCATCATCCATCGTCCTCCTGCCCTTGTCCCACTCTAAACGGGATCGGCATAACACGTTGTCCCATGATTTGGCTAGATATTTTACGACTGGCCGCTCGCCTGACGTCAACTTACCTTAGTCACCTTTTACGTGGGCCATATAATAAGTATATAAATACATAAGTTCACTTAACTACACTAATTACGCAGAGTTAGTATGAAAAAATGTTTCATCATGATAAGAAGAAGTAGAAATAAAACATGTGAGTAATATAAAATCAGAACACTACATTATATGAGTAACTTAAATAAACAGATAAAGTCAATCGATGTGCTTGCAAAGATTCATAATACAAATGTAATAATGAAATTATTATGCTATAATCCCCGATAATGAAATATTCCACCTTCGCATAAATACTCGTACATTGCAAGTTGAATATAATCATCCTCCTGCCCTTATACCACTCTAAGTGGGGTTTGGACAACATATCATAAACATGTTTTCACATGACTTAGCTACGTATTTTACGACTGGCCTCCTATCTGACGTCAACTTACTTTAGTCGTATTTTACGACACTTTGGTAAGAAAGAGGGTGGTCTATTCTACTCAACCGGATACCACACGGTCGGTCAACTTACCTTAGTGGCCTTTTACCACACCTCGGTAAGAAATGAGGTCTATTCTACTCAGCAGGATAATACACGGCTAATTCTATAAATTATTATAAGAATAATACACGAGTTTCCGTAGCACAAAAATATAATATAATAAACGCCGGTATTTCTCTTTTATTCTTATTCAATAAATAAAAAGCAATTTTCGAAGAAGAGGTTGTATTTAAAACATGTTGTAACAATAAGTTTAAGTTTAAAATTTCAATACGAACGTGTAGTTTGGAAACCGCTGGACCGACGGTTTTAGACGTTTTTTGTTTAATTTTTTCGCGAGTATGTGTACATATGTTTTGAGCTGGAGATATTTATGGGCTGTGAAACGGAACGGACCGATTGACGGGCCTAATAACTGTGCAAACACTCGACTAGGCTGATTTACTGAAACTAACGGAGAGATGGCCGCGTCGGCTCGGAACGAAACATTTGTTGCGTTGCCATGGCGTCCGAAGGCGTGTCGGTGTTAAAACAAACAAAAGACAAGTTGATACAACATATTTCTATCCTTTTTTAGAGCTTTATCGTCTAAACATAATCATCATCTTGTAATTTCTATTCTTCTAACTTAAATGAGAAATTAAAACTTGATTTTTTGAGTTGTACCACTACTGAAGACCATGAGCGATATTTGATTAGGAAAGTGTTACTTTTTTAATAATTTCTGTATATATCAGGCATGAAACTAATAATACTCTTTACTGTAACCATTATAAAGATTTTAACTAATGGCAGATTATATAATATCTAGCAAAATAATTATTTGTGTTTTGGAACTCCGTAAAGTAACACCCAATTTTATATATATATATATAAATATATATAGGACAATAAATATAAATAAATATATATAGGCCACTTACACACACGGTCGTCCGTCCCCAAAGTAAGTAACTTAATACTTGTGTTATGGGTGACCGATAACTGGTGAATATATACTTATATATTTTTTAAATACATACTTAAATACAAATATACACCCAGGCTCAAAGACCAACAAATTCATTTATAGAAAATGTTTGCCCTCGGCGGGAATCGAACCCGCGACCCGTGGAGCTGAAGGCAGGGTCACTACCCCCTGCTCCAACGGGCCAGTCAAAATTTTATAATTAAGATAAACGTCTTACCAAAACAATGATTATGATTTTAAAAGATTATATGTTGGCTTCCAAAAGGTTAGAATTTAAAAATCATTTATAGAAATAGATGTTACTTAGCGGCGGTCTATGATACAAAATTATAATAATATTAATTTATAATTAAATTCAAAATATAATATTATTTTATATAGAAAATAATATAATAAATTACTATATAAATGGGACAATTACACACACGACTTTTCGTCCGTGCCCAAAGTAACTTAATACTTGTATTATGGGTGACAGACAACTGGTAAATATATATTTAAATAAACACAAAATACATAGTAAATTGGAAACTTTTGTAGTATTATTATACTTACTTTAAGTGATTCGTTTATATGTTCAATACTTTTTTACTACTATATCTGTTTTTAAAAGAGCTGTACAAAAGGATTTAACTACAAAATTCGTTGCCGCGCAGCGTCGGCTCTTTATTTTTATTTGAAGAAGCCAATGTCAAGATTATATTCCGAAGCAATGAACTTAAATACTTAAATCTAATAAGTCTTATATATGGCAAAACCACTATCATAACATACAAAACCAATTCAGCAAATTTTTGTATACTTGAAAATAATTATTTTCCTTAATACTTAACATTATTGAGTTAATACAAAGAAACTAATACACCAAGCGCCTGTACTGTACAAAGAAAGATTTTTATTTTTTATACATATATTTAGAAATATGTATAAAGTATGTACTTTATAAAGCCAGACTTATCCCTAAAAGGGATCTCTTTAAGTCGACCTTTGAGTAACAGAAGGAAAAGGATAAGAATTAAAGAAGAAAGAGAATACGGGTAATATTCGGGGGAAAATTATTTGCTATAATCCGTGATAAAAGAAAATATGTGTAATGCTATATGTAGAGTGTACTCTTCGTTCTCATACCTGATACATGTAGAATTTGTAAGAACTCATGCACTATCCGACACCGATGGCACAACAATACAAATGCACTGCACACATTCACCACCACAATCTCGACAATTGTTTCGCCCCGTAACCGAAGCATCGTCAGGAGATTGACTCCACGACGAAATCGTAAATCTCTAAAGAGTAAAGCGTAAAGCGTAAAGAGTCTACATTTAGCATTACACATATTTTCTTTTATCGCGGATTATACCAAAATAATATTGTCATTACTTTTATAAATTTAACTTTTTAACTAATTAAAATATTAATTAATTTTGGTAAAATAAATAGATGAAAAAATGCTACTAATTTGTAATGCTGCTAATTTATAAAAGTAGGCGTTACTTTGCGGAATTTCATAGTAGATAGAGAAATTATAATAGAATTATTTTGCTATAATCCGCGTTTGTTAAGAGAATGTATGTAATGCTAAGTGTAAGAAGCAAGCAACGTGAACATACCTTATACATCGTTATGCATTACGATTTTATCTTGGAGTCTATTAGGATAGACTAAAAGGACTTAGGATAAAATATAAAATAAGATAGTCAGTAGGCTGAAGATGCTTCTGTTCTGCGGCAAAACGATCGCAAAAATTGTCGTAGTGAATATGTGTGGTGCTTGTATACGTGTGGTGACTGGTTCTGCATGTACAGTAAAGACAGCAGGGAAATTATAAGATTTTGTTTTGCACATAGTAGTTTTAAGCTTATTTTAAATTGCAGTATTATATTTTGTATAATAACATTGTTTAAAATCAGTTATCTATACTTATATATAAAGCTGAAGAGCTTGTTTATTTGATTCTTTGCTAAATTCAGGAACTACTGGACCGATTTGAAAATATCTTTGATTGTAAGATAGTCCATTAATCGAGGAAGCCTATAGGCTAAACTATACTGATATTTAAAGCTGAAGAGTTTGTTTGTTTAAATGCGCTAATCTCAGGAATTACTGGACCAATTTGAAAAATTCTATAAGCTATTAAGGGCTATAGGCTATATAACATCACGCTAAGATGAATAGGAGAGGAGCAGTAATAAAAATATTGCAAAAACGGCAAAATTTAAGCTTTTGCGTGCACTAAGTAATCGGTGAAAGTTATTTGTAAATCTCTTATAATTAACTCACGATAACTACTGTTGTGTTCAAAATCTCAATTCGGGATTTTTTTTTTGATACAGGTTTCCTTACAAGCTGCTGGCTCAGCTAGTAAGTAATATTGTTATACAAACTACTTCAAAGGAATAGATGTCAGGTATTGAATATATATAAAAGAGTTATATATGTATATTGTTATCTGTTAAGTATATGAATAGACAAATAAAACTCAAATTCAATCATTAACTCAGTAGTAAAGCGCGCATCAATTTGATCGGCGCCGCGTCAGAATCGCAACGCTGTTTTCCTAACCTTCCATATTAATGTCGGCGAACAAACAAACCGACGGATGTTTCCTGACTCTTTAAACTCGCTGCGTCTTGTCGGTTTTGTTTTACGTTAATACACTTTATAAATATTGCGAGATATTTGAAGGGCTATAATCGAAATTTCAAATATACTAGAGTTCAAAAGAAAGAATTAAATTATTTTGCTATAATCCGCGATGAAGTAAAAAAGAAAATATATATAATGCTAAATGTAGTGGACAATTCGTTTCCATACCTGATACATGCAGGATTCGTAAAAACGCATGCACAAACCTCCACCACCGCCAATACACAAGCACTACACACGTTCACTATCACAAACTCAACATTCGTTTCGCCCCGCAACCGAAGCATCATCCGGAGATAGACTCCACGACAAAATCACAAAGCTTTGCGATTTTGTCCATTGTTGAGTTGATTCTTATCTAAGTAATCCTCAACAGTAGGCTTTCTGTATCAGCCTCTTTTTAACAATGTTTTCAAACTGCTGTAATGGCAAAAATTGATAGCGGAATTTTATTATAGAATCTATACCGTGCCGTAACTAATACATATATAAGACAATTAAAAGTAAATTTAGGGAACGGCGAAATAAAATTGTGTTGCTCTGTAAACCAAAATTTAACTTTAATTGTCTTATAAAACGACAATGATATTCTATATTTTATTTGCCGTTTCCCTTAATACATTATACAATCAATGTTGTTAATATGTCAATATTGTTTTTGCTTTTTAAACCATTTTTCTTCTGACAGAGTCAAACTGTTCTTAATTTAAATTTTTGATAAAGATTATATATTCTATATTAGATATATTCTTACATTTGCTTCACAGTATATTTTAAGCAATTTAATTTATGTACATAAAAATATAAAGAATTATAAAACGAAAGGTGATGTATACAATAGACAAAGCAGGAACCGACATAAGCTTGCGGCTCCTGCTTTGCGCCTTGCAAAAGTGCGTAACTCGTTTGTGGGTTTTGGTATAAGATTCTATAATAAAATTCCGCAGTCAATTTCAGCACTGCCATTACAGCAGTTTAAAAACACTGTTAAAAAGAGGCTGATACAGAAAGCCTACTATACTCTTGAAGATTATTTGGAAGATAAGAATGTGTGGATATAGCTCTCTTTGAACCTGTACAAGACAGTAACGACTTAATGTAAATAATATTATATTTTTAAAAGAGCAACCGCCGAGTTTCTTGCTGGCTCTTCTCGGTAGGAACAGCTTTCCGAACCAGCAGTAGAGTTGACGATTCAAAAGCACTTGTTTACAAGTTTATTTGAATAAAGAATATTTTGAATTTGAATTTGAATTTGAATATATATGTATTTATGTATATTCTTTATACATATATAAGGTATGAGGACGGTTTCGCTTCCTACACTTAGCATAACAGATATTTTTAACAGACGCGAGTTATAGCAAAATATTATATAGCATAGCTTTTGATAAAAAGTTTCAGTTTTTCAATCAGAAATAGGTTAAAAGCTTTTAAGAGAAAAAAGGCTAGTTTTGAGCAGGGGATTGTAAAATACTCCTACTTTGTTCACATAAGTTTATATAGAAATCTCATAAGCCGTTCTTCGAACCCGTAAAACATCAAGGGTAAAGCACTCATTTAACCACCACGACTACAGGGAAAGCAACTGTTACATCAGTCTCTAGTTGTAAGTTATTTAAGAAAGCGCAATTTATCGTTGCAATTGTTATTCTGAATACTTTATGCTGTTTTCTTGATTTTACGAGTGCTAAAGATTCTTGCAGCCGCTTTCTGAACGATTAGAACGCACCAGATTCAGCCGTAAACTTTTACGATGTTTAGGAAATTAACTATTGGAGTCAAAACAAGTGAAAATATTTAGTCTCTCTAGCTAGCAGAGAGCGAATTCATATACTAATGTTATATATGTGATATATGTGAATGTCTGTCTATGACGCTTTTGTAACTGACCGATTGGATCAAGATTGAGGGAATTTAGTACAATTGACAGCGTGTCGCGAAGCTGAAGTCGCGATCGGCGGAGCACTTAAATTACATCAAATAATCCTTATTAGAATAAGCTCTTTCAAGCACTTTTGCTCTTACCGAGAACAACCAGCAAGAAACTCGGCGGTCAATCTTTTAAACATTTATAGAATTAGGCGTTACTTTGCGGATGTCCATAATACAAAAGTATTGAGAATATTATTTTGCTATGATCCGCGATAAAAGAAAATATATATAATGCTAAATGTAAGGTGTACTAATCGTTCTCATATCTGATACATGCAGAAATGGTAAGAACTCATGCACTACCCGACAGCGATAACACAACAATACACAAGCACTGCACGCATTCACCACCGCAATCTCAACGATTGTTTCGTCCCGTAACCGAAGCATCGTCAGGAGATAGACTCCACGACAAAATCGCAAAGCTTTGCGACAAAAACTCCATGACAAAATCGCATCGGATTATAGCAAAATAATATTCTCATTACCTACTTTTTTTTAAACATTTTCAATTTTACATTATTAAACCGCAGTATTGTATGAAGCTGAAGTTTGAAATCCAGGCATTTTTATCATCCAAATAATCTTCAATTTTGTAATATGCTTTACATATAAATTTATGTATATTACAAAATTAAACATACAGACTAACATATTACGGAACATTACAAAATAACATGCGGAGAACTGATGGGCGTTGGGGTCTTAGGGTGTTGGCGGCCTCGCACCGGAAAACGCAGCGTCGGTAGACCCCTTCGAGATTGATTGACGACCTCAAAAAGGTCGCGAGTCTCTGGGTCCAAGCGGCACAAGATCGTGTGGTGCGGAGATCCCATGAAGAGACCTATGTCCAGCAGTGGACGTCCATCGGTTGACAAATCGGTTAATACATGATTAAAATGTATATATAGTATAGTAGCGGCCTGTTACTATCCCACTGCTGAGAATAGGCCTCTTCTCTCCGTTTTTGGAGAGAAGGTTTGGAGCTAAGACCTACCACGCTGCTCCAGTGTGGATTGGTAGGTTACACATATCTCCAGAATTCTCTAGAGATATGCAGGTTTCCTCACGATGTTTTCCTTCACCGAAAAGCGTGTGATAAATTGACGTATCAATTAGACACGTAAGTTTTAACAGAAAAACTCATTGGTGTCTGGCCGGATTTGAACCCGCGACCTCCTCGAAAGAGTCGAACGGTGTTACCGCTGGGCCATCACAGCTTTTTTGATGTGCATTAATTTAATTATTCTCCGAACTTGCATCAGTATGGTATATTCATTACTAGCTTTTACCCGCAACATCGTTTGCGTGGACTGTTGTCGCATCATAGGTTGATAATTGATGACGCTTTTCAATGTTATCCTATTCCTGTAAAATTAACAGGATTAACAGGCTATAAGTTACCCCGACGTATAAGGAATGATTGTGCCAAATTTTATAGATATTGAGTTTATTTATTTCTTTTTATACATATATTTACAAAAGAGAAAGAAAAAGTAAAAAAGCACATGTATAAAGCCGGACTTCCCCGGACTTTTCTGGAATCCCTAAATCTCTTCCAGTCAACCTTTGAGTAACAGAAGCAAAAGGACAAGAATTGAAGAAGAAAGAGAATACGGGTCATATTACAGCAGTTTAAAAACACTGTAAAAAGAGGCTGATACAGAAAGCCTACTATACTCTTGAAGATTATTTAGAAGATAAGAATGTGTGGATATAGCTCTCTTTGAACCTGCACAAGACAGTAACGACTTAATGTAAATAGTATTAAGAATTATATTTTTAAAAGAGCAACCGCCGAGTTTCTTGCTGACTCTTCTCGGTAGGAATAGCTTTCCGAACCAGCAGTAGAGTTGACGATTCAAAAGCACTTGTTTACAAGTTTATTTTAATAAAGAATAATTTGAATTTGAATTTGAATATAGAGAAAAAGAAAAAGTTTATATAAATTCAACTATTTAATTTTTAATTAATTTTGGTAAAATAGATGAAAAGTTGCTACTAATATATAATTACTTAAGATAAATATTGGTTCAGCAGATTCACCGTGAAAGAGTAACAAACATACTCACTTTTGCATTTATAATATTAGTATGGGTATACTATAGATAAACAAACTGACATAATGGGAACAATAACATTATTGTTTCTGTTTGTCTGTCACAAATGTCATATTCAAATCCTTGAAACGACAAGTAAGAATAGCTCTGGCTTTGTTCTTGCAACGCCTACTTTATTACTGGCTTATTAACGAGATTTTAAATCACATTTTCCTACTCGCACATAGATATGAAATCCCACTCTAAGTGAGGTCGGCACAACATGTTATAAACATGTTGTTACATGATTTGGCTACGTGTTTTATGACCGGACGCCTTGCGGCTGAGTAGAATATACCACCCATATTTCTTACTGAGATATCGTAAAAAACTAAGTTAACATCAGGCACGCGGCCGCTCGTAAATGAACTAGGCAAATTAAGTAACAAAATGTTCATAACATTCTGTGCCGACCCCACTTAGAGTGGGATGAGGGTAGGAGGATGATGATTATGATGACATAAATGATAAGACTGCCTTGAATTAGCTGCTCTGTAGCGAAAAGTAATAATAAAATTATTTTGCTATAATCCGCGATGAAGTAAAATAGAAAATATATATTATAATGCTAAATGTAAAGTGGACTATCCACTTGTCCGTTTTGGATTGTCCAACATTTATCATATATATTTTCTATTTTACTTCATCGCGGATTATAGCAAAATAATTTTATTATTACTTTTGTATTATGGGACTCCGCAAAGTAACGCCTACTTTTATAAATTATTTGATGTACAACAAAGCACTGACGCAATTTACTTTTTTACAATTTTACAATTTAATTTACTACTTAAAGTAACGGGCTGTTACTATCATACTGTTGGGTATAGGCCTCCTCTCTCCGTTTTTGGAGGGCAGAATTAGAGCTAAGACCTACCACGCCGCTCTAATGCGGATTGGTGGGTTATACTGTCATACGAAACTCATACAAAATTGCACTATGGAATAGTGACCATGCTTTAAAAGTGGAACTGAGGCTATTTGTATTACAATCCCGTGTCAGAAATCGATGACAATCAAAGTCTATGGTAAATACGGGATGTGTCCCGCGTCTCGCTAGAGGTACCCCTAATCCTAGTAAATAGGTTAGGCCGAAGTGTTCCGAGCGGCGAGACACGACACACGTGTGGACACATGTTGGGCTGGCTAACTGTGGATACGGCTTTTGGTTTTTAAAATCATACTTTTTGAAAAAAATATAACTATATCTTTACAAAAGTGTATCAAAATAACCTTTATTCAAGTAAGCTTTTGCAAGCACTTTTGTATCGAGGATCAATCAATATCTTCTTTAATTTAATATTTAAATGAAAATAATTAAAAAAAATAATGTGAATATTATTTTGCTATAATCTGCGATAAAAAAAAATATGTGTAATGCTAAATGTAGAATGTACTATTCGTTCTCATACCTGATACATGCAGAATTTGTAAGAACTCATGCACTACTCGACACCGATGGCACAACAATACATAAGCACTGCACACATTCACCACCACAATCTCAATAATTGTTTCGCCCTGTAACTGAAGCATCGTCAGGAGATAGACTCCACGACAAAATCGTAAAGATTGTATTGTTATGCCATCTTGTGTATTGTTGTGCCATCGGTGTCGGGTAGTGCATGAGTTCTTACAAATACTGCATGTATCAGATATGAGAACGAATAGTACACTCTACATTTAGCATAACACATATTTTCTTTTATCGCGAATTATAGCAAAATAATATTCACATTACTTTTGTATAATGGACCTCCGCAAAGTAACGCCTTATTCTATAAATTATTTGAAAATAATTAAATCTGAATTTTGCTCTCTCGATTTTCATGAAACTCAGTATATAGGGGTTTCGAGGACGATTAATCGATCTAGCTAGGTTCTATTTTAAAATATGTCGTTTTTTCTCTGTTTTATTGAAAACTGTTAAAGTATACATGGAACAGTAAGAAGAATGGGCGGACGAGAGAAGTCAAAATATCCGGAATCAAGTCAAAACTTTTACCAGCTTTTTAAAATTTTTTAGTTCCAATTTTTTGTCTTTAAAAAAATTACCGACCAATGTTTGATCTACTATTTCTTAGTACATTATTTTAGTGTATCTCTGTTAGTTTACACGGCGCAAGCGACTAAAGCTCCCAGCAGGTGAGTTGTTTTACAACCGCCCGATTAGTGTAACCTAACCTAACCTTTCGGAAAAATTGCACTACCTTCTTTATTTTTTCAAAATTATTTAACAATTTAAACAACAATTGACTGGCTCATTGGAGCAGTGGGTAGTGACCCTGCCTTCGGCTCCACGGGTCGCGGGTTCGATTCCCGCCGAGGACCAACATTTTCTTTAAAATGAATTTGTCAGTCTTTGAGCCTGGGTGTATATTTGTATTTAAGTATGTATTTAAATAATATATAAGTATATATTCACCAGTTGTCTGTCTACCATAACACAAGTATTAAGTTACTTACTTTTGGGACGGACGACCGTGTTTGTAAGTGTCCCATATATTTATATTAATTTATAAAAAAATGTTACTTAACACTATAAAAAACCACAGAGGTTTGTACCTAGAGTTACTGTCATCATAATATATACTACAGTAGTATCCGGTTGTATGTATTATTAATTTATTTTTTAAAGGAAATAGGCAAGTATTGTTGTAAAATAACTAAACCTATATCAAATGAGAGTTTAGTTATTTTTAGTTTTATGGAAATATCTTTCAGCCTTTACCTTTTAGTTAAAACCTTACACATATCCGTTGAGTAGATTTTGAGAAAATTGATGACATACAGACAGCTTTTGGGGGCTTTATTTTATAATAAGTATAATTCACGATTTAAAAGTGAAAAAGCTTAGTTCTGAGGAAATATTATTTTGATTGGATTTGATTTGAATTTAATGTCAGTAGCGGTTAAAATCAAACCAGGCAAATATTGTTTTTGCTTATGCTTACAACAAAATGGCAAAGGGGGACTTGACTGTTGTTTTTCCATAAAATTATTGAGATATAAATAAGTTGTCTCCATAGTGAGGTAGCCCGTCAAAATCTTAACAAATGTAGACGCGGAAAGCTCTGAGCCCGGTATAATTATCCTTTATTTTTTCTCCTTCTCTAATTCCCGACAAATGATACATTGAGATTAACAAGAGAGAGCGGGACTTATCTTAAGTTTATTTCAATAATAATAGTTTGTAATATTCTTTCAGATACACGCATCCTTGTGTTTGAATTTTAAATTTACTAATTGTTAGTAAAATAACAAGAAATATTATTTATGGTACGATAATAAAAACTACTGAATGAATTATTAGGAATTAAAAACATAAATAAAATAAGACGTGTGGCTAAAAGGATAGACCATCCTCATTTCTTACCGAGGTGTCATAAAAGGCGACTAAAGTAAGTTGACCCACCGTGTGGTATCCGGTTGAGTAGAATAGACCACCCTCATTTTTTACCGAGGGTCGTTATATGCGACTTATGTAATTTGACCCACCGTGTGGTATCCGAATCTTGTTACAACATGTTTAAAACATGTGCCGACCCCATCGTGGCATAAGGGCAGGAGAATGATGATTTTAAAATTTTTTCGCTAAGACATCGATTTTAGTTATCCATTTGTTTTCAACGTAGCATAAGGTGAATAAGAAATATAATAAAATATTTATTTTATTACAGTCAAATTGGGTAACTTTGAATGACTTTTTCAGATTTTTCAAAATATAAAAAAATAGGATGACCTTATTTAAGGTTTTGATGAATAATGAGTGTTCTTTTATACCGAGTTTTAGAATAACTAACTGTATTACTAAGTAACTAGAAGGGAAATGGAAAAAAAATATGCTTTTGTGCGTGTTCAAAGTTACCTTGAGTTTTGGGTAACTTTGAACCGAATTATTTCGAAAACTAAAAATCCTTGAATTCACAGAATTTTCGTATCATGGGTAAAATTATACTTATGTTCTGAATGAATGAAAGATAGATCTGTCAAATAAAGTCAACTTGTCATACTTAACAGCCAACCGTTTACTTAAAATTGCCATTTACTAAATATTAGCAACATATGGGTAGATTTTTTTTGTAACGAATACATATTTATTTGTAATTGTAAATATTTATTAAAAATCAAACCTAAATAACAAATTCTAAAATCAATTACCATTCAAATGAGATCAAAACATTAATGGTTGGCAAGAGAATTTGAAAAATAATTCACCCCATTCCATGAATGAGATGTCATCTTCAATGTACATTTTATCTTTATTTTTAGTTATTTGATTTTTCTTTTTTAATAATAGTAAATTCCTTTTTTGGAAACCATGACCGCGAGTAACGACCTGTTACTATCCCACTTCTGACCATAGGCCTCCTCTCTACGTCTTTGGAGAGAAGGATTGGAGCTAAGACCTACCTCGCTGCTCCAATGCGGATTAGTAGGTTACACATATCCCCATAATTCTCTAGAGATACGTAGGTTTCCTCGCAATGTTTTCCTTCCCCGAAAAACGTGTGATAAATTGTAATTCACAATTAGACACATAAGTTTTAATAGAAACTCATTGATGCCTGCCCTGGGTTTGAACCTGCGACCTCTTCGAAAGAGTCCGACGTTGTTACCGCTTGGCTATCACAGCTATACAGCTAAGCTTTCATCCTTGTTAAAGCACCGGATTGGATTTTATTACGATACGTGTGGTGACTCGTCCTGCATGAAGGTATAAGGTATGTGAATGTTGCCACCTTTATACGTTTAGCAATACATAGGTTCTTTTAAAAAACGCGGATTATAGCAAAATAATTCTATTGTAATTACTGTATGTACTAAAATATGTACTTGAAAATATTTTTAGAAATCAATAACTCTTTGTCAATGTTACCCATAAACTAAGATAATGCAATTGGGTATCTTTGAACCGTTCAAAGTTACCCATATTTAACTAAAAATAGGGGTGGTCCACAAATTTCCCTGTCAATGGATATAAAACGATGCAAAATCATGAAATTATGTGAAAAAGTATAATTTCAACGTACAATTGATCATTAGAAACCGAAAATCATGTGTTTTACACACCTTTTCTGTAATTAAATCGGAAATGTAACTGTAACTGTAACACATACTTTTCACTGCTAAAAGACAGCGAACAGAAAATTTTGAAAAAGTGTCAAAATTTGTTTCAAAACTATAAATTTTAAATGACATTTGACAACTAGAACATTTAGTATTTTCATTTCACTCAGTTATCAGTTTTAAATCAGGTTACAGATATTGAAAAAAAAATTAATAATTATTTTAGTCGTTTTATTCAATGTTACCCGTAAATTCAAAGTTACCCAATTTGACTGTATATTATTAATAATACATAATATAAGCTGTGGTAGCCCAGCGGTAACACCGTTCACCGTCCGGTTTCAAACCCGGGCAGACACCAATGAGTTTTTCTGTTAAAACTTATGTGTCTAATTGATAATTGCAATTTATCACACGCTTTTCGGTGAAGGAAAACATCGTGAGGAAACCTGCATATCTCTAGACAATTCTAGGGATATGTGTAACCTACCAATCCGCATTGGAGCAGCGTGGTAGATCTTAGCTCCAATCCTTCTCTTCAAAAAACGGAGAAAGGAGGCCTATTCGCAGCAGTGGGATAGTAACAGGCCGCTACTTGCTTACTTACATAATATAATAAAATTAAATTAAAACATAAAACAATATTATAGAATTAGAATTCATATGAAAAGTTCTGCTACTAGACAACAGATGGCGCCACGTGTACTACAATCGACGCTTCTAACCAGTCAAATCTTGAAGGTTAAGTTGTTATAGTTTATTATAATAGCCTCTCGTTTGCATTAAATTGATGTAACTTTGAATTTAAATGGTGCGGTAAATGTCTAAATAAAGGTAATTAACGATATTTCAATTTCGTAATAAAACTTGATAAATGTGCATCTTTTTTTTAAATTTCGAACGTGAATTGCATTATACATCGTATTTTCAAATCGATTACGCTGTATAATACGTTTAAAAACACGTGTTTTGAAAAAATAATAGGTGTTAATGTAAAAATACACATTCTTTTCAGTAGCAATACTGGCAGAACTCATAATTTAATATTAGGTCATTCTATAAAAGTAATAATAAAATTATTTTGCTATAATCCGGGATAAAGTAAAAAGAAAATAAATATAATAAAGTGGACTATCCTTTTTCCGATACATGCAGGATTAGTAACACATTCACAAACCTCCACCACCGCCAACAATACACAAGCACTACACACGTTCACTATCACAAACTCAACAATCGTTTCGCACTGCCATATTCAGGAGATAGACTCCACTATAAAATTGCAAACCATTACATCAGCAATAGAAAATATGATTTATAGAAGCAGGCGTTACTTTACGGAGTTCCATAGGACAGAAGTTACAATACAATTATTTTGCAAACATGCATGTATAAGGTATGTGAATGTTGCTTCATATACGTTGCTTCATTACATAGATTCTCTAAACAAACGCGGATTACAGTAAAATAATTCTATTGTTACTTCTGAATAGAAACTATATATAATATCTACTGAATGCATATATATTTTCTTCATCGCTGATTATATCAAAATAATTTTATTATTACTTTTATATTATGGATCGCCGTCTAATTATTGGGTCTTTCGTTTAAGTAAACTAAAGCTATTTAATGCATTTTCCTTAGAAATGAAAGCTTTAAACTCTTTTAAGTCAAAAAAAGTTTTTTACGACTTACTCTTTTTGATTGAATAATTAATATACATAATTCTCTAACTGGCAGCATATAGCATAGATTTTTTTGATTCGTAAACTGTACGTCAGTTTACGAATCAAAAAAGAGTTTTAGGAATTAGTTATTCTTACATTAGGTAGCATATAAAAATGGTAATGTCATATAACAGACAAAGTAGGAACCGACATAAGCTTGCGGCCCCCGTTTTACGCCTTGCAAAAGTATGTAAGTCGTTTGTGGGTTTGGGTATAAGATTCTATAATAAAATTCAGCAATCAATTTTAGCTTTGCCATTACGGCAGTTTAAAAACTCTATTAAAAAGAGGCTGATACAGAAAGACAACTATACTGTTGAGGATTATTTAGACGATAAGAATGCGTGGATATAGATATTGTTCGACCCTGTACAAGACAGTAATATAAATGTAACTAGTAATAAGAATGATATTTTGAAAAGAGCAACCGCCGAGTTTCTTGCTGGCTCTTCTCGGTAGGTACGGTACAGCTTTCCGAAACTAACAGTAGAGTTACGGATCCAAAAGCACTTGTTTACAAGTTTACTTGATTAAAGAATATTTTGAATTTCAATTTTTATTTATTTATTTGCATTTAAATATGTTAGACATTTGTAAAATATTGTACACGCGTCTGTCATAATACAAATTTCAATTTTTGTCAAATCAATTAAGTGGTTATATAATTAACTTTAAGAGATCACTTTTAGTGATAAGACCGCCATTGTACTCTTAAATGTTCTTATTTCTCTTGTTAATGTCTATTATTTACCTGGTGTGCAATATAGAGTTATTCATTCAATCATTCATTCATAATTAACAATTTAAATTAATTGAATGCAATTGAATTTATTAAATCTAAAAAATATTTAAGTGTTATAATAATGTAACAATTTAAATAAATACAACAAGTGAACAATTATTCAAGAACGCAAAATGGCTTTAAAGTGTTTGTCTAAAATTTCAAAATATAAGTACGATTTGCGGTTGGTACCATTAGCGCTAATAGCCCAGTGACCGGGGCGTGGCAAAGGATCCGCCTTCGATTCCCGTGCAACTTGCAATTATAGTGCAAAAAGTGACCACCGTTTTTGCGTTGCTTAGCGTCGGCTCATGATTCGTGATACCGCGATTGCCGTTGCGAAATTAAATGGTAGGATTTTTTACGTTAGCAGACTTGAAATGTTAATATATTTTATATTTGCAAACGTTTTAACAAAGTAATAATCGCGACTTCGTTCGCGCCAACTTAAACGTTCAAGTACCTTATAGATTTAGACGTTACTTTGCGGAAATCTTTCAAATTCAAATTCAAAATATTCTTTATTCAAATAAACTTGTAAACAAGTGCTTTTGAATCGTCAACTCTACTGCTGGTTCGGAAAGCTGTTCCTACCGAGAAGAGCCAGCAAGAAACTCGGCGGTTGCTCTTTTAAAAATATAATTCTTAATACTATTTACATTAAGTCGTTACTGTCTTGTACAGGTTCAAAGAGAGCTATATCCACACATTCTTATCTTCTAAATAATCTTCAAAAGTAATAATAAAATTATTTTGCTGTAATCCGCGATGAAGTAAAATAGAAAATATATATAATGCTAAATGTAGAGTGGACAATATGTTTTCATACCTGATACATGCAGGATTCGTAAAACACATGCACAAAACTCCACCACCGCCACCACAATACACAAACACTACATACGTTCACTATCACAAACTCAACAATCGTGAAGGCTTTACGATTTTGTCGTGGAGTCTATCTTGTTGTGGAGTGCATGAGTTCTTACAAAATCAACATGTATCAGGTATGAGAACGAATAGTACACTCTACATTTAGTAGCATTACATATATTTTCTTTTATCGCGGATTATAGCAAAATAATATTCTCATTACTTTTATATTATGGACCTCCGCAAAGTAACGCCTAATTCTATAAATTATTAGTAAATAGTATTAAGAATTATATTTTTTAAAAAAGCAACCGCCGAGTTTCTTGCTGGCTCTTCTCGGTAGAAACAGCTTTCCGAACCAGCAGTAGAGTTGACGATTCAAAAGCACTTGTTTACAAGTTTATTTGAATAAAGAATATTTTGAATTTGAATTTGATTATACCTATAGTCGAAATGATTAGTAAAATATACCTTTAATATTTTTTTATAGTATTTATCGAAAGAGGTAACACAATGTTGTAACATTTTGGCTAATTTTATGTTAATTCTGGCATTGTTTTATTCATGAGTGTAGTACATAGATAATAGAAATTCACGCCATAAATTTTATATGTACTTTTTTCTATTCCACGTCAATTTTATCTTTTTAATGTATTTTATTGTAGGTATTATTTAAATATTACATTTATAATGTATTTTTATTGTAACCAGATTTGCTTGCAGCGGTTGGTAATCAGTTTATTTAACTGAAATTTTGAATGTAAGAGTAATTATTGTGAGTTAACCATATAATTTTTCTTTTTAATTTTATTTTTGTTTATGTTAATATTTTATATCGTCTACTCGAAGAACAATTATTTGTAAAAAAAAAAAAAAACTAATTGTGTAATCCTTATATGGCCTTAGTTTAAGATATTAATATTAATATGTATTAAGTAAGAATTTTGTTACGCTGTAGGATTACCTAATAAACAAATAAATAAATAAATAAATAAATTTATAGAAGCAGGGTACTTTGCGCTACATAGTACAGATGTTACAATAAAATTATTTAGCTGTAATCAGCGTTTGTTATAATACATGCAATGCTAAATGTATGAAACAGGTAATCAGATATCACATACATACAGGACAAGCTGCGACATGTATTACAAGACAGCAATATAGGCTATATTACATTTTAAAAAATAGGGATCCGTAATAAAAATCCGACTTCCGAATCAGTGGTAACTTCTTTAAAGAGAATTAGAAGCTGTGGTAGCCCTGCGGTAAAGGAAAACATCGTGAGGAAGCCTGCATATCTCTAGAGAAATCTGGAGATATGTGTAATCTACCAATCCGCATTGGAGCAGCGTGGTAGGTCTTAGCTCCAATCCTTCTCTCCAAAAAAAAAAAAACGGAGAGAAAAGGCCTATGCCCAGCAGTGGGATAGTAACAGGCCGATACTTACTTACTTACTACTTCTTTAAAACATTTGACATTCATTACTGTAAACAGTCCATTCCATTACTGTAAACAGTCCATTTGAATAAAGTATATTTTGAATTTGAAAATTTTAATTAGAATTTGAATAATTCCGCAATCCATACTAGATCAGTCTACATAAAGGTTTAAATTAAGTATAAGAGATATACTTATACGTAAAGCATATTACAAAATTGAATTATTTGGATGATAAAAAAGCCTGGATTTGAAAATCCTTTCAGCTTCATACAGGACTGCGGTTTAATAATGTAAAATTTAAAATGTCACTAAAATTTGGAGCAAGCATTTATTTTTATGGAGTATATATTTTTATTTTTAAAAGATTGACCGCCGAGTTTCTTTCTGGTTCTTCTCGGTAAGAGCAACATTCCGAACCAGTTGTAGCTTCATTAATCATATTGATCCTTGACGATTCAAAAGTACTTGAAAGAGCTTATTTGAATTAAGATTTAATTTGATTTACTACAAGATAACACCACTATTAAATGAAATAGCGGCCTTTTACTATCCCACTGTTGGGAATAGGCCTCTTATCTCCGTTTTTATAAAGAAGGATTGGAGCTAAGACCTACCACACTGCTCCAATGCGGATTGGTAGGTTACACATATCCCCAGAATTCTCTAGAGATATGCAGGTTTCCTCACGATGTTTTCCGTCACCGAAAAGCGTGTGATAAATTGCAATTATCAATTAGACACATAAGTTTTAACGGAAACACTTATTTATTTTTTTATTTCCTATTATATTTTTTTATGGGACTTACACGCACATGAAAATATTATTTTTCTATAACCACAATAAAATTTTATATTCATTACTTTTGTATTGTAAATTAACGCCGTGTGGTATCCGGCTGAGTAGAATAGACCAACTTCATTTCTTACCGAGGTGTCGTAAAAGGCGACTAAGTTAAATCGACCCGCCGTGTGGTATCCGGCTGAGTAGAATAGACCAACCTCATTTCTTACCGAGATGTCGTAAACGGCGACTAAGGTAAGTTGACGTCAGGCATGCGGCCGGTCGTAAATTACGTAGCCAAATCATATGACAACATGTTTGTAAAATGTTGTGCCGACCCCACTTAGAGTGGGATAAGGGCAGGATGATGGATGACTTACACGCACAATAATATCCTGCCCGGGTTTGAACACGTGACCTTCACAAAAGACTCGCAATAATAACAATAAAGTTCTAACGATATCTAGTGATAGCTAACACGTGGATATCGTCGGAAAATTTTTGTATGACACAATTGTTAGTGTTTATTACGTTATTATCAATCTAATTATCTTAAGTACGCGCTAAAAATGTAAATTTTCAGATCGAGTATTTTATAATACACGTTACTTAGTGCAATTATTCGGTAAATGTTTTTTTAAACTTTAATTGCTAATTATGTATAAGATAACATTACTAGTTACGTTTAATTCTTTATTTTTTAAGTAATTCAGTTGTAAATGTCAATTTGCATCAAAGTAAAAAGTTTAATACTTTTTCAGTTCCTTATTTTATATTGTTTGTCTGTAAATTGTCTACGATGGAAGATATATAATAAATTTTCAGTTGTGTATTCAATATTTTTGAAACTATAAATAAATGTTTTATTCTACACACTTACAAGGTCTTTGCAATCTTAAATTTTATTTTAGCAAACTTACGTGTTCTTTGCAATCATTGAGTATTTCTTCCATTCTCTATGGAAGAGCTGAGAAAGGTATTTTATTAGATTCTTTATCAAAAGTATTTTTAATTTTTGAAAATTTTGTTACATAAATATATTATTATAAACAAGAATAGTTATTATAAAGTTTTCACATTAAACCTACAAGTATTAGAGCGATGTTACAGCGCATGCGTCAACATCTTTTTACCTAAAAACATTCAAGCAATCGTCTAGATATTTCATACTAGCTTTTACCCGCAATTCCATTCTATTCTATAGATGGCGCTTTTCAATGTCATTCTATTCCTGTACAGTTAACATATATACTCTATATGTTATTCCGGTATATAAGAAATAATTGTGCCAATTTTCATCGATATTAGTTCAGCGGAAAGAGCAACAAATATACATTCATAATCACAAAATTTAGCATTTATAATATTAGTATTTAGTAGGATAGGATTGTTTGGGCTAATCTGAAAAAAATCCATCCGCGAAGCATAGACACACGCGTAGTCATAGAGTGGCAGAGGAGAGTGGAGTTCGTGGGGAGTCTGAGCGCGTTCGCGATCCGGCTGCGCGTCGAGGAGTGGCGGCGCGAGGAGCCGAGGAGTCGCCGCGAAGGGCCGAGGCGCGTCGGGAGCGAGCGAGCGGGGAGTCCGCGCGCCTGATTGGGCGGCGCCCCGGGGCCGGCCGCCACGCCCCGCCGGAGCCCCGCTCGCGGCGGCCTCGCCAGTGTCCGACAGACTGCCGAGCGCGCCGGGCCTCCCGCTCCCCGCGCCTCGCTCGGCCACGCGTTCCGACCTTCCCAAAACTCAGCCGTCGCGAGTGCATTATGACACTGGTGAGCTAGCGGGCCGCAGTGACGGTGTCGATAATTGATGTGTATGTGTTCACGTGTTGTGTTGTGTTAGCTTGGGCCCGTGACGAGAAAACATTCGTGGTGGCCAGCGGAGCCTTGCACCCGGGCTCGGGCCGAGCTTTCATGGCTCAGCCTAGGGTATGTACACACGATTCTTACGCACGTGAGTGTGACGTTAGCGCTCAGCACAACCAATGACAAACATTGCATCTTTTACATTATATTGACAGGCAAATATTGCATATTATACAGTCTATTAGAAAAAAGTTCTTTACCCATACAACTTTCGACGTTCGTCATTAAAGTAACAGTGATATATATAAATACACGTATATCATTTATCATGTATAAATTGAGACATCATTATAGTCGTTGAAATAAAAATGTTAACAGACAAAACAAGCGTGGAATTACGAAAATCAAATCTGACGTGTTAAGATATCAGTGAACTATGTCCGAAGTAATATATCACCGTGTCCCCGTCACCGGGGAGCGGTTTTAACAAGTTAGACGCGTTCGGAATATCTAATAGTGTTTTAGAATGCGTGGTAGAGCCACCGACGCATTACCGGCGTTAATGAAAACGAAACGAGCGGTTTATGGACGTAAAGCTTAGATAACGCGGTCGTAACAATAACCTGTCTCGAGAGTTGTAAAAATTAATAAATTCAATCGATTCAGGGTCTGTATTAGATTCATTCTAAATTCGAATAGAGGTGATGACCTACATGCTTGTAAATTTCTCAATTCCGTTTAGAAACAAATTCATTTCCCGTCAAAGTCGCGCCATAGACACGACAGATATAAACTTCATTAATGTATTAATTGTGTTCATTGTTGAGGAAATTAAAAGCATAATTAAAGTCATTGAAATCTCTTACTTAAATGTGCGAAAACGCTTTGATATATAAAATAGGTTATATGCGTTTGTGAATTTACCAAGGAACACCTGATGGCGCATGCAGTTTGTAGAAATGTGTCTAACAATAAATGAGATAAAATGGCTTCCAGCGGGGAGTCTATTGTGGATTGCTCTTATGGAATAGGGATCTGAACACTACGTAGGTAAAGTTACAAGCGGCTTTAGACGCACGGTTGGGCACAAAAGGGCCTATCTCGGAAACCAACAATAAAATTCAATTGACAATGAAAAGAAAAAACTTGGTTCGCGCCACAAAGAGCCCTAACGGAACATTCGGGGACGACTTTCTTAAAGATTTAGGGTTGTATTGTTTTTGTTTAGTCAGGTAATGTCGAATTTAATCCGGCCTTTTTCAATATACGGATTTTTTATCTGTTAGGTTGAAAAAAGTTTTGATCGTGGCAAAACATTAAAACCATAGAGAATATAAACTGTTTAGTAATAAAAATAAATACAATATTTTAGCGACAATAACCAATTACAAAGTTTTTAAAGTTTTTTGTAACATTTTATATTTCATGCACAAATATATTTTACTTATACATATGCGTTGTAAACATAATTGTTGGTATTATTAGGTATCTTATCAGGAAATTACAAAAAAATTAGTTTAGGTGTTATACAAATAAACGGCGCTGAGGATTATCAATAAAAATTTACTTAACCGATGATTTCGTACGTAATAATCTCCACCGATACTTGTAAAAAGATAAACAGATTAAAAATAAAGTAGCTGATTCGATAATAATCATTAACGTATCGAAAATAATGAAAGATAGGCGCATTTTTCTTATTTATGTACATGACAGTGCCGACGGTAAAGTGCAGCGAGTGCATCGACGATGCATCTAATATATCTTATAAAAATTGTATATAAAAATAACCATAAACAAAATATAAACCATAGGTATTAATTAAAAAAGTTTCTATTATACGTCAAATTTAAATTTAAAATAAATGCATTAGTGCAAATGTTCCATTTTCAAATTATAAAAAAAACAAACAATTTCCGTCGCATTAAAACAAACCGTTCGTAGGTATTTAGGTACGTTCAGATTATCTTAGTTAAGCCTGTAACAAAAATAATATACATATTAAATAGTATCAGCGTTGGCGATAAAAAAAATCGTAATTCGCTTAAGTAATTCCTGTTTAAACGTTACGTGAGTAAATACGTCAGTTTAGAGTGCATTGACACTAGTTTATTTCGAAATTTGATTAATTTCGCGCTATGAAGTAATTGTAACATTAAATATACTGATGATATCATAACATTGGCTATATACTAACGCCTAAATAAGAAACTTACTACTATTTAGCATAAAGCAACAATTATAGTTAATTAACATGTCTTTAGTGTAGGCAACTTAATAAAAAAAATTGATGTAAATAGTTCTAATTTCAAATTTAATCTATATGTATGAAAATGAATCTCTATTTCCCTTTGTGATCGAAGCACGCGTGAACGGAGGAAACAATTTACTTGTTTTTGTTTTTTGATGTATTAATTATAGTCATAAAGTTTTTATGACAATAAATCTAAGTTAGGCGGGAAAAAAGAAAATAAAAAATAATAATAATAAAGTTTATCTCTATACTCTACATATATTCTTAACTTATAAAAACCTATAAATATAATCTTTATTTCCCTTTAAGATCCTATCACGCATGAACGGTTGGAACAATTTTGCTGATTCTTTTTTATAAGTTATTGCCCGGAGAAGATTCATATAAAAAAGTACTCTAAGTAGAGCGGAATATTAGAAAATAAAAATAAAACTCGATTTTCGTCCATAATCAACGTATATTCTTAACTTATAAAAACCTATAAAAATAATCTTTATTTCCCTTTTATAATCGCATCACGCATGAACGGGCGGAACAAATTTGCTGATTCTTTTTTTTATTATTGTTCGGAGAAGATTCTTATAAAAATAGTACTCTAAGTATAGCGGAATATTAGAAAATAATAATAAAACTGGACTTAGGTCTATAATTTACATATATTTACTCTAAACGCATTATAGCCTATTCATTATTAAATAACCTAGTAATTATATCGCATGTTTAATATTAAAGCGACCGAAATCAAAATTAGGCTTAATTGATTGTATTTCTTATTTTAATGCTATCTATGACATCTCGCTACGAAGTATTAAAAAAAAGGAAGTTTTCTTGCTCTTCTGAGTTATGGGTCTCTTTAATACTCACAAATTTTGTAGGCGCCACGATATGTATTATTGCAATTTATCATAAAACAACTTTTTTGGATTAGGTCACTTTAATACTAAGCGTGCGATATATTTGTCGATTTTAATATCGGCATAAGACAAATCTCATGAAACGCGGATTTAATTACATTTTTTTTGTAAATAAGAATAATTGCGTAATAATTGTTTGTAAGCAAGATCAAAATTAACATAAATTTTCATTAAAATCAATGACTGTGTTGCTTCTAGGCTTAATATAATTCTAATAAATTCACACAGTGTGAATAAACATTGAAACGTAATGAATAATTAAGGTTTATAATTATAAACAAAAGTTCGGCGTGTTAAATATTTTTTTCATTCATTAACATTAACGAACTTTGTTGGCAATTTAATTTGTACATAAAAATTATCATTTCCTTATTTATTCCTTTACCATCTCGTATAAACGCCATTATGGAATTGTAAAAATGTTAGACAAAAAAATTTACTCTTTATTTCATAATGCATACTAATAGTAAAGTCAGTCTGTCTGTTAAGCTTTCACCAATCCGCTGGAGCAATGAATATTGACGCAATAAAATCTTATACAACAGTCGACCCATTGAGAATATTCTCGTTTTTTTACTAAAAACACACTGCATTATTTATACTTACTATATCTATATACTATTTATTTTGGAATCCGGCTGAGTAGAATAGACCAACCTCATTTCTTACCGAGGTGTCGTAAAAGGCGACTAAGGTAAATTGACCCACCGTGTGGTATCCGGTTTAATAGAATAGACCACCCTCTTTCTTACCGAGGGGTCGTAAAATACGACTGAGGTAAGTTGACGTCAGGCAGGCGGCCGGTCGTAAAAACGCAGCCAAATCATGTGACAGCATGTTTAAAACATGTTGTGCCGACCCCACTTGGAGTGGGATAAGGGCAGGAAGATGATGATCTATATACTATTTATTTCTTTATTATGCCAACAACTTACATACAAGTTTATTCAACAATCATTATAAACTAAGGTTCGTATGTAAGTCCATTACAGCCACAAATATAAATCACTTCTAACTTAATTTAAACTTAAATATATAGGTATATATAATAATTATCCAAAAACTTAAGAAAAATGCATTTAAATAACTAATAAGCTCTAAGAAAGTAAAATCAACAGTTTTTTATGCTATATAGGTATATACTTACTTAGTTACTTATTTATACCTGTACTTTAACGTTTAAGTTGGCATAAACGAAGTCGCGGTTAGTCTCTTAATATCTATTCGATAGACAATAGTTTGTTAATCCGTAAGTTCCGTTATTAACCCGCTTAGATAAAGGTATATAATTATTATCTCCTAAGAGTAAAAAAAAAAACTTTGTTTACTTATGCTTGATATTGTCTATGGCTAAATAACTATGATGTTCTAATAAAATACATAACTAAGGATGAATAAAGTAATCCATGCATGCATGCATAGACTATCAGAATGCTTGCATTTAAAAACCTTTCAAATTGTAAACTTAATTTAAAATCATATTGCATAAAATTAACTTCAAAAACTCATCTACCTATATTTGAGTTAGATTTAATTATAAGATGTTATACTAAAAATAACTTCCACATATTAACAATTCCTACTTCGATATTTTAATTTTGGTATAACCCATTATTTAAATTTACACCACAGTTTAAAATGTATTTCAGTTTTATTATTATAATGATTATGACGTATTTTATATGCAAATAGTTGAATATTAGAAGTAACATTTATGTTATATTTAAAATCAGCTGTGTACCAACATAAAAATAAATTATTATCAAAATATATTTGTTTTTAAAATATCTCTGGAAAATAATTATAAAATATCTCTGTTATAATTTTACTTAATAATTATAATATAACAGATAATAATTACCTATATTTGTTTATAATTTGTAACTGAACTCAATATTATTCGTTCAGAAACGAAAATGTAATAAAAAAGATACTTCGAAAGATTAAAAATGACGTTTACGGCTGCATGTATTAAAATTACACCGTACCAAAGATAACACATTATTAAATATATAAAATAATACTTTAAATCGAGTAGGATTTTAGGCTGAGTCGATAAAATACAGATAAGCGGAACTAAATATACATTAAGGATACACAATCGCATTTAAAAATTCTTTGTCAAAGATATTAAAGCGGTATGTATTTTTTTAAATTTAAATTTAGAGGCAAAGCTGCAAGCGTTGTAAGTTATATTTAAATATCGTGAAACTTTTATTTTTCATTAACTTATTAACTAATTGAATTGGTTTTCAATGCTTAAAAGTCAGTTGAATACCAGAGCTATATTAAGAAAATAAGAAGTTAATTTTTGAAACAGCTGTTCTTTAAACTTTAATGAGAGCAAGATATCGAACAATGGACGTAGATATTGAGGTTTTATTTCAAAATAAAATAGATACCTACAAGTGAGATAGATATGTTTTGCCTTATAAAAATCTACCTATAATTTTCAGATAAAAATATATCTTTCAAAGCTTCATTTACATTTAGATTCTAAGAATATTTAATATGCTTATACTCTTATACTAATTATTTAAATCTAATCCTAACCATAGAGTTATACTAGAGTGAGCTACAAGTAGGCATGTAACTGAGAGTGTAATAATAAATGATGAGAGGGAAGATGAAACTATACTTCATCTTTGTCTAATCACATATAAAGAAAGAGACAGATAGATACACCCTCATTTACTTTCTCTTTATGGTAAAATGGCATTTTAAGCTGACTTCTCTACTCTATGTATTCTACGCTACTCTTTCAAATGTAGAACTGGATTATTAGTCTAAGTTTATGACTAATTTTTTAATTTCGTATTTAGAACGCAATTCCAGTCCTTTCGACCCTTATCGTAAACATTGATTTTAAAATTTGTAGTATTGCCATACCGTGTATAGAATTTCCAACAAACAACCAAAATTATATTTGCACAAGACTTGTCCAAATATTGTTAAGCGAGAGTGTATCATAAATTTTACGATGTTCAGCGATAACGGGTATCAATTCCACAATTATTAGACGATAATACGTTACGCTGGCCCACTAAAATATTAAATGAAGAGCGATAACACGGTATGGTTTTTTTTATCGATTTTATATTCGTTATATCGGATATTCCGGATACTTTTATAATCATAATACAAAAATTAGAAAAAGAAGTTTATTAAACTCATGCATTTAATAGTTCTTTTAGTATACTCTTCGATCCTGTACAAGAAAGTAACTAAATGTAACTAGTAATAAGAATTATATTTAAAAAAGAGCAACCTCCGACTTTCTCACTGGTTCTTCTTTCTCGGTAGGAACAGCATTCCGAAAAGAAGGCTGATACTAAAAGCCTACTATACTGTTTATGATTATTTAGATGATAAAAATGCGTGGATATAGCTACTGTCCGACCCTGTACAAGACAGTAATGATTTAATGTTATAAGTATTAGAAATTTTAAAATGAGCAACCGCTGAGTTGCTTGCTGGCTCTTCTCAGTAGGAACAGATTTCCGAACCAGCAGTAGATTTGACGATTCAAAAGCACTTGTTTACAAGTTTCTTGAATAAGGAATGTTTTGAATTTTAATTCAGTTATATGTATTATTTTAAAATTATTTATGTATATATTTACCAGTTGTCTCTCACCCATAACACAAGTATTCAGTTACTTTAGGGATGGACGACCGTGTGTGTAAGTGTCCCATAAATATCTTGTAATCAGCATTTTGAGATTGTGTGAGATTGTATTGAGAAAATTTATAGTGAAAAAAATTTTGGTCAATATCTTATATATTCTATTCCCGGCGGACATTTTTTTTCATTAAATAAAAGAGGAAGCGTACACGCGGTGTATTTTTATAAGGATATTTTATATTTTCTATGCAGTTTTCCATTAATTATTATTAATTTGATTATTAACTTGAGAAAATCCATTTGCCATTGGAAGTGATGTAGAGTGTAAGGTTTACGATTTAATTCGATAATTGTTATTACTAGAAATTTCGGCATTAGTTGTTATTAAGGCGTTTAAGGTAAATAGTTAATTTTTGAAAAAAGCGGATAAATTCTGTATAACACTAAGTAATAATACGGAGATAGGTACAGGTTGGAAATATATAAAGCCGCGTGCAAAGCTGGTCTTATTGCAGAAACAAAATTTTGTTGAAAACGGACGACTTTTAAATGAAAGAGTAATAATGACAGTGAAAACAAAATACTGCAGAGATATGTATATATCAATTTTAAATATTAGCAGATGCTAAGATAATAATTATTAATATTATTACCATTATTACATAACAAAATAAAATCGATTCTCCAAATTTAGATCACCCATGAATTTACCGACGCGATCATCCGAAATAATCCGTCGCTTTTAAACAAAACCTATCAGTTATTGAAATTCCATTAAATAGTAATTACTACATAAAATAGTAGTTACAATTGTAAAAAATAACAAATATTTTACATAGGTATATAATAAATTTTGAAACTAAAATAACGTATCATATATTTTAAATTTCTGAATATTAAAGTGAATTCTACTTTAATATTACGTTATGTGTATTTAGTCATATTATCTATGTTTCTGACTGTGTCGTTAACCTCTCTATGATTTAAAAATAGTATTTAAATGCAAAATTCGAATAAATTGGTATTATGAATTCAAATAAAATATATATTATCATCAAGAATTTTATTTTCGAAGCGTTGTGATAATCTTAAATATATCCAAAAAATTAAATGCAAAATCTACTTGCTAATTCCGTCTATTGAATACGGTATTATTAAATCTCTAATAATCTTTACCTGATAGAGTTTCTAAATAAAAAGTAGATACTTTTTATTTAGAAACACTCTTTTATAAAAATATAACGTATTCTAAAACGTAATAATTAATTTATTTTATATAAATTTGAAATTTGACTCCTCAAACACCAAGAACTGAATTTTTAATAATTCTAAATTTATTATATTGATTGGAGGTTTACTGAATAATTGTTTTGTCTATGTATATTTCTTGTCTATGATAGCTAGTTCTAACAATCACGTTTAACAGACGTGATGGGAATATCAATGTGATATGATTATTTTTTCTTATTCAGGCCCAGGAAGTAGAAAGAAAGAATGAAAGTTTCTTTATTCCTCCTGAAATACATAGGTAAATAAACAACAATACTACCAACACAATAACATAAATTAAACCGAGATGTATATTATATGTATGCGGTTGTGAGTTTAACACAAGAAGTAAAATACGAGTTAGTAGATGTTTTATGGTCAGCTGATACTTATGCTATACTTAATCTGAATGGGAAAACGGATTTGTGCGAAATTATCGTAATATACTTATTCAAGAATAACAAATACGCTACTTTTTGGTCTAGAAAATACATGATCCCACAGACAACAAAAAAAAATTATGATACGATGAAAAATAACACCTAATTCTATAAATTGTCTATAGCTAGGTATTTATTATAGATATTGGTATTAGAATTGCAACGCGTGTGAAACTGTGGTGTGCAATATACCTGATATTGTTAAAAATTACAATAAAGTATACGTTATTGATATTTTTATTATGAGAATAATAAAAACTTTAAAGAATAGTTTTACTACTTTACGTTACGCCGCTATGCCCTTATTTATAAAAAATATACAGTCATTAATTCCTTATAGTTAGATAGTTTCTTATAGGATAAACTACTTTAGAAGTTAAAACTTTTTGAGAAAGCAATCCAAGGTTTGTTAAAAATTAAGTAACACAAAAGGTTAGAAAAAAGAGTAATTTGTGTTTAAGAAATGTAATGGTGTCTATGGTACACTATTTCCTACTCTTGAATGTTATTCGCCGCTATAATTCCAATATATGGTCAATAGTCACATGGCTTTTCGGTTACTGTAGATTATAGTATAACTGTGTTGCCATTTATTATGTTGTATATTCAAAATCCAAATTTATTTTATTGAGTGAACTATGAAATCCGGATATTGTTTTGAGAGCAGTAGAGTAGCAGTTTCTTTAATATATGATAAAAGTGATCTCTTAAAGTGAGCGCTAGAAAATACTTGCTTACGAAATCAGCAGTAGAAAAAAGTTTGAAAATCTCTAATATTTAATACACGCGATCATAGTACACAATATCGTTTTAAGTTGCGTTCACGACAAAAATACCTAGTCTCTATATATTTGATTTCGGAACGTAATAATAAAATTTCTTTGTAGCTAAATATAATATTCGTCGTTCAGAAATCATAAAATTATTTTTTTTCTCGTTTGTAGTGACAGCGTTATATTTATTGCAAGGAACTGACTCACCAAATTACAAAACTAATATACAACATATAAACTAGTGTTTTGAACATAAATAAAATTTATATATAATAACGATTGCCGCCATTATTGTTTTTAAAGATGTCGCCGAGCACCAGTACATATAACAGACGATGCTACGACAAAATTTAATTCATTGGTAACGTTATTCCTGATAATATAGACAATACCAGTATTGCAACGGTTAATTCATTCAGTTTCACAATAAAACGAGCTCTCTAACCATAAAATAATGTTGTGGAGTTAGTAAAAGATAAGAAAAACGCGTGTAACTTTTAAATTTTTAGAACGCACAAGCTGTCTAAACGAACTAAGACGTTTACAGCTTGTTCAGGAAGTACATAGATAATATAATAATGAAGTAAACGCATACTTCACATGTAACGCTCGACTTTGAAGTGATAACATATCGTTAATTTATAAATTGTTTTATTTAACGTACATATAAGTAGCTAATGAGAAAACAAATTAAAACCGGATAAATAATTCAATTTTTTTGTGTTTAGGTAATAACCTAATTATAATAATAAATTAAAGATAATTTATAAGTAATTAGAAAATTAAAACGCCGTTGAATACGCGCACTAGCGTGTCCTTTGTCCGGAGAAGCGTGCGTGGTTTTTTTTTAAATTTCAAACTTTGAATTCCATTTCTGTGACAGATAAATAACCCTTAAAATGGTCATCGACTCTACGGTGACCATATAAATTAAGGTTTGATGTTTTATATAATAGTATATACTACGAATGATATATTAAACATAATAAAAGAGGCAACCGGCGGGACCGGTCTGGGGACATTACGTTTTTAATGCGATGTGGTGATTAGAAATAGCTATTTTTCAAAGCCGGATTATAGCGGGTTAGAAAATGGTCACCGACTTTCCGGTACGTCACAATTTTTTACTCCGTGGGAGTAGATTAGTTTATACTATTAGTTTGTATCTATTTAAAGTTTTTTGTGATCATTTTTAATGCTGTCAAATACACTCTATGTTAATGAAAGTTCCTTGTTTTTTGGGCAGAGAGTCAAGCTGTTTTTTTTTATTCATTCCGAGTAGCGACGGCTGTGCTTTTGCCAACCTCGTGTCGCAGAGGCTGTGGATCATGTTTTGCATAATATAATTAGACGTTGAACGGCGTGCCAATACAGATAATATACGAGGCTGCGATATAAATTGTTAGGCACAGAAAACTAATTTTTATTGCCGTTCAAAAATTAATTTTTCCACTTTTACGAGTCCTGTAAACCTCTTTGGAATAATTCTGCTGTTATCATCCTATAAACGTTGTTTATGATTTATCGCTCATCTATTAAACTGTTATGAGGTTACTTTTAAGCTCTTTGGGTCAGTTTTATGTATCAAATCTACTTTTATGTAGTAGAATATATTGACAGCAAGTACCATAATCACATCAATGGTTTTATTGAAGTATATATATTTTTTGCTTAAAAATACGTATTATCGTATATAATCTGTTTTGATTCTGTGTTTTGTTAATTAATAAGTATTAGAATTGTTACTTTTATGTCCGCAATTAAATACGCCACAGACCATATTCACGTAATAAAAATTATGACCATTGCCTTCGGAAACAGTAACGGAGTGATTAAAAAAAACTAACAATAAACTATTCATAGTTTCATTTAAATAATTAGATGATACATTTGAATAATTAAATTTCTTGTGTTGTCTGTGCTATATAAGAATTAATTTGAGAAGGTTAGTGACTCTGTATAAGTTGTTTGAGAGGGCTACTATGCTGAGCTCGATAAACTATAGACAATTTTGATTAAGGCGAACGCTAGCAAAGTCAAGAATATGTATCTTATGTTATAATACAAAAAAGCCTTATTTCTACCAATTATTATTTCTTTATAGCTCTACATTAAATTTCTGTAAGACCTTAAGAATAAGAAAGTTTATAACAGACATAATTTTGGTTCTTAAGGTTTTTGAATCTATATAAAATTTATTGTTTCACAGAAATGTCTTCTTATTACATTACAATGAAATAATTACATTGTGTTGGTAAAAGAAACAGTTGCAGTGTATCTCTTAAATTGCTAACCTCATTTGCCCTACATACTATCCAACAAAGGCCTCCACTGACCTAATTATCTATAATCAATGGTATAAACTGATACTAATACCCTTCTTGTGTTAATAGGTAGTGTTATTATTGGTATAGGATCGACTGTACTCTGCGTAATTATGAATCATAGACAACATATAATTGTAGACCAATTCGTGAAATGGTCGCATCAGAATACAAAGACTAAAAACTTGGAATAGAGTTTCAATCCAAAGTGAAAATTGACTACATTAATAAATATCATAAACTGCCTATGCTCAAATTTAGGTATATTTATATAGGATATATGTATAAAAAGGTATAAAATACAAGTATAACAAAAGTACGCATTAATTCACCGAATAACATAGAATGAGTAATCCGCGATACAAATTTACTGTGGAAAAAAATAATTTTTCGTAAATTTAGCTAAGTAGAGCTAGTAAGCATAATCCTTATGAAGTGTTGCTAGATTAAAAACATGCGTACTTAAATGTTCGATGTTAATGTGAACCGTTAGTTAATGGAATAATTATAAAATTTAAAAAGTTAAGTCAGTCTATTAACATCTCACAGTTGAACGAACTCCTCCGTCGCTCATTAAGGGTTGAAATATGGGACTTAGATTTAACTATGCTGCACAAATTGCAAATATCCCTTAAATTGTTTTTGCACTTTAAATAGTTCCTTATTTATTTTTTTAATGTCTTCAAAATAGGTCTGAGAGATAACTAAAAAATTCAGTAAACTCTAATATATGGCCTGTATTGTTACAGTAAAAAAATCATACGTTCTTAGCTTGAATAATTCATGATATTTAATTATAATTGCTTACTATTTGGTTATCTTCTGTTACGTTTTTATTGATATTTATTTATATAGCTATAAAATTTTTAAAATGTTTATATAATATTTTTAAATAAATTTAATTTAAAATACAATACACACCTTGTGTTGTAATGTGTTGATACAAAATAAAAACATTTATTTGTGTCTTAAATAAATATAAAAAATTACCATTTATAAATGTAATATATATTTCTGAGACAAGACAAGTATGACAAAGCTCTATATATATCGCAGTTAATACCAGCAGTCTGTAGTTTAAGTGCAATAACATATTTTATAACATAAAGTCAAAACGTGAAATAACGACTAAAATCTATTCTTACCAGTGCGATGACCGAAGCACTGAACGCACCCACTTATTTGTTATTTAAATTTAAAATATTCGAATTTTAAATTTGACCTCTTCGCTATTTTTTGGTCAATGATTTATACTTCTGTGGACAAGTGCACCACAGACAAATTGGCTTGTCAACAAAACTTATTTCTCAATCGCTCAGGATATTTCGAAGAATCTATTTTATAAATAGTACCTACTGACTTTTGTATTTCTGTTATAAAAATAGCCCAAAATAGGCGCAATATGTGACTTACAGATTTAAATAAATATTTTTTGGTTGTCGATTATTAACAGAATAAATTCCGTTTAATATAAAAAATATTGATAGCAAATTATAAAGCCTTATTGCTTTAAAACCGTATAGTAACCATCGTATAAAAATAATATTAAAATTATAATCTGCGGTGAAAGACAATGTACCGTGATAAATTTAAGACTTATAATGTGTATTGCAGAAAAAAATCAGTGCTTATTTAAGTAAAGTATATTTATTGTATTTATTAATAGTATAAAAAAATATTTTAAATTATGAAGTAAAGATTCTGCCTGCCGAAAATCAACTTGCGTATATTTAAACGCGTACGCTCTACGTCTATGGTTTTAGATGTGTCGATTCGCTGTTAACCACAGACCATGTGGGTCTGTGGTCAAAATATCGCACGCACTTATAGTCGTTGTCACAAAAATAATACGATCTATTTCCCTATGAAATGTAGAAAACTTGCGCCCTCTGTACACATTGTTTTATTCACGGCGCGTTCCTTTTTCAATTTGAATATCGTTGTTCATTTTAGAATTGGCTCTTTGTAGACGCTCTTTAATTGCGCACTTTAGATTCAACGCTAATTCGCGCGAGCGCTAATTTGAGGGTTTATTGTGTAACCACTGCTTAAACATCCTTTTTAAAGACGCTCCCGGTGAATTCGTGATAGAAATAAAATATAATCGCTTGTCATAATATAATTTTAACGGCGCCTGATTTCCTTTGTCATTTGCATTCACGTACCTAGTTTGGTACATACATGATAATAAATTACATTACGGTGTTAGTAAAGTATCGTTTATATGAATATTTATTATATTGTAATATAGAAGTTTAAAAACAGTGTAGCATTAAAATAGTCTTGTAATTATTATAATTACGTAAATATTTGAAAATGATACTCCATAAACCAAAATTTAAAAATAGACAAATCGAAGATTTATCATTTAAGATTAAAGATAATTTAAGAAAAAAATATATGTTACTTTATACACATAACTAGCGAAATTCACTATCAATGTTGTTATGGTAATGAATAACACAAGATCATTAATATAAAAAATTAACTTTCATTATCGTTTTGAATGATTTAGGAAAATTACCATCGCAGATTAGGTTGGTGAAAGATGTCTATCAGTAAGGTAGTTAATATTGCGTCAAAATTACTATTTCTGTTAATAACGCGCAACGACCGAAAAAACCTGAGAGAAGAGTCATATATCCATCCCACGACTAGTATTTTTAATAAACTTTTAGTAGCGGATACATAGTTTTCGATAGCACAAATAAAGTTTGTCAGAATTTCGCTAGTAGCTATTTCGTGTCATGTTATTTCTTTTCTTGATCAAACAACACCGATGTAAGCGTTGTTTATCGTCCATCAACAAATCCACGACTGCCGGAACGTTATAATTCCTCTAATACGCTGTCGGGATCTGTATACATTAAACAATATTAATTGAAGTGAGATGATTCAGCAGTTACGTCGAAGGGTTGCAAGGACAATGCTCCATAGTAACTGGCAACAGTTTGCGGAACGCATGCGAGCTTCTTTTTTTAAAACTCACCAAACCTTTTACTAGATCTTTTTTTGAATATCGTGTTCTTTTTCGAACGCGATAACGAGGTTTGAAATTGGAATCACGCCGGTCCGTTAGTAGCCTGTTTAGTGCGGGGTTTTCGGTGACAGTTTAAAGAAAGATGGCCGTCGCATAGGTATTGAGTGATTAGTGTGGACCGTTTATTGAATATCGGTGTGATTTAACGTTATTGAGTCGGTTCGGTGGTTGTGTCGCCGGTGACCGCGTCCCCCGACCGGGGCGATGACCAAATTATTGCCAAGAACGAGTCCCGCCGGTGCACGCCGCTGTCCAATTTTCTTGATCCCGCAACGTAAATAAATCTTGATAAAACTGTTTAAACGAAATTAACAATATCTCTGTCGGTATTTCAGTGTATTAATTAGTTACACAAGTTCAGAAAATTTATTGTGTAGGTACTTCAAAAAAATAATCACCAATTTTTATTTATTCCTAAGTCCCGAACGCGTTAACTGTTAAGTATCCGATACAATTCAGAAACAGAATAAAAATAAAAAATCCAATAAAAAAATGTCAAACCTAATTTAATTTCGATACACGACTTTCGCGCAAAAAACCCAGAAAAAGTATTGTGTTGTTTAATTTAATTTTACTGTAAGTTATTCCCAACAAAAGCGACATCGAGTGTTTAAAAATAAACACCGAGCACAGTGACCGTTAAAATTTAATAAAAGCCAATGTAAAATCCATTGCGCTCCGTTTAGAAAGGCGTCCGTCACAGAATTTGAACTTAAATAGTCAATCACGAGTGCCGGTGTGGCTAATCTCGCATTCACACTCACAATGGAGGTAACGAACGGACAAACGGACAGACGCGGTAATAAGATGCGCGTGGGCGGCTTTATGTCAACGTTATTTATGATGAGATACCGCCAGTTGTTTTTTTATAGTTGGCAACACTGCTCCGAGCTCGATTCAGTGAAATTAGTCGAATAACCCCCGTGTACTTATCGCCTCCCGGTAGATCCGAAAGCCACATAAATTCAACCAACTTAATTCAGTGACAAGAAAATCCTTTAAGTAGATACTTATTTTATGTATTTTAATAAAAGCAAAAACGGAGACGGCCGTCGCGTCGAAAGGAAATCGTTATCTTAACGACGGCGTATTTACGTAAAATCTGACTAAGAGAGTCTGAAACTGTCCCTTGGAGTGCAGCAGACGATAAGGGGGCATGCACTATCTGTTCGTGGTTCATATGCCAGCTATTGACCTCGCTGTTTACAATATTCCGCAGATAAAATTCCGTATGCGCAGAAATAACGATAAACTCAAGACTAGTTGATATCAATTTGTAAACCGAATCGCGGGCCGAGGTTAACGGTCCGTACAATTAATTTGGGAAACATAAATAATTTACGAGACACGCTTGTAACTGATAATACGCCAAAACGCCTATACAATAAGGAATCAGCTGATCCCGATTTACGAGCGGCGCGACGGCGGCCGTGTTTGTTTTTTAAATTGTTCAAATTAAAAATGGATAGGGAACTAAAACTTTCATCCGCGGCCTTAAAACGAGTGTTAACGCTTCCCCGCTGTACTTTCTGGGCGATAAATCTGCTCGCGAATCGACCGAATCCGTGCGTCGAACATCGCTCACGGCGGCTATTTTTATAAACGCGCAAGAAAAACACTCTAGCTCACGGAATGAATATTGGAATGTTTTAAAGCTTCAAAGCGGGCGACGCTGCAGCCGGCCGGCCTAACCTTCGCACCGGAGCGGCCCTACGACTTCAAATATAGAACGGTGAAGAGTTGCCAGTAATTAAGGTAGGTGCGTTCGGAAACGCCCGCGCGATCGGTTTATTGACACGTGTTGGTGTCGCGCGGCGTCGCGGCGTGTCCCCATGCGGATGAGCAAATGGAATAATGGTCGTCTGGGCCCGCATCCGGCGCGGGAGTCGGATACAACTCTTGCAGCGCTCTGGATACAATTTTTCAATTAAATCGACCAGACAGAAGATCCCTAATAGGTGTCGTTAAGAAGTCGTGTGCCCGATTTTCGATGTGTCCCCGTAACGAGGCCGTTTTATTAGTATTTATGGTCGAGAAGCAAACGCACGGAGGACTTCGGGCCGGCCGAGTATCATGAATGAAACGGAATTTATGGCTAGCGCCCGCTATAATGTTATTTCGCTGTTAAATTTAAGCGGTCGGTGTCAATGCGCTAGTCGCTCTCTCAGGCCGTACGTCTCAATTCGTCCACGTAACAGGTAATATAAAAAGATTTTTCTAAGTTTTACGGTCGTATTACGAACGGGTCGAGTGGCGCAGTAAAATTCGATACGAGCTGTGCGGAAGGTATAACGATGCTTGATTTACCGCTATCAATTTAAAGAATACATAAAAGCACACCTCCGTTGATAGCAAACACTTTTTATATCATATTTATTATTCTAAGTTGAGTACGTGCAATAATTCCATTGGAATGGGCTAATTGTTAGGAGTGCAATGAATTTTATACCGGTTCCTATTATTACTATTAGTATTGTGAACTATTCAAACACATTATTCACTGTTACGAATCGCTTCTGGTAGCCCCAGACATGTGAATGCTCTGCCAGATGACACTGACTAAGACGGCGCTAAGGGCAAACGGGTGCGTTAGAAAGAGAGGGAATTCTTTAAGGGTGGCGTTCATCATGTCCCACCCCGTGTCGGGCACAAGTGACGGTTCTGTCTTCCCCAACCGTCTGCATTCGAAAACCTCGTCCCTTTTCCCGTTTTTTATATACAAAGCTCTATTCTGAATATTCTCTATTCTATATTCTGAATTCCTATACGTATTGGTATCGAAATTATTCAAATGGCTCCAACAGTATGTGAGCTTAGTCATATTTAATTATTGCCGCAAAACTGATTTTTTACTTCTCGGAATCGACCTACGCTAATCTTAAGACGCGAAACGTAAAAAAGTACGACCCGGCGGGCGTATTCAGGCAAAATTTAAATAACTGTAGCGATTAATCCACGAGCCTTTAATTATCGCAACGGGGCTCGGAACTCATCAGAGTTTGACGGCATGACTTATGCCCGTAGCCCACGACAATGCGTAACCGACGGTCGAAATTTAATCATGTTGTGTATCATAAAGAAACAAATCCAAGAAACCATAAGGATCGCAAAAACCGGCGGATCGAAACGAACTTATTACTCAGTAAAGATTCCCAGCGAGAAAAAACCACAAGAATGTCATTTAAAAAAATTAAAACGTACGATGCTTATTTTTTTTCGTTATGGCAACCCGAACTGACTAAAGGTTATCTTGGAGGAAAAAAGGCGGGCCAGAGCGATTCCATTTTTAAAACGTATCATTTAATTTTGGAACCGGCTTTCAAGACGTCAAAAGGTAGTCATTACATATTTTCGAAATATTTAATGACTAGCTTTATTTTTAAGGGACAGCTTAGCGCCTTCGGACCGTTCTATTTTCAAATGTTTAACCTTTTTATAAGTCTTTTGTAATGCACTCGTGTTGCTTACAAATGTAATCGTTCAGAAGTAGATCGCTGCAGTGCGTTGATTAATAATTCAATAATTTTAAAAAAAAGTACGGCGGGTGTGCGATCATTACAGAATTCTAATTACCCCTATCCCTTCATACGTGACGGTATGTGCGCCGGCAGTGACCTAAAAATTTATGGGAAAATTATTTTTATCCGCCAAAATCGTGAGTGTCGCTCTATAGTCTGTGGTATAAGATTTTAAATCGTTCGCATGCCGATGCTTGCTCCACATGTAGTGTCGAATGCCTACAAATTAATGACGTAAGAGTCCAAGTGTGTCATGTCGGTGACCGGCCAATAAGGGAATTATTCTCTATCTGCGACTTAGATCACTGAATCTGCATAACATAGAACTAAACGAAATGTTTTACTAACTACGTTCCTCGGATTCGCCCGCGAATCTACAGACGTAATTTTTTTTATTTATATTCACGCATTCTTATCATATAAGTAATCTTCAACAGTCTTTCTGTATTAGCCATCCTGAAACAGATTTTTTAAACTGCAATAATTCTTCTTTTTCCTGCCCTTATCCCACTCTAAGTGGGGTCGGCACCACATGTTGTCACATGATTTGGCTACTTATTTTACGACCAGCCGCCTGGCTGACATTAATTTACCTTAGTCGTATTTTACGACACCTCGGTAAGAAAGAGGGTGGTCTATTCCACTCAACCGGATACCATAATAAGGTAAGTTGACCCACCGTGGTATCCTGTTAGAATAGACCAGCCTCTTTCTTAACGAGGTGTCGTAAAATACGACTGAGGTATGTTGACGTCAGTTTGGCGGCCGGTCGTAAAATACGCAGCCGATTCATGTGACAACATGTTAATAACATACATACCCTGACATTCAAGCTAGGATAAACCTGTGTTTTGAAAGTCAGTGGTTTAGTGTTTTCACCAGATTAATCCATGATATTATCACGCAGAATACACGAAAATAATCGCACTGTACCATAGCTCTACATTAGCTAGAGTACATTAAGTAATCTCCACCACAATCAGTGATATTAGAGCTTAACGTCGTAAAATAGTATAAAGGCGTATTTATTTGCAAGGCGTCGCACACAGACGCCATTGTATTGGAAACGGTCCAATAAAAATAGCACGGCCATATATGTACGTAGCTAAACGTACTAGTCGTTTAACTAATGGACGGTATATTAATTTTGCAGCGTTATATATAAATTATACAGTACCAAGTGTATAAATAATTGGTTAATAAGTTATGATAGCCAAACGGTAGGACGTTGTCGCTTTTACAAAGTCACAAGTTTAGACTCCGGGCAGACATCTATGAAATAAATATTATATCCTCCTGCCCTTATCCTACTCTAAGTGGGATAAGGGCTAAGGGCTAACTGTAATATAATAGTAATAATTACAAAATTGTGATGAGTTTTTCTATAAAAAGTTATGTGTCTAATTGATAATTGAAATATATCACACCCTTTCGATGAAGGAAAATATCGTGAGGAAACCCGCATATCTTTAGAGAATTCTGGGGATATGTTTCACCTACCAATACGCATTGGAGCGAGGTAGCGCTTTTTGCCACAACATGTTATAAACATGTTGTAACATGATTTGGCTGCGTTTTTACGACCGGCCGCCTGAATGACGTCTTCTTAACTTAGTCGTGTTTTACGACACCTCGATAAGAAGGAGGGTGGTCTATTCTACTAAACCGGACGCCACAGATCAACTTACCTTAGTCGCCTTTTACGACACCTCGGTAAGAAATGAGGGTGGTACTATTCTACTCAGCCGGATACTACACGGCGGGTCGACTTACCTTAGTCGCCTTTAACGACACCTCGGTAAGAAATGAGGGTGGTACTATTCTATTCAGCCGGATACCACACGGTGTTATCGATTTACCTTAGTCGCCTTTTACGACACCTCAGTAAGAAATGAGGGTGGTACTATTCTAATTAGCCGGATACGTCATATGAAATAAATAATTTATAGTACTTAATTTAATTTTTGTACATTACATAGAAAAAATATATAATAAATTGGTTATATATATAATAGACAAAGTAGGAAGCGACATAAGCTTTGACATAAGCTCCTGCTTTTTGCAAAAGTACGTAAGTCGTTTGTGGGTTTGGGTATAAGATTCTATAATAAAATTACGCAATCAATTTTAGCTTTGCCATTACAGCAGTTTAAAAAGAGGCTGATACAAAAAGCCTACTATACTGTTGAGGATTATTTAGATGATAAGAATGCGTGGATAGCTACTGTCCGACCCTGTACAAGATAGTAATGAATTTATGCAACTAGTTATAACAATTTTGATAAAAGCAACCGCCGAGTTTCTTGCTAGCTCTTTTCGGTAGGAACAGCTTTACGAACCAGCAGTAGAGTTGACGATTCAAAAGTACTTGTTTACAAGTTTACTTGGATAAAGAATAAAAAATAAATATTAATATACTTAATTACATACACGGCTATACGAACTAAGTTAAGTAACTTAATACTTGTATTATGGATGATAAATAACTGATAAATATATACATTTAATTTTGAAATACATATATACACCCATACTTAAAGAATTAATAAATTTTTAATAAGTTTTTGTTTGCGGAATCGAACCCGCGTTCCAGGGAGCTCAAATTGTCACGGTTGGTCGATATTTGCTTAGTAATGCTAATCGTTATGCCCTTTTCCTATATTAATAGATTTAATACGTAGTCAAAGCTTAGTTGATAAATTCGAATTATCTTTTGTCAAGGAAAAATGGATTTATTACGACATAATCCGCGATAAAAGGAAAATCTATATGGTGCTAATATAGTGTATGGACCACAGAGTTATTATACTAGAGTGTGGCAGTAATTTTTTTATGTCAGGAAAACCCATTATGGGTCGTCAACGCCCGACGGGGACGAGCGGCGGCCAGTATTTACAATATTTACGTATTGCCGTGTCCAGCTGAGTAGAATAGACCACCCTTGTTTCTTACCGAGGTGTCGTAAAAGGCGACTAAGGTAAGTTGAACCACCGTGTGGTATCCGGTTAAGTAGAATAGACCACCCTCTTTCTTACCGAGGTGTCGTAAAACACGACAGAGGTAAGTTGACGTCAGGCAGGCGGCCGGTCGTAAAACCGCAGCCAAATCATGTGACAGCATGTTTATAACATGTTGTGCCCACCCCACTTAGAGTGGGATAAGGGCAGGCAGATGACATTTTACGCGGCTTTACCTTGTAATATATTATTTACAAACTATAATATCATACATTCATGCTATAATGCTAGGACAATTGTCCATTTCCCCTCTGTAATTTGTTTAATACCCAGGCTACACCCCAGGTTACCTGGTATTAACCCGAGGTTAGTAAAGAGGGGGTATTCGTTGAAACCAATGTATATAAAACTAGGTGCCCGGAAATTAGTTCGCGTTAACTCTAGTTTTAAACTAAGGTTTCTTATTCCATAGTCAATATGCTTGATAGAAAGTAATAGAACGTAGAATCGAGGGATTTTGTTAGTGTTTGTATTAAAAAAATTAAAAATAAGAATACTTCGTTTTTCTTAAAGTTAGTAAATTAGAAACCTAAGTATTGATAAAACAGATTTTTCTGATATTTTATTAAACGTAAATTATAACGGTGTAAAATGTTTAAATATGATTCAATGACATAATAAAACAATTTATTTTTCTTATAACTAAATAAGGTCGTATATTTACTTACAGTAAAATTAATTCTGTATTATTTTTAATCTAAGTTTTCTTATTCAATAATATGCCAAAAATATGTTACATAGAAAAAAACTTGTAGGATTTTGTGCCTTTTGTAGTATTATAAAATCTATCGTCAACAATATGCTAGATAGAACAAAATATGCTTAACAGAAAATAATAGAACCCAGATTCGAGGAAATTGATCGTTTTTTTAATAAAAAGTGGAAAATTATTGTTGTTGGTTGTAAACAAACTTTTCTTATTCCATCGCCAACTAAATGCTAGATAGCAAAAAAAAACAACGTCGTAGGTTTTGTTCCTTTTTTAAATTACTTCGTTTTCAACCAAGTTTTCTATTCCAAAGTCAAATTCTACATAGAACAAAAATGTTAGACAGATAATAATAAAACCTAGATTTTTGGGATTTAGCTCGATTTTTCAATACAAAAGTGGAAAATCAAATTACTTAGTTTTAACCCAAGTTTTCTATTCCATCAATAAGCTAGAAAAACATCGAACACAAGTCGAGTGCTGTTGCTCCTTTTTGTATTAATGAAAGTGGAAAATTAAATTACTTGGTTAAATAAAGGTAATGGTTCGACGGCTTTAAACAACTCTATGGTGACTCCGGTAAAGAATTTATACTGAGCTTTATACGTTTTATATTTTGTTGTTAAGTAACAACGGACATGCTTGGGTGACTCCTACACCATTAGTTAGGGGAACATCGTTTTACTTATTTCAATAGTTAATAAACTAACATTACTTTATGATTCTGAGAAATTACAATTGTATTTTTGTTTTTGCTTGAAACAGTAGCAAGAAAATGTTGGACTTATCTTAACTTTAAAAGGAAATTGTTTTTCGATCGGAAAATATGATGACTGTCTTAACGGTATTTTGACGTTAATGGGTGTGTGCATAAGTTACAGATATAAGGAGAATGGAGAGCATTATATTATACTAGCTGTGTCAGCAGCTTCGTCCGCGTTTTAATCAGTGTGTCACATATTTTCTCATATTTTTCATTGCTGCTCCTCTCCTGTGTATCTTAGCGTGATGTTATATAATCTATAGCCTTTCTCGATAAATGGACTATCTTACACTCAAAGAATTTTTTAAATCGGTTTAGTAGTTCCCGAGATTAGCGCGTTCAAACATACAAACTCATATATTAGTATAGATTAGCTCCAGAGAATATTTTCCGCGGCTTCCGTAAATAAGATTTTCCAATAAACTACTTGAGAAATTATATTTCACGGACAAGCAAAGAAGGGGAAATAAAAGATATATAAAAATTTGTTATATTTATGAATTAAGTGTGGTTATATTGTTACTGCATAAATTTATCCAAACACTTATAAATTTAGATACCGTTAAAAAAAAGCATTTTGTGGGCAAGCGCAGTCTACCTTAGGCTGCATCCAAACAAACGTCAATCAATTCTCCCGTGAAGAAAGAGTCGTTAATACAGAAGTTTGGTACAGCGGGAAATCTAGGCTTTTTAATATCGCAATAAACCGGTAACAAAATGACCTCCGCCAGCTATAAAGCGCAAATCTAGCTATAAAACAATCATAATGCGATAGAATGAGTCGTAAATGGTTAATAGGTCCGCTTTATGTACATATATTATGTAATACGGTCGTAAGTGCAGGTAGCAATGATGTGAGATATATTTAAAAGGCGAAAATAGTCTAGAGCATTTTGGACGCTTGTTTAAAGAATCTTACTTCATATCATCAACTTCCTGCCCTTATCCCACTCTAAGTGGGGTCGGCACAACATGTTATAAACATGCTGTCACATGATTTGGCTGCGTTTTTACGACCGGCCGCCTGCCTGACGTCAACTTACCTCTGTCGTATTTTACGACACCTCGGTAAGAATGAGGGTGGTCTATTTTACTAAACCGGATACCACACGGTGGGTCAATTTACCTTAGTCGCCTTTTACGACACCTCGGTAAGAAATGAGGTTGGTCTATTCTAGTCAGCCGGATACCACACGGCGGGTCGACTTACCTTAGTCGCCTTTTACGACACCTCGGTAAGAAAAGAGGGTGGTACTATTCTATCAAGCCGGATACCACACGGCGTAAAGAATCTTACTTCATATAAAAAAAGTAAAAAAAGCGGCCTGTCACTATTCCACTGCTGGGAATAGGCCTCTTCTCGCTGTTTTAGAAGAGAACGATTGGAGCTAAGACCTACCACGCTGCTCCAATGCGGATTGGTAGGTTACACATATCTCCTGAATTCTCTACAGATATGCAGGTTTCCTCACGATGTTTTCCTTTACCGAACAGCGTGTGATAAATTGCAATTATCAATTAGACACATAAGTTTTAACAGAAAACTCATTGGTGTCTGCTTGGAGTTTGAACCCGTGACCCCCTCGTGAAAGTCGAACTGTGCTACCGCTGGGCTATCACAGCACAGTTCATATACTATTTGAGGATAAAGTTTCAAAATAAATTACAGAGTAGATTATATAAATAGAGAGAAATAAACAACATTTAACTTAATAAAATGGATATAAGTATTCTGAAAATATTTGATAACTTTTGTCATGTGATATCCGGATGAGTAGGATAGACCACCCTCATTGTTTACCTAGGTGTCGTGAAAGGTGACTAAGGTAAATTGACCCGCCGTATGGTATCCGGCTGAGTAGATTAGACCACCTTTATTTCTAACCGAGGTCTCGTAAAAGGCGACTAAGGTGAGTTGACGTCAGACAGGCGGTCGTAAAATAAGTATATCAATAATAATAAGTAGGTCGTAAAAACCTAGACTAATCATGTGACAACATGTTTATAACATGTTGTGCCTACCCCACAGAGTGGGATAAGGGCAGGAGATTAATGAGTTATCCTAAAATGTACACATCGCGATTTTACAATAAACTTAGAATTTATTCAATGCTCAATTTAAATTTGTTCATATATTAATATTTTTATGTATTTTTGTACATTATTTATGTAGAGAGGCGCGGGTGAAACTTGTTCTAGACATATCCGAAGTATTAGAAAAATAAATAAATATATAGGACACTTACACACACGGTCGTCCGTCCCCGAAGTAAATAACTTAATACTTGTGTTATGGGCGACTGACAAATATATACTTAAATACATACTTAAAGACATACAAACCCAGGGTCGAGCCAGTCTAGTAAATAGTCATGTACTTTATATGATAGATCGAAGCCCCTGCATTTGATTGTCCGTCCGTATATATAGAACGGCCGTTGTACGCTTGTCCGGGCGTCCATCAAAAACCGTGAGTCGGCATTCCGTGATCGATCGGCACACACCTGTTCGCGTCGGTTTATTTACAATCTAATGGCCGACGGGCGACACGCGAGTCCTGGATTCAATTCCGTTAAAACTTCCACTCAATTCATTAGTCATTTATAAGACTATAGTCTAGACTAGGCTGTGATAGCCCAACGGTGAGATCATATTACTCTTTCATGATCACAGGTTTAAAGCCCGTACAGGCACCGATAAGTTTTTCTATTTAAACTTATTTACCTAATTTATATTCGTATTATATTATATTTATATTCGTTAAAAGAAAACATCGCGAGGAAACCTGCATATGTGTAGGGAATTTTGGGGATGTATTATGTTAACCAGGTATATAAACTGTAATTGAATCGAAATGCAATCAAAATCGCTTTAGCGCATTAGCCGTGAAAATCGAGCAAACATATTATAATATGAGTTAATATATATGAAAAAACATCAATCATTGTGAGTACAGTCAATAAAAAGTCAAGTTAAGGGCTTGTACACAAAACTGCGGTGCGACGTCGCATCTCAAAAACCTGCGACCTCGCACGACGCATCGCAAGAACATACGAACTAATTCGCAACGCGTGTTTCTGCGATATTACGTCACACATGTTGACCATTTTATGTTTAGTTCGCTCTGAGACTATGCGATATGGTAATAATAAACTTAAAAGCTGTTCGAATGAAGATATGCTCATCCTAAAATATTCAAAGAATTTTTTTCGTCAGTTTTCAAAGCTTCATATTTTAGATGGAAATAGTTCCCATCGGGATTCATAACAGTAATAAATGGATGAACCCAAAATCTTCTTTGTTTCGTTTTCCTATATCTTCTAAGCAATAACAAAAGTGCACACTTCTTTCTATGATCCATGTCACGACCTAGTTTTCAATTTAAAATACGTTTAGTACGGCTGAGTAATGGTCACCCTGAGAGACGCCTTGCCGCACGAAATCGCATCGTAGCAATTCGTGTCGCAACTTTCTGCGTTGCGAATTCGCATCGCGTCGTATCGCAGTTTTGTGTTCAAGCCCTAAAAAAGCTTTTAACATTATTTCATGTTTGTACTGATAACCGTTGAGGAGTTCCCTCGTCTGGAGCCAATCTTGCCAGCATCAGGTCATGCTTATCATAAACATGCATTGTCATTGGAACTGGACCAGTTTGTAAAATTTCACATCAATCGGACACCGGGAAGAAGGTCAAATTTAACTTGCAAGATTCCCTTCACATATATACGCGGCAAGTTAAATAAAAGCTTTAAAAAAAAGATTTTATCTATTTCTAAACTGAACACCATTGCGCGTTAACACTACTTTTGACTTTTTGTAATGTTGTTGAAATCTGTTTCTATTAAAAAAAAATTACAACGCTCTCACGTGTAAATAATTTTTACTCTTTAACATAGAAATTAATAATGTTATACATGTAATAGTTTATATCTTTCTGTCTGTATGTATGGCTATTTCAATAATATTGTTAAAAAACTTAAGAACATTTGGGCGGACAAAAGTGTCCTTCCTTTAAGAAATTTTTACAGATTCTATGATCGTTTTACCCCTTAGTCGAAGCATCATCAAGCAGGAGGATAGGCTCTATGACAAAATCGAAAGATAAAACTGCATTTACGGGATGAAACAACCATAGATATTTTCGTAGTGAATGTGTGGTGTTTTGTTGCTGGCGGCTTTATGTGATACGTGCGGTAATTCTGTATCATTATCCTCCTACCCTTATCCCACTCTAAGTGGGGTCGGCACTGTATGTTATAAACATGTCACATTATTTGGCTACATATTTTACGTCCGGCCGCCTGACTGTCAATTTACCTTAGTCGCCTTTTACGGCACCTCGGTAAGAGAGGGGGTGGTCTATTATACTCAACCGGATACCACACGGTGGGGTAACTACTCCTGTGTAAGGTATACGAATGGTTTATGTTTCACACTCAGCTTAGATTCTCTTAAACGTGGATTATAGCAAAATAATTCTATCATAATTTCTGTACTATGGATGTACGCAAAGTAACGCATATTTAATTTTTTTAGATTGTAGATTGAATAAAAAAATTTATTGAAAATATTAATTTATTATTTTAAACAACACTACCCGCAACTTCTGGCATGTATCTTGCTGAGTAGGTTAGACCACCCTCATTTCTTACCGAGATTTCGTAAAGGGCGACTAAGGTAAGTTGTGTCAAGTTGTGTGGCCGTGTGGTATCCGGTTGAGTAGAATAAACTACTCTCTTTTTTACTAAGGTGTCGTAAAATACGTTTAAGATAAGTTGAAGTCAGGCAGGAGACTTTTAAAATGTTGTGGCGACCCTACTTAGAGTGGGATAAAAGCAGGAAGATGACGCATGGAATTAATATATAAGGTCTGAAAACTTATATCATCATTCTCTTGCCCTTATCCCACTCTAAGTGTGGTCGATACAACATGTTTTGAATGATGATAATGACATTTTAGACTCGCCTTGCTACTCTATAACTCTATGACTTATTGCCGGCTTAGATTTGACTCTGGCCTTTAAAAAACTACGCGAACGAAGTCGCGGCGTACACACAGTAATAAACACATGCGGCCAACATATGTATTATTCATGAAGTCAAGAATAACAAAATTAGACAGAACATTTGAGCGCGGCCCGAGTAAATTGCCCACATTAGCATCTGAGATGCTAACAACTATTATGACGTAGTGATTAATATGTTTAAATGTATTTTTTATCTTGTTAGTGAATTATTTACGTAGACTTCCGATTCGCCCACTATCGGGCAAAAGCTGGAGTAGTACTCCTCTTACTACTTGGGCTGCTAAGATGTGGAACAACTTTTACTTGCTTTATATTACTTACTTAGTATTACATAGGGTTTCTATTTTCATGACAAGCGATATTTACCTATTGATACAGTCGCAAAGAAATATTACATGCCCTTATCGCACTCTAAGTGGGGTTCGCACAACATGTTTCTCTCTTCCATTCTGTCCATTGGTCAACTCTGTCGCTACTCCTTTTACATGCATGTCATACTTCACACAATCCAACCATCTCTTTCTAGGCCTCCCTCTAGGCACATATCCATTCTCATTCAAATTTAACACAAGTTTGGTTACATGATTTTCATGCCTCCTTATTACATGTCCATACCATCTTAAACTTGAACTTCTCGTTTTTTCGCATGGTCGCAATTTTCAGACTTCCCCTTATATACTCATTTATTTTATCCAGTTCTGTCATCTTATTTTAGTCGCCTTTTACGACATCTCGGTAAGGAATGAGGGTGGTCTAGCCTAATTTTTTTAAAAGGTATTTGGGTTACAAATAACTGGTTCTCCATCTAAGCATTTAGTTTCAGCATCTAAGGTAAATGCTCGTCTTAAGAGTGGGTTCACGTCGGTAGTATAAGGGCGGGGATTCGAACCCACGACCTCTTGATCGCAAGTCCGTTATCCATACCATTCCGCTACCGCCGGATATTACACGGCTTTAAAAAAAGAAACTAAATTAAAAATATTTTAATTTTTCTAAACTGTACATTAAAGACGCCCTTTGCATTTCTAATATTAATAAGAAAATAAAGCATATTTTGATGAGAGTGCAAATTAAGACAAAATTTATGTGATATCTTTTTTAATTAAGAAAAATAACCAAAACACTTCATAAATAATCACAATTCCCGCCTAATTTCTTTAGTTTGGCGCTTTATTTTTCACTTTAGTGATTTTACTATTGTAATAAAAAAAGTTAAATTTCAAAATGGTAATTGGCCTCATTTACTTGTTTTAATAAACCCAGTACACGCGTTTTAATGTTTTTCTTTTTTAATTTATTATTGTTTATTATGTACCGTTAATTAGGCCGTCGTGATAAACAGACATATGGACTCTTTGCGGTGATATTATATTTATTAAGATAGTGGTTAAGGTTAATGTATAAATAGGGAACCGTAATGGAAAAATCTTTTCTTTCTTTAATTGTACAAGGAAACCGAGTGACTTTGACTAAGGAGATGCGCGTTCAATGCCCTTGTAGGCAGCTTAGTTAGATAGAAAACTTGAAACTTATTTGCCTAATTGATATTTAGAATTTATCATGTACTTAGGCCCTGCATAGCCGCTACTGCTAGATAGAGATGTGACTTGGTTAATCGATTAAAAAAACGATTATTTCGTATCAAAATAATCTATTAATAATAATCGATTTTTTACCTGGCTATTTGAAAAAATGCCTTTTTAATATTAATAATTAAAGGCTAATTAAAATGGACGTCTACCCATAAATATTAACAAATTCGCTGTTTGTGAAATTCTATTAAAATCTGTAGTTAGGCTACATTGGTTTCATCCAAAAATGAATAGGAAAAAAACAAGAAAAAAGTGAAAAAGAGAAAGAGGAAGATTAAAATAATAGATTTTAAAAAATCGTTTTTTATTCAAAATATTCTTTATTCAAATAAACTTGTAAACAAGTGCTTTTGATTCGTCAACTCTACTGCTGGTTCGGAAAGCTGTTCCTATTGAGAAGAGCCAGCAAGAAACTCGACAAGAAATTTGTGATAAAAAAATCGAAATGATGATGTATTACTATTTGATTACAATAGATCAACAATGGTCAAAGTGATACTGCATACGCCGTGTGGTATCCGGCTGAATATAATAGTACCACCCACATTTCTTACCGAGGTGTCGTAAAAGGCGACTAAGGTAAGTTGACCTACCGTGTGGTACCCGGTTTAGTAGAACAGACCACCGTCTTTCTTACCGAGGTGTCGTAAAATACGACTAAAGTAAGTTGACGTCAGGCAGGCGGCCGGTTGTAAAAACGCAGCCAAATCATGTGTCAGCATGTTTATAACATATTGTGCCGACCCCACTTAGAATGGGATAAGGGGAGGAAGATAATATTTATTTTAAATGATATTTTGAAACTCTCCTTTTTGCACTAGCTTTGGGTCTCATACAATACAAAAATTTCATACAATTCATCAAACACGCCTTTTTGGAATCTAACTACCGTGTTAGAAGGGTTACCTGTACAGCAAATACCGCTCGTTATAGGCGGTCAGTGTGACTGTGTGTGCATATTTCCATCAATAGAGTGATGGTGATGGTGACGATGTATTTCCGTTTCGTGTAGATCAACAATGGTCAAAGTGATACTGCATAGCTACTACTCTTAGGGATAAGGGATAAGGGCAGTATACTGACGATGTATATCCGTTTCGCAGTACGACGAGAGCCTCCACGGCGGGGGCTACATGGAGGGCGGCGCGATGTACCACGAGCACCGGCTGACGCACCCGCACATCCCGCCCGTGCACTACCCGCCGCCGGCCGCGCCCGCGCACGCGCTGCCCGGCGAGCCGCTCGTGCACAAGCGGGACAAGGACGCGATATACGGGTGAGTGGTGTGGTAACGTCACATTTATTACTATACCACATACATATAGAACATTTATTGATTGTGCTTTTCAAGAATAGCCTTAACGTAGAAAACGTACATACGTCCATACGGAAAACGTACATACTCTCTCCGGGCGCACGCGGCTACCCCGCTGCGTGACGAAGCCTGGGCAGTACTTACCACACCTACCCTCTTATAGAGCTTAGCATAGTCATAATTTTCTTAAAAATGGGTACAAAGTTTGCTTTACGCACTCATCTTTAATATTTAATGAGTTAGTCTTGTATATATGTATATATAAATATATATGTATATTTTCGAATCTCTGAAACTGCTCCAACGTTTTTCCTGAAATTCAGCGTATAGGTGTTTTTGGGGGAGAAAAATCGATCTAGCTAGGTTTTATATATAGCGTCACGCTTATTTAAAACAAAATTCGTTTTATCCCTGGTTTTGGGCATTAAAAAAAAACATTAATTAAAAAAAAAAATTAAAAAAATTTAATTGAATTTTTGCCATAAACATGACTGAACACACATGAATTTTTGACAAGTCAGCATAGCTTATTCGGGGAACAGGCAATCTCGAGAAATGTAAAAACCTAGGATCGATTCCCAACCACATAATTATTTTTTTATTTTTTTTATTTTGTAAAAAATTACCGAGCAATGCTCGGTCAACCGGGCACTATAATCGAATACATGGCTGTGATAGCACAGCAGTGAAACCGTGGGCCTCTTCCGAAGCGTCACGAGTTCGAACCCAGGCAGGCACCAATGAGTTTTTCTGTTAAAACGTTTAATTGAAAATTGTAATTTAGCACACGCTCTTCGGTGAAGGAAAATATCGTGAGGAAATCTGCATGTTTCTAGAGAATTCTAGTGATATGTGTAACCTACCAATCCGCATTGGAGCAGCGTGTTAGGTCTTCGCTCCAATCATTCTTTCCAAAAACGGAGAGAGGAGGCCTATGCCCAGCAGTATAGTTTAGTTAAGGAGCGGTCGGACTGAAAATGTTCAAAACCCGGTTTTGAATCCACGTCATAGGCGCCTTCTATCTTTTTAATTTTTTAAATTACCAATCAAATAACGTGTACCCAGGTATTTAGTATGAATAAGCACTAAGCACTACGCTTCAAAGGTGTATCAAACGTATCGAACCCTTTGGTTATCCGTCAATCGTCTCTTGGGCTACAGTATAAATTGCATATCTGTTTCGAGTTATTCCCAATGTTTATTTGGCGAATGTCTGTCCGTACATACAAACACGGTGGCCGTTGGGCAACGTGTAAACCGTAACTCTCCAATGTTTTGGTATGAGTGTTTATTTGTTCGGCTTGAGACCCCATTGGTATAAATTATTTCTTTGGGTTAAATCCTGGTAATATTTGAAGACTGTTATTTTTATAAATTTGAATTTAACTGACTATACCAGTGACGTGTATGGCAGTGACCCTGCCTTCAGCTCTGAGGGTCGCGCGTTCGATTCCCGCGCAATTTTAACATTTATACAACAATTTATTGATTATTGGAGTCTGGGTGTATTTATGTACATAATTATATTTAATTGATTGTGCCGTGCTGTATCCAGCTGTGTAAAATAGACCACCTTCATCTCTCACCGAGGTGTCGTAAAAGGCGACTAAGGTAAGTCGATCCGTGTGTTATCCATCTGAGTAGAATAGATAACCCTAATATCTTACTGAGGTGTCGTTAAAGAATATAAGGTAAATTGACATCAGGCAGGCGGCCATCGTCACAAGTCCGTTACTCCAACCATTCTGCTACCGCCTATATAAATATTTGTTTACCAGTTCTCTGTCACCCATAACAAGTATTAAGTTTCTAGGGACGGACGACCGTATTTTCCCATAAGTAAGTAAGTAACGGCCTGTTACTATCCCACTGCTGGGCATAGGCCTCTTCTCTCCGTTTTTTTTTTTCGGAGAGAAGGATTGGAGCTAAGACCTACCACGCTGCTCCAATGCGGATTTGTAGGTTACACATATCCCCAGAATTCTCTAGAGATATGCAGGTTTCCTCACGATGTTTTCCTTCACCGAAAAGCGTGTGATAAATTGCAATTATCAATTAGACACATAAGTTTTACTAGAAAACTCATTGGTGCCTGCCCGGGGTTTAAACTCTAGACCTCCTCGAAAGAGGCGCACGGTGATACCGCTGGGCTACCACAGCTCTTTTCCCATAATATATATTTATTATTCGGATTTCAGTGTCGTGTAATTAGCCAGATTACCTTATTGAGTTGTTATTTGTGACTTTATCTGTCCGATAAGAAGTTTTCAGCTACCGAACATAACGGTACGCGATAATACCAATAAATCGATTACAGAAGTAAATCCGTTTGATAAATATCGCAGATTAACATGTTGTTGTGACGCTAGACATTAATTAGAGTGATAATTTATAAAATACACTAAAATATACTACGAATGTAATAATAGAATTATTTAGCTATAAGTCGGGTGAGTTTCTTAATAATATCTATTCTGTGCTACGAGTAGGAAGCCCGCCGTATGGTATCCGGCTGAATAGAATAGTACCACCCTCATTTCTTACTGAGGTGTTGTTAAAGGCGACTAAGGTATGTCGACCCGCCGTGTGGTATCCGGCTGAGTAGAATAGTACCACTCCCATTTCTTACCGAGGTGTCGTAAAAGGCGACTAAGGTAAGTTGACGTCAGGTAGGCGGCCGTTCGTAAAAACGCAGCCAAATCATGTAGCAACATGTTTATAACATCTCCGACCCCAGTTAGAGTGGGATAAGGGCAGAATGACAGAGAGTTCTTATAGAAGCAGGTGTTACTTTGTAGAATTCTATAGTACAGAAGTTATGATAGAATATTTTGCTATAATCCGCGTTTGTTAATTGAATCTACATAATGCTAAGATTAGGAACCAGGCAACAGGCAACGTTCACATTTTACATATTTCTTTCTTCTTTCTAATGTATAAATGAGAAAGTTTGTGAATATGGATATATGTTTGTTACTCTTTCACGGCGAATCCGCTGAACTAATATCGATGAAATCTGGCACAATTATTCCTTATACACCGGAATAACATATAGGATATAGAAATCCTGTGAATTCTACAGGAATAGGATAACATTGAAAAGCGCCATCTATTATCGACCTATCACACGACAACAGCCCACGCGAACGAAGTCGCGGGTAAAAGCTAGTACCCTATACATGCAAGACCAGTCACCACACGTATAACGAAGCGCCGCCATTGTGATACGTATGATCCGAAAAAACAATGAGATATTTTACGATTGTCAGTTCTTTAAGTAAGAACAGAGGTTAACCCTATCTAGAAGTTTTATGAGTTCTCTCAGCTTATCTCTATAATAATGATTCGAGATAAGCACAAAGGTGTGATGCTTCGCGGATAGTCACTCACGACATCCGCGTATCTGATTAAGACTTGACAAGAAGTTTTAGAGGGTGCGGCGCGAGTGTTAGCGGGCGTGTTAGAAAGTGCATAGAAAGGGAATAAAAATTGAGATATCTCTCAATCATAGAGTTATTATACTAAGTCGAACTGGATAGATGGACTTCATCGAAAATCTCTTTTTCGTGTATGTGATTAGACAAAGATAAGTATACGAGTTTGAGCTTCCCTCTCTTATTCTTTGTTGCGATATCACTTACAGGCCTGTATATGGCTCCCCTGCTCTATGTAAAATAACTCTATGTTCTCAACATAATGACACAGATTCTGTATATTTGTGTTGACAGCTTTCAAAAACTTGTTTAAGAATCAAATATTTTTAAAACACGGTTTTTAACGAATAACGATTTTCATACTTTTTATTTTGAACTAACAGAAATAGACATTTTTGATGCAACTACATCGAAGTTTGACGGGTCTTAGTTAGTTAATTCATCCTTTCTTCTCACGTATAATTTATTTTTTATGATAAGATATGAAATATCTTTCAAGATATAGTTGACATAGCAAAACGCTACTCTTAAGCATTTGAAATCTTTTTCCTGTAGTTAGATACTATGATAATGGATAAGATAGAGATAAAAAGTAAGTAATACGATATTAGATTTATAATATTTAATTGTAACCCAGAAGAAACAAGGTGTACTCACCCGCAGGGTGCAAGAAGGGCAGAAATAATTATGTATATTAATTTCTTTTAAATAAAAAAAACTACGTAAAATAAAATGTATAAAGTACTTATATGTTATCCTAATGCTATACATGTATAGTTCTATATTTTATAGAATTTTTTTCTTGCATCTTGATGATTGTGTGTATAAAAACTCATAAGTAAAGCAAGTAAAATAACGCGTAGATAAAATACAAGCATACTGTTGAATCAGCTTGTTAATCTTCAATATTACGATAGTATATCAGAACAGTATTATAAAACAACCTTGCAGTGTAATAGGAGTTTATCGAGATAATATTAAGTCAAGATAGGCAATGTTAACATTTTCGTACCAGATTATACGGTAGCAAACTTAAAAAAGATCTGTACGAGCATTGAAAAAGTACAAAAATAAAATAATGCGTGGAACAGAGCCATTTATAAGCATATATATAAAAAGTTACTAACTATTGAACTAGCCTTGAATTCGGAAAATTTAATTAATTTTTATGTAGAAAAAGAAGACAAACTGTTTGCATAAGAAACATAAAGTGAATCCATTCACTAATTTCTTTGTAACCTACATTAGATATAGTAATATTTATATCATGGAGACTTAATCGGAATATATGTATATTTGTAGCGATTAGACTGTCGTCAGTTAATACTCTATATTACAGAATACAACAATCCATTATTCTTGGTTTTGAACCATTATTCTTATTATAGTTAGTTTTAAACGTCCAAAAGCATAACAACAGCACCAATTTCATTGCGGTCTTATGTAATTAAAAGTCTTGTTTGTAAAGACAGTTTTTATCTTTATGAGGAGAAAATAAAAACATTAAGTTGTCTTTATAGAAAGAGAGAAACGATACACCGAAATCTAATCAATCTCGCATATTTGACTGGTACATGTTTTACAATTTAAAGTTATTTGCAAATATTTCCTCTCAAATAGAATTTAATAAAAGCAAAGGCTTCTTACTATACCACTGCTAGGCATAGGCCTCATCTCTCAGGTTTTTTAGGCGAGATGGGTTGGAGCTCAGACCTACCAAGCTGCTCCAATGCGGATTGGTAGATTACACATATCCCCATAATTCTCTAGAGATATGCAGGTTTACTCACGATATATACAAGCGTGCGGTAAATTGCAAATATTAATTAGTTTAACAGAAAAACTCATTGGTGTCTACCCGGGGTTTGAACTCGTGACCCCATCGAAAGAGTCACATAGCCTCATCGCCGGACCATCACAGCTACTAGAATTAGAATTTAATATAACGTTTAAATTAAAAAGCATTTCCGCATTATTATGATAGCTTTATTAATTTTAGCGCCGCACTATCTGATCAATTAGTTTTGATGGCACGCAATAAAAATCATTCACCGCTCAGAAAGGGACCACCGTCTTTACATTCAGGCTTTGTACTGTTTAAAGGTTAATCGTTATTTTAATCGAGTTATTCATATGATTGTAGTTCTTGTCTGTGAAAGCGGTTGCAATTATCCAGCTTCGTTACTTCGGTCTCACTATTTACTGCTTTTTTTTTAAATTATGCAATAAGTAGCTATTATACCTTGTTAATCACTTAGAAAATGTTTTTATATAAACTTAAAAAAACTATACCTTCACGAAGCTGTGATAGTTGAACAGTCACACAGTGTGATCTAAATTAAAATTCAAAATATTCAAGTAATTTTGTAAACAAGAGCTTTTGAATCGTCAACTCTACTGCTGGTTCGGAAAGCTGTTCCTACCGAGAAGAGCCAGCAAAAATTTCTTCGGTTGTTCTTTAAAAAATATTATTCTTATCACTAGTTTAGTTAAGTTTTAAATAAGTAAGTGATTTTAATTGTCTTGAAGACATAGTTAATACTGAAATTTACTTATATATTTAAATTTTTGTTTTATATTTGCTAGTAATAAGACGATATCCGGTTTTACAATTTAAACTTAATAAAGTCAATTTAACCATTCTGTTGTAATGTTCAGTTCCGCGTCGTGAGCTTTATCATTTTATATTATCTAAATGGTAGTTTTATATGGTGAATTATAAAATTAGCATCAAAAATTTTATTGCCTACAAAATAAACCGCCTAAATTAGTAAGTGAACAACGGGAATATTGTAGCTTCTAATAAACTGATTTACTTACAATATTTTTTTTTATATACCTACACAGTTCATAAAATACCAAAAATTATTTGAATTCGTTATTGGCAGCATCCAATTATAAAACTATTTATAACCGCAATTTCGTTCGTGTTGACTGTTGTCGCTTAATAGGTTGAGGAACTTATTAATGTCATCCTATACCTGTAGAATTAACAGGATGTATATAGCATATATGTTACCCCGGTGTATAAGTAATTATTGTGCTAAATTTCTTCGATATTGGTTTCGCCGTGAATGAGAAACAAACATACATCCATACTTACAAACTTTCGCATTTACGAGTATAATGTTAGTAGGATAAAACTTTAATACATTTTTTGAATCGGACAATTACAGAAACTGTACTAAAGTAAGTAGCTAATACTGGTGTTATTGGTGACAGACAGCTTGTAAATATGTACATATATATTTTTAAATTAATACTCAAATACATTTATTTACTCAAATACCAGTTACGAAGAAGCTACAAATTGATTTTAGACTTACCTTAGTTACCTTTTACGACACCTCAGTTCGAAATGAAAGTGGTCTATTCTACACAGCCAGATACCACACGGCATAATCGATAAATATATATCGTCAATATTTATTAATTTATTCAGATTACTATATAAATTGGAAATTTGCATTAAAATTACCCACTATGTTGTGTCATTTTAGATGTAACATTGCACTTAAAAGTACGATAAAAGCGCCAAAACAAGTATAACTTAATTGAAATAAGTAATAGCGGTTTTCTTTAAAAATATCTTATGAGAATGTTAATTGCAGTAAACGGTATTTTAACGTTGATTGACATTTAGTAATTAAACCATACTGGATATATTTTAGTGCATGTAGTTATTTTACATGTACGGTATTACAGATTTGTTATTTAACGTATTACAAGACTTTTGCTTAAATAATTTTGGAGAACATAATTGCATTATCATATATCAAATTTCATGTATTAACATATTATCGAAAGGAACATGTTTTGCTTACTCCACTTAGAGTGGGTAAGGGCAGGAGAATGGTGGAGTAGCCCATGTAAAGACAGACAGCCAAACAGACAGACAGCTATCAGCTATGCCTGCAGATTTGCTCGCGGGATTCAATGTGTTTAGTTAAAATTTTGAACATGAAAGTACTTATTGTAAGTTAAAAATAAGAGATTGGTATAATCTGTCGCTAATATTTTTGTAGATCTACAATTTACAAGTATATTACTTTAGTCTATCTCTGTTAGCTTACGCGGCGCATGTTTTCAGCCGGCCAATTTATTTACAACGGCGCTAACTCTTCAATACAATTTAAAACAAGCGTAATCTACTATTAACCTTAATCTTCCGGTAGATTTGCCTACCTTTTAGTAAAAACTGACCAAAAATCCGTTCAGTAGATTTTGAGAAAATTTATCACATACAGACGGACATAAGTATACAGATTTTGGATAAATGAACTAAGTATATGAACTGTATAGTTGTAAACAACTTATTTGCATCTCGCTCAAAGTGACACCACCCACCAATCTTGGTATCGACTATTTTGATCATATCAGGGTCACGTTCAACCAATCTCTATTTAATTCATCTGAGGTCTTGTTTTTATACTCAATGACTTCTTTTATGGTCTTTTTTCTTATTTAACTATGTATTGTTTTATTTATATGGATTATTTTTCACAAATTTTTACGCTAAAATTAGTGCAATTGTTTTGGTTTTTATAATTTTATGATGTTAGGGATAAAAGCAAATCATTCTAAATTCTATTAATATTTCATGGTTAGAGTAACTGTATGTCTAACTATTTGGTTAAGTACAAATCAATGAATATAATATTTTTTCTGCGTTTCAGTACATGAATTTGTTAGTTTATAACATATACGTGTATTAGGCGTGTTATTTGACAATAAATTTCAAAATATAAATAAATAATATAAAATTAACATATTTTATTTATAACTTAAAAAAAATAGTGTTAATCTAACTTTTATTATCCATAAACATATAAATAAATTGAGGTCGTTATTGTTATTCTATATGTTTATAAAATAATTAAATTTAAAAAAATAATTAAGTTTATAAAATAATTTTTAAATAAAACAGTCTATAACTTATTTTGAATGACTGTGTACAAATTTACAATATTTTATTCACTACCGAAATGATTGCTGTCTCTTATTATGGCAGTAACAATTGTCCGAACCAGAATATAGAAGTTTCTTTACTCTGGTATTCTTACTACCGAAACATGAGCCATTTCCATGTGGATAACAATGCTAATATGAAAATTCTTTCAGCTTTGTACAGGACTGCAATTTAATTACCTATGTAAACAAAAAATATTAAAAAGATCGACCACCAAGGTTCTTTCTAGTTCTTCTCGGTAAGAGCAATATTTCAAACCAGTGGTAGCTTCGTAAATACTTGACGATTTAAAAGCATTTGTAAAATCTTATTACAATAAATAATATTTTAAATTTGTAAATCAGTCCTTGGCGACAATCAGATTAAAATAAATCGTAGTGTATTACCCGCTAGCAGTGACGCCACACGCCATCGTGATAGTGTCCGATGATATCACCGTCACGTTCGCCCAATCTCCATCTTATCCAAGAGCTGCTCTCAATTACATCTTTTGTGTGATCAACTTGAGATTCAATGGCATTTTTGTTTGTTTTTTTATATGATTTAGTTTATACTATTGGGTAGATGTAATCAGATAGGAATTCTTTTAGTATTACAGTTTTTTGATGCAATTTCCGTGTTTGGGAGCTTGAAGATAAATATAAGTAATATTGTAATTAAGTAGTATCGTATACGTATATACTTCCACAAGTAAGCTATTTGATAATCTTTGATTAATTTTAAATAATATCGTTTATAACGTGGTATCGCAAACACAAAGTAGATTTTATATATTTTATATCAAGGATCCCACAGGGAGGTATTTCGTCGCCGCGTTTCTACTAATGCGATATCAATGACTTACTTATTCTTAGATAATTGATTATACATGAAATTTAAAGGATGGGTATAATTACCATAATTTAAGAGAATTTGCTTATTACCAATGATATGCCAATAATTTTAATAATATATTAGTTAAATTTAAAGGGTCTAATTCCCATACTTTAAGCTAAGTTTTTTAATAATAGTGATATATCTATATATGAATGCTTATATTCCAGGCACCCCCTCTTCCCCCTTCTGGCGCTGATCTTTGAGAAGTGCGAGTTGGCGACATGTACCCCCCGGGACCCGGGCGTGGCCGGTGGCGACGTCTGCTCCTCAGAGTCCTTTAACGAGGATATTGCTGTCTTCAGTAAACAGGTAAACGTCTGCACATCATCTTCTTAAATGTTATTAAGAGCCTCGATATTACACAGGAACTTGTAACAATTCATGAAATCATATGTATTTTTCGAGCGCTTTTGTACATCATAGTGAGGTTAGGAAAACTTAATCATGTTTAATGCAGTTGTAGGTGTGCCATTAGAAGTTTTGACTTTGTGAATAATGACAAAGTCAATATTTCAAACGTAACCCGCGATCGCTTTTCAAAATTTAATTAAATTTATTAATTTTTTTTAATTTTATTTATTTATATTTAATTTAATTAATTTATCCTCGTCTTAGTTAAAATAAAAAAAATATTAATTCATTTTTTTAAAAATAAAAATATCGTCCTATCCAAAGAGCAAAGTTATCTCCCATATACATAAAAGCATAGGAAATATGACTATATTCTTTGGATATGGCGATATATAATAAACAATATCTTTGTCATGATAGATAAGAAAACAGTCTAAAACAGTTATAAAAATGACTATAAGTTTTTATCTTAAAATTCCAAAAACTAAAGGACAATGCAAAAAATATATAAAAAAGAACCCACGGTTTCCCAATTCGATCCCATACACAAAACCCATTTAGAAGCGCCATACGAAAATTACTCGCGAAAGAGAGAATGCGGCTGAATAACTTTGTTTCAACGCACCTGCCTCCATTAACCATCAGAATTTCAAAAAAAAGCGCGCCAACGCATTCGGATATTAAAATGTCGCACAAAATGGCGTACCGTAAATCAACGGCGGTAATTCCTGCGGGCTTTAATTATCGATCAATTAAATAATAATCGTCTTCGAAAAGGAGCTGCTATTTCTAAGACTGTATACAGTAATAAGCTACAGCTACAGCTAACAGTAAAGCTGTGATGGCCCAGCGGTGCGAGCGTGTGAATCTCTAGAGACGATCACGGGTTCAAACCTGGGCAGGCACCAATGAGTTTTTCTATTAAAACTTATGTGTCTAATTGATAATTGCAATTTATCACACGCTTTTCGGTGAAGGAAAACATCGTGAGGTAACCTGCATATCTCTAGAAAATCCTAGGCATATGTGAAGCCTTACCAATCCGCATTGGAGCAGCGTGGTAGGTCTTAATCTCCAATCCTTCTGTCCAAAAACGGAGAGAAGAGGCCTATGCCCAGCAGTGGGATAGTAACAGGCCGTTACTTACTTACTTACTATACAGTAATATGGTTAGAGTCTATAGGAACCTTTGAGGCATACAAATGTCAATTCCTGTAATTATTAGGTAAAAGTATCATATCAAAGTATCGTTTTGAGTGACCCGTTTGCGCGCTGGCTATGTCCTTTTCTTCAGCCTCGTCATACGTTCTATTCCCGCCAATAGCGCAAATTTTCTAAAAAAAAATTATTGCTTCTTCTAGTTTAGGTGTATACATAAGCCTACCATTATCCCACTCTAAGTAGAGTCATAAATAAGTCACATGATTCGGCTAGGGATTTTACAACCGACAAAAGAAAGTCTATTCTACTCAGCCGGATACCAAACAGCTGGTCAACTTATCGTAGTCGCCTTTTAGAAGACCCCTGTAAATAATGAGGATGGTCTTTTCTACTTAGCCGGATGCTACACGGCGGGTCAACTTTCCCTAGTCGCCTTTTACCTCTGTAAGAAATGACACCCTTATTTCTTACATTCATTCATAAAAAAATTAACCCACTCGATCACATTTGTATGACGCTGCAACAGCGACATCTAGTGACCGCTATTCCAGCGCCATACAAATTGGCGTTACTCTAACGTGATCGGTTAGGTAAGGAAAACTCGCAATAAGCACTGAAGAAAGAGACACTATTACATGCGTTAATGGGCAATTTATTTAAAAAAACCAATAGTCAAATTTCATTCGCTCCAAGTCGACTCTGGTTAGTAGCAAAATAGCGATAATAACAAAAAGTAATTAGCGACGGAAAATCAGTTATTGGCTTGTGTAGGCGTGGGTTTATTGATTGTTTACGGGCTGCCGGCCAGGTTCTGCCGACATCGATTGCTGGCGAATCGAGCGATATTGATGCAGAATCGATTTGACACGTTTCATATTAATCGATAATTAAGTTAACGTATGAGAATGCGGTAATTCTTTTCTTACTAATTAATTAACGTTAATTCCTTATTACAAGTAGTACACTTTAGATATATATAACAATAGTTCACGATATTGTTGAGTGGAATTGCGTACTGGAATATTAAGGCTTGTGTTACACTTGCACTTTTACCAAAAAATAAAACAACGAAAGAAGACATTCTTTACATTTAACGTGCTGCACTTAGTTGTGCATAAAAGTATCACAATTAATATTAATAAGTAACGAAAGAAAATAGAAAAGTTATTTGCAATGACGTGGTATGACTTAACAAACTACCTTACCTATTCTTGTTATAAAATTAAGTTTCCAAAAGCTGTCTGTCTGTACGTGATCGATTTTCTCAAAATCTACTGTACCGATTTTAGTAAAGTTTTTACTAAAAGGTATTAGATTTTTATCTAAATTGTGTTGAGAAGATCAACTCAGCGCATCAGCGCAGTTGTAAAAAAAATTGCTTGCTCGCAGCTTTAGTCGCGTGCGCCGCGTAAACCAAGATAGACACACTGAAGTTATGTACAAGAGAATTGTAGATCTCCAAAAATACTACAAAAAAGTCCGCGACAGCATGTCTCGAATGTCATATTCAAAATTTTGCGCGGGCGAAGCCTATATAGCTAGTTTAGAATATATTTCATTTCATTTGTTGTAATGTTCACTGTAAAATGACAAACAAACACACTTTCAAATGTATTATTATTTAAAATTCTAAATTCTCTTAGCTGGCACATTTTGAAATCTTATTAATCATCAAAGTAGATATTAATTATTTCGTAATTTACATCGATTTGTATATTCTCTTTATTTTATTCCTATCGAGAAGTTCACTATTAAAGTAATGCAAAGTCGAAAAACACCTCTTGTTGTCTTGTTATACCGAACTCTTTTTAATTGGGCGTAACTTAGTAAAAACAAATTTAAAAATATTGGCGAAATCAATAAATACCACAACGAATGTCCGGAACGAGAATAAATTAAATTTCCGTGTAAATTGAACATATTAAATTGCATAATATTAAATACACCAGTAATATTTTACGGTGTATTTATCCGATATTTCATTACGCGGTTCCTGTAATAACATAACAATGCAAATCAGCATGGAGTAACACCTATTATTTGTACAACAATAACGACCTAAAATGGAGTCATTTTGCGCCAATTCGGCTTTGCGTAACAGGTAATCTGGTAACAAACCAACAATCAGGGGCTATGTAATTTTCTTATAAATTTATTTCACCGCAACATCTTTGTATAATTTTTTTAACAATAGGCTGAATAGGCGTTGACGTGTTGCGGTGAGATGCAATTTAAAAAAACAACTCTGACGTCTTCACTGACATTAATATGTCAAATATCGATATCGCCGGCGGAAGTGACTTTGTAAGAACATACCGCGGTATTAAGTTTCACTTTTTAACTCTGTATTTCATTATTCGATTCGTTATCTGTTGAAGACGTAAATATGAACTAATTATTGAAATTACACTGTATTTATAGCTACAATATTGCAAGCAGGCCTGACCTCTGGGGCTTGGGCGATAACTGTCGATGATAACTTGTCAGTGTCATAGAACTGACCAGTTAGTCATTATTATTTATTTACACTGTATTGACTTAGGTTGGATGACATTTGAACATAGTTTTTTTTAATATACAGTGTAAAAGCTAATGAATATACTGCATGTGCGCTCTACCTTCATAAACAATATTGCATACATATAATCTGCCCGCAGTGTCACAAATTTTTCCCCGAATTTAAATTTTTAACTAAAATTAGTTATCGTCAGTTAATTGTAAAAGATTTTTGAATAATTTTCACCGTTTACTTAGCGCATGCATTTTTGCTTTACAAATGTTTTAAATTTTGCTGTTTTCGCAATATTTTTTATCGCTGCTCTTCTCTTATTTATCTTAGCGTGATGTTATATAGCCTTTGGTAAAGACTATCTTACACTCAAAGTAATCATAGATGTACGCTATCGAAATACGATTTGTTTTACTACGTAAGATGTATTTACGATAAAATGACGCTTCACAATTTTGTATTGCATATTGCACATCATACTATGTACGTTGTGCTAAGGGGAAATAATTGTCAACGCCTCCCGTTTTTGTTATGACATAAACTGAAGAGATCTCTATGGAGTGACAAGTGATAGTGCAATAAAAATATCACTTACCGATTACGTTATTAAGTGTCACATTAATCATGCGTCCGCGCATGTAACGCTAATCGTTCCTTTTTAATTACTCCAATAAAACGTTTATCGGGTGGCGGTAGCACGTGAAATCACCACGCTGAAAGAGATAAAAAATTCGGACCTCCCGCTCTAGAACACTAATAAGCAACGTCCATAATTCATCGGCGCACGAAATAAATCATAAACGGCAAAGTGTTTATTTTCAACGTACTTAATATGTTATAAATTTATTTAAGTGGCATGCGGTACGATTGTGGAGTGATTGATATAGTGTTCTCTGTGATCGGCTTAGTTGTGATACTGTCGCTGTCATCGCGAGAGCGGGGCGCGTCACTGACGTTGCTGCGAACGTTTATTGAACTCAAGTACTGGCCTGTCAATCTGTGGTAGCTTGATCTTTTTATTATCCAACCGTCAACGGCGCTAACTAGTTTAATATCGGAACAAAAACAAACTAATTATACGTCAAATGCCATTTATTGGCGGCACCCATTGATATCCATGTACGATATCCGCCATTCTGTTTCTTGACACGCGTAATTCTACATTTACAGTGATATTATTCCAAGTTACATTCTATTGATTTATATTGTGAATCTTATTTAGTTTCTATTTCGAGAAAAAGTGTAATATGTGTTTAATGAATCTGTAACGTTTGTGAACTATAAACTTTTTGTAACTTTAAAATTATTTATAATATCACTAGCTCTTACCCGCGACTTCGTTTGCCTCAACTGTTGTAGCGTGATAGGTTGATTAGATGGCACGTTTTAATAATATTCTTGTAGAATTTACAGAATTTCTATAGCCTGTGTGTTTCCTAGGTGTATAAGGAATAATTGTGCCAAATTTTTATTGATATTGGTTCAGCGGATTCGCCTTGAAAGAGTAACAAACATACGTCCATACTTACAAACCTGCGCACTTATAATATTAGTAGGATTCTCCCGCCATTATCCCACTCTAGGTGGGGTCGACACAACATTTTAAGCATGTTGTTACATGTTTTGGTTAGTTACTTTATGATCGACCTGACGACCTGACCTGGCCTGACGTCAAGTTACCTTAGTTGCCTTTTACGACATCTCGGTAAGAAATGAGGGTGGTCTATTTGACTCAACACAGCGTCTTAAAATGATTGATAATCTTTCTAATTTTATTTTAATTATTTACGTTCTTGGAAGTCTAACAGTGAAGTTTCATCAATTATAATATATTTTCTGTAATTAAATTACTGGCGAAAAGTTATATAGCAAAATATTTTTTCTAATGGATTTCATTAGAAAAATATTTTTCTATATCAAAACTTTTCCAACGTTTTATAAAACAAACAGTATCCAAGAAACATTAAAAAAACCAATTTATTTATACAATAACAGTTTATTTGCATTGAATGATCGGCGATTTTTAAAACTAGAAATATAATTATGTGAAGTTTTTTATGCACATTATATCGTCGACAATTATTAATAACTGCATACTATTTATAATAGTATCTTTAATAAGAAATAATTGCAAGAATTTTAATCGATCGCCGGTGTGACGATGCGTGAATTAAGCAGCCGATTCTTTATTCATCGCCGCATTAAAAAAAAGATCATTTAAAATTCCTACGTCGGTACAAAGTTATGTCGGTGTTTAATAACTTTTTTTTTCTAATTTGTTGCAATTATACGAACGAAAATAAATTTTATTTATATTTATGCATTATTCTTAGACCTGCGATTTCCTTAGATCGCCTTATACGTTCTAAAAATATACTGATTTCGACATCCATGCCACTCTATTTTTCTTTTCCCTTTCTCTCCTTCTCCTTATATACTATATATATACTGTAAGCTCTAACAGTCTAGAGACCGGTGAGGAGATCTCGAATATTCCAGAATTCTGTTCCGAGTTAGATTCGAAAAGATCTTGCGAATATCCCAGAATTCCGGCCCGAGTTAAATTCGAAAAGATCTTGCTAATATTCCAGAATTCTGGCCCCAGTTGGATTCGAAAAGATCTCGCGAATATTCCAGAATTTTGGCCCGAGTTAGATTTGAAAAGATCTTGCGAATATTCTAGAATTCTGGCCCGAGTTAGATTTGAAAAGATCTCGCAATTATTCCAGAATTCTGGTCCGAGTTAGATTCGAAAAGATCTTGTGAATATTCCAGAATTCCGGCCCGAGTTGAATTCGAAAAGATCTTGCTAATATTCCAGAATTCTGGGCCCAGTTGGATTCGAAAAGATCTCTCGAATATTCCAGAATTCTGGCTCGAATTAGATTCGATAAGATCTTGCGAATATTCCATAATTCTGTCCACAACTCGATTCTTCGATAAACTTCTTTGCAATTGCAATTTTTAAGTATATTTTAAGGAGTACAGACAAAAAACGTCAGCTGTTCAAGTAATTTTACTAAGGAATTTCTTACTTATGATATAAAGTTAACAAGTTTTTATTATACCGTATCAAGTTGCGTGTTCTACGTAGTTTTTAGTGAGTCCCACTAATTTCTATTGTCGTTGAGCTATAGCGTGACGGAATCTATAGACTCCTTGTATTAATTATAGTTCTTTATGCGATATCTCATTAGGAAACTATCGTATAGAATGGTCTTGGTATAAATAACCTTTCACATTCAATAGAGTACATTCATAAGTTTAAAACTTGTACTTTTATTAATTCAGTTCGTATTGGATTGCAGAAACAACTTTACGTTCTTAGGAATGCATTAGTTACCTTAAAAATACATATATATTTTAGAATTAACAGAAGATAACAGAACAAATAAAAGAAGATTCTCGCCAGAATAGAAACATACATGTATTTTAACAATACATAGACAATTTTGAGTTAGGATACTAATTTGTTTTTATACAATCATAAGAATGCTTTATATAAACACATCTTAAAATATCAAAATAATTTTTTATTAGATTACATTATATTTTCATATGTATTACTCAGAATAACATTAATTTATAGAAACAGGCGTTATTTTGCGGAATTTCGTAGTACAGAAGTACATAGATTTTCTTAACAAAGACGGATATAAAAATTCATAAAAAAAAATTTAAAAATTCCTCATCTTATGTACTTGGAATAACTTACTTTTTAAATTTCAGTTTTATTTATATCTATAGACAAATTATTTTTTAACTCAGTTTTCCTTTCGTTTTTAGATATACTAGTAGATAAGCATTATCAATGTCATAATGAATTTTATTAAGATTTGCGTCTATAATTAATAATAATCAATTTTCTCAGCGTAAATTATAATGAATTATATTGCATGTTGCGGCAAGGTGTGAATATATGCAACGAACGGTTTACGTTGTGAATAAATGAATTCTAATATTATCAATTAACGTAATACAGGTATTTGTCACGGGTGTGCTAACGAACGGTTCGAGTTTACTACCTTCGAGTGACATGACCGGCCTTGGATTATCGTGAATAATTATTCGAATCAGGCTTATATATCTTGCAGTTTATGACGCCCTGGTACTTTGATGTTATTAAGAAGAATAATTGTAAAAGATTTTTCTATTATCTTCATCATTATCCGACCCTCATCCCACTCTAAGTGGGGTATATGATTTTGGCAACGTATTTTACGACCGGCCGCCTGCCTGACGTCAACTTACCTTAGTCGCCTTTTACGACACCTTGGTAAGAAAAGTGTTTATTCTGCTTAGCCGAATACCACACAGCGGGTCAACTTATCTTAGTCGCATTTCACTATACCTCGGTAAGAAATGAGTGTTTATTCTGCTAAGCCGAATACCACACGGCGGGACAACTTATCTTAGTCGCGTTTTACGATACCTCGGTAAGAGATGAGGGTGGTCTATTCTACTCAGCCGGATACCACACGACGGGTCAACTTATGTTAGTCGCGGTTTACGACACCTCGGTAAAAGATGAGGGCGATTTATTCTACTCAGACGGATACCACACGGCGGGTCAACTTATCTTAGTCGTGTTTTACGACACCTCGGTAAGAGATGAGGGTGGTCTATTCTACTCAGCCGGATACCACACGACGGGTCAACTTATGTTAGTCGCGGTTTACGACACCTCGGTAAAAGATGAGGGCGATTTATTCTACTCAGACGGATACCACACGGCGGGTCAACTTATCTTAGTCGTGTTTTACGACACCTCGGTAAGAGATGAGGGTGGTCTATTCTACTCAGCTGCATACTAAACGCCGAGTCAACTTACCTTAGTCGCCTATTGCCATCTCGGTAATAATAGTAGGTGGTCTATTCTACTCAGCCAGATACCACACGTAGATTTAAGTTATTTCAATATAAACATGTAAACATATATATTGTGTCCGTGTGTGTAATCGTTCGGGTATGTTTTTTTTTTAAATAATTTGTTTTATCAATCAAAATATTAATTCAGAAAATCTTCGTAAAGACATAGATAAAACCTGTTGCATTTATTGGTATAGAATATCAGTCGGAGAATAATTTTTAAATTAATTAAATTCCTAGATTATAAACAGACGTCTGTATGACTGGTGCATTGTGGCGCATAAGCCGGCTTTCTAAATCAAGATACCTACAAATAGATCGTTTTCAAGAGGCGCGGTGCATCTCAAGCTTTTTTACCCGACTCCACGTTATATTATAATTTGAAACGATTACCGAGTGCAGTGTAACGTTGGAAAATAAATAATGCGTGTAGTGCACATTGCTTGTAAACACGCATCCTTTGATATTAAAAAAAACTTTTAATACTTTATTTATAACTAGATGTGCCTGTATTTGTGATGTTTAATATAATAGGAGTTATTATGAGTTAACCATAAGAGATAGCGATATACTATCGCAGATTTTTTGTAGTAATTTTGTAGATAAACAATTCTCTAGTACATTATATTAGTATATCTCTGTTGGATTACGCGGTGTACGCGAGTGAAGCTTCCAGTAAACGAGGCTTACTCTATAGCATATGTTGTGTTACAATGTGTATTATTTTTAAATTGTAGAATATAAACATTATTATTACTCTGTGACACGTATTTCAGACAAAAAAGAACACCACAGATAATGTCGGCTGCATAAGAGCAATAGTCTGTTTACATCTGTCAACGTTCCGTTTATCACAATATATTGTTAAGGGATTTGGACGCGCAATTTAAGCTCTTTGTCGCCATGATCCAATTGGGTGTTTTGGCGCGGATATAGAATAAATAATGGCGGATCGGTACACGGACATCACGCAGCTGCGCCCGCGCACAGCCAGCAGGGTTGACAATTATATTTATAATTAATATATTTTATAATAATTATTATTAAATGTACCGTGTACATAGACACATTTTAAAACCATTTTCTAATATTAATTTTACAACATTGCGGTATTAAAAGAAAATAGGACGCATATATTTAAATATTGTCTATTTTCCACCGTGTGGTATCTGGTTAAGTAGAATAACCAACCTATTTCTTACCGAGGTTTTGTAAAATACGACTAAGCTAATTTCACGTCAGGCAGGCAGGCGTAAAATACCCAGTCAAATCATGTGACAACATGTTTATTACATGTAACGACCCCACTTAGTGTGGGACAACAGCAGAAGGATGATGATATAAATATTGTCTATTTTATTTCGGTGTAAATGAGTGTTACATTTTGTAACAAAATTTTTAGATTTACTTTTGGGAACTATTATAATATACGATAAGCGGCGTTATGAAAGCTTTTGAAACCGCAGTAAATTTGTTAATACAAAACTGTTTCTAATTGTATTGATATTTGACTTAGAGCCTGTTTCACAAGTTACCGACAAGTGTTGGATAGTTAACAAAAAAATAAACTAAGTAGCAGATAAATGTCTCTAAAAAGAAACTCTAAAAGTGAAAAAAAAAATCGCGGCCATTTTGGAATAGGTATTTGCTATCCAGCAGATAAACAAAATAGCAGCCACATGATCTACCTGTTAACTTATTAGGGACTTTAAGTGCTGAATAAGCCTATCAGAAACCTGAGACACGCAAAATTCCGAGATATATATCAGATATGTTCTGAATAAGCTAACTGACAGTTTAACTAACTTGTTAAACACGCCCTTAAGTAAATTTTGAGTAGAGTTGAGTATACAAAATAAAATTTTATTCAAATGCAGTTACTTATTTATATAGTGTAAGTAATTTAAGATAGATATAACTTGTACATTTTTGCTGTATATAAAAAAAAAATTCTTCTTTTATAAGTTATTCGTTAAATACTTAATTTCTATTTTCATTTAATTTTTGCCGTATTCTGTTATCTTAATAGTCCGTTCCATTACATAGGCTATACCATAAAATTAATGCTGAATTTTATCGGCTAATGATGTTTAATGCCGTAATGTTTTGCATTTTTCAAGGCTATATAAAATTAGAATCATTACGGCATTTTTTATATATTGTTAGATAACTTTATAACTATGTTTTATACAATTTTAAGTACAATGATATGATATAATTATTTTGCTTTAATTAGCGTTTGTTAAGAAAATCTATGTAGTGATAAGTGTAAGAAAGAGAAGCCGTTTTCATACCTCATACATGCAGTACCAGTTACCGCATTTATGATTACAACACCTCCACCAACACCACACAAGTACTACACACATTCAATATGACAATCTCGACAATCGTTTTGCCTATCATCAGGAAATATAACAAACGCGGATTATAACAAAATAATTCTATCATAACTTTTATATTATAGAATTCCGCAAAGTAACGCCTACGTTTAAAGTAATTTTTTACATCATCATCATTATCATCCTCCTGCCCTTATTCCATTTAAAGTACGGCACGTTCCGCACGACCTGTTGTCACATGTCTTGCGTATTTTGAGACAGGTCGCCTGCCTGACGTCTACTTAGCTTAGTCGCCTTTACGACACCATTTACGAGACTACCCTCATTTCTTCGATAAGAAAGGTGGTCTATTATACTCAACCGGATACCAGTTTCAAGTATTTTTTTACGTTTTAAATAATTTTTAGTTATAGATTATTTCCTTCTCTATTCCTTGTTTCTATAGTTTATGGGTTTAAATAAATCTCTAGTTTGTGTCGATATGTTTACCTTGCGAACCACTTACACAGTTTAGTTTTTATTGATGACCCTGGTTCAACATTAGCAGAGCGCGCCAGAGTGGAACCGCAATACGATACTTTTTTTCTGTCCTGCTCGCACGTATTTTTTTTATTGCCAACGCATCGGTGATTTTTTCCCAATCGGTTGTGGGGTATTCCAGTCTTCAGTTGCTGATAAGAGCCTCTCTAGTATATTCTTGACTGGCCCATTGGCGCAGTGCTTTGAATGCTCAAGATGGGATGAGAACCGTCAAATGGTAATAGATTTTTTCGACAATTTTCGACAATCGAGCGACATTTTCATCTGAAAGTTATATACCTTTTATTCTCCGAAACATAGTTGGACCTTCATGTTAAAGTTTGTGTCGGACATAATTGGAGGGAAGGGAAGGGCGGAACGGGATAGAAAGACCAAGAAATAGATACTAGCTACGGTGAATGCCGAATGGTGGTCCTGCAGTAGAAGGGGGGGGGATGAGGAGGGGTCTTAGTCCGTGACAGTCACACTCCCATGTGGAAAAGTCCGCAGGAAGTCCATTAAAGGATTTCCCCCTCCTTTAGAAAAAAAAGAAAAAATGGGTCCATTGATGCAGGTACTCGTAGCAGTGGCCCTGCCTGAAGGTCTGTAGGTCGCGGGTTTGATTCCCACCAAGGGCCATTTTCTATTATCATTTTTTTTTGGTTTTTCGAGTCTGGTGTAATAATTGTATTTAAGTATGTATTCAAAATTATTTATGTATAATTATATTAATCACCAGTCTGTCACTCATAACAGAAGTATTAAGTTACTTATCTTGGTGATGGACGATGTCTAAATATTTATAAAAAAAATTACAAAGCGAAATTCGTTCTCATACCGTATACAAACTGGCTAGTTACCGCAAAAAATAAAAGAACCAACAAGCTGCAATAGCACTGCACACATTCACTACAACAATGTCAACAATTTTCGCTCCGTAACAAATTATTCAGAAGATATGATCCAAAACATAATCACAATAGATTTCAATGTATAAATTAATGTATAAGTTTTACATGTATCATAGTGAAACTAGGCAGGCCCAATACCAGTTGACCTAGAAATTTCTCGATTCTAAGAATTAAAAGATGGCCAACGCAGATACGGGAATACGGCAGGCATCTGACGTAATATCTGTATTTAAATTCCATGCCAGAACTGAATGTTTGTATTATGTTAATTCCTAGTTCATATTGGACTGACTGGACTGGCCCGTTGGAGCAGTGGGTAGTGACCCTGCCTTCAGCTCCAAGGGTCGCGGGTTCGATTCCCGCCGAGTTTAAGTATGTATTAAAAAAATATATAAGTATATATTCACCAGTTGTCTGTCTACCATAACACAAGTATTAAGTTACTTACTTTGGGGACGGACGACCGTGTTTGTAAGTGTCCCATATATTTATTATTTATTATTATATTAATATTAGTACCAGGTTGAGCGAGCCTTACGCGGTTATTTTATACAAAAAAAAAAATAAAAGAAAAAATAATTAGGTGGGGATTGATCCTAGATATTTTCATTTCTCGCGACCACCCTTTCCCCGAATAATCTACGCTGACTTGACATTTAACGGCAAAAATAGTGTTTTATATATTCAATTAATTAAAAGTAAATTTTAGTATTTTTATAATGTCCAAAAACAGGGATAAATCGATTTTTTTTAATAAAACCTAACTAGATCGATTATTTTCCCCCAAAATTCTTTATATTTTTTAAAAATTATTTGCACATTTGTACATATACCAAGGAATAAAAGGCTTTTTATTTTTATGTTTATTTTTTATTTTATTTATTTATTATAGATGTCACTTCACTAATCAAGTGCATTTGCAAGTCCGATACAGTTCTCCACAGCGCGTTGCTTTAAGCCGAGGTCGAGCCTCGCTCTCCTAGTTTTATTCCCGGCGATGCTTTTGCGCTCGCCCATTCTCTCGGTCATGCTGTAAAAGCCGTTAGGGCAGGGTTTGGCAATAGTTAGTGTCCGAAAAAAAAATCGAGTCCATAAAAAAGTTTCCTTAAGTTCACTGCAAATTCAAACGCCGTAAGAACGTCCGCGTCTTTGGAGGTCCCAGTAATTTGGTCCAAAAACAAATGCCGATCGTTTATGCCAATGAATTGTATGCCAAAGCGTCGGGTCATTGACTTAGGAAAAAAATAAATGCACGTTATTAAGGGAATTCGCTTATAAACTTTGTGTAGTGATTGAGCTCCGGCTGCACCATGCGATAGCGTGAGCCACTCAATTAGCGGCCGACACGCCGCGCCGTCGACTCGGCTCGCACCGCGTTTTTGTCCGCTTAAAACGGCATTAATATACCGATGGACATTACACTTTATCACTTGTATTCTACGCAGTTTTTTGGTTCACGGAAGAGAAACTTTTTCTGAGCAATACCTACCTCTTAGAGAAGAGATTTGCAAATACCAATAAATAAACATTATCACTATTCTATATCTCAAATTGGCTTCACACACACACACACATGCACACACACAATCACACAAGCACGCACACTCGCACGCACACACAAAAACATAATACACAAGTGTATTCACTAACAAACAACCTCACTTATTACATATTGTTTTGCATATAAACAGACACAACCGGAATTTTTCTTCTGTGATACAGGGTTTGTCTAGTACAGAGGATAGTGTAAATCTGTAAATTAATGTTAAAGTAAGGTATCTAATAAAGGATTATAAGTATTATTCTTGCATGCTCTTTACGGTTTTATTCTCTTAAAACACACAAATCACTTATTCTTAAAGCTTATAATACTATTGAAGACTGTGTTAATGTTAAGAAAGCTTGGATTTAAATTGCGACCAACTACTAGATTATATTGAAATTTCCGATTCGCGGACAATTATATATTATTGAAATATTTATTTTTTGATAAACCTGACTGCTTAGTTTCGTGCTGGTACTTCTCGGTAAGAGCACCTTTTTGAAATAGTTGTAGCTTCATTGTAATTTGACGATTCAAAAGTGCTTGTAAAATCCAATTTGACGGACAGAGGTATATCAGGATTAGAAGAAATATTTAATCAACCAAAATATTCTTGTGACCTGTTTAGAAGAGTATCAAGGTTTAGTGAACAATTAATGTTCTATCACATTATTCTTTCTCTCTGCAACCACTAGGCGTCTGATATTGTCCTTCACATAAATTGTAAAAAATCTAGGAAGGGAGCCAGTTCCTGGTTAAAAATCGGTTCCGATTAATATCTTAACCAGTTTTAATGTTAATTAAGCCTTATTGTATATGCCTTCTTTGTTTACTTGATGAAATAAATTTGATTTGATTTGTTATTGGACATAGATCCCTTCGACTAATATCTATTAATATATTAACTTTCTCTTTTCGGCAAAGAGGGTTAGAACTTAAGGCCCACAACACTGTTCCAATGTGGATAGTCAGATTACCCTTATCCCTAGAACTGTCTCAGCATATGTAGATTTGATCAAGTTTTTACCGTCATTTTCATGCCATCTTCATACGGCCATTTGGGGGTTTTCAAAGGTCATTCAATTTCAAATTACGAACACCTATTCCGTGATATTCTAAATTTGAATCCACCAATGACAGTTGCACTTACGCTATTGGCCAGTGATGTGCTGCGTAATATTTCGCACATTGTTGCGTAGAAATATTTTTAATTAATATATAATTATTTCGCAAAGTGTCATACGGGCGCGATTAACTGTCCGCTTTTGGCAGAAAGCGCGCGCTGCGGTCCAGACTGGATCGCAAAAAGTCGCGAGCCAGGCGCGGCTGCGGTATGGCGGTTGTTTTGTGCTTGCGTCAGAAAACGCGCGATAAAAATGGACGCCAAATGAGTATTAATTCGCACCGGTTAATAATGACATAAATATACTAGGTGCCTCGCTCTGATACAGGCTGATTGAAGTTTTTTCGTCACATTCCTCGTGGAAAAGATATTGATTGAAATGGCTATTGTTCTGACGTTAAAGCTGTTTACTTTTGTTTTTGTTCAAAATTCTGAGAAGAATTGGCGCTGGAGTATTAATTGTGCAAAAATAAATTTATTATAACTGTTCCTGATATGATATTGAAGCGCTTACCATTTAGAAGAAAGTTCTGTTATAAAATTTGATAATAAATTTCTTCAAAAATTTTGCAAAATAATTGACTATGTTAGGCACGCACACATATTTCTGTATGTCATTGAAAAATTACTCACTTTTAAATTCGGCAAGATTCTATGCTCACTCACCTTTGGATATCTTTAACATGATAATGCAATCAGTAGCCTAAAAATATACCTGTCAGGAATAATCTATTACTTTCAATGGTATTGACTAATTTCACAAAATAATGTTTAGTGTTTAATTTAAATAGCAAGTTGCCGGTTATTTTTTGGTACTGGTGATTTTTCGAATCAGCTGAGGGGTTGACGATCTATGAAGCTAAGCTAAACCAAACCAAATCATAGAAAAATAGTTTAACTATAACTAATAAATTGAGATAAGATATTATTGCTACTTTCTAGCATCAAATATAATTTATTCCTTTTTGTTTTATTTTAAAAAAGTACTGGCATCCTTTTGGAAAAAGCGGCAATGGACTCTACTTTAGAGTTTGTCGGTACCAATTCTGCGAACCATTGAATTAAAAAAATAATAATAAAGAAATATTTATATTTAATACTTAACATTTCAATAACGTTAAGGAAACAGAGATCGCTAGATAATTCTTGGAATATAGATAACAGCAATCCAAATATGGCGAAGGATTACTTACTATAGCAATACATACAAAATAAAAAAAAATATACCCATTTAACTCAAAGTTAAACCTTGTCAATACCATTAGACGTAAATTACACACGCGGTGAAATCTATCGTCCAAATTTGGTTTAATACTTTCATATATCTTTATCCTCCTTTATCTAGTTTCATTACTCTTATAATTCAACATACAGACGCTCTATTTGTAGTTTATTACTATAGTATAGATAAATACACGTCGTTTAACATAATAAGTTGAAAAAGGAGCAACCTGTGTTAACTGTAATTACTAAAGACGCGGGCACATTCCTGGCGACACGTTATGTCGCAGGATTCTTAGATAGTTATTAACCGACTTAACGAGCTGACACTTAATATATCCTAATAATTTAAAGCAAAAATAATTATAATATAATTTCGTTATAATTAGTAATTAGAGAAAATCTATGTAATCATAAATGTAGACGTTTTAAAACCTAATATCATCAATATGATGATATACCTGACATCAACTTACCTTAGTCGCCTTTTACGACACCTCGGTATGAAAGGGTGGTCTATTCTACTTAGCCGGATACCACACGACATATTGTGAAATCCTATCCATCGCCAAATTATATATTATAATGATGCTTCCACTGGAATGGAAAGGTGGTTGTACCGAGAAGAACCAGCAAGAAATTCGGTAGTGAGTATTTCAAAAATATTTTTAATAATAGGTACCTATATTCAAAAACTCAAATAACATCTTACAAACTAATCTATTGCATATCTGATTTCAACTCAAATTAAAGTTTTCTTACAAAAAAACATTCGTAAAATACTACATACTCAACACTAGCAATGCACGCATTCACTACCACAATTTCAACAATCGTTTCGCCCCGCGTACCTAAATCGTCATCAGGAGATAGACTCCAAAACAAAATCGCATAACATTATTATATTATTATCATTATTTTGGTATTTAGAACTCCGCTATCAAAAAGCTGTGATGGCCTAGCGGTGCGACCGTGTGAATCTCTAGAGACGATCATGGGTTCAAACCCGGGCAGACACCAATGAGTTTTTCTATTAAAACTTATGTGTCTAATTGATAATTGCAATTTATCACACGCTTTTCGGTGAAGGAAAACATCGTGAGGAAACCTGCATATCTCTAGAGAATCCTAGGGATATGTGTAACCTACCAATCCGCATTGGAGCAGCGTGGTAGGTCTTAGCTCCAATCCTTCTCTCCAATAACGGAGAGAAGAGGCCTATGCCCAGCAGTGGGATAGTAACAGGCCGCTACTTACTTACTACTTACTATCAAAAATTATCAAACAAAATTATTTCGAATTAAAACAAAAGCCTTCGTCAGACGAGGCCAAAGCTCTGTTAGAGTTAGCCAATATAATTAGAAAATAATATTTAATAGTACGGAGCGACATAATCTATATAGATTAAGCTCCTTAATAAAAGAATAAAAGAAAAGAAAGAGAATTTTCATTCAAAGTTTTAATCACCCAAGTCTAATTCAAAATTAATTTTATCCCGATAATAACAGGAATATTATCCACCATCAAAATCTTAAGCGAGGGGCGTTAGCTACTTACTTCTTTAATAATCAATTTCAAGATATCGATGTCACAAATTGCTTTTTTTAATCGTTTTCCAAAATCGGAATTCGTATAACCAATAATCCCTATCGATTTTCGTATAATTCTAAAAAAAAAGTTATGTATTTGACAGCGTACGGACTAAACCCCCTGTTGACGGGAACCGGTATAATTTGACACGGCACAGTACACTTATCCCTATTAACCCTGGTACCTATTTGTAGGTCAAGATATTTTGGAACATTGTCTGATGGACCAGCATAAAATGCTACCTCGCTGGATACAAAGCGAAGGTTGCCAGAGGTCTGTGATATTTGAAGGGTAAATAAGGGTGGATGGCTCGTGGGGGTGTGTTACGACCAGTCACAAGCAGCTGACGTGGATTAGGGTGTTTTTACCTACAAATATGGGGTAGGAACGTTTTCGGTGCCTAATGTTTATCAATTGTTATGGGGTATTTAATTTTGTTATTAATGCAAAACGGATGAATTTTCGCATGACTTACTTGTTTGTTTTTGTAGGGCTAAAATTGCGTATTCTAGTGGTAACTACGACTTTATTCAGTCCAACTTAAGCGTTAAAGTAAATATGAAATAAAAAATGTACTGCAAATGTAAAATCTACACATTATAAAACAAAAGTGTCTTTATGTTATCGATGATCACAAAATCTACTGAATGGATTTTTATACAGTTTTTACTAAAAGATAGTACACAATTCTTGAGAAACGTTTAGATTAATACATTTTATCACAATTTCCGCGGTGTCGGAAATTTAAGCACAAAAAACTTTGTGACACCAAAATTCAACGTGGGCGAAGACACAGGCACAGCTAGTATGAAACAAAATTAACTCTACGTTAATTTTGTTTCATACTACGTAGATTAGGTCACTAGCTGATGACTGTTTTAATATTATAAATATAAACATCGTTTTTACTTTGCTCTCTTACGTCCAAGAGGAGCAATATATTCAGCAATATTTTATATAAGCAATATATATATGTATATATATAAGATTTTTGGTTTCAAGATAGTTAAAGGGCATTTCAGTACATTTATCTCTATACCAAACTCGGTCAGAGTCGCGGGCAGTAACTAGTATTGTTTATTTTAACGTGCTTTAATTATGTAATCTTTTACATTGGCGCCATTCGAGGCTTAAGACATACATTGATTGACATGTTCATTATTATTAATTTATGCGACGATTGCATAAATGAGGAATTTTATTACGATCAATTAAACAGTGGCGTTTAATTCTGTACTCTAGTGATACGAAATAGCGACTAACACAACAGTCTGTCAGGGGTCGGCAACCTTTTAAGACTAAAGAGAAAAATCTCAATTTTAAACACCCAATAATATGCTTTTTAATGATTTCTATTTATATTATATATTTGATTTCTGAAAGATGAATTGAATTTGACTGGCCCGTTGACGCAGTGCGTAGGGACCCTGCCTTCAGCTCCGCGGGTCGCGGGTTCAATTCCCGCCGAGGGCCATCATTTTCTATAAATGAATTTGTTGGCCTTTGAGCCTGTGTGTATATTTGTATTAAAGTATGTATTTAAAAATATATAAGTATATATTCACCAGTTGTCTGTCTACAATAACACAAGTATTAAGTTAATTACTTTGGGGACGGACGACCGTGTGTGTAAGTGTCCCATATATTTATTTATTTAATTTAAGAAATATATGTAACAAATATTTCTGTTTTTATATACGAAAAGAAGATGAGAAGTGTAAGAAATTAAGCCATATTAATAACATATGTATATACATATGGATATATGTATAATTAGGAGGAATGATAATAGGAGGATAAGCTGTGGTAGCCCAGCGGTAACACCGTGCGCCTCTTTCGAGGAGGTCTAGGGTTCAAACCCCGGCCAGGCACCAATGAGTTTTCTAGTAAAACTTATGTGTCTATTTGATAATTGCAATTTATCACACGCTTTTCGGTGAAGGAAAACATCGTGAGGAAACCTGCATATCTCTAGAGAATTCTGGGGATGTGTGTACCTACCAATCCGCATTGGAGCAGCGTGGTAGGTCTTAGCTCCAATCCTTCTCTCCAAAAAAATAAAAAAATAAAACGGAGAGAAGAGGCCTATGCCCAGCAGTGGGATAGTAACAGGCCGTTACTTACTTACTTACTAGGAGGAATGAAAATCATAACATATTACATATGAATGTGGATGAATATGTGAAATGTGAAAGGAGGGCATAATAACAGATGGTTGGATTGTATGAAGTACGACATGATTATAAAAAAAGTAGCAGAATTTTACGAGTAGTAGAGAATGGAAAAAAAACCTTTTTGCCGACCCTAAAAGTGACATTAGGGCAGAAGAATGATAATTTATCTGATCAACCCCACCATTTGTTTTATTTTGCCTGCGAACACGTGTAACAAGCTTGAAGTATAATGTATAAAATATGTATAATGCTAAATGTGCTAAATGTAATAGACTCCACGACCAAACGCTTTGCGATTTTGGTAGTGGAGTCTATCTCCTGATGATGCTTCGGTTGCGGGGCGAAACGATTGTTGAGTTTGTGATAGTGAACGTGTGTAGTGCTTGTGTTCTGTGGTGGCGGTGGTGGAGGTTTCTGCATGTGTTTTTACGAATCCTGCATGCATCAGGTATGAAAACAAATTGTCCACTCTACATTTAGCATTATAAATAATTTCAATTTTCTTTCATCGCGGATTATAGCAAAATAATTTTATTATTACTTGTGGTTTATTCCTATGAAAAAATAAACATATTTTTATAACAAATCATTTTTATGCATTGTTACATCAAAGGTCTATTTTTTTTTACGGAAGTAGAGCTACAATTTTATAAAAAGAGCCGCAGGTTGCCAATCCCTGGTCTAAGCCATAAAAACTCCAGGCTAAATTTCATGCCCGCGTGGTATAGCCCCCTTAACATATACTTTCACCCCGATCAAGTGCCCCATAATTTGAGGACCTAGGTAATTGTCGATGTCCTTAAATACAGACTATACCGATCAAAGACCCGTGTGTTTAATTTAATATTCTTTATGTAGTGTTCTATAATTATGGCTTTCATTTGCATCAAGTAAAGGGATATGGTAATATCAAGAACTGTTTATAATTAAAATGAATTCAGCTTGTATTTTAAAAACCTATTACTATGTAACTTAAAAAGAGTCTCGATTATTTAAATCATTGCGACAGATCAGACATTGCGATTTTATGATTTAAGCATTTTACTTAATAGTCTAAGTTAGTTAAACTAAATGTACAAACATTTAGTTAGACTGTATTTTTTTCAGTTCATATAATATTGGACTTCAAGTAGTATTATTCAAGTAGTATAGAAATTATAATAATAATGTCATTTTTGTGTATGATTCTCCTGCCCTTATCCCACTTTAAGTGTGATCGGGATAACATGTTATAAACATGTGGTTTTTGCTAAGTTATTTTACGACCGGCCGCCTGCCTGACTTCAATTTACATTAGTCACCTTTTACGACACGTCAGTTAAAAAATTTGTTTGGTCTATTCTACTCAGCCGGATACCACACGGCTTCCTCTGAATCAGAAATAATGATTTTTATTGATTAATTGTTGAACATGTATACAATATAATTTTGCTATAATCTTTGCTAATGCAACATGTAGATTATACTATCTGTTTTCATAACTTATACATGCAGGATTTGTAAAACTACACTATACACCTTCTCTAGCTTTGCACATATTCACTAACAGAATTTTAACAATTGTTTCACTCCGTAACCGAGAACGGATATTACACTCTAAGATTAGCATTACCTACATACATTTTTTAAAATTGCAGAATAATATTATTTTTGTTTCGTATATTTATGTGAATGGCCCATTAGCGCAATGGGTAGTGACCCTGCCTTCAACTCCACGAGTCGGGGGTTCGAGTCCCGCCGAGGACAAACATTTACTATAAATGAATGTGGTGGTCTTTAGGCCTGGGTGTATATTTGTTTTTAAGTATGTATTTAAAAAATATGTAAGTATATATTCACCAGTTTTCTGTCACCCATAACAAAAGTATTAAGTTACTTAATTTGGGGACGGACGACCGTTTGTGTAAGTGTCCCATATATATATATATATATATATATATATATATATATATATATATATATATATATATGTAGACTCATCAGTATCTTGGGTATTATTCTTAGACATTGGTGGGCGTAATAAGGGTATCGTGCATATGGAAAAGTACAACGCTTATCTTCAACTTTATATTCTTCTTAACAATTTTCACAACTGCGCCATGACACGCATCTGTCTTCATCTCTCACATGCGCCGTCTGCATTCTGTCACCGCTGCGCCTTCTATTTTCAATGTATTTTCAATATATTTTTAATGATGGAATGATGGTTGCCAGGATGCGACACGGCCATCCTGCGAGACACACGTCCCCGTGTGTTGATCTGTAACAAACAAACGAACCCAGAAATTCCGTTCGGCCTATCCTACAACATCTGGGTCATTGAGGTCTAGATCTTTTTAATAAACGAACAAAACAAGGAAAATTATATCTCGTCATAAGTTGATCATTGAATTATGAAACCCAACAAATAAAATGTAAGGGCATGTCAAACCCATAATGCATACGAAAAGTACTGAGGCAGAGTACCATTGACTGACACTCACCATGACATTACAAAAATAAACAGAAAACCTATCAGAATTTACTTCAAAAACAACCCAGGTATCTTGTTCGTGGTCTACCGCTTCTGTCTCAGCAGAAGGGTCTTCCCTCAGGGATAACGAGTCCACATGACTCACGGCCATCGCTACACAGCTAGACCCGACTATACCACCCAGAGCTATCGCTCCCTGCGTACCCACGGACTACTCAGAGCAGATACCGATTTCTACCGGGCTACAGACGATACCCTGGTGTCATCGACCCCCAGAGCTATCGCTCACTGCGTACCCACGGACCACCCTGAGCAGATGCCGATTTCTACTGGGCTACAGACGATACTCTGGTACAGTCACCGACCCACCGAACCAAGAACCAGTCTGTATAAACATCAACACAAATTACGTTAACACAAATCTTGTCATTATCAATAGGTACTTGACTCTCAGGTATTTTTGTAAAACAATAAGACACATTATGTTTTTGACTAAAAGAGCTGGATTGGCAAAAGGTGAACAGTTCACCCTCTTCTTATAATTTCAGTTGCAAAACCGATTACTTTTACTTGACAATTATTTGAAAGATACTATAAACATTCTTGTTGGCCATCCCTATTAATGACAACATTATCAATTATTTCCGAACTAAATTTTTTAGCTATAGTCTCTTTTATGAGAGAACATCCAGGCCCAGAAATAAATCAAAGTAATAACACCTACCAAATTATGTGAAAGCTCCTGATGACGGTTTGACCAGACATTGGTCTACAGTCTACACGTCGGTGTTCTGGTACCTCAAAGAGCAGGTCTATTGGCCATGCAGCGACTCGCGACGTGGCCCAGCCTGCTACACCTGTAGCACACAAATAATTTGTAATCTGCTTGTCGTCGTTGTCCAGAGCTTACCACAGTACCACAGACAATAGTCTTTTGGTTCCAAAATCCGTTTGCGACACTCCATTTTTCTGTGCACTGCTGATCGCAACTAAGACCCTTGAATTGGGATCGCGTTGAATCTGCAATCCTCTATAAATAACTTTCGTTTCAAATAGGAGTATACTTGTAGTTCCTGGTGCAGCTTTTGACGCGAAGATATCTCCGTTATGAATGCAAGCCATTGCAGTCATATATCAATTTTGTACCAAATGCGTAATCACCGTTCATGATGCAATTTGCACTATATTTAAATTCTTCCAACAATTCATCAAATACGTTACACGAAAACAGGCATATACAGAATTATTTTTAATCATCCATTGATCTATCATTGCTTAAATTAATAAGTGCAACCGCAGAAATTTCCAGAAAATGTATCTTCTTTTGTTTTTCCGTCCAAGTATAAGTCAGCTGTAGTACACCACAATTTTACGTAAAATCATCATTTATCGGGTTTAAACTTCGGCCGATTGATATTATTCGTCTCACTTGGATTTTTTTTTTCTTTTTGTTTTTGGTGTTTGAATTGTTTTATTTCGTAACTCTTATAGTATCCGCCATTGTGAGTCATCATAGTCCCTTCATACTATCCATCCATTTGCACGATTGAATCCCACTTCTGATGTAGACTCATCAGTATCTTGGGTATTATTCTTAGACATTGGTGGGCGTAATAAGGGTATCGTGCATATGGAAAAGTACAACGCTTATCTTCAACTTTATATTCTTCTTAACAATTTTCACAACTGCGCCATGACACGCATCTGTCTTCATCTCTCACATGCGCCGTCTGCATTCTGTCACCGCTGCGCCTTCTATTTTCAATGTATTTTCAATATATTTTTAATGATGGAATGATGGTTGCCAGGATGCGACATATATATATTCATATTTGTTATAGTATATGTTAAGTGAACCCTCTTACAGTCGCGGTGCGGTCGATTCGGCACAGAGGAAAACATTATTTGTAGCAGATCAATCAAGATTACGTTATAATACGTCCAACCCTTTCGTCCAGGGGCTCGGATTGTTTCATCAATGTGTCGATGATTAGGGGTTAGTAATGCCGAAATCTTGTAATTTGTTTTCGGAATCACCCCCGAGTTGCTCCCGGTGTGAGTGCGCTGTAACTTGACCGTAGCTTAAGATATTTGATATTTCTTTTGTGATAATTTATAGAATTAGGCGTTACTTTACGGAGATCTACAATACAAATGTACTAATATTTTGCTATAATCTATACATATTATTACGCCGTGTGGTATCCGGCTGAATAGAATAGTACCACCCTCTTTTCTTAACGATGTGTCGTAAAAGGCGACTAAGTTAAGTCGATCCGCCGTGTTGTATCCGGTTGATTAGAATAGAACACGTACATTTCTTACCGAGGTATCGTAAAAGGCGACTAAGGTAAGTTGACGTCAGCCAGGCGGCCGGTCGTAAAATACGTAGCCAAATCATGTGACAACATGTTTATAACATGTTGTGTCGACCCCACTTAGAGTGGGATAAGGGCAGGAGGATGATGAATCTATACATATTATTAAAAAAAAACTCTGTCTGTATGAGATATAAAGTCTGTCTGTATGAGATAGATTTTCTTAAAATCTACTGAACGAATTTTTGTACGGTTTTTACTAAAATGATTTATTCTTTATACTCCGATGTTTAAGGAAAAATTGTGCCAAATTTCATCTATATTGGTTCAGCGGATTCACCGTGAATGTAACAAACATACATCCATACTCACAAATTTTCGCATTTATAATATTAGCAGGATTTATTTGTTGCGTGTATATGAAAATATATTTACTTTAACCCCAAAACGCGTCATGGACCATATGTGTGTGCGTTTGTCCTGTTTGTATAGGAATAAACGGTCTGTGCGCCACTTTATGAATAACTAAACACATTCGCAATTCAACCCCTCATTGTGCGTACCTTTTTTTAATTTCCACACAGCACCCCTCCCGGGTCCCGCCGGGCCAGAAATTAAAGTGTAATGGTGCAATGTTTAATAACTTATCTGCGGGTCGAAATGTGTTTTGGCTTTTGTTAATATAATTTTTAAAGTTAATAACTAGAAGGGGTTGAAAAAATCGATGCTTTTATTTGCATAGACGTCCGTACATCGGATCAGTTTGGCTTTTGTAAGTTTATTTTTGACACAAAAACTTTAATACGACATATTCTGATATAAATTTCTATACAAGTTGTACGCGTGGAATCCGCTGTTGTAAAAGGCGACTAAGGGCCTGTTTCACAATTTACTGATAAAGTGTCGGATAGTTAACCGACCGATAAACTAAGTACCAGATAAATGTCTCTAAAATTCGCGGCCATTTTGAAATTGGTATTTGCTATCCAGTCGATAAACAAAATAACAACCACATGATCTACCTATTAACTTATTAGGGACTTTAAGTGCTGAATAAGCCTATCAGAAACCTGAGAAACGCAAAATTCCTAGATATGTGTCAGATATGTTCCGAATAAGCTAACTGACAGTTTAAAGTTTGGCCCTAAGTTTAGTTGATGTAATAGCGTATAGGCAGACAGACAGAATTTCAACTTTTTCTCTTTTAATCCACAAATCCATTCTGTACATAGGTTTCTTCAAAAGATTTCCATAACACACTCTTGTATTATGCGTCGCAGCGGATAGTACACTCTACATTTAGCATATGACAATAATAAATAACATGTTGTGTCGACCCCACTTAGAGTGGGATAAGGGCAGGAGGATGCTGACCATCGCCATAAGAACACCATTCAATAGCTATAACCTATCCGAGGTCAGCGTTTTATTTGTTCGTAACTTTTGGCGTTGTTTAAAATTCGGGGTTTTTTTTTATTCTACCGTCGAAAAACACTTTGGGGCTTGTTTATTTTCAAATCGAGCGTGCGCGAGTGCTCTCCAGTTATAAACACGGCCCGTTATGAATACATTGTTTGTTTGTTTGTTTGCTCCTTAGCGGTGCGTGGATGTATCAAGGGTTAACATACAGCTTGGATTTGCTTTTATGTTTGTGGAGCCTTGTGAATTGTGGCAATGAAAACATTCACTGGTGCGTTTTGGAAATGCTTTTTGAACGTTATGTTACAATTATCTTTAGGTACCTGGGGTGACCGAGGGGTGACCAACCTTGCTCGGTTATATAAAAAATATAAAAAAAAAAATTTAAAAAAAAATTGAAAGAAGGCGCCGATGACAGAGGCGTCGATTTGAACCCGGGTTTAGAACATATCCATCCGTTACTTATTGACTATGGCAACATTACGTTTGACAGCTAAAAAATTCATTTACTTTCAATTCTACATTATAACATATTTTTAATGCCCAAAAACAGAGATGATCGAAACGGATCGATTTTACTCCCTCAAAACCCCCCTACGTCCTGAATTTCAGGATAGCGTTGGTGCCGTTTTCGAGATTCCGCAAATATATTTATATATACATACAAGATTAACTCATTTAAATATTAAAGATATATACATCTATAATTTTAAATGTATACTTAAATACATAACGCACGCTTAGTGTTAAAGTGACCGAATTCAAAATTAGTCTTAATTAAGTTAGATAAATTATAATCCTTATTACGCCGTGTGGTATCCGGCTGAATAGAATAGTACCACCCTCTTTTCTTACCGAGGTGTCGTAAAAGGCGACTAAGGTAAGTCGACCCGCCGTGTGGTATCCGGCTGAGTAGAATAGACCAATCTCATTTCTTACCGAGGTGTCGTAAAAGGCGACTAAGGTAAGTTGACTCACCGTGTGGTATCCGGTTTAGTAGAATAGACCACCCTCTTTCTTACCGGGGGTGTCGTAAAATACGACAGAGGTAAGTTGATGTCAGGCAGGCGGCCGGTCGTAAAAACGCAGCCAAATCATGTGACAGCATGTTTATAACATGTTGTGCCGACCCCACTTAGAGTGGGATAAGGGCAGGAAGATGATGAAATTATAATCCTTATTAATTTAATACCATGTAGGTATCACGCTACGACCTATTAAAAAAAATTGTGTTTTCTTGCTCTACCAAGTTATGTGTTCCTTTGACAATTACGAGTCTAGTCTCTCAGCCCCAATGTTTTTGAATTAGGTCACTTTAATACTAAACATGCGATGTACACCCAGAGCTGATGAACCAAGTGATTGTTATTAGAAAATGTTAAACCTATGAAGGCAGGGTCACTGTCACGTGTCACCTCATCATATAAGCGAAATTTTATGCAACGTCAACTGAATTATTAAATAATTTATAGAATTAGGCGTTACTTTGCGGAGATCCATAATTCAAAAGTAATAATAAAATTATTTTGCTATAATCCGCGAAGAAGTGAAATAGAAAATATATATAATGCTAAATGTAAGTGGACAATCGGTTATCATACCTGATACATGCAGGAGTCGTAAAAAACACATGCACAAACCTCCACCACCGCCACCGCAATACACAAGCACTATATACGTTCACTATCACAAACTCAACAATCGTTTCGCCCCGCAACCGAAGCATCATCAGGAGATAGACTCCACGACCAAAATCGCAAAGCGTTTGTTCGTGGAGTCTATTACATTTAGCACATATAGCATTATATATATTTTCATTTAGCATTATATATATTTTCTATTTTACTTCTTCGCGGATTATAGCAAAATAATTTTATTATTACTTTTGAATTATTAACTTTAATAAATATATCTATTATAGAAAAACATCTTGCATTATTACATTATAAATCTAAAAGTGGATTAAAAATAGAAAAAAAAATCAACAAACAACCATCTGCCTTTTGATGCATTAATCCGAGACGCCATTTTGGATATAATAATCCATCGTTTAGATTCATACGCGTTTTAATACGTTTCGCAAAAAAACCCAATGATCCCTACGACAAAGGATGTCTTTAGAATATTTTTATTCATAACTGTAAAGTATATAAAAAATATATTGGACTGTTACTAAAAAAATGTTTAGAAACGGACATCTTTTTTCGACGTCAAGGTGTGCAGTATAATTTTTTTTCACTATGCTATAAGCCCTAACATGTCGTGTGGTATTTGGCTAAATAGACTGATAATATGCTAGTGATAAACTTTTGTACTTATACATTAATAAAGACTTACGTAAAATTACCTTTGTTTATGTTTTTTTAAATGTATTAATTTATCTGTGTTATCATCCTCCTGCCCTTATCCCACTCTAAGTGGGGTTGGCACAACATGTTATAAACATGTTGTCACATGATTTGGCCACGTGTTTTACGACCGGTCGCCTGCCTGAAGTCACCTTACCTTAGTAGTATTTTACGACACATTGGTAAGAAATGAGGGTGGTCTATTCTACTCAGCCTGATACCACGCGGCTTATACATATTATCTGTGTGTACTTGATAATTTCTTAAAAAGTGTTTGATGATGTCAGCTTATTTGCAAATTTAATGGATAGATTTAGATAATTTATAGAATTAGGCGTTACTTTGCGGAGATCCATAATACAAAAGTAATAATAAAATTATTTTGCTACAATTCCGCGAAGAAGTAAAATAGAAAATATATATAATGCTAAATGTAAGTTATCATACCTGATACATGCAGGATTCTTTAAAAAAAAGGTTCGCGGATTATAGCAAAATAATTTTATTATTACTTTTGGATAGATTTAGGGTGATTATTTGGGACAGAGATTCTGTCTACCATCCTTCTCTTATAGCACTATTGCCAGTAATGAAGTAAGATTTTGTTTTGAGTAATTTATTAACCAATACAACACGCGTTTGTGTAATATCTAAATCTTGAGATAACACAACACTAGTGGCATGTAATGGTTGATATTACTTGCAGTTCATTCTACTTCAGTGCCCCGGAGTGAGTCATTACGAACCACCTTTATAACCCTGTTTAATTCCTCGCCGACCCTCTGAACGCGTTAATGGCCGAAAAACTGACCTTCTGGGCCAAAATCACCCCCAAGGGACCGTTTAAATGGCCAACTAACGTGTCGAAAGTGGCGCCGTGTGAGAACATGTGATTTGCACTGCTAACCATCAAAACCTTAGATTAAAACTATAAAAAAACCAAAAAAATCTTTAGCATTAAAAAATTGAATATAGAATGTTTACGATAGTATTTGATATATTTAAGTTAAAATTCTATATTTAAATAAATGGCAAATTACATACACAGATAAAATAGTGACATAGAATGTAATCGACATTCAAAGTATAAAAAGGGTCGGTGTTTCATTATAAATTATTATTCATACCACAGACTAATAAACTATTACTATAGAGTAAAAAACTTTTTGTAAAAAAAGATTTTAATTAATTTTATATTCCACAGAGAATTAATTGACATGCACGCATCGCATTCAACATATTTTTATTTTGGTATTTAAAGTCTCTACGTAGGAAAAACAATAATTGTAAAATTATACACTGCTTAGCGTGTGATAAAGACAATAAAAAGTTTGACACATCATTGGGTACGAAATAATACGTTGGGCCAAAATTACGGGTTGCAGAGAACTGTCAAAACCGGATCACGCCTCCTCAAGTTTTATAAATTAATAAATCAAGCGTCCCGCGTCCGTTAGTGACAAAACTCACATCAGAAATTACAGGTCACAAATCGTCACAGACCACGGCCATAAATCAACTTGAATTCTTTGCGAGATAATAAAAAAAACTAAGCAAACACCCTGGGCCCGTCTACCTGCCCTCGTATCTTTTGAATACTTTTCTTGTATTAAAAATAAAATTTTTGAACGCACGGATTTCGGGGCAAAAAACGCAAGAAAAACTCTCCTTTCATATCGTTTGACTCTTTCTAGCCAGCAATGCTCTGTCTCGCTCTAATGGGGATGACGCTCAACAATCGAAACTAAAGCATCGTTCAGAAATTTTTGCTTTAGATTATTGCTATACACTTCACCATGTGTTTTAAGTATTTTTGGACGGAATATGGAAGTTTGGTTACCTAAGAATAATAATGCAATAAATTATCTAGGCTCGTAAAGTGCGCAGCAAAAAAAATCCCAATATGATAGCAGCAGCCAAAAAACCTCTAAAAGAGAACGTGTAATATACGGAATCATTTTCACATACTAAAAAGTATTTTTTAATCAAACAACATACTTTTCTACTGATCCACATTAGTGTATGATTTTTTAATACTACTCAAAAATATGTAGATTTCAGTGCTGAGATAAAATCTAGTCTATGTCACTTTAAAGCTTTATATAGGTATATATTTTGGCGAAAATCACGTCGATCGTTGGCATCCTAGAAAGAGAAAATAGCCCAAACAAACACATTTTCACAGTTACAATAATACTTTGCACATTTTTAGATTATTTTATAAAAAACAAACTTGTTTTATGATAGTATGGTGAGTGAGTAAAAAAATATTTTCAAGAGTTAAGACAAGACGTTAAGACACCAAAGATAAAGTAACGTTTGGTTAAAAAAAATAGTTTTGCTATGGAATAAACATGTTCCCGAAGCTACCATATTGGAAAAAATGTCTATTCAAACGTTACAGCGGTATATTTATGAATACGAATTAGCTATGAATATTTTCATATCATTTGCATGTTTATGGCGCATACGACAGGAGGGTTAAACAAATAAAGGTCCCACTGTCCTAGAAATTCTTTTAATTCTATTGCCGAGTCAAACAAAATTTAAATATTTATATTTCTCTTCGATTATGTATTTTACATGGTTATACTTTGTATGTTTTTTTGACAATGTGATATATTAACTGTATATATTTTGTCTTGTAACTAAAATTTTAATAATAAAAATATTAAAGTTTATGATTAATAGAATTAAGCTTTAATTTGCGTAAATACACAATAGAAATGACGATTAAGAAATGTTTTTTTACCTGTGTAATTATTTGTGTCATGTAAACTGTAGACTGTACGATTCGTTTTCTTGTCTTATGCATGTAACATTTGTATAAGGAATGCACTTCAATTATTTTTTATTTGAACCTTACTGTAAGTTTGAGGTTTGAGGTCTATAATTCTCTTAATGTATATTTGAGGTCTATAACTCTTAATTTTATTTATTTATATGCTATTTGATATTAAATTTGACAGATATGGTACACAAAACAACGCTCCAAATGATGCCATTAAATATGTTCAATATATACAATATATGTCAAAAATAGTAAGGTATATTATTTATTATCTTGTTTTATGGTCTGTACAGCAAAAATAGTTATATCGACGAGTATTTAAATATATTGATGCACATTTAAAAACAACAGCCATTCCACTAACAATAATTATATTTTTGGTTGTCTATATAATATATAGGTGTCATTTTTATTGAATAATGAACACCTAAGGAAATACTTGTTCAAAATAGCTGTGTTAACAAAACTTGACCAACCGAATCTCATATAGGTTTATGGCCACAGTAGGCGACGCTTTGTTAAGAAATATTTATGGCAGTTTTTGTACGACCCCGTAGAGAAATGAGTGATATCTGACGTTTACAAGTGTACACCCATAAAGACGTTTCATTAAGGCCTTTTACGACGGCTGTAAAGCGAAATAAATATATTTGCACATTGTTGTTTGCGCAGGTGATAATGTTGACACTACGGAATGACCTGAAAACAATCAATGTCATAAATTCAGAAATAAAAACAAAAGTTTATCGAACATTTTTCTAGAAGGTTGCGAAATCAAATGTTTTCAATAATCAATATATACAGTTTAAAAATAGCAATATTTTCAAGTTAAACTGAATATTACCATAAATACCTAGTACAACACAGATTAGAGAAAGAGTCTAACAAAGTTATGTATATCTGTGGACACAGTTAATAAAAGAAAACTAATTAAAAATATTACCACAGTATCCGTTCTCCCGCTTTTTTTCGATAGAATTAGAAAATAATATATCTACAACCACGACCTACCACCAACACCAGACTTCACCATTGCCAAAGAAATAACTAAAACCATGTGAATTTTCTGCAAACAAATAAGTCTATATCTATTTTGCAAGACACAATAATTACACTTTACAATAATCGGATTAAAAAAAAATAGAAAATTTTAATTAACGATTAAGATGTAACTAATCTTAGTTATTATTGATTGGATTAATCATTTAAAGATTCATTCCAAATCATCAATTTTTTTTATTTATATCTTCTTTTCTTTAATCCAATACTACTTTTTATATGTTGGAGCATTTTTGAATTAAGTAAAAGTTAATATTATTTTATTATATTTTCGAACTTATACATTAAATATATCCTTTAAAAACTGATTGTCACTGTCTTTACTGTTAGTGTATTTAAAAATAAAAAACATATACACACAGCCCCCCATAAATAAGACTGTTTCTTGCATCTAAGACAAAGTCGTAGTCAACAAGACAAGAAATATAAACTCTTACCGCACGTGTCTTATCAATAAACTTTCGTAAGAGAGAAACGTTAATACACTATAATTTTTATAACGAACTACCTCAGAAGCCGGGAAGGTTAAAAAAGATGAACGTAAAAAAAAATCACCTGCCGCCGAACGTATAAAAAGTTATTAAATAGGAGGCGACTTATTACAAAATTCGAGTTTTACGCATTATAGAATAATTAAGTTCGGTGATACGTTGTGCGAATTCAAATCGTATGGTCAAGTGTGACAAGCGTCAAAATGGCTCGAAACGTTTGATTTATTGGAAAGATCGATCAGAGTATCTTAGGTAGGTCCCGGTACTTTAGTTTTATCTTATAAATAGATTTTTTTCATACAAATTACAGGGTACGACGTTTGGTAGCGATTTCTCTGACAATATCGATATGTATGGTAATAAGTGCAATATGAAAGGTCATTTAAAAATGAACTTAATGAGTACAAGATAGAGTATAAAATCAATTGTTCGTTTATTGTCCACGTTCTCAGACTCGATTACCTTATGAATTTAATGATAGGTTCCGTATACTAGATTCCATCGCCATAGGAATTTGGGCTGTAGAGTATAAGTGATTCATCAATGAATTTTGTATTGATACGATTTTACACCGCATTTATTCACACTAAGTAACATGCTATCCTAGTACTAATCTAACCAAATAGTTCACCTAGGGTATATGTGTGTATTGTTGTGGCAATTAAAGCGCATGTATAAGGTATGAAAACGGATAGTACACTCAACACTTAGCATTACTAGCAGCTTATTATCCGCATATGTGGGTTATAGAAAAAAAAGACGGATATATTTTGTTATAATCCGCGTTTGTTAACAAAATGTATGTAGTGCTAAGTGTATGAAGGAAGTAAACCCTAGAACCATCGACAATATGGCAAAGCGACTTGGATAATATACCCAAGCAAGCAGTATTATATACAAATAGTCTAACCCCCACCATTGATTTTGCCTCCAAACATATTAAATTTCCTACTTGCTCTATCGAGGAATACAGCAAAATTCATATACACATAAAGAGTTCATTAATAAGAGCCCCGTACGGGCTTGAAACTAGTCGGGCTCATCCGATAAAATAAGACGTGACTATAGCCGGTTTCTATACATTAATTACGAAATCCTCATTACTTATGTCAAATAAAATCACTTTCGTTAATATTATAGAAGCAATTTAATTATTTCTAGTCTTTAGTTTTATTATTCGATGTTCTACTGCAAAAAAAAAAGTTATAGTCGATCCCAACAAGATGCACCCTTACGAACAGACAAAGGGGGATTCAACAAAAGGGCTAAGAAGGCATTTATTCAATTATCCAGACAATGCAGTATTTCGCCTGAAAGTGTACAAAGGTATAACAAAAGCTCAGGTAAGAAGCAAATGACGTTTGTCACGGCACAAACATATTTGGGCCGAGTCAAAAGTTATTTTTACTATATTGTTTTCTATTGTGGATACGGTGGGGACAGTACTAGTAATAAAATGTAATAAACGACTCAAATTTAGCATATTACGGATATTTTTTTTATTTACAGAAAAAATTTACAAGTTATATCTATCTTAAATTACTTACACGCTAGGACTATACAAATCATGTCCACGTGGAATGGTCCCAAGAATGCTGGCAGAGTTTCTGCGCTGAATCGCTGAGCTGATTCTTTGTGCGAAGGAGCCAGCCCTCTTGTCACCTGAAGAGACCATTAACCGTGGTGTTAGACGGATTAAATATTTTTTGCGCTTTGACTCGGCAAACGGCACAAATATATAACTCTCGATGAGAGATGCATATTTCCGTCGTTTGCCAGATTCGGCCATTTCCGCCGCGGCTCCAGGTCTTGACGCTATTTCCCTGATATGGGACGAGGCTATTTAAATATGATCTTATATTCTCATGACAATCAATACCTATTGTTAAAGAAGGTCCAGAAAGGAGTATTAATTAAACCCTGAACTATAATTCAACTTGTATTACCGCACTCGTAATTAATACCATATCCCAAAGCAAACGTCACATCATACAAGATGGCTTGTTATTCCGTTGCCATCGCAACCTCCATTTGTTATTCTCCACCACGCCGGGCACTCGGCTATTTCGTAGGTCGCTCGGTGACAGGTATATATAGGATATAGTACTTACATATCTAATCGAAACCATTGACAAAATTTAAAAAGTTACTTAAAAAATACATTATAAATGATCTGAATATTTAATCAATAAAATAAATAACTAAAAAATATATAATATAATATAATATAATAAAATATAAAAACCTACAACCAAACATATATTTATTAAATTAAACATAAAATTAAGTATATAAAAAAGTAAAAAAATTTAAGATCACTTCCAGTGTTGCGTTTTGTATCTTTGTTTCTGTTTTCAAATAAGTTTATTCAAATGTGGGTAATTGTAGAAAATAATCATTTAAATGCCCAGTGAGTTTAGTTTTAAGTTTTTTTTTCTCATGTAAGTGAATTGTTATTCTTAATGAGAAATAAAGATATCTCAAACCTCACATATTTTAAATATATAAATACATCCAGATTCGAAGCCAACAAATTGTATTTAGTAAATGCCCTTGACGGGAATCGAACCCCTTAACTGTGGAGCAGGCAGAGTCACTACCACCTGCGCCAACGGGTCAGTCATCGATAAAGTCGATAACATGTTTACAACCAACGTTATAATGTAATGGTGTTTTAACAGAAATAATTACTGGTTTTAAATATCTTGTATCCACGGTCATAGATACAATAATAAATGAACGGTGTCTGTCGGTAATCTAAAAGGCCATCTAGGCTATTCAATGCAAAAATATCTTTCCGTTGGCTCATTTATGACTATTTATCATTAATACTTACATGTATTGTAAATTGGAATATATTATAAAAGAACGATAACCAATATATATGTCCTCCTGCCCTTATCCCACTCTAAGTGGGGTCGGCACAACATGTTATAAACATGCTGTAAGTTGATTTGGCTGCGTTTTTACGATTTGCCGCCTGGCTGACGTCAACTTACCAAAGTCGTTTTACGACACCTCGGTAAGAAATGAGGGTGGTACTATTCTACTTAGCCGGATACCACACGGCTATTTAAAAAGATAACCAAATATAACAAAAACAAAGCATATTATAACCGAAACGGATCAAATCTCCGCGTATATCCACCACGTTCCGATAACCAATCTAAAGGCATACGAGATCGTGTCCCCACCTTCGCCCTGCGGCGAGGAAGTCCCTCATTTTTGGGACCACCGACCCGTAAACCCCCACTTTTGGACAATTAAATGCTAATAAGATACCTACGCTTCTATATATTGAGTCTGGGAAGAAATATATTTTACACTAGGTGCATCCTGCGGTTTTGACTGCGTATATGGAAAATAGTTAAATCTCTTTTTCTATTTAATATTTCTGTCAGTTTGTTACGCTTTCAGGTCTAATTCAGTTGGACAAGTATTGATTCAAATTGAAATTGATTAAAATTTGGTAAATACTGATTGTAAAAAAAAGTCAGCGACTAGTGAAATTCAAGCAAGCAATTTTTGAAATATTGAACCAAAAATAATTAATATACGTTTAATGACTTGGTATCTTAGGTAGGTATTATAGGTACTTAATATTACATCATAATTCTAAGAATTTATATAAATTTTTCATATTTTGAAAATAATACTATAATTCTCTACAATTTTCCAATTTTTCAAATAATATATTTTTTATTCAAATTCGAAAAATTAATTTTTTTTTATTCAAATAAACTTGTAAACAAGTGCTGTTTCTACCGAGGAGAGCCAGCAAGAAACTCGGCGGTTGCTCTTTTCAACATAATATTTATAACTATTTACATTAAGTCATTACTATCTTGTACAGGGTCGGGCAGTAGTATATCCACGCATTCTTATTGTCTAAATAATCCTCAATAGGCTTTTTGTATATTTTTATCATAACATATAGGATTAATTGCTTTTTTCATTCGGGAAAAAGGAAAATATATATTTCATTATTGAAGATTGTTAGGATATTAAAGTGCGAAAGTAACCAAGCGTGATCGGCTTAAGAAAAACAATTTTAAAAAGTTCTTTGGCATATGATATATTTTTTTACCTCCTTGACCGGAAACGCGATACCATCACGCGTCTATGCACCGCGGGCGGGTTTTAAATGGCTTTCCGTTTTTATTGGTAGCAAAAATCTATGAGAAACATACAAAAACTGACAAAGCACGAAAGGCAACATTGTAAGAACATTTCTTGTGTTTTTTGCTCACAATACGTTATGTTTCACATTGAGAAGTTATTGCTTAGTTTAGAATACATTAGCTTTATTTTATTTCATTCTATACATATTCGAATGTATTTAACTTAACAAAGATGTAAATGAAGAACTATGTAATAACTAAACAGTAAAAGTTATTTTAAATAAGTTACGAATCACTCGTATTTGTATATATATTTTTTTTAGCTCTTGGAATTCGTTAGCTCTCAGTGGGAATCGAACTCGCGACCCACAGAACTGAAGGCAGGATCACTGCCACCTGTGCCAATGGGCTGGTCATTATATGCCGTAGTCAATGTTTTTAATTTTAGAAAGGCAATGAACTTTTTTTTAGCTGTGATAGCCCAGAAAGACGGTACGACTCTCTAAGAAACAATCGTGGGTACAAACCCTGCGCAGGTACCAATGAGTTTTTATATTACTTATGTGTTTGATTGATAATTGCAATTTATATCATGCTTTTCGGTCAAGTATCAAGGTTAAGATTTTTTTGGAGAAAAAATAAATAAATTAATAAATATATGGGACACTTACATACACGGTCGTCCGTCCCCAAAGTAAGTAACTTAATACTTGTGTTATGGTTGACAGACAACTGGTGAATATATACTTATATATTTTTAAATACATACTTTAATACAAATATACACCTCAAAGGCTCTGGCTCAAAGACCAACAAATTCATTTATAGAAAATGTTGGCGCTGAAGGCAGGGTCACTACCCACTGCGCCAACGAGCCAGTCGATATTTTTTGGTAGTCGCTTAATCAAATAATTTATGGAATTAGGCGCTACTTTGCGGAGATCCTTAACACAAAAGTAATAATAAAATTTTTGCTAAACCTAATCCGATAAAAAAAAAATTTTTTTTTTTACTCACTTAATCGCTGACAGATTACGTCTCGTATCTTTTAGTACAACAGTTAATGGGGTTTTTCAGACATGTTATGCGCAATAAGACGCATAACATTTCTTGTCTACTTTCCGTTGATTTGTGGAATGTAATTATCACACTCAGTTACGGAATGATAAGATCAAATTCCGTTTACTAAGAGTGCGCGCGCGCAGTCGACCGCGCGGTTTGTTACTCCCGCGTCGCCACGCGGCCTCGCCCGTTTCTTGACTCCTCTTCATAATCGACGATTAAAAACGATTAAGTGCGATGGTATATAGGGCATACGCTGTTATAGTCATCATTATTGTCTATGATCGCCTACAATTCGGTAATTGTCGGTTTTCTGTCATACAACAACGGGAGTCGCTGGGTGATCGTTATCGTTAGGGATGTCACTTGGAGTAAGAAAAACGATGAATAATTGACTTTTTTCCTTTTAAAATAAATCTAGCTAGGTTTCATTTAAAAAAATGACATCTTATCTGTGTTTACGACTATTGATTATTATTTATTATTATTGACTATTTATTATTATATAAAAAATAATCGATGAATAAAAATCGATTTTCGATTCGAGTAAAACGATTTTTACAAATCGATTTATTTTGAGGGGCAATAATTATTTATTAATCGGTTTCTTCCATTCTAAGTCACAACCCTAATCATCGCGGATAGTGAAGAGCAAGCATTAGACATTCTCGGATTATCATTTAGCAAAACGTTTCATTTTATTATCGAACGACTGAGGTTTCCGATTGTTATAGGGTAGAGTATGAAATTGTATTCCAAATACATAATATAATATGTGCACACACGTTATTCAATCTTTGGATCATTAAGTTTGATGGGAGATAAGCGATCAGCGCGAAATTTTACGTATTTGTTTATAGTTCGTTTTATTTCACTAGTTTTTTGATAATATATTTTTAAGGTACAAGCTTTGCCTGCGACTTCAACATGAGTGTTTAAATAGCTTTAACTATTGATTATGAGTTTTTACCTGTTATCGGATAGAAAAGATTTTTTGTTATATTCTATGTTAGCTTTGTATACAAGCTTCAGTTGGAACACACTGTAAGTTTTATCTTTCAATAATAACAACCAGCTCAGGTCGTAGATTTTGCTAATAGACATTGACTACTTGGCTATTTGATATATTTAATCTGTAGATTACTTCAATATTAAATTTATTTGTTGGTGTAATTATTACATTGTTTAATTTCAGGACGGTATCAACTACCAATATTTTTAATATTGATTTCAACAATCAATGTCAATCTGATTTCTATTTATTTTACACAATTGGGTTGCATTTTAATATTAAAAAATGATTTTCTATATATGTCTTTTATAGACTCCGAAACGGGTAGACTGGTTTCATGGAATTTTAAAACAATCTTCAGAATGACCCAGCGGATGATCAGAGATCTTTGAATGAAGCCCTGCGAAGCGGGTTGCACATACTAGTACTTTTTGTAATATCAATTTCCTCTGTCCACAGATACGTCAAGAAAAACCTTACTACATAGCGGACCCCGAGGTCGACTCATTAGTAAGTATACCACATTTTAATATTCGTCCCCACAAAAGATAAATAAATGGCTCCAGTTTAATACGCCATAAAATAGTGAACATTTTATAGTTCACGTCTCCGGCGAGCGAGTAATTTACGATTTGATTAGTTAAAGAGCTGTCTAAAATTAACCGCAGGTAAACGAGATTCTTCTCGGAATAACAGAATAAAGGAATGAGATCGAAAAAACTCTATATATATTGTCACTCATAAAACGCTGAATCGCACAGTGTCCCCCGCGGGCTAGCGTGGACAAAAAGCGAAATAAAAATATGGCGGCCCACCCACCGCAGCCGTTCGACACGGATACTTAACCGATTTTTAACAAATAAAGTCTAAAGCATTACGAATTGCCGGGCCGACTGCGCGATCGGCGTAGACTCTTGGCTGAATTAGTTTTATCAAATTACACTACTACTGGTTTTTTACGACGTAACAGTCGTTTCTTAGACTAACCACAACTCCTGTCTTGAACATAACTGTAAATACTTATTCTTATATTAATATATATTTATTATTAAGTACTAGAAAACTTAAATAGTATTTTTTATCACCATTTCTCTGCCATATAAGAGTTATTCTATAATATATATTGCAATCATATATTATTAGTATTGTCAATGATTTGTAGCCTATTAATAGATTAGGAACTTGACAAAATATAAACATATAATATTATTATATTTTTGATAGTTTAATTATGAACCCGTCCTAAGAAATGTAAATGTCATAGAACATTTAATATATTTTATTTTTAAAAGAATGTGAGTTAAGTATAATCCACGTTAGATAAAAAACAAATGAAACCAAAAGGTAATAAATGTATATTTTATAGAATTATTAATGTGCTGTATCGAAATCAGAGTTGAAGTTAAATTTTAATGTCATTGAATCAATAATCACTCTCTCTAAGTTTAGGGGTTAGTAGATATAACAATGAAAATAAAAGCATAAAAATAAATTGAAAATAAGTTTCATAGCTTCTTATTGCAACTATTATTACAACAATTATATAATATATTTAAATATATAAACTAGTTGAGCCTTAATAAATAGAACAAGTTGAATAAAAACCGATTTTCATAACGAACATTCAAAATTGATGGCAAGTTATCAAAGAAAATTACAACGTAATCAAGAAATATATATTTTTTTAGTTAGTTTATTACGCATAAATAATGGTAACAGCGATAACGCACTAATAAATTAATTAAAATCGACAGTCATGAAAGCTCGCAATCTACAAGTAATGAACTGCTCGAGTACGACATAAATCAAGGTTTGAGCGTTAAAAACAGTAGCGGGGCGTGACGCCATAAAGCATCATGTCAGCTTACCTGCTTCGCTGATAAGCGCCATTGATGCTCATGAACCTTCAGATAACGGGTGCAAACAAACCCGGCTACATCCGGGCGTTAAGCAAACTTGTCTACAAGGAATGGGTGATTTTTATTTAACGTTTTTGTCTGTGACAGGCATATGTTCGCCACTGTGCGCGCGCACATGTGTCCTTTAATATTATGGGAATGAAAGTTGTATGCTTTTGTTGGTATGTTTCTACGTTATAGATTTTTGAACTCATCATCTTCCTGCCTTTATCTCACTCTAAGTGGGGTCGGCACAACATGTTATAAACACGCTGTTACATGATTTGGCTGCGTTTTTACGACCGGCTGCCTGCCTAACGTCAACTTACTTCAGTCGTATTTTACAACACCTCGGTAAGAAAGAGGGTGGTCTATTCTACTAAACCGGATACCACACGGTGGGTCAACTTACCTTAGTCGCCCCTTATGACACCTAGGTAAGAAATGAGGTTGGTCTATTCTACTCAGCCGGATACCACACGGCGTGTCGACTTACCTAAGTCGCCATTTACGACACTTCGGTAAGGAATGAGGGTGGTACTATTCTATTCAGCCGGATACCACACGGCGTAATTAATTTTTCGAACTAACTATAAGTTATTCATGGGCTCACGTGACCTCGTGTAGTGAATGTGTGTAGTGGAGGGTAGGTACTTTTTATTTATTTATACGGATATCCAACAACAATACATGCAATCTATCCTACTAATATTATAAATGTGAAAGTTTGTGAGTATGGATGTATGTTTGTTACTCTTTAACGGCGAATACGCTGAACCAATATCGATGAAATTTGACACAATTATTCCTAATACACCGGAATAACATATAGACTATAGAAATCATTTTAATTTTACAGGAATAGGATGACATTCATAATGACAAAACATGCAAAACCTTTGACCAGTAGTGTTAAAGTACTAGGTCTCTTTACCTATAAAGAAATACAAAAAGTTAGGTCGAAAGCACTTTGTATCTAGTGATGCCACACAAAACATACTCGCCCTGGGGTTATTTTATGAAGTCGCTCTTGTTTACAGCTATTCAATTGACGTTATTTTAACTTTCAATAGCCCCTTTCAACGGGTAATTTCTTTCGGTTGAATGACGCCATCTTGCGGTGCATTCATGAAATAATTGCTCGTGTTCCGTTTTTCCTGTTGCTATTTAGAGGTGGCTTGACAATAATTGGTAAGTGTACCTGAGGCAAATCACGATTCAAATCAAATCAAAATCTTTATTGAAATAAGCATTTTCATTCACTTTTGAATTGTCAAGGATCAATTATCTAAATTGATACGTGAAGCAAAAAGTTTGTACCCTTCTTATGACGCTTTTACGATCCTTATTTAACTCGAACGAAAAAATACGAAAATTATAAAATATATAGTTATAGTGATATAGAAAAGGAATGAAAATCATCAAGCGAGTGTTAAATATGAATATAGATGGATATGTGACTAGAGTTACACAAATCTCCAGACTTCATCAGAAATATTTTGTTTTGCTCGCGATGTTATCCTTCAAGCGTGTTATAAATTGCCAATATCAATTAGACACATAAGTTTTAACAGACAAACTTTATTGGTGTTTGCCCGGGGTTTGAACCTGTGACCCTCGAAAGCGGCCCATGGTTTCATGGGCTAACACAGCTCGAACCCAATCACTACCTCAATTATAATTGGACGATTCGAAAGTGCTTGCTAAAGTCAATTAAGCAAAATTAAATATTTCGAATCGGAATTCGAATTGGACGTCCATTGGTTGATGAGAACAGTAAAAAGCTACACAAACATTAAATTAACACCATCCATATAGAAAACTATTATAAACACGCACCAGTAAAAGTGGATTCGAACCGGGTCACTTCAATCAAGCAAGCTCATAAATACTTCTATAAAGTGTCGTGACAAGTTTGGAGAAAAAACATAGCTCTTGTGTGGGCTTCGGATCATAAAACTAACAACAGTTTGTTTTAAATGTCTAATAGTCAAAAACTAACAGCGGCCATTTATTGACCCGTTTGGAACAAGTGGATTGGTTACGGATATTGTAACCATGATTTTATAGAAATTAAATTTGGAGTATATATATGTGTATAAATATGGTTTATATATATAGTATGGTAAATTTATTATATGTATGTATGTATGTATGTAGATATATTTATGTATTAGAATATGTATACATTGCACCACCTACCTTATTACCCTAAATTTAATGTCTCTAGCCCAAAGGTTGCCTGGCAGAAATCGCTAGTTAGCGATAAGGCCGCCTTATTGTTACTGCATTAGATTATGTCGTTCTCTCAACAATGTATATTATTATTTTTATGTGGTGCAATAAAGAATGTTCTATCTATCTATCTATCCCAGTAAAAATTACCACACTATCAAATAATTAGGGTCTGTTTCACAAGTTACCAATAAACTGTCAGCCTATTCGGAACATATCTGACACATTTCGCGGAATTTTGCGTTTCTGAAGTTTCTGATAGGCTTATTCAGCACTTACAGTCCCTGATAAGTTAGCAGGTAGATCATGTAGCTGTTATTTTGTCATAGAAATTAATTTTGTTTAAAAATTAAATGAAAGATTGAAATCGATAAAGTGTTACTTGAAATTTGGAAATACAAAAGTAATCATAATATTATTTTGACTTTACATTATTTTGTTATAATCTCGTATTTTGGTTTCATTGTTGATCAAAACTTTTATATTAAAACATGTTTTCAAGGTAAAACCCAGGGACTTATGTTTTCGTTGTTTAATATACGAGAGACTTTGGTCTCTTACTCAAATCAGAGATATCGTTATAAGCTAATTGACAAGAGTCTTTTATAATGTAGACAATGGAATTTGTTGTTTAAATTAGATTCAGAAATAGGCCTTCTAGGTGACGTCTTTCAAATTTATATCCCTCTTTTCAGTCGTCACTTTATTAAGATAAGGTAGATTCAACTCTTAATTAAGGGGATCAATTACTACCACCCGTAATGAATAGAATAGAGGAAACAGTTAAAATGCTTTAAAAGTTACAAGATGCTCAAGTTTAATCTGAGAACATTAAATTTCGACGCCATTTAATAAGAAGCTGATGTCTACTTATTTTTTTATATAATAAATTTACGGCTCGAATGTTTTTGTAGCAATTTATGTTCAAATACCTAGTTGAACAAACGCGGATTATAGCAGCAAACTAATTCTTTAATTATACCTTTTAAATACCGGGCTTTAAATAAAAAAAATTAAATAAAAACTTAGATTTAACTAATTAGGGTCATACAAATTTACTCATCATACTCCTGCCCTTATCCCACTCTTAGTGAGGTTGGCACAAAGTATAAACATATTGTAATGTGATTTGGCTAAGTTTTATGACCGGCCTCCTGCCTGACGACAACTCACCTTAGTCGCCTTTTACGACACTTCGGTAAGAAATAAGGGTCGTCTAATCAACCAAATCAAATCAAAATAATCTTTATTCAAATAAGCTCTTTAAAGCACTTTTGAATCGTCAAGGATCAATATGATTAATGAAGCTACAACTGGTTCGGAATGTTGCTCTTACCGAGAAGAATCAGAAAGAAACTCGGCGGTCAATCTTTTAAACATTTTCAATTTTACATTATTAAACCGCAGTCTTGTATGAAGCTGAAAGAATTTTCAAATCCTTTTAAATTTTTATCATCCAAATAATCTTCAATTTTTTAATATGCTTTACGTATAAGTATATCTCTTATACTTAATTTAAACCTTTCTGTAGACTGGTCTAGTATGGATTGCGGAATTTTATTGTAGAAGCGAATACCGAGACCATCGAATGTGTTGCTAACTCTGCTGAGTCGCGACACAGGTATCACAAGCTTTCTACTCAGATCTAATTAAGGTATATTCTATTCATCCGAATACCACACGGCACGTTCATACAAATTTACTATTACTGTTAAAACATTAACGCGTCTCACCTAATTTATTGAATGTCAATAAATGAGGTGAGACGTTGGTTGTCCCTAGTTGGATTAGTGACGATATACGTAGGACGGCGGGCCTGGATGGATGGAGGCAGGAAGCCCAGAATCGGGCTGAGTGGCGTATAATTGGGGAGGCCTATGTCCAGCAGTGGATGAAAGTGGGCTGATAATGATGAAAACTGTTGGATTGCAACGTAGTCAAAGATATAAAAAACGAGTCTTGTCAATAAATCTAAATGTACAAATAATGAATAATCCCCAATAAGTGCATCGTGTGGTGCCTTTATCGTTAGCCAGTGTTTGCGCACGTCACATCTGTGTTTGATCAGTCACTTGGAGGCGCTTAACACTTAACGCCACGGCCTGCATCCGCAAACAGCGGACAAAACACAACTTATAAAACTTGTGTACCAAAAAACACTACTTCTGAGACGTCAAAACAATTTTTGAGATGGCACCAAAGGCAGAATTTGTAATTGTATTTATTTTTGTAGATCTACAATTCGTTAGTACATTACTTGAGTGTATGTAAGACGTGTGGTATCTGGCTGAGTAGAATAGACCAACGTCATTTCTTACTGAGGTGTCGTAAAAATCTACTATGGTAAGTCGATCCGCCGTGTGGTATCTGGCTGAGTAGAATAGACCACCCTCATTTCTTACCGAAGTGTCGTAAAAATCTACTATGTTACCATAGTAGACCCGCCATTTATTACACAGGTGACGTAAAATACGACTAAGGTAAGTTGAAGTTAGACAGGTGGCGTGTATAATACGTAACCTAATCATTTGATAATATGTTTGTAAAATGTTGTGCCGACTCCACTTAGAGTGGGATAAGGGCAAGAGGGTGTATTACTTTAGTGTATTTCTGCTAGTATCCGCGACGCACGCGATTAAAGCTCCCAGCAGGCAAGCTTTTTTACAATTGCATGAACTCTTCAATTTCTACATAAAACCGTAATGTACTTATCTAAACATTCTGTAAGAATTGCACACTCTTTTAGTAAAAGCCGTACAAAAATCGGTTGAGTAAATTTTGAGAAAATCGATCAGTTAGCTTTTGGGAACTTTGTATAGATAGATATAGACAATAAATTTTTTAAAAATAATTTATCTAGGGACTTATTTGCTTCCTTAACACACACACGCAAACACAGTAAATACATTTTTAAAAATTTTCTATAGATGTGTGTTTTACAGATCATATAGCTATATTCCATTATATTAAAATTATTCATTCACTTTTTATCTTGACGAAATGCTTGACGTATTAATTAATATAAGGCGTGACGTATTACATAGAGGTTTTTTTATCTTTATTACCTTGAAACATTGTTTTATATTTTAATTGTAAAATTATGATCCATACTTGATTAATATTATAATATTTTATCTATAATTTTCACACTAGGTTCCTTTTACTATCATATTTTATAGCAGCATAGTATCGTTTATAACATTAAATAGCTACTACGGCTTATTCCTACTTTGGTATTCATAGACAAATATTTTCCCCTTCATCATTAAAAACCTCAGGAACATCGACATTTAGACGGTAGCATGTTTAAGTGGCTTGTACCGCAAACAGATCGAGCGACTTTATAATGTTTATAGAAGATCCCTCGAACACTGCAAACATCTCGCTGTTATACTGCCCATAGACTTTATTTCTATTGCAATAAGATCCCTTTAAGGAGGCTCTGCTCTACTTGTCTATGGTGCAGTGTCAACATATTTTTATCTGCGACTGTCAAGCGCCTGTGCAAACGAACGGGGGTGGTTCTAATTGATACTACTGCACATGTTATGTAGCTCTGGTACTTTTATTAATTGGTGAAGTACATTTGTGTAAACTTATATAAATTAGGTGTGGTCTCTCTTCTTCTTGTGAGATATATCTTTATTTTATATTAATTGACATTTAAACATTATTTACAAAAAAAGTTATAATTTCTTATTGAAATATTTTTTCTTGAAATAACATTTTTCACTAATTGAATTGTGTGTCAAAAAATATTTGAAAGGGGAAAAAGAAATAAAAATATAGTAACAATTTTTTTTATATTTATTAATTACCTATATTGCTTATTGAACAGAGAGCGAGATTGTCATAATCTTGCTAAACTTGTTATGATGTCCTGGTATTTTTATAATCAAATCCAATTCCTTAATAGATTTAATTAACTATGTTTATATATAATAAATAAGTTTTTATGCATCAAAAATTAATTATACATTCGCCTGAATTTATTACGCACTAAAAATAAATATTAAAGTTAATTCATACAACATAACTTTACTTGTATAATAAATTTATCTTACGTTCATTATGAGGTTGCGCAAAAACTTAACAAATCTCGTTCAACTTCCGTTTTCCGGTATTTGAAACGCGATCTAGTCAAAAGTCTATTCATCAAAAAACTGAACATTGTTTAGGGTTATCACAAATATATTTCAATTTAAAATTTACCCTGTCAACCTCTTTAGTTGCTTAACAATAATTTTTAATGTTTTAGGCGCATTAAAAAAATACTCTTGTATACATGTGAAAATGTCATATTATATTAAAATTATCTGACTAGTTAAATCTATAAAAAGTCGAAACATGTAGTATTTGTTGTTTATTTTATGAAAAATAAATAACCAAATACGAGTATACAAAAATTACAGGACAGGACATAAATAGGTTTTGAAGAAATCAACCATAGTTTACCTGTGGGTTCACCATTCCCGCACCTTAAAATCCCAAAGCCAGTTTTACGTATGTGCCCTGCCCATTACCACTTCAGCTTAGCGACACGCTGAGCTTTATAATAAGTTTTTGTTTATACACGGATCTTCTCATTCCTGATTTGATCACGTAGAGATACTCTCTAGGCGTGGCAATAATTTAACACGAGCTGGTTAGTAAAAAGTCGCGTTTTTTTCAACTTTCGATAAATGACAACCCTAAGGTATAAGTCGGCGCACGTCGCGGCAATCAGAACGAAATCACAGCCAATTAAAACCGCATTAACTCATAAAATAGGTATCGATTCAAAACATCGATTAAATGATGAACTTAATAGTGTATAGAGGCATTAAGGTTTATTGTTCAGGTGTTAAGACGTGAGATGTGAACTAAATGATTAACAGAAGAAAGCGTTACTCTGCGGAATTTCATAATGTGATGATTCATCATTCTCCCACTCTAGGTGGGCTCGGCACAACATGTTATAAACAAGTTGTCACATTGATTCGGCTAGGTATTTTCCGCCCAGCCACCTAACATCAACTTCCCTTAGTCGCCTTTAGCGACACCTCAGTAAGAAAGAGGGTGTTCTATTACTCAGCCGGATTACATTTCCATAGAGCCATTGTATAACTATAATCTGAGATTAAAGAAAAAATGTCTATCTACTCATATCTGTAAATATTATTCAAAAAGAGTCCCCAAAAGCTGTTCGTCTGTATGCGATTTTCTCAAAATTGAACGGATTTTTATTATACGTTAGTACAATTTTCGAGGAAGGTTTATATTAAATATTCTCCAGAACACCTAAATCGATTTTGATGGAACTTTCACTGTAAGATAAAGGAGCCTACAGGAGGATCCAAAAATTATCGAGGGAGGCACTGATTTCCACGCGATTCCTTACGATTTTATGAAATGGCTACTCTAACTTGGATTATTTTCAGCAGTATCATACATACGCTTAACACTTTCTCTTCTTGCAGCAGCAAATTGAGACTTTAACGAACTCTACTCTCTCCGGTTAGCGGCAAAGCGGTTATTATTTCAGAAGCCATGGATAAGAATTTAGTACTTCATAAATTACTAATTAAAAAAAACCCAAAATATACTATAACTATGAAATGATTTAATAAAGAATAAAATATATTTCAAACAATTCATGTTATATTGAATCAAGTACACAAGCTCGTTCTCCGTTAACATTTAGTAAAATAGAAAACAATTTTAACATAAAGTTATCTCTTTACAGATGGTGCAAGCGATACAAGTCCTACGGTTTCACCTATTAGAATTAGAAAAAGTAAGTGTTTCAATGTTTTATTTACAAGGGAATACATTTCGACCCGTACAAGGACCGGTTCCGAAAAGAAAATATCACCTGACATTGTCCGGCAATATCGATTCGATTATCGAAGGGCCAGGGTATCGATTTTGAATCGAGATTACGTATCGATCGCACGCAACTGGCGCGTGTACACACTAAACAAAGATTCTAACGTTCGAATTTTAAATGTTCTATTCCAGTGTCAATGGTTTTCAGGAGTGCCAACTTGGCGCTGTTTATTACGCCTATGTCACGTTTGAATTTTCAAATGTTTCGAATGAGCTCCATTAAGTAAATGCCAACAACTGTCAAAGTCAAATGTCACACGTCACCTTGTTAACTGCGCCATATTTAAATACTTAGTTCAGTGGCAGAATAGCGTGAGCCTTTTGCGTTTAATTTGTGGCTCGGTCAGGTGTTCGGGCCGTGAATGGGAGCGCGCTCGCGTTTTGTATGTTTGTTTTTCCCTTATCTCCCATTTCGGCTCGTTCCGTTTGAGACCGGTCCGAGTTCTTGCGTGTGTCGCATCGCCAATTCGCGTCATTATACCCTCGGTCGGGTAACGGTAAAGCGGCGGTGCCCGCGCTTTTTGCGATCGACAAAATCGGACGATTCACGCGTAGCGACATTAATTAGACTCGTATAATTCAAATCTTCATCCGACCGCGAGTCGTCGCAACACGGAATTAATCCGGCTTGTCAATATTATGGTCATGTTTTTATTAACGAAACTAGTTTGGCTAACGCATAGACAATCTCGAAACTAGATACGCGGGTCCGCTCCCATAGATTGGATATATGGCGCCGAGGTTGCGTAGCGTTCGGAACCGGTAAATTAAAAAAAAACAACGTATAGGAAAGAACAAAGCAGCCTGTAACGAGATAACCCGAAATGTGATACGACCACGAATCGCTGGCCGGAGGGCGAGATAAAGACCATTTAAATGAATAAGAATAAAACGTTCGAAATTCAAAAATATCGGAAGGGAGCCGCGGGCCGATTTAAGACATCGCTCGCATTGACTTCTTTGGAATGACCGCAGGGAAGTACATCAGAATTGAATTGCATTCCGCGAGGCCTGATAGTGAAGTCATTTTTGGTCTCAGACTTTTTCTATTGTAATTTTCGTTATTTATTTCAATACAATTCAGCGCAATTGTAATTTATAATTGTGTATTTATAACATAATATTGAACTCAAATAAATACATTAGGAATTAGGTAACAAATATATAAATTATGAACCAACGAACAGTTTAGTTTAGTTTTATGTATGTGAGAACAAAAAATGATGTGAGCCGCTAATTAAAACTGATGTTAACGTTTTTATCATACCAATAGTGAATTAGAATAAAGTTTTGAATGTTTTATGAAAAATTGCTTTTCTAAATTCCATAGAACTTTAATGGTAACTTTCATTTAAAATCCATTGATTTGTTTTTAGATTGTTAGTAAAAAAAACTAACTGCCTGTTACTGTCTCAATACTGGGCATAGGCCTCTTCTCTCCGTTTTTGTAGAGAAGGATTGGAGCTAAGACCTTCCACGCTGCTCTAATGCGGACTGATAGGTTACACATTTCCCAGTATTCTCTAGAGATATGCAGGTTTCTTCACGATGTTTTCTTTTACCGAAAAGCGTACGATAAATTGCAATTATCAATCAGATACTTAGCTTCATCATCATTCTTCTGCCCTTATCCCACTCTTAAATATGGTCGGCACAACATTTTTAAGCATGTTGTTAGTTGATTTCGCTAGTTATTTGACGACACCTCGGTAAGAATTGAGGGTAGTCTATTCTATTAAGCCGGATACCACGCAGCTTAATCAGACACATAAGTTGCAATATAAGTAACAATAGAAAAACTTATTGGTGTCTGCTTGGTGTTTGAACCCGTGACCCCTCTAAAGAGTCGCACGAAATCACACAGTCTCTCTCTGAGCTATCACAGCTTTTTAGAATGTGCGTAGACTATAAAAAACAATCGATAACTGCATATTATCGATTGAAAAATAAATCGTTATTTATCTATGAGTAGAATCAAATAAATACGTACCTGTGTCTTTTGAAAACAATTTTTTGCCCCCCGCTCATATTCCATACATGTCGGCTTCTATCTTGTCTATAGTTTTTGTCGAAATAAATGCGTTGAAAAAAAGATACCGTTAGCTGGATCCATTTCCGCTTCACTACACAACGTTCACAGGTGATGTTTTTAGGCGTTTTAAATAATAATTAAAAGCTGAATAAAAAACTGATCCAAAACACAATGAATGTTTGTTATAAACTAGTAATCGCCAGCGGCTCCGCCCGCGTGAAAAGATTAAAACCGTAATATAGTATTTTGATAACCATAAAAATGGTTAAAGTGGGTTAACCTTAAAAGCTAGACATATGCTGTCGCGGACTTTAATTTTAAACTTTTAAGAGGGGAACAGTTTTGTAATATATGATTTTTGAATAATTTTCGTCGTTTACTTAGCGCACGCAAAAAAGCTTTAGGTTTTGCCGTTTTCGAAATATTTTTATTGCTGCTCTCCTATTCATCTTAGCGTGATGTTATAGCCTATATATAGCTTTTCTCGATAAATAGACTATCTTACACTGAAAAAAATTTTCGTATTGGTATAGTAGTTCCTGAAATTAGCGCGTTCAAACCATAATACAAACAAACAAAAAAAAAACAAACAAACTCTTCAGCTTTATATATTAGTATAGATGACGATTTTTAAAGCGTTAATGCACTCAAAGTTAAGTAACGATATGTTGTGTGAGCTACATACGAAGTTTAATAGCTCCGATATACAAATAAGGCGTGATTACGATAGACAAAATTGATTTTTGTGGTTATTTAGTACTTATCTTAATTATCTTTATTCAAATTGACTTTTACAAGCACTTTCGAATCTTCAAAATTTATGTAAGTTGGTAATAAAACTACCACTTTTGAAAGGTGGTACTACCGAAAAGAGTCAACAAGAAATTTGTGTGAAGCTTAATTTTGGACCTTAGTTATTTTGAAACAGTTAAGAAGATTTATTTTATCTCAATGATAGTGTTTTTCGAGAATTCATAGACAACTAGAAAATGAAAGATCGATTAAAAATTTTTGGAAGGAACTTTTACTAGATATATATTATTAATGATTTCACTATCTATCTTACGTGTGGTATCCGGCTGAATAGAAAGTACCCCCCCTTATTTCTTACTGAGGTGTCGTAAAAGGCGACTAAGGTAAGTCGACCCGCCGTGTGGTATACGGCTGAGTAGTATTGACAAACCTCATTTCTTACCGAGGTGTCGTAAAAAGCGACTAAGGTAAGTTGATCCACCGTGTGGTATCCGGTTTAGTAAAATAGACCACCCTCTTTCTTACCGAGGTGTCGTAAAATACGACTAAGGTAAATTGACGTCGGGCAGGCGGCCGATCGTAAAATACGTAGCCAAATCATGTGACAACATGTTTATAACATGTTTAAAGTGGGATAAGGGCAGGAGGATAATGATGATTTAACTATCTATCTTATTTAATACTATTGACATTTTCAACACCATTGTCTGTAATATGTATATGTACAAAAATACCTCACTTAAGATTCATCTAAGCACATCGATATAACGAACCCAATTATTTCTACATTAAAATATCCAATAACATTTTTGATTTATGCTTTTAATATTTTAAACATGGCCGCTGGCGGTCACATCGGGTTCGAAATTCGAATTGGGTCTTTTTAGGTCGCGCGATCGCTGTGATTGGTCCACTAGCAGGTTTTTTATGTAGTCGCGACTGACTGTACCCTAATTACGTTATGTGGTTGTCTGTGGACGCTCAGATTCCTGCGGTAATACCTCCTTTATTAGATTTATTCTTTTTTTATTTGGGGACTCGAAAGGAAAGGTTACCGTAGTCGTACTCCAGACGTTTTTTTCATCAGATAAAAGGAGGAGTACAAATTCCTATGAGCCCATTAAAAGTTTTTTCGTATTATATTCTATATGTAGGCATATGTAATCTTCGATTTATATTTGGCCGTTCGGAATTTGGCCACGTTTCATTATTTCACTAACATTTTTAAGCTGTATTATATCTGTTATTCTTAGGAGTTGCATTATTAAATTGAATTCATCTTTTACTTAACTAATTGCAACTTTGTTTTTTAAAGTATCCTATAATAACATGTCTTAGGTTATTTATATAAATGCCTTGCGGTGACCGGCTGAGTAGAATAGATCACCCTCATTTCTTACCGAGGTGTCGGAAAAGGTGAGTAAGGTAAGTTGCCCCGTTGTCTGGTATCCGGCTGAGTATAATAGATCACCCTCATTTCTTACCGAGATGTCGTAAAAGGCGGCTAAGATAAGTCGACCCGCCTTGTGGTATCCGGTTGAGTAGAATATACCACCCTTTTTCTTACCAAGGTGTCGTCAAAAACGGCTAAGGTAAGTCGACCCGCCGTGTGGTATCCGGTTGAATAGAATAGACCATCCTCTTAGGTTTCGTAAAATACGACTTAGGTAAGTTGACGTCAGGCAGACGGCCGGTCGTGAAATACGTAGCCAAATCATGTGACAATATGTTAATAATATATAGTGCCGACCCCACTTAGAGTGGGATAAGGGCAGGAGGAGGTTAATAGAGGTTATTTATATATACTCATTACATGTAAGCGCTATTTTGTCAATCGTTAAGCAGTCATGTTTCCATTTAGGTTTTTTTTTTTCAAATCTACAAAAACTATAACGTTATAATACAATGAAGTGAGTCATATGCCTTAACTCTCGCAAAAACAATAACGTAGAAGCAATAATTAGAAGGCTCATAAAAATAATTGTATTTAAGAATAAGAATAGATGATGGAACACAAAAATTATTTGTCTTAGAAAAATAATTTGTCTTAGTTATGTTTTCAAAAATAATTGTTTATCCAAAGAATGCAATAATCGTTAACGAACCTAAACTTTTGTTTCATATTTTGTTTCGAACATAAACGTTATCTGTAACAGCGTGGCTAAGTGATTTACGATGTAGGTCAGATTTGTTAGTTTACGGGCTTCGAACCTGGGACCCTCGGTTTACGACGCCACTTTTATAACGTTACAACCTACCAACATTAACGCGATACTGTGCGACATGAATTCACCACCAACCAGTTTTTTGTTTATTAAAAAAGTTAATTAGGTGTGATGTTGTCTATGGTATTTAAAAGCTGATCTTAGAACTAAAGAATTTAAAACGTGGCGCTTTTTAGGTTTCTTTGAAAACTTTATTTACGATAGTTTTCAATACCTCGTTTTTAAGTTTATAATCAATCTAAAATCTTTAATATTTAAATGGGTTTTGGGGGAGAAAAATCGATCTAGCTAGGTTTTATGTAAAAAAAATACATTTTATTATAAACTATCAAGTTAGCGTAGCTTATTCGGGGAACGGGCACACTAGAGAATATAGTGAACCTAGAATCGATCCCAACTACATAGTTTTTTAATTAAGCACAAAAGAAAACTCTAAATTTTGGTCGTATTAAAATAAATAAAAAAATAAATCAGAACGCCACTAAGGTCGTTAAAAAAATTGTTTAGATCGCGGCCATAACTTTTTAAAGTGAACGTATTTAGTGGTTTTGTGTTGAGTTGTAGATAACTATATAGTAAGTAACGGCCTGTTACTATCCCACTGCTGGGCTTAGGCCTCCTCCCTCCATTTTTGGAGAGAAGGGTTGGAGCTAAGACATACCACGCTGCTCCAATGCGGATTGGTAGGTTACACATATCACCAGAATTCTCTAGAGATATGCAGGTTTCCTCACGATGTTTTCCTTCACCGAAAAGCGTGTGATAAATTGCAATTATCAATTAGACACATAAGTTTTAATAGAAAAACTCATTGGTGTCTGCCCGGGTTTGAACCCATGATCGTCTCTAGAGATTCACACGGTCGCACCGCTAGGCCATCACAGCTTACTATATATATTTTGTTTATTATAACTTACAAACCGCACGCATAACTATAAATTTATTAAATTTATTATCCCTCAATTATGCGCTATGTGGTTTTTTCCTATAATCTCTTGATAAAACGATAAATTCCTCTGATTCTTCCCGGATCGATCTGATTTTTGTGATGGAGTTATTTGCAGGGTTGGAGAGTGACAGAAGCTACTCTTAACTTCAAGACTACAGTCCACGCGAACAAAGTTGCGCGAGTAAAAGCTAGTTAGTAATAAATAAGTCGACTTAAAGTTTAAATACTTTTAAATTAAATTTAGAAAATAATGTACGTAGAATTCCATAGCCGATTAAATGGATATATTTAAAAATTATATATACCTCCTTTATCATATTGGATTGAGGTGCGAACCTATCGGGGCTCATTTGAATGTCGGTTCAGGTTTTGAAATTTAAAAAAGAAATAAAACTACTCAGAAGGTATTCGATGGGCTCCGATCAGAATGTCGGGCGGTTTTTTGCATCTGCCTATCCGTTTGTGGCTGACTCCGTGTGCCATTTGTTGAAGTTAAATATGTAAATTGGCAGTATAATGTATACAATTTGAATTAAAGTACATACACCTTTTGATACTGTGATCACTTGATAAAAATATCTTTAAATAACCGCTTAATAGAAAGGATACACACATTTACCATAATTCATACACCATCGCAAAGCAATTTTGATTTGCGATTTTGTCATGGAGTCTATCTCCTGACGATGCTTCGATTACGGGGCGAAACCATTGTTGAGATTGTGGTGGTGAATGTGTGCTGTGCTTGTGTATTGTTGTGATATTGGTAGCGGGTAGTGCATAAGTTTTTACAAATTCTGCTTGTATCAGATATGAGAACGAATAGTACACTCAACATTTAGCATTACATATATTTTCTTTTATCGCGGATTATAGCAAAATAATATTTTCATTAGATTCTTCACTAATCTGGAAAGGTTGATGTTTACTAGTCATTTGTTTATTTACGCCTTACTTTTCCAGCATATATAATAACAGTTGATATTTTTTAATGTCGAGTGTCCTAATATCGATAAATTGTCTTGATAAGAAACCTATTAATTTTTTTTAAATTACAACACAAAAATCTCTCGAACAATATATTTTGACATAATTATGACAGTGTCGTATAAGAAATAAATTATCACACTTATTGAATGAGGTTAATGAGAAAAAGCAAAACAATAAGTAATTTTTTAAAAGCATATTGTGTTTTAATTGACGTTACCTAGTCACGCCCACGGAACGTTAGGTCGGGTGACTTATTAGTTATTTAACAAAAAAAACCCTTTATATCGCGAATCGGCCATGGCACACATTGGGAGCTGGTTTTATACGGCCCACGCTTTTGGCACTCTCGCAGGAGCCCTCTTAATAAAAAAACTTTAAAAATATTCGACGCATACTTGTGTAATGGCACCCGAATCGCGATACAAAATAAACTATTCCAATTGTAACTGGCAGGTCAAGTGACTTTCGTTAACGTAAAAAAGTTTCTATTTTAAATTTCGAATTCGGAGAAGAATTATCAAAGACTCGAAACGTCAACGAACTGCCATTATATATCACGTTTCAAATTAAAAAATAAGAATACGTTCAGAAACACTCCATATCTCAATCCCGGTTCCAAATTTAAATTTCTGGAAAGAGTTTGATGTTCGTAACGATAATCGGCTCGGAGTCGAGGCCCGGAATGCCGTAATATCTCATTAAAGACATGAACAGTTTACTCAAGTGATCGTATCGGGTGCTCATTTCCATACGACTATAACACTTTGATGGTTAACTTAAAGATTATATTACCTTGATACTAAAATCGGTTGTTGCGTTTACGAGCCGATGAAGCCGCAATCCCAAATTTGGATATTCGAAGAGTTACGATGTCATCTTTGTCGCTTTCTCTGGTTCAAGAATAGATTGGACATCGGTCACAAAGACGACGGATTATTTGAATTAATTTCACTGTGAATACATCGTATTTTAAATTCTGAATTCAAAAGTGGTCAAGAATTTCCTTATCTATATACAATCTTTTAAAAAGTTGTGTCTTGTTTCACGATTTCTCTAAAATGGCGTGATATTATAAATTACAAATAAACTTTTCATTGCATAACCTTCAATCTTATTTAGTAGTATATTTTTATTTTGAATTTAATTTGATAGATAAATTAATTTTATAGTGTATGTCTATGTTTGCAAAAGACTGGATAGTCCAACTTTGCAATTAAATGTATGGATTTAGAAAGTAGTAAAATTCTTTGGTTCTAAAGAAATCTACTAATCACCTGTCAACGAAAACGTTAAATAAATAACTAAATAGTTTCCAAGTCCTGATTTGAGTTGTAACACTATTTTTGTAAACAGTTTTTTTGTTTTTCATCTGTATAGACAACGACAGAACTGTATGTATGTAGTGATTTAAAAAAAGTTGACGATTAGGAAATTACCAAAAGACATAATTAGCTGTCAACGGCGGGTAGCGTCGTTTCCGCTTCCGGTGATGCGTTCTATTTCCAAATCCGCTAAGACGTTTTGAATCCTGGCCGTTTTTGTTTAATTTTTTTCCGAACGCGAACCTTCACCTGCCGCCATTTTATTACTTTTCACCGTGTAAACGCTATCTAAAAATTTCGTTAGCTGTTTTATTGCCTTATGTTAATTTCTAAGTTAATTATGGCTATGAAAATTTATAAGGCCTCGGACGTAAAAATTAATACTCGCCCTCCGGGGGTCGAATTTTATTGGCCGAGTGGAAAAAATGTATTTACCTTTATAATAAGAGTTTTGTTGTTTTTATGTTAGCTTCGGAGTTTTTACAGGCGCGTAAAAATGCGTCAGTTGGTCTTCGTGCGACGAAATGTATTCCCTTTGTTGCTTTTGTATTGTTTTTTTTTAAATGTCATTAGGGCAAAGGTTGCGCTGTATTATGTATTGGTTGTATTGCCGAGCTGAGGTATGTGAAGCGTCAACGTAAGTTTTTAAAATTTAAGTATAGTTAAACGAAAATTAAACTTAATTAATTTCATTTACTTGATTGATATTTACTTGTGGAAAAGTAAACGGCGGTTCAACTTAGTCGTCTTTTACGACACCTCGGTAAGAAATGAGGTTGGTCTATTCTATTCAGCTGGATACTACACAGCGTGTCGACTTACCTCAGTCGCCTTTTACAACCCCTCGGTAAGAAATGAGGTTGGTCTATTCTACTCAGCCGGACACCACACAGCGGGTCGACTTACCTTAGTCGCCTTTTACGACACCTCGGTAAGAAATGAGGGTGGTACTATTCAGCCGGACACCACACGGCGTCAATCATTTTAATTCATATGATATTTTAAAGACGTTCCGGACTCAATGACTAGGTTAAACTGTGGTTATTACCAACATAAGCAATGTTGTATGTAAAAATTATAAGTTAAGCAAGTTAAACCTGTGCTACTGGTTTAACTTGCACCATTTGTAGATTAGATGGCGGTAATCTGTGCCGTGTGAAACCAGTTAGAGTGTCAAGTATGAGTCAAATGCCAAGCTTAACCTGGTTATCCACTGGTTGCTTGTTAGGTTCAAGAAAAGTCTATTACACTCTACCTATATCTTTACCTCTATTTCAAATTCAAATTCAAAATATTCTTTATTCAAATAAACTTGTAAACAAGTACTTTTGAATCGTCAACTCTACTGCTGGTTCGGAAAGCTGTTCCTACCGAGAAGAGCCAGCAAGAAACTCGGCGGTTGCTCTTTTAAAAATATAATTCTTAATACTATTTACATTAAGTCGTTACTGTCTTGTACAGGTTCAAAGAGAGCTATATCCACACATTCTTATCTTCCAAATAATCTTCAAGAGTATAGTAGGCTTTCTGTATCAGCCTCTTTTTAACAGTGTTTTTAAATTGATGTAATGGCAAAGCTGAAATTGATTGCGGAATTTTATTATAGAATCTTATACCAAAACCCACAAACGAATTACGTACTTTTGCAAGACGCAAAGCAGGAGCCGCAAGCTTATGTCGGTTCCTGCTTTGTCTATTGTATACATCACCTATCGTTTTATAATTCTTTAATATATGATATAAAACTGAACATAATATGATACGAATATATACATATGGGACACGCTTGTATGGTATCGAGATAAGAAATGAGGGTGTCCTGTTCTACTCAGCCGGATACCACACGGCTTTAGATGAGGAATACGATTAGGGTATTTATTAAACAAATTTTTCTCACAACCAATCAGATATTTGTGTGACCTAGAAATGTAGATTTCTATCCATTTTCACAACCACCTACGATCAAGCTAATCAAGCATGGATTTGTCATTTATAAAAAAAAAACACAACCATCAATCATGTTATATTCTACTAAGGCTTCCGGGTTTAAATTTGGTTCAAGTTCCATGTTTCAATACATCATCACTCACCATCAGGTGAGATCGCGGTCAGGCGAACATGTTGGCAATAAAAAAAGGAATAAATTAAATCGCGCCAGTGATACATCAAACGTTATTATTTATTTACTTCATTTCCATAATGTTATGTAAAGAATCGTCGGCAACGCGGTCACGTATATCAATAACGTCCATGTAAATGTACGATTGTGTCGTTAATTAATCGATAAATCAAATGTAATCAATGTTCGATTAGTTTAGAATTTGTAATCGTGTTCTCTTGTAGGAAACGGATATAACCATGTGAAGCGCTAGCATAATGCAGTGGTACCAACCAAATATTTTGATATTATTGCTTAAGATATCTTTCTAAAATTAATTACGTTTAACTAATAATCAATTGAACACTTGAAGTAAATAAGTACCTAAAAATTAAAATTCGAACTAAGTATGCAATTTGGTTCTAAAAGCCTTTTAAAACCAAATTGCATACTATTACATTATTTCGAATTTTAATTTTTAGGTACTTAGTGCCTTATTTACTTATTATATATCCTCCTGCCCTTCGCACAACATGTTATAAACATGCTGTAACATGATTTGGCTGCGTTTTTACGACCGGCCGCCTACCTGACGTCAACTTACCTTAGTCGTATTTTACTACACCTCGGTAAGAAGGAGGGTGGTCTATTCTACTAAACTGGAATATTCTACTAAAGTTACTTACTTTGGGGACGGATGACCGTGTGTGTAAGTTTCCCATATATTTATTTATTATTATTATTGTTCGAAGATTAATGTTCAACGAAATACCTTGGATTGCGATGATGATTTGTAGTACATTAAACGAAGTCGAGTCAACGAATTTACAATATAATTACAAGTATTTACACACACAGTGGTACTACCTGTGGTTTTACCACACCTCAGTAAGAAATGAGGGTGGTATATTCTACTCTGCCCGTTACTACACAACATACTCAATAGTACAAGTATTATGACAATGTTGGCGAAAGGATGTAGTCCTCATTGGTTTAGTATGACAAGGCGTAAGGTATGGAGTAAGTGGTTTTACCACACCTCGGTAAGAAATGAGGGTGGTCTATTCTACTGAACCGGTTACTTCATGGCATACGCAACAGTACAACAAGTATTATGACAATGTTGGCGAACGGATGTAGTCCTCATTAGTTTAGTATGACATTCAGGCGTAAGGTATGGAGTAAGTGGTTTTACCACACCTCGGTATGAAATGAGGGTGGTATATTCTACTCTGTCAATTACTACACAGCATACTCAATAGTACAACAAGTATTATGACAATATTGGCGAATGGATTATGAAGTCCTCATTAGTTTATGACAAGGCGTAAGGTACGGAGTAAGTAACGGTCGGCTTGTGTGTGCAGGTGCACGAGCTGTGCGACAACTTCTGCCACCGCTACATCAGCTGCCTGAAGGGCAAGATGCCCATCGACCTGGTGATCGACGAGCGGGAGAGCGCGCGGCCGCCCGACACCAACGGCGAGCCGCGCTCGGCGCCCGACAGCAGCCACGACGGCGCCTCCACCCCCGACGTCGTGAGTACCCCCTATAGCAAAACACACCTGATTCAGAGGCGCGATCCCCAGCTAGCACCCAATTCGACCACGAGCTACCTCGTGCACCCCTGCTCTTAGTCTGGCCATTGCAAAAACGAAGTGTTTAAGGGGGTGCTCGCATTTTAGTTTATATCCCGCCTCCCCTAGCTTTTACCGCACGGTCCTCTTAGGGCTCCCGAGTGTACTCGCGAGCCCTACGAAGCCCGCTAGTTTAAGTGTCCTTTAGATAAAAATCTTCGTTTTTGCAATTGGCCAACCTCTTAGCACTGTAACATTCGAACTTTAATTTGGTTCGTTCTAAATTATTCGAGACACTATCTATTCAATACAGTCAAGGGGTGAGACGGGTGCGATCTTGAATCGATACATTTATCGATTCGCAATGATTATACGACGAACATTTGCGCCGTGTTCAAAATTTTGTTTTGCGCCGGAATTATGTATACGATTTAAAAAAAAAATACATACGTATAACGTTGATTGTAATATGTGTATACTAATAAATAACGTTTAGTGAGTAAATACAGCATAAGTCTTTCTATTCCTTCGCTCGGTCGCGAGCATCAGATCTATTTGCCATAAAAAAAATCTTCTAGAAGCTACGATTACAATTCTGAGCTTAGTGTAAAACTTAATTAGGTTATTGGGAAACTATTGGAAACCGATGTATACGTAAAATACAACTTTAACTTGCCTAAGTGAGATAATAAGAGTTACTTAAGAGTTTTAAATTATTGTCATTGTTTTAAAGGTGGTAGATGCTAGTGTTATCTTTTTGGCTAGTAAAACAGTATATACGTAAATAGTTATTAATGGCAGATTGCGTTCACTAATAAGAAGCACAGAAATTAAAAATTAGTTAGTTTAAAGAAAAGAAAATACGTATTCAGTATACGCTAGGTGTAATTTTAGATCGTTTAGAATCGATTGCATTTTGTATTTGGAACCGTTATGGAGATTCACGATAATCGAATAAAGTGCAAGCGATTATAATCGGATATATTATATGGATGTGCGTTATTAGAAATCTAGATGCTTCTAAAAATTATTAGTGGCGTTCATGTGGTTCCAACACTATTTTCCCTCGATAAGACGTTTAATAATAGTTATAAGATTATTTGCTGTATTTTTATACACTGCATTCTGACATCGAGATCGAATTATTCACACGATGCATTTGATTAGTGAAGTTCAAGTTGCGTTACTAATTCCAATCCAATTCTGTAACCGACGAACCGTAATCGATATGATTAAATATCGATTTTATCATTTGTAATATAAACTGTGGTATATTGGCGCGAATTTACAGAATTGGTTATTTCGCCGTTTTTTTGTATGTTTGTTTATTGTATCTAAGGTATGTTTTGGACGTTGAGACTGATTGTTTTGTTTGTGTTATATATTATTTCTCGCATTGTTAATATGGAAGCCATAATTTTTAAATCTTCGCAAGATACCTGCAATCTGTTCGGGACTGGGGAAAACGTTTCAGTGGTTATTTTTTGTCTGTATATGAGTTTATTTTACTATAATTTGTGTAGTTGGATGTCTAAGTTAGGGCCTACAGCGCGGTAGGTTTCTTATGTTTTTAAACTTAATATTTCGTATCTAACTCCTAAATGTATAATTAATATGCTCTTTGGTGTACGTCCATCTTGTATGTCAATGTTTTAATTAATTTTATATAATTTTATTTTTTTCTGAACGGATTACAATAAAATGTTCTGTTTGAAATATTCTGGAGTTTACTTTATACCATTGCAAAAATTTTCCATAAACAGAACATGAAATATAACAACATAAATTTATTAATTTTGTCAATAACGACGAAGAAGATAAAGACTAGACAGTAACCTTCGGCAACTTGTCCCATAAGTCCATGCAAATAATTAGAGAAAAAAATTAAGATGATACGAATTGAAATAATTAAAAAAAACAGTTTATTAATCTGCATTCAAGCGAAATACGGCGTGTCAAGTTGGCACACATGAAAGCTATTACAAAATGAAGACATAATTCCCGAAGTACCGATATTTATTGCCATTTCATTAGACTATAAAACACGATGCACAATAACTCATCTTTACTATAGTCGTCATTGAGTCATAATTATACGTGATATTCGCGGGGGTAAATCTTTTTATGTTGGCACACTGGAAACCATAGACTAACAAGCAATTTTTCCGGAGCTATTAGTTTAGCTTTAGTCCTGCAACTTACTGAGTTATATGGACACGTAGGTAAACAATATATAATCTAAGTATACACAATTTTGATATAAATATAGAAGAGAATATCTTAACTTTTAAAGTGCATATGAAGTTATTGGGTTGTTGGAGAATATTTAATAAATCGTTCCAAGATTACTTGTTGTTGACATAAATTATATATTTTCCAATACAAGACATTCGCACTCTTTGACTACCCCTACTTTATAGGAAGGAATAAGGTTTATAGAAAAAAACAAATTGGTATGGAAATAGCCTTGATCAATCGATAAATTTATTTTGAACGTAATATAAAAATTTAATTTAATATACAAACTTACTTTTGGCTCTTATTAAAAGTGATCGCCTACAACCTAGTACAAGATTAACTCATTGATATTCCACGAAACAATACAAAAATAAACTTGTTAAATATTTCAAAGCGTCCCTGGTTTGGAATAAAGAGGGATTTTTCAGCAAAATATCACATTTTTATCATGGCGGGGCTCCTCGAGCGACCCCCACGGGAGTCGGAAAATTGTTTCTTTACTGCGGCCCTACGATAATCTGCGCGACAATCCGCCTGTTCAAAAGGGTACGTGCGCACTACAGATTCTAATAAAACATTTATGTGAACATTCGACTAAAGCTTAAAATATGCAAAGCTTAAATTGGCACTCTTATACATACACAAAATATTGCGTAAAAGATGGCAAACGAATTTAACCTGTTTCATTGTTCATATAAATATAATGATGATAATCTATAGTATCTATCGGTAAGCAATGAAGTCCGACAAATAATTAAATGGTAGTATTTTGGCAGGATAAAGGAGAAATAGAATTAAGACAATTGGCTTCGTCAGTCACAGACCGTTTGAGACTGTCTGTCAGTGAGTGAGACAAGACATCAGTCGTGCAAAATTCATTTTAAAGAGACTTTAGGAACGTTTGCCTTATGAAAGCATTTGTTGTATATGTCTTACCTAAATGTAAAATCACCTTTTGAAAAACCCTTTAAGTTAAGAGTTCTAGTGCCATATAATATACTGCAAACTAATCTTGAATTAAACTCAGACAGGCTAAGCATATTTTAAATTCATGGGAATGAAAACAAAATTTGCATCGAACTGAGCACTATATTATTATTTTATAAGAATTTTTGAGTATATTATCCGCTAAGAGAGCGCATACATAAAGTTATTAATTTTGGAAATAATAACTTTGAAAGATGGTAATCAGTCCGACACGGGATCCATAAAAATTAGATTTAAACATAAAATTATATCACATGTGATTGTGATACACTGATTAAATAATCATCTCTGCTCGATACAGCTCGTAAATCTTGTTATCATAGTTCATTTCCAACAATTTAAAAGTACATCTCTACATATTATAAAACAAAGTACCCACAAGCTATTCGATTTTCTCAAAAAGTACTGAACTGATTTTTTACGAATTTTACTAAAAAAATAACGTTGTGTTATTGTTTAAGAAGGTTTAGATGAATTGTGTTCAAATTTCGTGGGTAAAACTGTGGGACACACTGATTAACACGCGGGCGAAGCCAGGGCATTTCTCTAGTATAATAATAAAACATTCCTATATAATATATTTTTATTTAAATAACAAAAATTACGTAACGAAATGAAGTCTATTTACTCGACAAAATTTGGTACCGGAACAAACATGAGTAAATGTTTCTACAGTGCGTAAAGACGTCACGGTTTCTAAAAAAAACGGTAAATTCTTTCACAGGTTTTAACGCGACAATATTTTATTTATTTTTTATAGTCTGCCATTGACGTTTGATGGATGCCGATTGGCGAGACCGCGGGTGAGAGATTGGGGTAGCGCCGAATAATTGCCGAGAATTTCTCTAATGGCGATTTTTTCAATAGGGGTCGCTTAGTTCATACCAACCTAAATATCATCATCTGCCCTTATCTCACACTAAGCGGGGTAGGCACATGTTATAAACATGTTGTCACATGATTTGGCTACGTATTTTACGACCGGCCGCCTGCCTGACATCAACTTACCTTAGTCGCCTTTAACAACACCTCAATAAGAAAGGGGGTTATCTATTTTATTGAGCCGGATACCACACGGCGGTAGTCAAGAACTTAAATATAAAAACCGATAACCATTTTTAAAAGTACTTGCACACCTTATATTGAACTAGTAGTAGTACCTTCCGCTTCGTTGGCATCAACTTATACTATTATAACTTACTAAATACTCTCATATGTATATTTCCCGTTTCTAAAAGAATAAGGAAAATTTTAACGCCTATATTAGTACGGTCATCATCATCATCATCAACAACCTGCTCCTGTCCACTGTTGGACATAGGAGTTAGTACGGTATATGAGCAAAATTACATTATTATCGGTCCAGCGGATTAGAGCTGAACGAGTAAGACACCGACAGACAGACTTCAGCATTTATTCATATTAGTATAGATATGCAGTTACGTATATGATGTAATATTTTTTAATGAAAAGAAATGCCTTAGCACTTCCATAATTTAAATCTGTTAAGCTTTTATAAATTACATAACCTCTTGTAAAACTTTTAATCAATTATTTTATTCCCTTGCATGTAGAACAAGTCAGGTTGGCCATTGCCAAGTTTAAAAAGCCAAAGATTATAAACATTTGGTAAAAATATTAAATTCTAATTTCTAAATCAGTAACCGAAAATTATTTCTAGTCTAGAAATGGACAGATGACCTCAAAAAGTTTTTAGAAAATAATAATTTTAGAAAAGAGTTTCGATTTTTTGCGAAGTGGTTTAATATGAACAGCAGAAAACAGCATTGGGATTCTTTCCTCAACTCTCTTCTTCTTCTTGCGTTGGCTTAACACAAATATATCTCTTAGCTTAGAGGAAGTAAAAACATTTAAGATAAAGAAAAACTCAATCAGGTGTTTGTATATTTAGTATATCTTCGATATTTTTTAGTTAATCTAGCACCGAACCCGAAGTGTTTTAAAAATAGCAAGCAATTTGTTATTTCCAATCTAAAATGAAATATTGCAGTCGAACAATATTGTGCTATTTGTGGAGTGGCTACTGATATTTTATTTTATAAATACTTGTATAATGTAGACACTCCAAGGAAAGAAGAGTTGAGCAAACAGAATTAAAAGAAAAGAATCCAGAGGTCCTTTTTATGGATTCTTGTAACTCAAAGAAGAATAGTTCTTAATATGTCTCAAGGGGCTAAAGTCGCTATCCCCCGTCAGATACAGTGAAGGTAAACCCTCAATATGGACAGACGACCTAAAGAGGTCCCACGGAGCCTTTAGATTTAAACGGCACAAAGTTGTGTCAAAATTCCTTAAATTTGACTGATTCAAGTGGAAACTGTCTTTTCGTTGAAATTAAGGAAAGCATATATAGAAGAAACTTACATTCATCATCATCCTCCTGCTGTTCTTCCACTCTAAGTGGGGTCGGCACAACATTTTAAAAATATGTTGTCACATTATTTGAACTTACCTTAGTCTTATTTAACGTCACCTCAGTAAGAAAGCCGATGTATACTACTCAACCGGATACCACACGGTGGGTCAACTTACCTTAGTCACCTTTTACGACACCTCGGTAAGAAATGAGGGTGCTCTATTCTACTCATCCAGATACCACACGGTATGTGGAAGAAATTATTATACATTATTAGCACGTATATCGGTAAAGACATGACGTTATATAGGCTCGGTGCAGACCCAAAAAATCCGGCGCCATTTTTATCAATAACATTAACAATCGTAACCGCAATGAATAATGCAACTGGCAACACCGGGGTAGCAATGGGAAATAAGAAATATAATAAAATAAGGGGACAGAGGGATTTGGCGGGACAGCGCGGGATACACGCAATTCGTCACGGATTCGTCCCGGTGCGTGTGACGCGACAATGTACTGGATTACCAGCAAGGGTGATTTTTATTTCCAAAAGATAGACGCAATGGCAATCACACACATGTGATAACTATATTTTTCTAAATGAATCATGTTTTTAATAGATAATAAATATTATTATTCTATGAACGATACAGATAAAACAACAATTTTAACTTAAATATACTTAAGAGGTTAAATTTGATGTTTTGTACTCTGTAAGTATTTTTTTAATTGAAAGCCCTGATTGTTTTTCGTTAATAATTTTGTATGGTTGGGTTTGGCACGATTATATCTATAACATATTTACAGTGCTGTGCGGATAACTAGAAGCTTTTTATAAGAAGATAAATCAATCTTTATGGCATATTGCAATTAATTTATAATCATGCAATTCTAATTAAAAACTAAAATACAGCTCTACAACCGTGGACACGTTATCACTTAAACCATTCACCAATTATACAGTTTAACTCGCTAGTTATTTTGATATAACGGGTTTTCACAAAAATACAATGTCATTAAAAGCTCCATTTAAAGAACAAGTACTCAAATTTTATTAATACACACCTTTTATGTGTTTGCATTCTAAAGCGATCTTGAAACCGTCAATTTTGGCGCCAAAACATTAAAAAGACGCCGCCTGTCGGTCGTAAACCGTCGCTTTTAAATCCAGGACTATGTTCCATTGGCTCGAATTCCACCAATCAGAGCGCGGAAACAAATTTTACGACCTCCCATTGGCCACGTTGCGGTTACTTGTTTACGACACTCCTAAGGTTTATTCGCGAAAATTCTATTAATAAATTAGTCGTAAACGCCGTGTAATTTATTGTCATGGCGTTCTCTGTAATTATTGCCATTATAAGAATTATATTGTTACGTCCCGTGAGCTCTGTACAGGCCACGTGCTGTTTATTAACACGGGTGGCTGCATATGGCTGGACCGAACAGCGTTAGACGTTCAGAGAACATTCCTTGCCAAGTTTTGCTTCAGATAAGTTATTGTTTGTTTAAAAAAAGATTTAAATTTACCACACTGGAAGTGAATTTCATCAAAGAAACGTTAACACTAAAAAAAATGACTTCCAACAAGTTAGTTGACAATATGAAAAGAGAATGAGAAAATGGCCCTTATCCCACTCTAGGTGGGGTCGGCGCAACATGTTATAAACATGTCTCATGATTCGGCTAAGTATTTTACCTGCCTGACGTCATCTTAACTTTAAGTCACCTTTAACAAAAATGAGCCTGGTTTATTGTACTCAGCCGGATATCACAGGGCGGCTCAACTTACCTTAGTCGCCTTTTACGATACCTCGGTAGAAATGAGGGTGGTATTCTATTCAGCCTGATACCATACGGCGGATATCTAATATACTAATTACGTCTAATATTTAGATGCATTGCATTACGATTTTGTTCGTGGAGCCTATCCTCCTGATGATGCTTCGGTTTCGGGGCGAAACGATCGCAGAGGTTGTGGTAGTGAGTGTGTGTAGTGCTTGTATGGAGTGTTGGTGTTGGCGGCGTCTTGTGATACTCCTACCTACACTTAGCATTAGGTACCTACATAGATTCTCTTAACAAGCGCGGATTACAGCAAAATCATTTTATTGCAATTTCTGTACTATGGAATTCAGCAAAGTAACGCCTGCTTCTATAAACCATCTAATATGTAATAAGATATCCAATTTTATATAATTAAATCATTGAGTCGATGCTTTCAGAAATCAATTTTCAGAAATCAATTTTCTTAAAAAATTACGTCAATTTAAAATACATTCAGTATCCAATCATTTATTTATTTTCACCTGTATTCATTACAAAGGACTAGGTACTTTCCCGACAAAAGATTGCCCGCTGGGTTTAATTTTACGTAGCACGCGTTGACAGCAGGGTGCCAATGTCTTTATTATTTTCACGATTGATTATTGTGCGACTGAGGAAATATAGAAATCTGTTAACAGTCTCGGGGATAATCTCATAAAAGAACCATTAATGTATTTCTTTTATTTGAAAAAAAAAATTGTGTTCGCGTACAATGCGTCTGTGTCATTACGTATTTTATTAAATCTAGATTCCAGGCCGTTAATGAAACCAATTTATATTTTTTATTTAGTTTATTAACGGCCTAGAATCGAACCCTTTAAGACCTTTCATTAAAAAAATAAATTATAATTATTTGTTTATATTTATTTTAATAATTTGCTTAGAACTAATATGTACAAGAGCATAGCTTTAAAAATAAAAATAATATTTAACGATGACTTAGACTAAAGATGTCTGTCATTCAAAATTTTAATTCTTTAAAAGCTGTAAGCTAATTTTATACTAATTTCTTAAAATGTAAGTAAGTTTTTTTATACATATTCCAGAAATTTGATTTATTTTGAAATCTGAATCATTCCTTACAAAAACTGTATGGTATCTATTGCTTTAAAAAGAATTAAGTCCCTCCTTTTGCACAATTCTCTATAATAATGCTTGCTACTTTAAAGAGCAGTAATTTTTTGGCAATTTTTTTTATTAATTTCGTATTACTTAAAATAATATTGCGTTATCCACTTTTATAAGATGGTATTAAAAATTTAAAAATAAAGTAATAATTTGACCGTTGAAGTGGGAGAACATCTGACTTCTAACTAAGAATTGTATTTAGGATTATCATTAATTCTACAGACTTTTTGTTTTGCCATACATTATCATTATCATTATTCTATATATAATTACTTTTATTTGCTAGTAAGGAAAAAAAATCAGGAAAAATCCCAACACAATACATTATACGCACAATAAACGAAACATTCGGAAATTGAATCCTGTAAAAGTGCAATATTTCTAACGCGGGCCGGCGTCCCCCGCGGCGCCATTTGCTGGCAAACCAGGGAGATTTCCGTCCTGCAGGCTCGACTGATTTCCGAGACGGCCATAATGGGAACAGACGTTTATACATGTTGAAATATACTTCTCAATTTCTTTGCTGAATTAGAAATATTCTATTCTTTTTAGACGTCCCGTCTTTGTCTATACGATTCTGACTTTATCGGTTAGAGATAGTCTCAGCACCTTCGAAATAAAATTTTCGATTCGAAATAAAATCTGGTAGTTTGGTTCGAGCTACCCGGCGTATAACTTGGGCTATGCGATGATTCTTTCAAATTCTTAAATAAATTCTTTCAACAAATATCTAGAAAAAAATTACTTTACCTTTTTATAAACTACCCAAAGTAATCCAAATGCCTTATCAAAACACAGTAACTTACTTGCACTTACTTACACTGGTACTGTATTATTATTTTTTTTTGCTATTATAAAGAACAACTTTATTGATGTTGCGATCTTGCCAAGAGGCTAATAAGCAATTTAAAAATTACCTAAACTTATAAATTAACTTATATCTAAGAATAGGTGCAGTTACTTATCTTAGTCTTTCTTGTTATGCGAGTCATTGTTCTTACTTTTTTGTTCTTGTTTTGGTACTTTAATATAATCACGTTTTTGTAATTTTTTTATATAGAATATATATATTTTTTTATAAAATTTCAAATAAATATCGTTTTTCTTTCTTTAATATTGAGGCCGATTTTGCTCAACAATAAAATATTTTGCCTTGACTAAATCCTATACACGTATTTTAATATATATTAGGATTGTAGCCTTGAAAGGATCGAATAATGGGAAATAATTTGCATTGATTTATGTAATCCTTAAAGATTTGATTGGTGCTTCATCAAATCCGGTAAAAATTTAAGTGATGATAAAAAAAAAACCAGGTAAAAGTTTGTATTCGAAAATACTACATTCTACCAAAGTTGGTCACATTTATTTAAAAGACCACAACTATCTAAAAACATGTCTAAAAACTGTCCCTTACATAAAATATAAAACAAAACCATTTAATTCAAGGGTCTATGGGATTTTAAATAATAATATTTATTACAATGTTACCAGAACAACTTTCAAAATTCAATATTTAATTCAACAGTAACAGACTATTTTTATATCAGGATTTACCTTCATTAACTTTTCTAAGTACTTGGCTAGGTTAATCTGTAAATAGATTGGAAAAAATAGAAGATAGTTAATCTCGACTCTTGTGATAAAATAAAATGGGAAACTTGATACTGCACGGGGCATCTAAAAAATGTTGCGGGATAAGGCGCCTCTAGTCTATAGTTTTTTTTACAATAAAATAAACCTGGCCACAGTAACACCAGAAGTGGAAATAGCGCGTTCAAAATCAAAAATTCGAATTAAATTTAAAACTTTAATTATAGAACAGCGATCGGCTTCCGTAAAAGCACATCGTCGAACACATTTTCTAATTAGCGATTGGTCACGCGCTCGGAGGCCAATCGCAGTCTTATTCTAAATCTGAATCGGGCAATTTGAATTTGGAACGCTTTGGCTTATGATTTGCTCATAATACTTTTTGTGGTCATCGATAACAGACTCGTTCCTCAAATTAAGTTCAAATTAAGAACGACTTCTGAATTTAAAAGTATCAATTATTATTTAAAGACATGTAATATGCTCCTAAAAGTTTCTTGCAAGATATTTGATAAAGCGATGGTTATGCAAGGAAATAACTTTCGAAATTTCACAAATTCTATTCTTGTAGTTAACTATTTGTTGCCACATCGTAGCGTAACATAAATAGTTTAAAAGATAAGACGTAAAATGCGTATTAAATATATATTATCTTTATAAGGCAAAAAGGAGCAGATGGATTATTAAGCAGAGTGTCAAAATAATTGACGTGAGCCAACGAAGGGTATTCCAAATCAAACATTGTCACGCTACGAGTGGTCAGCTAAATAAAGTGATGTCGTCATGCCAATTAAAAAAATTATCCCCCTTAATAAGTGTCAATTCTTAACGAATGTGTGCATACGCATGATTTTTATTTCACACGTTCCTGTGATACCAAATATAGTATCAAGGGACACTGTGGACTCTATACGCTTTGGTTTAAAGTGCATTTTGTACTTCAATCAGATTTTACGACTATTTTTATTGACGCTTAGCCCCGACACTCGGTGTAGCAATTGTAGCGGTGTATGATTATACAGCGCGTAAACGACATTGTAAATTTTATCTTTTGTATGTTTATATAGTGTTGCAATTCAATTGTCAAGAATTTCGGTTACAGTTTTGAGCGCCAAGAATGCTGTACTAATGCGTAGTGAGTCGAAGATGAGCGGAGTAGAAGTGATCGTCAAATTTTAATAGTGCGTTAAAATAATCAATGAGGCGACTACCCTGGCGACCAATATAATTGCACTAACAATAGCCATGATACGACAAATTGGCTGATATTTGTGGGCTTTATTTGTATAATATCTTTTTAAAGCTCAAATGATCGCTGTAAAATCCTTATTTGAAATCTTAGCTTCAATTCTATATATGGTTTAACTGGTTTCAGTTTGAAATTAGAACACATTAAATTCAAATATGGTAACTTAGAACATCACAAAGACCATAAATATGTAGAGTTGTATAACCTCTTTTGTACGAGGAAGTAAAATATGTTTACATTCTTGCTTGCAATTTAGAGCAAGTGGAACACTTTTACTTATGTCTTTGCCATCTGGTTTATCATTTTGAGAATATATATAATTCCACTATAGTGTGATATTATTATTTTTTAAATCCGAATGCAGGCCTTACTTTTAATTTGGATTGGATGAATTTTAATCGTCGCGTGCTTATACAATTCGTTTACGAAAGCTTTTTATTTGTCATCAAATTTTTTCCATTACGATCTTAAGGCATCTTTAGGTACTAGAGTTATTTTATCCTTACCAAGTATATTTACAATTTTATTTAAATTTAAATACCTCTTTGGGTTCCTTTTGATACTAAGTAACTGAGTTACGGTTACTTATTTTGTTTTCAGCATTATCCACGATTGATTTGCTGAGACATTAATGGAAACAACTATTTCTGTAATGATATTTAGTTATACAGACCAAGACGAGTTTTCTACTTTCTTCGATGAAGTTTCACCAATTACCTCACTTCGGTTTACCATTTCAAATACTTGAAAACTGATTTGAATCTTTATACACACTAATTGGGTATTAGCAAACCGTTACAGCGATAATCTTTTATGATTAATGTGTTTGTTCGATGTACGATTAAATCTTGTGAGGATTGTTAAGGACTCGTTTCAGTATTAACGGCCATTGAATATTTAACTTGATTGAGTTCATTTGAGAGTTTAGTGTTTTAGTAATTGCATTGTGGCTTTCCGATATATATTTAGCAAAGTCATATTTTATGTATATCTTTGATATGCTTTGATATTGGGAGTGTTTAAATTTGTTCACTTACTGATTTGCCAATAAAATTGATATATTGAAATGTCTTCATTTTGTTTATTTACACAAAGAACGGTAGATAAGTTTCAACAATTATCTATAATGCGATTTTTTTAAGAGATTAAATAGATTGTATTGACCTATTGTAGGAAACTGATCAGAAACTATTTATTAAATTCCAAATAGTGGATTTTACGGCATAGACTGCGTGTTTTTGTAGGTTTGATTTTAGGGAATTTGCAATTTGTTTATAATAAGCATCTGCCCTCCCTGATTCTGTCTTTCTTGCCTAATACAATTCAAGTACCTTTGAGGCAAGAGTGGAGATATAATAAGATAAGCATCTATCAACTTTCACCGGGTATGATATCAATAATTTTTTTTTGGTTTATCAGCGTCTAAATAGTATGTTTTGATTTCAGTGTCACATATTTTCTTTTATATATCATATCTGACTAGCTTTTACCCGCAACTTCCTTTGCGTTGATTGTCGTCGCGTGATAGCTTGATAATAGATGGGGCTTTGCAATGTCATCCTACTAGTGTAGAATTAACAGGATTTCTATAGCCTATATATTATTTCAGTGTATAAGGAAAAATGTGCCAAATTTAATCGATATTGGTTCAGCGGATTCGCCGTGAAAGAGTAATAAACACACATCCATACTCACAAACTTTCGCATTTATAATATTAGTAGGATTAAGGAGGATTGGAACTTATCTGTATTTTTAGTTTTCTTCGTATGTTTTAAACCAGTTCTTTTGAATTCATTAAACACAGAAAGAATCCCAACAATTTATTCAATATTACCACGTACAAAATTAACTTAGAAATATGTTAAACAGTTTCAACACAAGTTCTTGTACCTCTTACTCCCGGTTTATTTGAGAATCTCAGAAGCTGGCAGAGTGGTGGAATGTCACCGCACGTGCTGGGTTGATGATAATAATAAAATGTTGGCGCATTATTTATTTATAGCCCGTCCCGCGGCTGTCGCTCGTCCGTCTGTCCCACTCGCCCGTTATTATATATAAAGTGCATCGATATACTCCATGTTTCTTTGTCTCGTTATGACTGGCTTATAAATATTTCTGCACGAATAACGTCTCTCCGTTTGGACCGATCGTTCCTACTCGGTCTTTTATTCACCTGTACGTATGATTCATTGTAAAAATGAGAGTTGGCGTTTATTCGACTATTTGCAATGAAATAGAAATAGTTGATAGGCGTTTTACGATTGTTTACGAGTTTCATAAACTCTCTTCCATAGTTGCGATTGGTGTCTTTCACAGTTCTTCCATTTGTAACAGTATTATCAATTAATACATAGATTAGTTATCTACCTAATTCAATGTTCTATGACTATACCCATTGTTTACTTAAAGTTATTCTTCAACCCCAAGAACTATTTTTATTATCATTTTCAGCAAAAATAATTTAAATTTTTTTTTCAATATGCCTTGAATCTTCAGTTTTGTCTATATTTGGCATGTGACATCTTCAATGAATAAAATATGAAATACATTGTGAATTCAATTGCATGTAGATCTTAATCATCATCCTCCTGCACTTATTCCACTCTAGGTGGGGTCGGCACAACATCTTATAAACATTTTGTCACATTATTCGGCAAGGTATTTTACGATCGGCCACCTACCTGACGTCAACTTACCTTAGTCACCACTTGCGACACCTCAGTTATAAAGAGGGTGGTCTATATTATTCAGCCGTGTACCGTGGCGTTGCATTTAGATCTCAAATAAACTCAAAATGATCTCAAAATCATAATAGATGCGACTGGACTTTTACCTAGGAAAACGTTGATGAAATTCAGCATGGTAGAAACTTAAAAAGATATTGTCAATTTTGCAGTCACTAAATATCAAGTGCCGAAAAGACCAAAACCATTCAAAATTTCCACAACACTGATCTGTACCATAACATCATACTAGCATTGTTTTGCTCCACGCAGCTATTTGCGGACCGACCCTCCCCTCCCCTCCACCCCACACTACGGTGTCCGTCTGAACGCGAGCTATATTTTATCCCCGGTTGGGTTTGCCACGTAAACTGTCAGGATTGCCTGTAGGGCGTTCAACTCGTAGTTTAAAAGTTTATGAGTTGTTTTGGCTACCACAATAATTTGTACAAGCCAAAGTGGTTTTTATTATATTTCAAAGCGCTGTTCGCTGCTGACATGTTTATTCCTACCCAATTAGCGGAGTTGGATTGATTGATTACAAAAAATATTAACGTATCAGTATTCGCATATTTAAAACTATTTAAACACACATACGTTAGTTTAAATAAATCGCGTGATTGCTACGATTTTTATGGATGTATTATATGGGTATATTATTTAGATCAACATTAACTCTTATCTTTTCATCGGGTATAAATTAATAACGAAATTGTCTCAATGACGGTTGCGAATGCTCCGTGAAAACGGCATTAACAAGCGCAATAATAATTACTTATAAATCATAGAAATCATTGCGACGATGCATTGATAAAACGCGGACTATATCTCAAACGCGTTTGAAATATGGCGTACGCGTCGCGTCGGACAGCGAGTTGGCGCGAAACGAAAACGCTGTTAATTCGCTTGTGATGGATCTGTGCGGCTTTTATTAAAAATTGTCCATAGGCCAGAACGTGATTAGATCTCTAGGAGGCTAAATTTATTTATTTCGTTCAATAGATATAGAATAGACAATCTTAATTAATAAAGATATAAAAGCAATGATACAGAATGTATATTCACGCTGACAACTGTTTTATTAATATTCCGAGAATCGTCAGCTTGTTACTGATCTTATTAATGTTCCTTGAAATCTAATTACGTTGAAAATCTTTTCTCCGTGGGGTTCTTTATGAGGCTGATTGCGGTTGCCTACCGCTCGTAACATTATGTCTACAATAAACTACTTGTTTACGACAACATACAGTGACATTCGCTGTACAAACATCATAAATTATTCCTCAAATCACATGTGATGCGTATTACCCACTAGTCTTCTACAAAAAGCTCATGTATCTCCCGATCTTCACGCAACGACAAATGTGTAACAAATAAATTATAAAATCAACGGCCGCGGTTTTTATACTTCACGTGTGATGTGCTGTCTCGTTTTTGCGTACCGCGTAACGTAAAGCCTTGTCTCGTTTACACATGAATTGTCACCGCGCGGTCGCAGTTTATCATCGGTAGTCCTCTAATCATGACGTTTGGATTATGTATGGCTACAAATTTAAAGTGGGTGAAGTTGAGTTCAATGAACCTTTAATTGATTATGATTGACCTCGTTATTTTAACTTGTAAATTACTATTATGGATACATTTTTTAAAATGTCATACTATATTATGGTCATAAATATGATTACTTATATTTTTTTGTTTTGAATCATAAAATATATTGTTCGAAAAAAAACGTTGAAAGACTTATTCAAACAAATGTCAGTTGCCACATAATTGCCGAGTCCGTTTATAATTATCGAGTTTCGACGTCAATTTTTCAATTGTGAACTATTCACACAATGAAAACAAAAGTGTTGGCGAGGGTATCTCCTAATTAATTAGCGTGTACTATAATTAGAAGTACCAGGCGTGCAGGAGTCGCGGGGAGGTGCAGCTGTGACGGGTGACAGATGGCTACGCGTCGCTGGCTTATGTGCATCTCCTTTGAGCCTCGCTCGGAATCCGGGGGCAAGAAAACTGGTCTAATTAGAAGTGTGTTTCTCAACTTCAATCTGTTCATCGATCAGTAATTCACGCAACAAAATTGTAATAGTCGTAACCTTATAGTTAGTTCTATTATATAACAAAACTAACTTTCATGTCAGGCAATAAAAACAAAGTTTCTCAATCATTTTGTTATAGCCTTAAGGCTTAACAATTCTTAAGTATTTATTATATTTGCGAAATGTTTATCTCAGCTATAGAAAGTGTAAAAAATTCTTGCAAGATTTAGTTCAAAACTAATTTATTTAATTACCTATGCAGATATTTCATTTCATTACATTCGATAAATTAATAACGTCTATCACACGGCCAATCTATTATAATATATTATTAACAATGGTACATATTTCGTGTTAATTCAAAACAATATCCTTTTATTAAATTGAAAGCCATCGTATACATCGTAGTTTCATTCTAACATCTCACTCATTCGGGTTATCGGAATGCCGTAAAAAGTGAAATCGATATGAGGAATCTACTAACACAAATACGTATCAATTTAGTTTAAAAAACTAGCAACAATTAACGTCAAACAGACTTTAGTACCTGCCAATAATAATGCAAGCACACCGCGTTCCGTAATCTTCGATCGGCTTGAAAAACTTGAAAACGCTAGATTGGCTTCAAGATATGTCAATCCAATATCTGTTTGTGGCAATGTTGATTTAGTCCTCGGTATTGGATGGAGACGCGCGAAACCGTGACTTATGACATTAGAAATAGTGTTGCAAGATCCAAGTAACGATATTTTAGGATAGCTACCGCACGTTTGTCCGTTAATGACATGCTTGTCTCGTCCAGACGGACTGCGATTTAAACTCGTTTATCGGCCATTGTGTTTGTTTGTGTGCACCCAAATAAGTCGGCGAGATTAGTAAGAATTCGTGTCGTTGGAAAAACTTTTCACGCGCGTAATTTTATGAATTCATTATAGTCTATGGCCTCTTCTTGCGTAAGTGAAATCTGAAGATAACAAGTCTGAATAGCTTCATCACATCTTTGGTGCCATTTTATTTTGTAGGTTTTTCTTTTGTCAATATTTACAGTTTTATCTGCCACCTTATAACTACCAGACATTTTCCCCATATTATCAACTGCTAAAATCACATCGCTCATAAGAACTCTAAATTGAAAATATAGAACCCTGAGTAACCTTGACAGCCATTTGCTTTCAGTCATAAGACCTGTCGTGTTGTATGGTTCAGAATGTTAGGCAATGAAAAAGTCGGATGAAAGAAAAGTGCTGCAAATAATATGAAAATGTTAAGGTGGATGTGTGATGTGACAAGACTGGATAAAATACGAAATGAGGATATAAGGAGAAGTTTGAAATTTGCCCACTGCGCCCATAATAGACAAGATGGGAAGTGCAAGATTCCTCGGACGCTGGTTCCGCCGATGGAGAATCGAAATAAACCCTGATAAAAGTGCAGCTATGCACTTTATCGGTAATCGCTTCCGATCTCACATAGACACACCTACGGAAATTTCCCTTTACGATACACCAATTCACTGGCAACAGAAAGTCAAGTACCTAGGTGTCACCTTCCAACCTTCCATGACCTTCCACGAGCACATACGCATAGTCTGCAATAAGGCTGCGTATGTCATGGGACGACTTTATCCGATGTTATGCAAGAAAAGTAAAATGTCACTCCGCAACAAAGTGACACTCTACAAAACTTGCATAAGACCAATAATGTCCTATGCGAGCGTTGCGTTCGCGCACGTTTCAAAGGTCAGATTGCTCACGCTTCAAAGAATGCAAAACCGATTTATGCGGACAGCCACTGGTTGTCCGTGGTTCATGCGGAACGTTGACCTCCATAGAGACCTCGACCTCCCTACCATTACTCACCTCTTTAAACGTTTTTCGAAGTCTTACTTCGAGAAATCCGAGGTACACCCAAACCCTCTCATTTCAGTTGCTGCCACTTACATCCCAGTTAGGTCTGACCACCGAAAATATAGGCGTCCAAAAAGCGTCCTATATGACCCTGACGATCAAATAACGATCGCAAACACAGAAACACGTAATACACACACACAGCGTCTTCGCCGGCGAAGACGAGGTCCCAGATTTCTGACATCGGTTGGTCGTGGCTTCTTGCCACCCTTCCGTCGTCGTATTGACTAATCAAAGTCATACTATCAGCCCTCCACTACACGTCGCCCTAAGCCGTGGTCCGGCCTCACAGGAGGCACCCTTAGGACGACGTTCCCCGACGCTAGTAGAGCTTCTGCGCTCTACTCTACGCATTTCGCAACCTCGGCGATGCTTCTGCGCTCGCCCGTCCCGCCCGGTGACGCTGTAAAAGCCGTTAGGGCTAACAGCATATTGTCAATTCGAAAAAAAAAAAAAAAAAAAAAAGTGCAAGATTAAGATAGTATGGACCTATAATGAGAAGGGATGAAAATCATGCGACCAAACAAGTCTTAAATATGCATGTAGATGGATACGTGACAGTAGGCCGAAAAAGAGATGGATGGATTCTGCGGAGCATGACATTCATATAAAAGGAGTAGTAGCGGAGTTAAAGAATGATAGGAGGGAATGGAAGAGAAAGACATGTTATACCGACCCCACTTAGAGTGGAAGAATGGCAGGAGAATGAACTTAGGTGAATTAGTAACGGTAATTGACCACTGTAATAAAATGGTGCTATTGCAAAGTGACAAAGTTATAATATATAAAGATGACACTACAGAAGGATCTAGTGGGTTGGTTGGTATGCTGCGCGCGCGCATCCCACAAGATGTCTCGCGCACATTCCTGCCACGTGCACTGCCTAAACTAAATACATAATGTGTTCGCGCGACAGCTTCGATTCTCATGGTTTTCGCGGGAAAACGTTTAGTGATAATCTTGCACAGATAAAATTATTGTTCATCTTCCAATAGGGACTTAATGTTAATTTGCAAACGCATTGTAGCTTTATAAATTATTCCGAAAACCTATTCAGTGTTTTGCTATTGACCCACCGTGTGGTATCCGGTTAAGTGGAATTGACCAACCTCTTTCTTACCGAAGTGTCGTAAAATACGACTAAGGTAAGTTGATGTCAGGCAGGCAGATGGTTGTAAAATACGTAGCCAAATCATGTGATAACATGTTTATAACATTTTGTGTCGACCCCACTTAGAGTAGGATAAGAGAAGGAAGATAAGAATGCACAATGATTATTGGAAGCTTGTTTACGTCTACTCTACTGTACACAACTCTTCTCAACTTCTTGAACTGATAAGGTTCTGGCGACTTTAATGACAATATAATCATTCAAAAGTAACCTAGATTCCTTAAATCAAGTACGCTGATAAATATCATTTCAGTAAAATCTGTGAATAATTGTTAAATATGGTATCATTATAGGAAAAAAAAAACAAATCTACCAGCTGTACTCGCGACTTTGTTAACGTCAATTTAAATGTTCATATACCTTTATCGTGTTTCTTCCTTTACCCAAAGAAAAAAAGGGTAAATTTTTCATATACATTATTATCTAGCCCGGTATTTAAGCTTCTATTATCGTAAATTTCATAAATATTGATCTAGAGGAGCAGCGCAATAGACAAACAGACATTTGTATTGATGTTTAGCCACATCGGCATGTAGCTGCGAGTATTTATATACAGATAATAATCAATAATTTTGAAAAAGAGGAAAGTTAAAACTGGTGTTTTTTTTATTTTAGTATATACTACGTTGGCTCATATTATGCTTTAAACACTTTCAGTCCAAAAATGATTATTGAATCTATTTAAGTATCAGTTTAAACAGGTGACGCTTCAATTATATTAATATTCACCGCTAAAAGTTTTTCTTTAATATATTAAATTGGCATAAAAAGTTGCCAGATAAATTTCCCCTGTCACCGGCTGAATGAACAAGTTGATTAATAAAAATGTCCATCAATATTGGCATAAGAATGTAAGTAAATTGGCAGGTGATGTATCGCGTTCAATTTCAAATGGCGCCCGCGGAATAACAATATGGTGTCCACATCGATTGCATATTGATTGTCTATGCTTTATATGCAAGTTTCGCGCCATGCGGATTACTCTGTTCGCGGCTTTTGTGGCATTTTTCGAATTCTTTTATATTAAATGTTCTTGACATTTAACACTTTTCTACGTTTAAGGAATATTTATTTAACTTAAACGTTCTTTTTCAATGTGAAAGAATGTCATTTAAGTAAAAAAACAAATTATTCTATCAACATATATTTTTTTTTAATTCTTAGTTTTTAGGGTTCGTACACACTATCTGTCAGTTATTGTCTATGCTATAAATTTTATAGATTTTTATTGAGAGTTCCAAGACAAAAAGTTTCGGGGGCTGTTTACTATCTTTACAAAATACATATATTTCCGATTTTTTAATTGGTGGAGAGTTTTAGCTTCTAATTCTGTTGGAAATTAGTCTTATATTTTATAAGGGTCTCTGATCTCAAAGTTTTTCTAAGAAATGTTGACTCACTTATTATATTACGATATCAAAAACATCTACAATGTATGTACTGAACTGACCAAAGTAAAAAACTTGGAAAATGGAATTAACGAATGCGGGCTTATTTATATACGTAATAAAATAAATATAGAAATGTGTTTCACAGTTCTTTGAGATATTTTTGAAATAACCAGTTTGTTATAGGAATGACATTTGTTATAATATGGTAATATAACAAATATGTTAAAGGGAATATAGACATCTTTGTGCATAATGGTTGACATATCTCGTGGTTAAAAGCGAAACTCAAAAATCATTGCCAATACATTGTCTATGGATTTTTATTTGAAAATGTCATTAATTATTTAAATTCAATTCTGAGCAACCTCGAAGCATAGGACTTACACAAGAAAAAAAATTGTTAGTTTTTAATTTGAAAAATAATTCCCTTTATAATTAATATCAGACCTTAATAACCAAATACTTAAGTAGCAATTTACCGTAGCAATTTTCTATAGTACTAAAAGAATAATGAGTTTTTATAAAAATACTATAAAAAGAAAAAATATAGAAAGATTAGTTTAAAAACAAGGTGCGCTTTTAGCATTTTTCGTCACCTAGCTGTATATATAAAATAGTGACAGGTGTTTTTAAAACACCTTTTAGTTGAGCTGAATGTTTTTGTTTACTTATTAATACAGTTAGTTCGTTATTTTATTCCCCTAACTGCGATATAATATATTTTTCTGTCGTTTATTGCGTTTTGATAGGTAAAAAGCTTTTAAGCGTTATAAGTTATTATTAACTCTCTAATCCCTTGCGACTTTGTGTAACTGGAAAGGATGAGCGAGTTTAGAACCAACGCTGAGGGTACTAAAGGTGTCTCGTGTGAGGCTGGACCTTGAATTTTTATTAGGAACAAACCCCTTATGGGTCCCGCCGCCAGAAGGGAAGGAGCGGCCGGGCTGAGTGTATGTCGAACTCGCATTGATTTAAACAACATGAGTGCTCCACCATACTGTTGGTGGCGGGGACAGGGTACTGTTGTACACATTGCCCCCATCCCCGCCAGCAGCAACTCTGTATCCCAGAGTGCGCCACCTCTGAGTCGAGGCCTCTCTCAAAGTGGTCCCTCCCTCCGCTAATCAATGCATCGGGAGCACCAGATGCATCGACCGCCTCGGGGACCTTTTCAGATAGGCGTCCGATAAACTGGCTAGACCTCCTATGTAAATTGAATGTTTAAAAGATTGACCGCCGAGTTTCCTGCTGATTCTTCTCGGTAGGAGCAACATACCGAACCAGTTGTAGCTTTATTAATCATATTGATCCTTGACGTTAAAAAAAGAAAGAGTTTATTTGAATAAAGATGATTTCGATTTGATCTCTGTAAATATTCTAACCCAAAATAAAGTGTGTGCCCATTGTAAATATGGAAAAATGGTGTAATTATTTTAAACATACATTTTAAAAATCATTCAAATTTTTTTTTTTTTTTAATTGGACAGGATACGTTAGATTTAAGCTCAATGAAATGCCTAAGTAAATTAAATTATTTCTTAACTTGGGGTAATGTCATATTCAAAGTGAAAATTTACGTGTAACAAACTTTTTTTTATAAAAAAATACAGCATCGTCCGTATAAAATTGTTAAGTTTATATGTCGAAGATGTTTTCAGTACAAATTACCTACTATTGAAGTTAATTGCAGTGGGAACCAATCGCTGGCCAGGCTCGCTTGTTATTATACCTCGGAGTGGCCTGTGGGGCCCGGCTGCGGGCGAGTAATTCAAAATGCAAATATTGTGCACTTATAATACATTTTGTATTCAACAGACAACGATGCAACTTGCTGACTACGCCTCTCGCCGGTTTTACTGGAAAATCATGTAAAAATCGGTCATTTTTATTCTGTGCGCAAACTGTTTATTGGCGGTTCCCATGGCTCTAATTTTCGCGGATCCTTCTAAAATATTCGCTCGGTATATCACCTGGCGGTGTGTCGTGAGACCTGTTACTTTTATCAAAAACATCTTTACAAGAGTTATGATGGATAATATATAGAATTAGGCGTTACTTTGAGGAAATCCATAATACAAAAGTAATAATAAAATTATTTTGCTATAATAATAAATTATTACTTTTGAGTTATAATATAATTATTATGAAATTTTCTAATGTTCCGCAATATTTTAATTTTTTTATATACATCTTTATACAATTAACCGAACAAATCTATACTATTCTATTTTTGTAGATCTATAATTCTCTTGTACATTACTTTAACGCGGCGCACGCGACTAAAGCTTCCAGAAGGCGAGTTTTGTTACAACCGCGCGAAATCTTTAACACAGTTTACATAAAACCGTAATGTACTACTAAACTAAATCTTTGCAGTAACTACGTTACGAACTTAAACCTTGAAGAATTGCACCACTTTTTAATAAAGCCGTACAAAAATCTCTTGAGTAGATTTTGAGAAAATCGATCACACAGACAGACAGCATTCGGGGACTTTGTTTTATAATATGTATATTATTATTATTATTATTATATATAATATTCATTCGTTCATCATCAACCTGCCCTTATTCCACTACAAGTGGAGTCGGCACAACATGTTATAAACATTTTGTCACATTATTTGGCTTCATATTTTACGACCGGCCGCCTGGCTGATGTCAAGTTACCTTAGTCCTATTTTACGACTAGGAATAAGGGTGGTCTATTCTACTCAGCCGGATACCACACGGCGGGCCGACTTACCCTAGTCGCCTTGTACGACACCTCGGTAAGAAATGTGGGTGGTCTATTCTACTCAGCCGGATACCACACCGCTAAATAGAAATTTATTGATTTAAAATATGTCGGCGCGTTATTAACAAAACAGTCTTGTTACTAGTGATGTATCACAACATGCAAAGATATTGATGAGACACTCTCAGACGCATCTATAAAAAGGTGCTTCGTTAGTGCCCTCGCACCCCTATCCGCTTCTAAATATAACCGGGAAACGAACCCGAGACCGCACGTGTCTCCGCAAGACGACAATAAAATCAAAATTTAATTTCAAGTTTCACCGTTACAAGTTAAATTATGAAAACTACGCAAAAACCTCCCGGTCCCGAGCGGCGGATAAAAAATCGATTCAACGTATTCATTCGATCATTGTATCGAAGGTCAATCGAGATATAAAATTAAAAAGTATAAGTGGCGTTCGAACGGGTTCGATTTTATTAAATTTCAAATTTTACTATACGGCCGGCCGGTATTACAATTTCAAATTTGGAACGCGATGCTTCCACTTGTGGTTTCAATGAAACTGGCGGTACTGTATCACAAATGGCCGTCTACTATTTGTAATAACTCGAATAATATTATATTTACTACCTGCGCCATGGACAGGCATATGGATATCTTTGTCTCGAAAGGTTTTCCGCGTAAATTTAACCGTTATTTACTATTATAATGAATCTTCCTCAAGCATTGCGAAATTAGTTATTGTGAGTTAAACATAGACAGATACGCTGTCACGGATTTTTTTTATAGATTCATGAGTCTCCAGTATGTTACTTTAGTGTATCTCTGTTGGCAGGCGATTTTACCACGACACGACCTCTTTATCACTAACTCTTTAATGTTCTCTTAACTTAAACTTTCCTCAAGAATTGAACTATCTTTCAGTAAAATCCGAACAAAAATCAGTTCACTAGATTTTGAGATCGTTCAAATATAGACAGATAACTTTTGGAAGCTTTGGGTGGATGAGGTAATAGATATTTCTTTGTTTTCTCCCTCTTTTTAACTGTTTAATTCCACTTCTGGACTAAGGTCTTTTTGACATCATTTTTTCAGTAAGGGTTTTGAGAATAAGTATAGTAAAATGAAAATACAAAAAACAAAGTTTTAAGTTGCTATCCTTCTGTTTAGCATAGGCCTCCTTACCCTTCCTCTTGTTTTGGAGTGATGTTGAAAATGGACGTAACACCAAACCAATAAACAAGCTAGAACCTGGCGACTGACTATAGTGATATAATAAATCGTGTCAGCTAATAAAAATACCACTAGCCAATGGCCGATGACGGGCGTTATAAATATAATATGGTAAGAACTAACACTACCAATCCGCATAACGAGCTTGGTAATTGTTAGCAAAATCTCCTTTTACAGACTTACTTATTCTTGTCTCCACGGGGAGCCTCCACACAATGCTCGACGACCACAGCACAGTATCTCAACAGGGGTGCCTTAAAATTAACATGACCAAGACGAAAGGTTCCTCTCCACACGGTCAACGTTTAAATCTCTGCACTCGAAATTATATACGAGTATATATACTAGGAACATCGATCCGGCTAAGTAGGTCTAATTTTGAGAAAGAGCTTAGTCCCTACAAGGTTACGTTAGATATTTTCGTCTAAAATACCACAGTGCGTCATGACCAAAGTCTTTAAACCGTGTTGCCAGTGATGATTTATTGATCCAAAACTATAGTGCTGGAAATGACCGTAAATTGAATTGAAAAAATGGAAATACAACTTTGGTAGACGTCCCTAAGGTGGAAAAAACACCTCAAGAAGCCTCCATTTTGATCCAAGCGCCCCATGATCGGTGTGGTTAAGAGATCCCTTGAAGACCCCTTAACCAATGCCCAGCAGTACTAGATATATAATTGTTAAAAAGAGAAAAAATTACTGTTTTTTTTTACTAAATAAATGTAAGGAATAAATCATAAGAGATACTGACTATTGTAAAATAGACTAGATTCGGCCATTTGTGATATTAAGCGGCAGTTTCTTTGAAACCAAAAGTCAGAAACAGCGCGTTCCAAATTTGAAATTGTAATACCGGCTGGCGGCATAGTAGATTTTGAAAAATAATAATGCTTAAATGAGAAGTATGAGAATTGAAAACTCCAATCTTTGTCTACCCTCCAAATAATAACAGCAAGAAAACGTATTAATTGCGAAACAATTAAACATTAAAATATTTAAGAACACGATAATTGCCTTTCCGTGACTGGACAATAACAGCAAATAGAAACAAAGCTAGTCTTGTCTGATGCCTTTATGGTCGCCGATTCGAATCCGGTCGAAAGCTCAATTTGCTCACTCCAATAGTTTTGTTTTAAACAACCGTATCTCCTAAACTATCTCGCGAATAATTCCCTGTAACGCATGCGCCGAACGCGATTTTGTCATCTAGAGAATTACAACTCTAAGTTCACGTACATAAATCTCAAATTCGAATCTACATACATAGAGTTAAACACGTATTATTTTTGCACATTAAATAGGACTCTATTTTAAGAACTTTAAAGTTGTTTCTTGTATGCTTTATAGGTGTGTGTACGTTGTTTTAAGATGCAAAAACTGAAGAATTCAGTCTTAAAGATGACCGCGCGCCGATTTTCGAAATACGAGGAGCGAAATCCGAAAGCCTGCTTTTTTGTACCGCCGATGATAGTTTTTAATTATTGTACCGCTAATTAAGTTTTAAGAGTCCCTACGTGAAGGTCTAGAGGCCTTAAAATAAAAAAAATATTTTGCTTTTGATCCTTCGAGCCGGATAACAATTTTCTATATTCATTGAAACATCAAAACATTATTTTGAAAGTCTCCTTTGGTTTATAATTAATATGAGATTAGTCAACTTAAAAAGTAAACCAACGTGTAACACATACACAAGCACTACACACTTTACCATCACAAGCACGTTTCGTCCAGCAAACGAAGCATCATCAAGATGTAGACACCACGACAAAATCGCAAAGCGACGCTTCACCCAAGCAAGTGGTTAAATACCAATTGGTTCAACCCCCACCATTTTTGAGATATAGTTGGTATACATAGTATTTCTACCCAAAAATACAATATTAGATCATAAGTTTCTTTGTATTAAATATGGCATTAAAAACATAACATAATATTACTTAAAAAGAGTCAATATTAAATAAATTGTAGATGAGAAAATTCTATCACTATGTCTAAAACTAAAATCAAGCCAAAATAGAATATACAATATACTTGTGCACAAAGTTTTTCGTAAAACTCAGCCATATTTAAATGAAGGGCAGATATTTTAATCGTTGGATTGAGTTACCTGTTCTTTTCTTGCCACAGATGAGTTGCCAAGTTATTTTGAGTCAAAAATAAATCTTCTAATTTCCATCGTATAGTTTATTGTATAGTAAGACACTACATTCGAACCCGATAAGAAAATTAAACTCGCACTTTACATTATTGTATTTATTTCCTGTTGATTTCAATTCCTTTTACATCTCTCTTTAGAATCAGTCTGAACTAGATGCTCGTGTAATTTCCACACACCCAAATCCTTTTTTCCGCAAATCTCATCCCCTTTCTTCTCCCAAATTCTTAATACCCTGCTTTTTCTGGATAGCATACCTTATTTCCTCTTTTTTCCTCTTTTTTCCTCTTTTTGACTCTTATTTAATAAGCTTCTCATAAAATTTTCCCCTTTTCAAATTTTCTTCAACATTCTTTATCTAAATGTTCTATTCTATTATGTATGAGCCTACTTTTTAAAAGCTTTTAATTAACTTGCAATGTATGTATGTGAAGGTGGAATCTTACAAGTTAAATATGACCCACTTCCCAGTGTCGATTTGAGGTGAAACTTTACATACTGTTTCAGTCTCGATGATGCAATTTTGTGATAAGCATAATCTGATGCTGCCAGGATTGGCTCCAGACGAGGAAACTCCTCAACGGCAGGGATATGATTTTTTTTAAGATTTTTAATTTAACTTATCTATTTTAGTTTTCTTGATGGCAAAGCTCAAATTGATTGTGGAATTTTATTATAGAATCTTATACCAATTTTTTAATTTCACATCTTACCATAAGAGTATTTTACTTTAATATGCAGAACCAAACAACTTAAGGAATGATACTCCAAAATTTTATGACTTGTTCGCAAGCTGTCGTCTTACAAAAACATGCGGAGATGTCTCGTCGGGTGTTTGAATTTGGCGACTTTTTGGACATTCGCATTAAGATGCATTCTATGTAAGTACTATATGTTCCGTGAGACACGTACCCTCTATTTGTTTGGCATGAACTTAAATGTCAACTAGTGCCTGACATATGTTCTCCATGACTTGAAAACTCTAATTAAGCCACGGCTATATTGATTAAAAGTTTTGATAGCCCAGCGGAGTCAAGCGTTTAAACAAGGAGCCAAGGGTTCAAACTCCGGGTAAGGCGCCAATGAGTTTTTCTGGTAAAAACTTATATTGATAATTGCAATTTATCACACACTTTTTCGGTAAAGGAAACATTGTGAGGAAACATGCATATCTCAAAAGACTTCTGGGGATCTGTGTAAACCTACCAATCCGTATTGGAGCAATGTGCCAATATGCATTTTAGTATCGTTTTTCGGTCTGGACTTGGCCAAATCAAAGCTTACTTGTATAGAGTTTATTTTGATTTTATTTTATTACTTTTGTACCTAGTTAATGTTAGACTGATGCGCTGGTAACAACCCGGTATAAAGAGAAAAGTCTCTAATGGCAATCACCTAAAATTCTATCACGGCTCGTTAAATTTATAACCCGTTGCGTAACGGCCGCTACCAGGGCGTAAGGATAGCTTGGAGCTAATGAACGTATCGGTTTCGGAGTCGCGTTACTTCTCGTTAGCGAGAGCCTTCCGCTTATTGTTTTCGGTCCTTAGATTGTTATTAAGAGACTGTGGCGAAACGATTTATTTATATCATCCATACTAATTTTATATGTCTGCTTCTCTGTATGTCTCTTGAGCTTTCAAGGAACAATAAGGCTAAATTATAAGAACCATAAAAACCATATGTTGTATGATGAAATCTCGGGTGCCATTATTTGATTTTGTATTCGATTGATAATGTATATTTTTTTCTATGTGCCGTATGATATCCGGCTGAGTAGAATAGACCATCCTCATTTCTTTCCGAGGTGTCGTAAAAGGCGATTAAAGTAAGATGACGTCAGGCAGGTGGCCAGTCGTAATATAGCTAGTCAAATCACATCACAAAATGGTTTAAACATGTTGTGCCGACTCAACTAAAAGTGGAATAAAGACAGGAGAATGAGTATTCGTTTTCTTTTTGTTTTTTGCTTGAAGAATCGGATATAACTTGAAAAATATTTTTCTTAACAATAAATCGTTAAAATTAAATCAGTGCGTTCATAGTGGGTCATAATTAAGTTCTAACAAGTCATATACAAATAGAAAACACAGGTGAAAATAATATAATGTGCAAAAAATGGAAATTGCAAACGCAAATACAAGTGTTCATAATTAAACGATACAGCAATCGGCGGCCGTTTCGATGAATGAACAGTGGGTGATTGGTGGCGTTCGTCAATTTGTCAAGGCACCACCACCCCGTCAGTCGTCGAGACAGTCCAGGAATGATGCGATGACGGCGCGAGATGAATGCAACTGGCTATTAGGAGCGGTGCCAACGGGCCCAGTGATTCACGGCGGGTGAACGAACCAATTGTTTTGATGCGGGCAATAGTTCCGATTGGATAATTTGGCTCTTCAGACCTTATGCTGGTCTATGAGAATAGAAACGCAGGGATGGTGAAACAGTGGCGCGGAACAATCAAGTCAAATCAAAGTAATCAAATTCGAAATGTTTTTTTTATTTACGTAAATTTTTAAATAAGTGCTTTGGATCGTCTATAATCGTCAGTAAATAAGTGCTCTACTGCTGGTTCGGAAAGCTGTTTCTACCGAGAAGACCCAGAAAGAAACTCGGTGGTTGCTCTTTTCAAAATAATACTTATAACTAGTTATATTAAGTCATTACTATCTGGTACAGGGTCGACCAGTAGCAATATCCACGAAATCTTAACGTCTTAATTATCCTCAACAGTATAGTAGGCTTTATATCAGCCTCTCTTCAACAGTTTTTTTAAACTGCTGTAATGGCAAAGCTAAAATGTTTGTGATTAGTGGATTCATTTAACGATATTTTCGGTATCACCCTGTATAAACACTATTAATGATTATGCAAATGATGATGAATGCTTGAATTAAATGTGTAGGTAATCTTGATCCCATATTGTCTCATACTCTTCTTTCTATCTCTTCTTCTTAAGAGATTTTCTTAGTGACGACAATGTTGATGTCTTGATTGTTGACTATGTTCCGCCAACTGGTCCAATTCTACGTGTATAGCACAGTAGAAGGGGGAGTTGAGAACCTCTTTTATCTGGTCTGCCAGACTTCTCTTTTTGTCGATACCACCTGTAAATAGAAGTTTCTTTATGCTATGTGACCACAGTCCAAAAGTTAGCCGTAGACAAACAGTAATTAGATGAATATCGATGCAACGATGGTTAGTATAGAAACGATGCAATGCAAAGCATTCAAATCTAGAACAACATCACAGAACATCGACTCGCTTTCGATATACTTTTATGGTTCATGTCTCGGCTACAGAATGAAATATGGAAACTATGAGTATATGTACAACGTGAACTTCGAAATGAATATAGAAGTTTGTGTCTCTCCCCACCTCAGAAAGCCGCGACAGAACTCTTTTGCAATTGAATTTGCGACGATGAATTTTAGCATCACACCCCTTATCACTGACACTAGAAACTAGGTAGATAAAGTGGTTCACCAATTTCAATTGTATAGTGACTTTAAGATCTATTTTATATGAACGTTGCACTCATATTTCATCATGTTAGATCATTGGGATTAAGCAATTTACTCAAAAGAATGGTGTTTGCTCCAGATAGTACTATGACGGACAAAGTATGTCCTCTAAATGAATATTTGACACTGATATAGACCCTGGTTAGAGCGACTATACTTGGTTTCCGTGTAACGGGCTCATTATATGAATGGTACCTTGTCCCTTGCGAAACGTATCCTCTGGCAACCGCCAGGTCCCGATGACATCGTCAATTATTTGGCAAGCGTGCGCCGCATTCTGGGTCACGATGATCAAGATCATCAGACGAGACGCAATCCCGCACTCTATTACAATTATATACGGTCTAAATTCAATTGGTCGGATTTGAGAGAAAATTGGAGTGCAAGATTCGATAAACAAAACAGATATCGACTCAGTGGTTTGTTTTGTTCATATATTTTCGGATGTTTAAAAAAAATGTATATTTTTTTAATGGAAATGTTTTATTTTATCCCAATAAATCAGAAGAACGGGGTTTGTGAACTGATTTACTTACGTATATCCTTTTGCCATAATAATCATCCTTCTGCCCTTATCTCACTTTAAGTGGGGTCGGCAAATCATGTTATAAACATGCTGTCATATGATTTGGCTGCGATTTTATGACCGGCCGCCTGCCTGACGCTAACTTACCTTCGTCGTACTTTACGACACCTCGGTAAGAAATGAGGTTGGTCGGTCAGCCATTGTATATCCTTGTCTTAAGCTGCCCAATATATCACCGGTATGATAAATTTCGTTTCCAGCTAAGTCTAGTTCTTTATAGATCAACTGCTGCCTCGCCTCCAAAATCCATCACATCATAGCTTCATATTTCTCCTGCCATTATCCCACTCTAAGTGTTTTGGCACAACATGTTTTTCTTATACACTCTCTCCTATCATTCGTCAATTCTGGCATTACTCCTTTTATAGCTATGTCATACTTCACCCAATCTAAACATCTCTCTTAAAGACCTATGACCTAGTCAAATATCCATCCACATTTATATTTACCACTCATTGGTCACATTATTTTTATCCCTCATCATTACATGTCTTCACCTTCCAATCTTGCATCTTTGGTCTCTTCTATAATGGGCGAAACTTTCAGACTTCACGGGTTGAATCGTAGCGTGGTTATAAAACAATTTGTACTCTGGACTAAGTATTATCAGACGTTAATAATTCTATCAAACACAGAGCTTAATGGATTTGTTATAATATAATGTTTCCTTGACAGGCGAATGCCTCATTGAGGTCTAAGATATATGAGAGTAGCTTCGACCCACCACGATGATCCAGTATGGGTTGGTAGATTTTTTAAATTTGATTTTTCGAAATGTTCAAAAATAACAGAAGAGGAAATGTTCTAAATAAAGAGAAATCCACTTATTAGATATTTTTACTTTATAGTTAAAAAATTAACTGTCGATCCATATTAGGCAATTAAAAAGAAGTAAGAAATGTGGGTCTAGATCCCAGTTAAAACTTGTTCTGGAATCTTAAACCTTGATTAGGGTTCTTAACGCAACAAATCTAGAATTATTCATGAACTGAACCAATATCTGAAGACTAATCATGTACAAAAGGCAAATTATCTAATAATTTATCAATAATCGTTTATAATTAATAATCTCTTGAATTTCATCGATACGTATCTGATATATATAAGGAATGTGTATTTATTATCTAAACAATATAATTTTATTATAATTACAAATCTAATTTAACAAAGTTAATAGTAAATTCCAATCTCGTCTCACTTACTGCACTTTACGCACTCTAGAAGAATGCCTAATGACCAAAAAGTGTAATCGAATATCAAAGGAAAATCGATATTCCGAAATCGAGAAGTGGAATCGATATTCCTGATCTCATCAGTATGACGCCGGCCGTGTTCGCTTGATTTACGGACGCTCGTTACAAGTACCATAATGAGTTGCGCCTGCGCTTCGATTATGAGCGGGCATTTTTAAATTAAGAACTCGTCGATTTGTACTGCCCGTTAGTTGCGAAAGGTTAGGTTATTAACGATATTTTGGAGAATTCTATTTTTGAATTTTAAAACTTTTTGATAATTAGTTTTTTTTTCGTGCAGAAATATGCATCCTCCTGTCCTTATCCCACTCTAGGTGGGGTCGCCACAACATGTTATAAACATGTTGTCACATGATTCGGGTAGGTTTTTTACAACCGGCCGCCTGATTGACGTCAACTTACCTTTGTCGCCTTTTGCAACACCTCGGTAAGAAAGGGGGCGGTCTATTTTATTCAGTCGGATACCATACAGCGGGTCAACTTAACTTACTCGTTTTTTACGACACCTTGATAAGAAAGAGGGTGGTCTATTATATTCAGTCGAATATCACAAGGTGATTATTTCGTAATACATATTTTTTAATCGTCGAATTGGGTTGCTTTAATATTTACCTTTATTCCTTTTTTCTGTTCTTTTGTTTTATCGTTTTTAATATTGTTTCAGGTAAGATAATTTTTATTTTTATTTTATTTCTGAATTGGTAAGAATTATTTGTATCTTTTTTAAAAATTTTATTATTTGAATACATAGTATGAGATTGTATGGAAATATCTTTCAAAATTATATATATCCTCCTGCCCTTATTCAACTTTAAATGGGGTCGGCACACATGTTATAAACATATTGTAACATGATTTGGCTGCGTTTTTACGACCGGCCACCTGCCTGACGTCAACTTACCTTAGTCGCCTTTTACGACACCTCGGTAAGAAATGAGGGTGGTACTATTCTATTCCGCCGGTACTCTATTCTATTATTTGAATACATAGTATGAGATGGTATGGAAATATCTTTCAAAATTGTTAGAAAATACAAAAGTAATAATAAAATTATTTTGCTATAATCCGCGATGAAGTAAAATAGAAAATATATATAATGCTTTATATATAATGCACGACCACGCTTTGCGATTTTGGTCGTGGAGTCTATCTCCTGATGATGCTTCGGTTGCGGGGCGAAACGATTGTTGAGTTTGTGATAGTGAACGTATATAGTGCTTGTGTATTGTGGTGGCGGTGGTGGAGGTTTGTGCATGTCTTTTTACGAATCCTGCATGTATCAGGTATGATTACTGATTGTCCACTCCACATTTAGCATTATATATATTATTTATTTTAGTTCATCGCGGATTATAGCAAAATAATTTTATTATTACTTTTGTATTATGGATCTCCGTTAAGTAACGCCTAATTCTATAAATTATTTGTTAGAAAATAATAAGCAACTGCTTATGGATTACGTAAAAAGTCATTGCACGGCTCCAAGTCCCTCGGGGAGCTATTTCTGGTGCCCTCTAGCTCAAAAATGTTTCCCTCATCTGCTACTAAGTGGTGTATTTATAGAAATAGACGTGCGCATTGATTTCTATTTAGTTTTATCTCCATTTAAACTTATCCGTGTGTTTTTGTACGCGGCAGATGATTCTAATTATGTAGTTGAATTTGATACTTTCTTTGGTTTACTGTAGAACCCAGGCTTTATTAACTCGAAAGCGTACGACACAGACTGACAGAGAGACACTTTCACATTTATAATATACAAACTGTGCTTAGCGGCTTCGCCCGCGTAAAAATTGGCGTGTTACAAAGTTTTTCCCGCGTATATCCCTTTATTTTACTGGGGCATAAATTTAACCTAAAATATCTTTTATAGTATTTATTGAATTCATATGGTGTAAACAACAATGGTGTAGACAATTTTGACCTATATTAAATGGCGATGCTAACAACGGTTTGAAGACAATGGATTAATAGTGAACAGAAGAAAACAGTCTTGAAAATAATGTCATATTTAACATCAAAGTAGTTATTGTGAGTTAGCTATAAGAGCTAGACACATGCAATCCTGGACTTTTTTGTGGTATTTTTGTAGATCTACAATTCTCTAGTACATTACTTTAGTGTATCTCTGTTGGTATACGCGGCGCACGGGACTAAAGCATCCAGCATTTCCCGGCGATTTTTTTTAACAATTGCGCGTTCTCTTCAAAACAATTTAAAAACTTAAATTTTGTTAACCTAAAAATTCTGCGAGAATTGCACTCCCTTTAAGTAAAAACAGTACAAAAATCGGTCGAGTAGATTTTGAGAAAATCCATCATATACAGACAGACAGCTTTTGGGGAGTATTTTATATACTAAGTATAGATGGATACAAATTCAATATAAAGCATATATATAAATAAAAATTTAAAATATTCTTTATTCAAGTAAACTTGTAAACAAGTGCTTTTGAATCGTCAACTCTACTTCTGGTACGAAAAACTGTTCTTACCGAGAAGAGCCAGCACAAAACTCGGCGGTTACTCTTTTCAAAATATTATTCTTATTACTTACATTTAGCCATTAATGTTAGAACAATATTTTATTCCATGTGTAATACATTAATAGTCTTAAAAGGAATCGGATAAATAATTTATAGAATTAGGCGTTACTTTGCGGAGGTCCATAATACAAAAGTAATGAGAATATTATTTTGCTATAATCCAAAATCGCAAATTGACTTTGCGATTTTGTCGTGGAGTCTATCTCCTGACGATGCTTCGGTTACGGGGCGAAACAATTGTTGAGATTGTGGTGGTGAATGTGTGCAGTGCTTGTGTATTGTTGTGCCATCGTTTCGGGTAGTGCATGAGTTCTTACAAATTCTGCATGTATCAGGTATGAGAGCGAATAGTACACTCTACATTTAGCATTACATATATTTTCTTTTATCGCGGATTATAGCAAAATAATATTCTCATTACTTTTGGAATCGGATAAATTATGTCATAAACATTGCTGCAATGTATACAAGTGAATATACAAAATAATAACCACTATATTTTTGAACAATCAAACGCATTTGTTAGCAAACGAGTTTATCTATGCTATGTAAAAAAAAATGAACGCACTCGTAATATTATTCTGTAACGCGTTTTTAAGTTAATCGTTATCTATGAACGCATTTAAATTTAAAACGATAAGATCGAACAAAAGAATGGAATCTAAACTAATAACGTTACTAAATAATAAAACATATCTGTATTTACAGTATATTTTAGCGCGGAGATATTAGAAAATGCTTTTAAAGAAATAATTGGAACGATTTCAAGTTTCCTCGCCTGCGTTTGACGTAGACTAAATATATTACTACACTTATAGCCAATCGCCTTAGGGTTACGTACACGTTTTAAAAAAATACACATTTGTCTATTGTTTTAAAGGAAATCATAGAACATAAATTGAAAAGTAAAAACTGCTTGATTTTTTATTTCGAACTATATTATAGAAGGATTCATATGAAAGAATTTTTTGTATTTTTTTTATTGTTCAAGCGTTTATTTGCGGAGTAATGAAACATTTTGTTATAACTCGAGACAAATAAAATATATGTAATGCTAAATGTAGAGTGTACTATCCGTTGTGATACCTTATACATGCATGGATTCGTAAAAACTCATGCACTAACAACCACCAAGACACAACAATATATAAGCACTGCACACATTCACTATCGCAATCTCAATAATCGTTTCGTCCGCTAACTAAAGCATCATCAGACTCCACGAAAAAAATGCAAAGCGGCGCATCGCCCATGTAATCAGAGGTGTGTAAAATTTTGGCACAAATGTGCTAATTTGGAAAAAAGGGTCGTCAGATATTTTATGACCATTATGGTAAAAAAAATGGTTATCGTTATTAATTGTCTTTAAATCTAATTTTATCTATGGATTTAAATTCTATGGATTTTGCCTTTGAGTTTTGAAATATTGAAGTTTTTAGTTATTCAATGTACATATAGTTTCTATCGTCACGATTAGTTTCCATCCAGCGGTTCTCATAACGTAAATTCATTAAGGGAGCACCATTAATTACATTTCCCATCCAATGCAATGCCATTACTCTCGTTCCAAACCAAAACAAACAAATCCTGCAATTATTGTAACTTTACAACGTTATCTTTGCAGCTGATTCATACGATATTAGCCTTTACTACTGTATTTTTAAGGGTAATATCGTCTGCAACAGTTTTGAGGGATCCATCTCCTTGCTCTATAACAGCATCTTCAGCAGTTTTTTGATTTGCAAACATAGCCTTTATGTCTTTAGCAATAAGTTTATCACAGTTACTGTTATTCAGGAATTCCTGAATCCCCATTGGTGTCCCCGAAATTCTCAAGATATTGAAAGATTAGCTGTGGATGCAGGATGTCCCCATAAATAATACATCGGAGGGGCGCCGTGATGGATTGTCTGTCTGTCTATCCGCATTCTATTAGTCAGGAATTCTTAAAGGGTGGATCTTGGGGTGCTTACTGTTATTAGAAATAACCAATGTTGGTTTAGAAATTGATACACTCTCCATTCATTTGTAAGCTCGTATGCCAATGAAGCTTATTTACGCTTTTTACAAATAATTACGTCACGTGGTTTCAAAGTTTGCAAAATTATTTAAAATTACTTATCTTCATTGTCATACTCCTGACTTTATCCCACTCTAAGTAGGGTCGGCACGACACCGGCTGCCCGCCTGACGTTAACGTACCTTAGTCATATTTTACGACACCTCGGTACGAAAGGTGGCCTATTCTACACAACCGAATACCACACGGTGGGTCAACTAACCTTAGTCGTTTTATAGGACACCTCGGGCAGAAATGAGGGTAGTCTATTCTACTCAAGCGGATAATACACGGCGGGCTAAAATTAATTATGTTATAAGTGCGATAATCTGTCTGCGCGATAAGCTATGATAGCCCAGCCGTGAGACCGCGCGACTCTTGAGAGACAATCTTGGGCTCAAACTCCTGGTTTTCTGTAGCTTATGTGTCTAATTGATAATTGAAATTTATCACACACTTTTCGCAAAAGTAAAACATCAAATTCAAATTCAAAATATTATTTATTCAAATAAACTTGTAAACAAGTGCTTTTGAATCGTCAACTCTACTGCTGGTTCGGAAAGCTGTTCCTACCGAGAAGAGCCAGCAAGAAACTCGGCGGTTGCTCTTTTAAAAATATAATTCTCAATATTATTTACATTAAGTCGTTACTGTCTTGTAAAGATTCAAAGAGAGCTATATCCACACATTCTTATCTTCTAAATAATCTTCAAGAGTATAGTAGGCTTTCTGTATCAGCCTCTTTTTAACAGTGTTTTTAAACTGATCGTGAGGAAACCTGCATGAAGCTAGAGAGTTCTAGGGATATGTGTAACCTACCAATCAGCATTAGAGCAGCGTGGTAAGTCTTAGCTCTAATCCTCCAAAAACGGAGAGAGGAGGCCTATGCCCAACAGTGGGATAGTAACGGGCCGTTTCATTTCCTTAGGTATTTCTTCATTAATTTCTTTTATTTGAGTACGTGGTGGAAAAAACTCCGCATGACAATTTCGAATAAAACTTTCATTTTCACTAGATCCGATCCGATTTTCATTGCGTGATACCTCATCATTAGTACTACAGCTAGTTATGGATGAAAACTATGAATTTTTATTACGATCCACATAAGCAATTGTCACTTTTATTGTTATCGTGTCAAGAGCGACAATGGCATATCACAGTTACAGTTCATCACGCTGATAAAATCTTGAACGTCGATAGAAAAATTAATGGGCCTAAGTTTGTACCGTGAAATATAACGATAATGTACATTGGGAAAGTAAAATCTCTGGTGTGATTGTGCGTTACTTGAATAGTCTGAGTTCGATTCTTGGTTGGAACAATTAAAGATTATAGAATAATAAAGAAGATAATAGAATTAGGTGATTTTTTCGGAGATCCATAATAATCCTGTTTATAAAATTCTCGTATCACAATGTTAGTTACCATACTCCTACAAAACGGCTTGATCGATTGTTATGATATTTTATATACATATTCAGTAGATTTGAGAAATATTACTATCTATTTTTTTGGTCAATTTTTTAATTTTTTTATAATGTAGACTAGAAATTACCTAAAAATAATTTATATGGCAAAATATCGTTCGTTCGGATCAGCTATATGTATATAATGAAAAATGATTTTCCTATAACGAAAACGAAGTCTCATCTACATTTAGCATTACATATTATAATATATTATTATATTCATTTTTTTAAATCGTTATGTTAGCCACCGTAAGCGATATCATAGCCCAGCGATGATTCTATACGAATCTTTCGAGAGGGTTACGAGTTCGAACCTTGCCCAGACCAATTTTATAACTCAACTAACCTATTTTAAGTTACTGCTACTAACTAAACTAACACTACATAATAATCTATAACATTAAGGCACTGGCTCCGGAAATAAAGTTAAATCTAGTTTAGGAGTCAGGGTTACAATAAGTTATGTAAACACTGTTTATATAAATAAAGATTATTATTATTAAAATGAGTTTTTATAATAAAACTTATGTGTCTAATTGATAATTATCCGCCGTGTGGTACCCGGCTGAGTAGAATAGACCAACCTCATTTCTTACCGAAGTGTCGTAAAGGGCGACTAAGGTAAGTTGACCCACCGTGTCGTATCCGGTTTAGTAGATTGACGACCTTCTTTCTTACGGAGGTGTCGTAAAATACGACAGAGGTAAGTTGACGTCAGGCAGGCGGCCGATCGTAAAAACGCAGCCAAATCATGTGACAGCATGTTTGTAGCATGTTGTGCCGACCCCACTTAGAGTGGGATAAGGGCAGGAGGATGATTTGTCTAATTGATAATTACCTGTTGATGTTGAAGATTTCCCTCGTCTTGCATTGCATCAATTGCATTGCATGCATAAACATGCATTGTCATCGGGACTGGGCAACTATGTAAAATTGGGTCAAATTTAACTTCCAAGAATCCTTTACATATATAAATAAAAGGTTTTAATAAACGATGCGAATTTCAAAGCCCTTTGATAAGCTATAAATTTAAGATAGTGTTACACTTGTCGCTTTCAAATTGGCATTGATATAGGCCGTAAATCATCCGATCATAAACCGACAAGCATCGCAGCAATAAAACTTGAGACCACACGTGAACTATTTCGTATGTTTATTGATAAGGTATTTTGTAAGAATATGACCGATAAGAGTTTGGGGATTCGCATAACAAATATTAATTTAAGGATCGTTATCATTCTCCTGACTTCATCCCACTCTCACAAAGTGGGATTGGCACGATATGTTTTTCATTATATGGCTTATTATTTTAGCCTGACGTCAACTTACCTTAGTCGCGTTTTACGACCTCGAGAAGGATTCAGGGTGGCCTATTCTACTCAGCCGGAAAACACACGGTTTGTGAACTTGCCTTAGTCGCCTGATACAACACTTTGGTAAGAAATGAAAGTGATGTATTCTACTCAGCCGGATCCCACACAACGGGTCAACTAACCTTAGTCGCATTTTATAACACCTTGGTAAGAATGAGGGTGGTCTATCCTATTCGGCTGGAGAACATACGACGGATCAATTTCTCTGACTCTTACGCTCTTACGCTTTTTATGACAGCTCAGTAAGAAATGAGGGTGGTCTATTTTATTCAGCCAGATACCACACAACGGGTCAACTTAACTTACTCGCGTTTTACGAAACCTCGGTACGAAATGAGGGTGTTCTATTCTACTCAGCCGGATATCTCACGGCGTGTTAACTTAGCTTAGTTAATCTTTTGAAAAATTACCGAATAAGGTACTTAATAGTATTAAATACTCTACAAATTATTTAATTTAATGTAGTCTTAATTATATTTTACATTACACATACGTATATTTTTTAAATAACAAAAAAAAAATGCCTTTAGAGAATATACGTTAACTCAAAATGGGAAATAAATAATTTATAAAGCACTATAAATAAATAAAAAGTAGCCCGGAATAGGTAATTTATCCAAAAACATATTTTTCCTCATTCTGTAAAAGTTACAAAAGACCGGATATCGTCCGCCAAACATCACCTGTTTATTGTAGATTGATCTGTGTCCGTTCAAATAAAAAACTTTACTAACTTCTTGACATCTGGGACCGTTCTACGGATGTCAGGAATTTATATTTGCTTCTTTAGTATCTTTTTATTTCTTCATGTACCGTTCAAACTTACTTTTCCTGTGATGTTTTTGAAATATTGTATACTAGCTTTTACCCGCGACTTCGTTGCATGGACTGTTGTCGTGTGATAGGTCGATAATAATATAGTAATAGATGGCGCTTTCCTATTCCTGTTCAATTAACAGGATTTCTATAGCCTATATTCCATAGAAAGAATTGTACCAAATTTCAAGGTAAAGGTAAGTTGACCCGCAGTGTGGTATCCAACTGAGTTGAATCCAACTGAGAACCCTCTATCTTACCGAGGTGTCGCAAAAGACGACTAAGGTCAGTTGACGTCAAGCACTTACCCTGCCCTTATCCCACTGTGAGTGGGGTCGGCACAACACGTTATAAATATGTCAAATGATTTGGCTACGTATTTTACGGCCGCCTGTCTGACGTCAACTGAACTTAGTCGCTTCTTACGATATCTCGGTAAGAAAGAGGGTGGCCTATTCTACTTAGCCGAATACCACACGGTGGGTTGACTTACCTTAATCGCCTTTTACAACACCTCGATAAGAAATGTGGGTGGTTTATTCTACTCAGACGGATACCACATTTTTAATTAACTAAATCAAATATAAAATCAGTGTATATCGCCTCAGCCTTGAATCTTGAATCAAAACCTTTTCTGTATTGAACATCATTTTTACTACAATACGACCATAAATATGGTATCGGAATAACAGCAAAACTTCTGATCACGTTAAAAAAGTATAAAGACACCCCCCACCCCACCTCAAAGTGCACATTAAGCGCAAATTGATGTACCCATTGGCGTTAAGAGCGCGCGTAAGTTCCTTTGTTTATGGAAGATAAATATTTTGAGGAAGTTGCCAACAGACAAGGTTACTTTGCCGTTCTATTTCGCACCGACGTGCTTATCGCGGCTATGGATATGTTCGCTCTGAAGACTCGCCCCTTTGTCCAAGTTTGACACGTGCTAAGTTATAAGCGATAGCGGTTTTGTCATCAAGGATTGTGCGGGCAGTGGCAGTGGTTGGAAGCAGAAAGCCCAGGATTTGGCTAAGTGGCGAATAATTGGAGAGGCCTATGTCCAGCAGTGGACTAAAGTGGGCTGATAATGATGATGATGATCAAGGATTACTTTGTTATCCTTCTTAAAATTCTTTTTTCAACCATCTTTATTGCTAGATTAAAAAAGCGATTTTCACATCACACCTTTCTTTACAGCATCCACCGGTTCGTCTTGAACTTGTCAAGATCGTTACTCCACTACTAGTCACATATCAGAATAATTTGGTTGTCTTTAAATAATTTATAGAATTAGGCGTTACTTTGCGGAGATCCATAATACAAAAGTAATAATAGAATTATTTTGCTATAATCCGCGAAGAAGTAAAATAGGAAATATATATAATGCTAAATGTAAGTGGACAATCGGTTATCATACCTGATACATGCAGGATTCGTAAAAACACATGCACACACCTCCACCACCGCCACCACAATACACAAGCACTATATACGTTCACTATCACAAACTCAACAATCGTTTCGCCCCGCAACCGAAGCATCGTCAGGAGATAGACTCCACGACCGAAATCGCAAAGCGAAGCAATACCCAAATAAGTTTAGTTATATACTAATCGGTTCAACCCCACCCTTTATTTTATTTTGCCTGCAAACAAGTGTAACAAGCTTGAACTAGAAACATTTATTTGCTCGTTAATGAGGGTGCCATTGTTATGTTTAATAATCTCAAGGTTTTCCAATAGGCTCAGCTTAAGGCCTTTATTAGAACACGTGTGCAATACTTCGAAACTATGGTCATTAGGAACTTTATGACCGCTTTCTATCAGATGTTTAGCGAAATTTGAATTTTGTGGTTTGTTATTCCTGAACGCGGCCATATGTTCTTTAAAACGAGTTTCAAAATTACGACCAGTCTGACCCACATATGTATCATTGCATTCAGGACATTTTATTTTATAAACACCACACTTTTTCGCGCTTGGTAATTTATCTTTATTATTGCACAGAATCTTTTTTAAAGAGTTATTACTTTTAAAACCTATTTTTATATTTGATTTGGATTTAAATATAGCTGAAATTCGTTCTGACAATGCTCCAAAATAGGTCAGACTGGCTTTGCACTTATTATCTTTGTACTGTGGCACCGCGTACAAGTGTTTTGCCAATTGCAACTTCTGTTTATTTTTTAATATGTTATGTACTACTTGCTTATCATAGCCATTAGAATGCGCCATCTGGCTGATTATTTGAAGCTCTTTGTTAAAATTCTTCTCGCAAAGAGGGACTGATAAAAGTCTATGTATATGACTGTGAAAGGCGGCAAGTTTGTGTTGCCAGGGGTGAAAAGAAGAAGCAGGTATGATCGTATCCGTGTAGGTTGGTTTGCGAAAGATCTCAAACATATGTTCATTATTGGACCGTGTAATGGTAAGGTCAAGAAAATTTAGCGAGTTATTCTGCTCTGATTCTAATTTGAAACTAATTTTGGGATGTTTGGAATTGATATTATTAATGAAAATATCAAGTTGTCTATCCGTACCCGTCCAGCATATAATTATGTCATCTACATATCTATAATAGTAAAGGATGTTTTTATTTTGGACAATGTTTTGATTTTCAAAGTGGTCCATGAAAATTTCAGCCATAAGTGGACTTAAAGGGGAGCCCATAGCTAAACCATCCTTTTGATGAAAGTAATGGTCATTGAATCGAAAATAATTTTGTTCCATACATAATTCTGTTAATTCTATTATTTCTGAAATCTCTCCAGGGTGTAAACATTTTTTCTCGAGTAATGTGGTCAAAATGTTTAATGTTTCCTTGTATGGAACATTCGTGAATAAACTATCAACATCAAGTGATATTAATTTACATTTATTTGGTAATTTTATATGTTTAATTTTGTCGACCAGCTGGAGACTGTTTTTAAGGGCATGTATTGGCTGAAAGGATGTTTTAGACGGTATGATTGAATTTAAATATTTAGCTAGTTTATATGCTGGGGCGCCTATGTATGAGACAACTGGACGTATGGGGGTATTATTTTTGTGGATTTTTGGCAAACCATACAACATCGGAGAGCGAGGATTCATCTCAGTGACCCTCAGTTTAGATGAGTTGGTGGGAAGTATATACTGAGTATTATTTACAATTTCTTTAAAAGACTGTGCAAAGTTTTTGGTAGGATCTGAGGGTAACTTGACGAATTCTTCACCATGGATAACATCATTAACTTTTTCCAAATAAATGTCGCGTTTTAAAATGACTACGGTATTTCCTTTGTCGGCTTTAGAAATGACAAGGTTATTATTCGATAAAGTTTTTTGAAGAGACTTAAGAGTTTTAGATTCAGCATTAAAAGAGGGTAAGATGGGGGTTGATTTGATTTCTTGCGCGACTAAATTCCTAACGATGTTATCCTCTTTGTTTACGATCACTGCTAGTTCGGCATCGATAGCTAGGGTTTCTAATGATTTATCACAGATGTTGTGGGGAATATTATATTTTAAGCCTTTCTCTAAAAGTGTCATTTCAATGGCTGGGATGGTAACATCTGAGAGGTTCTTTACTCGGGGATAAAACGAATGTGGGGTAGTATTGACTAAAGAGGTAGATGTTTTATTATTATTGTCTGGGATATTACTTATTAAAGATTTTAACTTCTTACTTTGTGTAAGGTATTTTTTATGAACTTCTACGGAGGCAAAGTCCCTAGCTTTCATGTCTAATAAATCGAATTCAACATTGTGAAGTTTAAAAGAAAGTTCGGAATGAAGTATTTTAAGGTGGAGCTTCAAATTATCTCGAATAGTAAACCAATGGCGGGATTCTTCATTAAGCCAAGTAGTTTGAGCTTTTCTAACAGCAATTTCCGACGATTTGCTGTGAGTATTACATTTTATTTTAATATAGTTAGGTGTTACGTTCAAATGCTTACATTGTTGGTTGAACCAAATATTTTGGACTGCAACGCGATGTAATTTGGTTAATTTAATGTAGAGTTTAGCCTGTACGGTCAAGCTCACCGTCTTTAAATAATTTATAGAATTAGGCGTTACTTTGCGGAGATCCATAATACAAAAGTAATAATAGAATTATTTTGCTATAATCCGCGAAGAAGTAAAATAGGAAATATATATAATGCTAAATGTAAGTGGACAATCGGTTATCATACCTGATACATGCAGGATTCGTAAAAACACATGCACACACCTCCACCACCGCCACCACAATACACAAGCACTATATACGTTCACTATCACAAACTCAACAATCGTTTCGCCCCGCAATATCAAATATAAAAATAGGTTTTAAAAGTAATAACTCTTTAAAAAAGATTCTGTGCAATAATAAAGATAAATTACCAAGCGCGAAAAAGTGTGGTGTTTATAAAATAAAATGTCCTGAATGCAATGATACATATGTGGGTCAGACTGGTCGTAATTTTGAAACTCGTTTTAAAGAACATATGGCCGCGTTCAGGAATAACAAACCACAAAATTCAAATTTCGCTAAACATCTGATAGAAAGCGGTCATAAAGTTCCTAATGACCATAGTTTCGAAGTATTGCACACGTGTTCTAATAAAGGCCTTAAGCTGAGCCTATTGGAAAACCTTGAGATTATTAAACATAACAATGGCACCCTCATTAACGAGCAAATAAATGTTTCTAGTTCAAGCTTGTTACACTTGTTTGCAGGCAAAATAAAATAAAGGGTGGGGTTGAACCGATTAGTATATAACTAAACTTATTTGGGTATTGCTTCGCTTTGCGATTTCGGTCGTGGAGTCTATCTCCTGACGATGCTTCGGTTGCGGGGCGAAACGATTGTTGAGTTTGTGATAGTGAACGTATATAGTGCTTGTGTATTGTGGTGGCGGTGGTGGAGGTGTGTGCATGTGTTTTTACGAATCCTGCATGTATCAGGTATGATAACCGATTGTCCACTTACATTTAGCATTATATATATTTCCTATTTTACTTCTTCGCGGATTATAGCAAAATAATTCTATTATTACTTTTGTATTATGGATCTCCGCAAAGTAACGCCTAATTCTATAAATTATTTAAAGACGGTGAGCTTGACCGTACAGGCTAAACTCTACATTAAATTAACCAAATTACATCGCGTTGCAGTCCAAAATATTTGGTTCAACCAACAATGTAAGCATTTGAACGTAACACCTAACTATATTAAAATAAAATGTAATACTCACAGCAAATCGTCGGAAATTGCTGTTAGAAAAGCTCAAACTACTTGGCTTAATGAAGAATCCCGCCATTGGTTTACTATTCGAGATAATTTGAAGCTCCACCTTAAAATACTTCATTCCGAACTTTCTTTTAAACTTCACAATGTTGAATTCGATTTATTAGACATGAAAGCTAGGGACTTTGCCTCCGTAGAAGTTCATAAAAAATACCTTACACAAAGTAAGAAGTTAAAATCTTTAATAAGTAATATCCCAGACAATAATAATAAAACATCTACCTCTTTAGTCAATACTACCCCACATTCGTTTTATCCCCGAGTAAAGAACCTCTCAGATGTTACCATCCCAGCCATTGAAATGACACTTTTAGAGAAAGGCTTAAAATATAATATTCCCCACAACATCTGTGATAAATCATTAGAAACCCTAGCTATCGATGCCGAACTAGCAGTGATCGTAAACAAAGAGGATAACATCGTTAGGAATTTAGTCGCGCAAGAAATCAAATCAACCCCCATCTTACCCTCTTTTAATGCTGAATCTAAAACTCTTAAGTCTCTTCAAAAAACTTTATCGAATAATAACCTTGTCATTTCTAAAGCCGACAAAGGAAATACCGTAGTCATTTTAAAACGCGACATTTATTTGGAAAAAGTTAATGATGTTATCCATGGTGAAGAATTCGTCAAGTTACCCTCAGATCCTACCAAAAACTTTGCACAGTCTTTTAAAGAAATTGTAAATAATACTCAGTATATACTTCCCACCAACTCATCTAAACTGAGGGTCACTGAGATGAATCCTCGCTCTCCGATGTTGTATGGTTTGCCAAAAATCCACAAAAATAATACCCCCATACGTCCAGTTGTCTCATACATAGGCGCCCCAGCATATAAACTAGCTAAATATTTAAATTCAATCATACCGTCTAAAACATCCTTTCAGCCAATACATGCCCTTAAAAACAGTCTCCAGCTGGTCGACAAAATTAAACATATAAAATTACCAAATAAATGTAAATTAATATCACTTGATGTTGATAGTTTATTCACGAATGTTCCATACAAGGAAACATTAAACATTTTGACCACATTACTCGAGAAAAAATGTTTACACCCTGGAGAGATTTCAGAAATAATAGAATTAACAGAATTATGTATGGAACAAAATTATTTTCGATTCAATGACCATTACTTTCATCAAAAGGATGGTTTAGCTATGGGCTCCCCTTTAAGTCCACTTATGGCTGAAATTTTCATGGACCACTTTGAAAATCAAAACATTGTCCAAAATAAAAACATCCTTTACTATTATAGATATGTAGATGACATAATTATATGCTGGACGGGTACGGATAGACAACTTGATATTTTCATTAATAATATCAATTCCAAACATCCCAAAATTAGTTTCAAATTAGAATCAGAGCAGAATAACTCGCTAAATTTTCTTGACCTTACCATTACACGGTCCAATAATGAACATATGTTTGAGATCTTTCGCAAACCAACCTACACGGATACGATCATACCTGCTTCTTCTTTTCACCCCTGGCAACACAAACTTGCCGCCTTTCACAGTCATATACATAGACTTTTATCAGTCCCTCTTTGCGAGAAGAATTTTAACAAAGAGCTTCAAATAATCAGCCAGATGGCGCATTCTAATGGCTATGATAAGCAAGTAGTACATAACATATTAAAAAATAAACAGAAGTTGCAATTGGCAAAACACTTGTACGCGGTGCCACAGTACAAAGATAATAAGTGCAAAGCCAGTCTGACCTATTTTGGAGCATTGTCAGAACGAATTTCAGCTATATTTAAATCCAAATCAAATATAAAAATAGGTTTTAAAAGTAATAACTCTTTAAAAAAGATTCTGTGCAATAATAAAGATAAATTACCAAGCGCGAAAAAGTGTGGTGTTTATAAAATAAAATGTCCTGAATGCAATGATACATATGTGGGTCAGACTGGTCGTAATTTTGAAACTCGTTTTAAAGAACATATGGCCGCGTTCAGGAATAACAAACCACAAAATTCAAATTTCGCTAAACATCTGATAGAAAGCGGTCATAAAGTTCCTAATGACCATAGTTTCGAAGTATTGCACACGTGTTCTAATAAAGGCCTTAAGCTGAGCCTATTGGAAAACCTTGAGATTATTAAACATAACAATGGCACCCTCATTAACGAGCAAATAAATGTTTCTAGTTCAAGCTTGTTACACTTGTTTGCAGGCAAAATAAAATAAAGGGTGGGGTTGAACCGATTAGTATATAACTAAACTTATTTGGGTATTGCTTCGCTTTGCGATTTCGGTCGTGGAGTCTATCTCCTGACGATGCTTCGGTTGCGGGGCGAAACGATTGTTGAGTTTGTGATAGTGAACGTATATAGTGCTTGTGTATTGTGGTGGCGGTGGTGGAGGTGTGTGCATGTGTTTTTACGAATCCTGCATGTATCAGGTATGATAACCGATTGTCCACTTACATTTAGCATTATATATATTTCCTATTTTACTTCTTCGCGGATTATAGCAAAATAATTCTATTATTACTTTTGGTTGTCTTTATTTAAAGCAAAATATTTTTATTATTTCTTCGTATTATGTTTCACCGCAAAGTTAACCCTTATTTTATCAGTTATTTATGGATATCTTGTTACCTAGATAATAATCACTTCCAGCAATGTCAGGTTGATAGTATAAGTTAATCATTTCTCATGATTTTGCGTCACGCGTTTGACTTAAAGATTTTATATATAATAGAAACATGTTGTAATGTTCATCATTCTTGTCTTCTATCATTTCTTGGCAAAATAAGTGAATACAATTATTCAGAATTCATCATCATCATTCTCTTACCCTTATTCCACTCTTAGTGGGGTCGGCACAATATGTCTTCGTCTTTCATTCTCATTCAGAATTAAGAGGTAGATTTACATTAAATGAAATACGAGTTCTTTGCGAAGTTTGATAAAGCAAATCCTTTTTTAAATTTCAGATTTTACATAATTCGCCCGTCGCTTTGCCTTGTACCAAACAGGAAAAACTTATGCCAATATCAACTTTTTATTATTGAAAGTATTTATATTATTTCACTTTGTCTCCTTTCAGTTTTTTCCAAAGTTTAGGCGGTTTAATACACTTAGGGAGCGACGTGTCTCGAAGTTTCCACGGGTTTGTTTCAATCATCTTTTGCTAAGTTCCCTCTTTATATTGAAAGTTTTCCTTTATTTTTACATATTTAAGAGTGTTTTCTTTTCTAACAGATTTCTCTACCTTTATATCTATTTTTCGTATTTAGGTATGAGTTAGTTGGTTTAGGAATATAATTTATAATCATCGTCCTCCTACCCTTATCCCACTCTAAGTGGGATCGGCACAACATGTTATAAACATGCTGTCACATGATTTGGCTGCGTTTTACGACCGGCCGCCTGCCTGACGTTAACTTACCTTAGTCGTATTTTACGACACCTTGGTAAAAAAGAGGGTGGTCTATTTTACTAAACCGGATATCACACGGTGGGTCAACTTACCTTAGTCGCCTTTTACAACACCTCGGTTAGAAATGAGGTTGGTCAATTCTACTCAGTCGGATACCACACGACGGGTCGACTTACCTTAGACGCCTTTTACTACACCTCAGTAAGAATTGAGGGTGGTACTATTCTATTCAGCCGGATACCACATGGCGATAGGAATATAATTTACAAATAATTATTAAATCTTTTCAAATCATTCTGTTAAAGACAATCTTGAGATGACACAAAAGAATAATAATACTAGGTTTTTACCCGCGACTTCGTTCGCGTGTTATTATTAGTAGTTATTTAACTACTTATATAAATATGTCTTAGTTTACTAAAGTAATGAGAATATTATTTTGCTATAATCCGCGATAAATTTATCGCGGATTATTGTGATTTATTTGTATTATGGACCTCCGCAAAGTAACGCCTAATTCCATAAATTTCTTACTTTACTGTTAACATCCCCAAGTTGTCATTTATAAAATACCTAAAGCAGTTAATGAAAACAAACATTCAGTTTGCAAAATACGATGTAAGGATTGCGTTTCCTGGATGCAGATAATAAACAAAAATGTTATACGATCCTACTTGTTTGTCTTGCCGAGGATTGTGGAGGCCAAAGGGCACAGACGAGAAAGGTGTTAGGTTTCAAAGTACATACAGTTCTGACCCTAGATTTATGTAGCACATGAATAATTGATGTAGAGGGCTTATTTATTATGATGTTATACTGCGCATCTGTATTTAGTTAATAGTTTCATGTTATTTATATAGTAACGAGATGTGATACTCTAGTGGTAAGACTGTGCGAATTTTTTGAGAGAATCACGAATTCGAGCCTCGGGCAGATACCGATGAGTTTTTCTGTGTCTAATTGATACTTGCAATTCATCACACTCTTTTCGATGAAGGAAAACTTATTTGAGAGAGGAATGCTATGCCAAATAGTTTAATAGTAATAATCCGTTACTTAACTATAAAGTAAATTAAGAAAACAATGACATTCCAAACTTAAAATATTATTTATTCGAATAATTTTGGAATTATGAGGTATCTAAATAAGGACGTCACTTCTTCCATGATATAAAATTCAATGAAGGTTAAATCATCATTATCCTCCTGCCCTTATTCCACTCTAAGTAGAGTCGGCACAACATGTTTTAAACATGTTATCACATGATTTGTCTAGGTATTTTTCTACCGGCGGCCTACTTGACGTCAAGTTACCCTAGTCGCATTTTGCTACACCTCGGTAAGAAATGAGGATAGGCTATTCTACTAAGCCAGATACCACACGGCTTAATCATCATCTTCATCTTCCTGCCCTTATCCCACTCTAAGTGGGGCACAACATGTTATAAACATGCTGTCACATGATTTGCCTGCGTTTTTACGACCGGCGGCCTGCTTGACGTCAACTTATCTGTGTCGTATTTTACGACACTTCGGTTAGAAAGAGGGTGGTCTATTCTATTAAACCGGATACCACACGGTGGGTCCACTTACCTTAGTCGCCTTTTACGACGCCTCGGTAAGAAATGAGATTGGTCTATTCTACTCAGCCGGATAGCATACGGCGGATCGACTTACCTTAGTCGCCTTTTACGACACCTCGGTAAGAAATGAGGGTGGTACTATTCGACCAAGAGACAAAGTGCAATAGAAAATAAATAATTTGAAATTCGAATAAATTGAAAACTCCGTTATTTCGCATCGCACATACACGTCAGAAAGTTGTAAGTGGTCCCGCTTTACATCGGAGCCTTCACAAGCAATATAACACCAATCAGCCACGACGGTCACAATAAACAACGGCTCGTATTTGCACTCACCACCCCCGTTTTGACAGCGGCAGCCGTCAGGCGACAGGCGTAATCTCACCGGGCCCATTGTCGAACCCACTGCCCTCGCTCGCAAACTACTGAACAATCGGCACATAATGACTCCACTCCAGCGCTATGTTTTCCTTTGTAATCATCCCCTCAGACTCCCCTAATGATTTTTCCTCGTATTTGTTTTTGTGCGGTAATTGCTGTTTGGTTTTCTTTTGGTATTGGTTGCGGCTGCAAATAAGCCATGAATAAAGATGGTTTACACTCAGTCATGTGGTATCCGGCTAAGTAGAATAGTACCCCCCTCATTTCTTACCGAGGTGTCGTAAAAGGCGACTTAAGTAAGTTGACACAATGTGTGGTATCCGGTTTAGTAGAATAGACCACCCTCGTTCTTACCGAGGTGTTGTAAAATACGACTAAGTTAAGTTGATGTCAGGCAGGCGACCGGTCGTAAAAGCGCAGCCAAATCATTTTACAGCATGTTTATAACATGTTGTGCCGACCCCACTTAGAGTGGGACAACGGCAGGAGGATATATAAAGATGGTTTACACTATATGTTCTCACTGCACTGTGTAGATTTGTTCGGAGTGTTTTTAAGTAAACTTTGTAAAGATCCGACCTGTTTTCCCACCGCTTTTTGTATACAAAAAGGGATAGGCGTGTGCAAAAGCATTATCGAGGGTGTGAAATGGAGGATTAAGTTGCAGAAGTTGTTCCAATTTTGGAGAATGCCGTCCAAAGGGTGTGTTCTGCAACCTCCAAAGTTATATAGGATGATTCATAGTCTAATATATCGGTGGTTCGATATAAGTAGAGTTTAGGAAGATCCCACAATTATAGCTTTTCTTTAGATAAATTGCGATTCTGATGATTATGACACGTAGCCATTATTTTTATGGCTAGATGTTTTACAAATAAGGTACCTAAAATTGTGATTTCAAGAGACACTACAAAATAAACAAGTAAGTAAGAGTAAAGGAAACATGAATAAAATTAAACGGAAACCCAATCAATAATAAATAATATCTGGTGGATCAAATTCTATGATTCACTGCGACTCTTTTGGACTCTTTGATCTCCGCTAAAAGATCTTATAACACGTCTTCTGGAATAAGTTCTCCATTCCAGTGCATAAGTACACTGTCGTCCTAAACTTTTTTGATCAAGAAAAGGTTTTGAATTTATGTATTTGTTTGCAAAAAGCTCTATAAATAATTAAAATGTACTATCACGATTGGTACCGATAGATTTCGTCAGTCAGTTTAAGGAGTTTGACATAACAATTGAATCTATTTAAAAATATCCAAAGTCATTTTAATATCAATCGTAAAGCAGCGGTCCCAGACGTCGCCCTGAGAGACTCCGACACGTGTTACAGAGCTTAACTGCACTTACAATTAAGCTTTAAGCTCCGGTTAATTAAACTCGGGCTGTATTGTCGCGAAACCCTTTAAGCCGCCTACAATGACTGCTTTCTGTAAAAACCCCATTGAACACCGTGGACTCCATTGACGGACTGCTTTATTATTGTCTGAAGTTTAAATAGGATCTCGATTGGATTTAAATTGTGGTTTCCGTTATTGACTGTTTAATTTTATGGGGATTATAGTTTGGGGTTAATTTAAATGTTTTATTCAAATTCCTTTTAGCAGTCAATACAATTTAAATTGAACACGTTATTCTATGAACTATATATGAATCATTCCATACTAGGTTGAAATATTGCCTAACTAAAAGTTGATTTTTTGAAAGATAATAATATATATATTTTTTAATACGGCTGTATTAATGTTAAGTCGATCCATTTAATTGAATATCTTTGAACTAAATTTACTGGACATTTGAGCTGTGGTTTAGTCAACCAAAGAGACAGGGTGTTAGGGAGCTTCTAGATTTAAATGATACCGATGGAAATGTAAATAGTATTATAGCACTTTTAGCTCAAGTGGTTTAAAATAAAAGCATCAGAAACGCAAAGAATGTAAGCTGTATTAAAAAAAATGATTTGAATATTTAATAAATGTCATATCGCCGCGTTTAATAATTATAGACGCAATAACAGAAACTACTTTGATAAGTAGATATAAATGTCTAGTGAACTTTTCGAATTTTTGAAATATAGAATTAATTTCTAACAAAAAAACAGGTCACATTTGCAATAAAAATTTACAATTAAGAATCGAATTGCATTTGGCGAAAATTGAAAAGGTGAGCAGATAAGACCTAATCGATATTGTCATTATATTATTATTTATCTGTATCTATAAAAGTGACAATATTTTTTCTTCGTGTTGCGTTTCATTCAAACGCATTTACATGACACAAGAATAAAAAATCAATTAAAAATACCCAATCCCTAATGAATAGTACCAGAGACAACGCGTTATCTAGATGCGATCCGATAACATTTGAAAAAAATCTATAAATAATTAACCATATTGTTATTATTCTATTTATACTATAAAAATCGCAATATTTTATCAGTATCTAATAAACGCAATTACTCGCATATAAGAATAAAATGATCAATTAAATATACCCAATTCCTAATGAATAACCAGAGACAAAGCATAATCTAGATGCGTTCCGATTTAAGTAACACCTATTAAAATTCAATTAATCCTGAAAATTGTTATTATTTTACTTTTACCTCAAAAGGCCTATATTTGTACATAGCGTTGCATCTAAGTCGACAATACTGGAGCCTAAATTTAATTTAATTCAAACGCAATTACACAAATACAAGAATAAAAGGGATCAATTAAAAATACCCAATCCCTAATGAATAACCAGAGACAAAGCGTAATCTAGATGCGATCCGATTTAAATAACACCCGTAAAAATTCTATTAGACATTCAATTAGCCAGCGGAAGTTCGGAGGAAGCTCGTTAGGCAGCCAGCCTGACACTTCGACGCTAATGTTGCCGTGCGGTGCATACCAATGGGCATACCTAGGTATTGATATTCTAGCGCATGGTCTGTGAAAGTCATAAACAATATTTAATGATTGCTCTGCGTAGAGTTATTCTACTAGAGTAGGAGCTTAAAATGTGTCTATAGAATAAAAAAGAGAAAGCAATTAAGGTTACCTATTTCTCTTTTTTACGCATTATCTGAAAAATTGGATTTAAGGTAAGTGCACTAGTAATTGTAAAGTAGTTGACCGTTTTGTATGAAATTTTAAATAATAAGCGTTTCGTTTGCTGTAGCTAATAAAAAATAAATTTGTTATTACTTGTTGCCATCTATTAACAACTATCCAAAACCTCTGAACTGTAGCCCATTGTTTAATATTTAAAATTTAATATTATTAATTAAGATTTTTTATTAGCTACAACAAACAAAACGCTATTATTATTATTACTTAAAGTTTCATACAAAACGGTCAACTGCTAGTTCATGGTCAATTACTAATGTCCTTACTTTAGTTGGATCTTGAAAAAAACAGGGATGAACATTTTGAAGGTGTGTTAAAAATGATCGAAGTATTTAAATTAAAAATACGCCTTGTATATATTTTCTAGGCATGTGTGATTAGAAAGATATATGTCTCTCATCCTCCCTCTTTTATTATTCGGTGGACACTCGCATTTAAAGACCTGCTTATGGCTCACCTGCTCTATGTATAATCGATGTTGCTTTGTCAAGGCACTCAGTTTTAGATTTTTATTAATCTACCAGCTTTTACCCGCAACTTAGTTCGCTTAGACTGTTGTTGCGTGATAGGTTGATAATAGGTGGTGCTTTTCATCCTCATTATAAGCCCACTCTAGTCCACTGCTGGACATAGGCCTCTTCAATTATACTCTATTAGCCCAATCCTGAGCTTTCTGCTGTCTTACATATATCGCTCCATGGAGGCTCAGGGTGTCCTACACTTCGTAATGTCATCCTATACCTGTAGAATTAACAGTATTTGTTTAGCTTATATGTTACCCTATTGTATAAGGAATTGCTAAATTTCATCGATACTGGTTCAGCGGATTCGCCGTGAAAGAGTAACAAACATACATCCACATTCACAAAATTTTGCATTTAAAATATTAGTAGAATAAATAGGATTTAATTTTTTTTGTTACTTTAGATAACTTATATTTAAATAATCTTTATATCGATACAAATGCAGTCAATGGACTTCTAGGCAAGCAAAATTATGGTTGGAAAAATTAATCTCAATCAATCCAAATATCTCCCAAAACAATTTATAGAATTAGGCGTTACTTTGCGGAGGTCCATAATACAAAAGTAATCAGAATATTATTTTGCTATAATCCGCGATAAATGCGAAATTTTTTATCGCAGATTATAGCAAAATAATATTCTCATTACTTTTGTATCTCCCAAAACTAAAAAGAAAACAGTACTTCTATGGATTGAATTAAGAAATATCGTAAATGAATTTAAAAATTCTTTTGTTACACTTGTCACATTAAAAAAGCAGCAAGCATATTGCGGTTTCTATTTTTCTTCATTTTTAAAAACGTCAATTTTTTGCATTCGGTTCATTAGTAATTTCCGAACCATAAACTAAAAGATCATCCTTAGCCACAACTGAAGCGGGAGTCACTTGCCCATCGTCTACGATCCCTGAATTATTTATGGCCTCCAGTTCCGTTACGTTGAATATCTAATGATGTGTGTCCGAGTGCATATTTTCTGTTAGTTAATATTAATAACCACGGTTTGTCTGCCCAGCGTCTGAACCCAACGTGAACGTCATATTGATTGTAGGTTACAAGTGCATCCTGGAAGCGGGCTAGCGGTATGCATAGATGAATATTGTTTGTTTGTTAATGGACTTCTCGAAACTTAGGGCGTTAATCGATGCAAATGCGTTTACTTGGAATCGACAGGAATAGACACGTCGGCACCTAAACACAGTTAGATGTCATGTGAAAAAGATTTTTGACCAAAAACTTCAGATCTTGCACCAAATCTCTCTATCAAAAAGTATTCGATACAATCGGGTGGATTATAAAGAATACAAACTGTGATAGCAAAGCGGTGAGACCATGCGACTCTTCCGAGGAGGTCACGGGTTCAAACCCCAGGCTTAACTAAACTAATGTGTCTAATTGAAAATTGCAATTTATGACACGCTTTTTGGTGAAGGAAAATATCGTGAGGATGCCTGCATATCTCTAAAGAATTCTAGGGATATGTGTAACCTAACAATCGGCATTGGAGCAGCGTGGCAGGTCATAGCTCCAATAGCTCAGCAAAAACAGAGAGAGGAGGCCTATGCCCAGCAGTAGGATGGTAACAGACCGTTACTTTACTTTTACTTACTATAAAGAATATACTTCTGTTAGAATAAAGTTAGTTACTTTGTTTACCCGATATTATGATGAAGATAATTGTAAACGTTGAGGTCTAAAGGTTCTCAGCTGACGACCGCTCACGGGGGAGCGCATTTCAAATTTAAATTCAAAATAATTTTTATGAAATTGATAAGTATCGTAAAATTCTATTTATTCTACCACTGGTCACTAAAAATGCTCTTACTGTGAAAAAACAGAAATAATGTTAATCATTTCCATTTACAAAAATGCATAAAATAGAATTTTTACAAATCAAATAAGGGTACAATGAAGTGCGTTGCTAGGTTCAAAATAAATTCATGATTTCTGGTCATTTATATAATCTTTAACAGCATAATAAGTGCATTAGACCTTCCCTCCACACCAGGTTGTAAGATGACCGCAAAAGCATTGACGCCCTTAACGAGATAAAGTTATTCAAAATAATTTCAATCAATGACTTTTGATGGTTAGACGTTGAGAGCTCGTGATCAAGGTTTCATGGATTTAAACACCATGGTTTAAATGGGAAACTTCAATCTGTCCAAGGAGAATAAAATCATTTGCCCTGCAGTAGTATCGCTACTTTTAAATTTCTTTTGCAATAAAAAAAATCATACTCCCTATCCCACTCCAAGTTGTGTCGGTAAAACATGTTGTCAGATGATTTGGCTACGTATTTCACAACCGGCCGTCTGCCTGACGTGAACTTACCTTAGTAGTATTTTATATTTTATTGTGCAATACAATATAATCGCCATATTTTTGTCTATTACCTTAATTAAAATCACTAAAATATTTTCTGTAACGATCCTAGTTACCCATAGACCATTGAATTTTGGAGCAAATTCAATAGCTAATCAAGAGTAATTGTGTTGCAATAGCACCGGGTTGCGATTCGGTTACCATTGTTCGGCGGTAACCCGAGCCGGCACGCTCCGCAACCCTCCGCAACCCTTCGCAACCCTTCGCTGGGGGACGTGCGAACGAGAACATATTGCCACGCTCTTTGATGGAGCTTTTTTTCTTTGTCGCTTTGTTTGTTGTGCGGTTTGGATTACGTTTGTTTAGACCATATATTTGATCGATTAAATTCGCACAAACAAAATTTGTTGGCAAAAATTTGCATATGTCTCTAATAAATGAGTTTATACACCGTGTGGTATCCGGCTGAGTAGAATAGACCACCCCCATTTCTTGCCGAGATGTCGCAAAAGGCGGCTAAGGTAAGTCGACCCGTGTGGTATCCAGTTGAAAAGAATAGACCATTCTCTTTGTCGGTTAGCCGCTGTCGTAAAATAAGACTAACGTAAGTTAACGTCGTTCCGGTCGAAAAATACGTAGCCAAATCATGTGGCAACATGTTTATATTCAAATTTAAAATTTTCTTTATTAAAATAAAGTTGTAAATAAGTGCTTTTGAATTGTTAACTTTACTGCTGGTTCGGAAAGCTGTTCCTACCGAGAAGAGAAAGCAAGAAATCGGCGGTTGCTCTTTTTAAAAATAATACTTATAACTATTACCATTAAGTCAATACTATCTTCTACAGGGTCAGACAGTGTATATATACGGAAAGTGTATAACATGTTGTGCCGATCCCACTTAGAGTGGGATAAGGGCAGGAAATGAAATGAAATGAAATGAAATTTATTCGGAACAATAAAAATGCACTTATACAATGGCAACGAAGACAAGGAGGATGTATGTACAAAATAATTCACCCAATATGGCCTTTGAAGGTCGGACAGCAAATGGTGTAGAAATGAACAGACGAGGCATTTAAAGAACAAAATAATACCGCACAACAGGGCGCCAACTGCGCCTGTATTCTTGTATTAAACGCATTTTTGCCATTTCGCTGCAGATTTTACACTTTTTGACAAACTAATGAAATGTAATAGTAGATTTAAACTTTCGCGATTCATAATAATTATTATATAAACAGTTTCGGCAGAGTTGCATCCGTAGTCAGTAAGTTCGTGACCGTAATAATTTATACAATAATTAATGAAATGTACTTCATCATTCATATTCTTGTCTTTATCCCACTCTAAGTGGGGTCGGCACAACAATAAGCATGTTGTCACATGATTTGACTACGTATTTTACGACCGGAATAACGTTAACTTACCTTAGTCGCCTTTTACGACAACTTGGTAAGAGAGAGGGTTGTCTATTCTACTTAGCCGGATATCACACAGCAAGTCAACTTATCTTAGTCGCCTTTTACGACGCCCCGGTAAGAAAGAGGTCGGTCTATTCTACTCAGCCGCATACCACACAGCAAGTCAACTTATCTTAGTCGCCTTTTACGACAACTTGGTAAGAAAGAGGGTTGTCTATTCTACTCAGCAGGATACCACACGGCGGGTCAACCTATCTTGGTCGCCTTTTACGAGACCTCGGTAAGAAAGGGTATGGTCTATTCAACTCAGCAGGATACCACACGGCGGGTCAACTGAACTTAGTCGCCTTTTACGACACCTCGGTAAGAAAAAGGGTGGTTTATTATACTCAGTCGGATACTATACGGCAGGTCAACTTACCTTAGTCGCCTTTTACGACACCTCGATAAGAAATAGGGTGGTCTATTCTACTTAGTCGGACACGGATAAGAATTTTATTTTGAAAATAAAATCACCAAGGTTCCTGTTAGCTCTTTTCGGTAGAAACACTTTACCGAACATCATTACACTTGACAATTTTAAAAACTTTTAAGATTTCTTTACAGTGAATTTTGTATATTGATAGCTTTAAATTAATATTGTATTATGGACCTCCGTAAAGTGAAGCCTAATTCCATAAATTAGAACATTTATTTTGACCACCAGTAAAATCAAAAGTTTCTGCAGCACACGGAAGTCGTCAAAATGGATGCAAATGAAACGAGTATATAAAACGCATTCAGCGAAATCACAGCTTTATATGCAATGCTCTTATTAGCATATTAGATTCTGACGACGATCTTCATTAAAATTAATACAGCAATTTAAAACCATTGCCAACCTCACCAGTAGCGGTAAATAATAATAAATATGAACATTTATTTACACAAGTTTAGATTTATTGACAGTGTCTCTGTAGATTTTATTGTATCGTGTAAAAAAGGTTTATTTATTTATTTATTTATTTATTTATTTATTTATTTATTTTAAAGGATTATCAACAGGCTACATCTTAATCAGGATGTAGACCCACTTAAAGATAACCACAACTTGCGCTTCGGTTGGGTCTATAACCTTCACATAGTATTAAGAATATTTATATTTATAAGTTAACATATATATGTGTGTATATATATATATATATATATATATATATATATATATATATATATATATATATATATATATATATATATATATATATATATATATATATATATATATATATATATATATATATATATATATATATATATATATATATATACACATTTATTAAATAACAGGGAAGAAATGGAAAAACGCCGCGTGGTATCCGGCTGAATAGAATAGTACCACCCTTATTTCTTACCGAGGTGTCGTAAAAGGCAACTAAGGTAAGTTGACTTACCCTGTGGTATCCAGTTTAGTAGAATAGACCACCCTCTTTCTTACCGAGGTGTCGTAAAATACGACAGAGGTAAGTTGACGTCAGGCAGGCAGCCGGTCGTAAAAAAACAGCCAAATCATGCAACAGCATGTTTATAACATGTTGTGCCGACCCCACTTAGAGTGGGATAAGGGCAGGAAGATGATGAGGGAAGAAATGGAGAAAAAATGTTTAACTGGCGCATTACATACTTATTTTATTGTTCGAACAACCATTGTATCTTTTTCCACATTTATATACCTTACTAACTTAAAATGGTTAAAATGGGTCAACCTTAAAAGCTAGACATATGCTGTCGGTCTTTTATTTAGAACTTTTAAAGGGGAACAATTTTTTAATACATGATTTTTTAATAACTATCACCGTATACTCAGCGCACGCAAGGAAAGCTTTACATTGCCGTTTTCGTACTATTTTTTATTGCTGCTCCTCTCCTTTTCATCTTAGCGTGATGTTATATAGCCTATAAATGGACTATTTTACACTGAAAGAATTTTTTCAATCTTTCAGTGTAAGATTTAAAAATTTCTAGCTTTTAAGGTTACCCCTTTATAACTATTTCTTATGGTTATCAAGATACTATATTACGATTATAATCTTTCCACGCGGGCGGAACCGCTGGCGATTGCTAGTATCTTATATGGAAAATGAGCTTAACTTCTCTGATAAACTCTAAAGTAATTTCCGTAGTATTGAAATATTGTTTAACACGAACACGCATAAGCTAAAACCTGAACTAAAACTAAGAGAAAATTAATATTGTTATTTAATATGCAAATATCGTTTATCTAGGCTGTCCGGTGCGTTCAATCAAACTGTCTTTTACTCTCTATCGCCGCCATCTTAGCCGCCATATTTATTGCCGCCGGCTATCATTAGGGATAATCTGTACAGCCTATTCGAAGGATTTTTAATCTGTGCTACGTGGGAAATTCGTGTGGGCGTCTGTGGCGTTTAAATGAGATAAATACTTTTTGTATTTGCTGATTGGATCGCGTGGTTTATTGGAAAGTACCTTTGTAGGATAACTAGGAAATATTTGATTTTGTGTATGAACCTACCTCAGACTAAAATATTTAGAAACTAAGATTATCTATGGTATATAATAAGAATCGTAAAAACGCTAGAAATGAATGCGTATTTTATATTTAAAAAAAATAAATTCAAGATAATTTCTAAAATTCAGAGACGATCTTTGATTTTTATTTTTGCTTTTGCGGTAAATCTGTGTGAAACTAAACTCTAAAATATATTTTAACTATTTTTAAAACTAAAATAGTTTGGTCCCCAAACTAATCACAATCCTGCATCCAAAATAAATAAACTAATACAAAGACTAATATTTTATAATAAACTAGTATAAACTAACGAAATTAAACTAGAATTTATAACACATGTATGTAATTAATTAACATAATAAAGATATGTACGTATTAATTAATACAAAGTATGTATAATTTCTTCTTAAAAAACACAAATGACTGCAAAAGCATGATTGTAATGAATTAGCATACCTTCATAAAATTTTATATTCCGATGTAGATTGTCCTGTTTAAGTTTAATAGGTATAAACACCTTCGATGTCGCAGCGTGTATAAAAATAACGCTTCCTTTTGCAATACAGAGGTAATTATGGGTCGTATACATAACTATAATCGTTCGTATAAATAATTACTATAACTTCTGCCCGAGACTTCGTCCGGCATCAAATTCAAATTCAAAATATTCTTTATTCAAATAAACTTGTAAACAAGTGCTTTTGAATCGTCAACTCTACTGCTGGTTCGGAAAGCTGTTCCTACCGAGAAGAGCCAGCAAGAAACTAGGCGGTTGCTCTTTTAAAAATATAATTCTTAATACTATTTACATTAAGTCGTTACTGTCTTGTACAGGTTCAAAGAGAGCTATATCCACACATTCTTATCTTCCAAATAATCTTCAAGAGTATAGTAGGCTTTCACCACGTAGTACTTTCACCACGTAGTTTCACCAAGTAGGCATCACATAACAAAAAATTACATAAATGTTCCTAAGATGACAAAAAACAAAAACAAACATATTTTTGGCATTAATCTTCTTTACTCTATGCTCTTTCTTATACTTTCCATAAAATTATTTTTCTTATTTAAAGAGCTTTGTCACCATATGTGACTATGTCGCTTTCCATAGAATTATTATTGCAATAGAGCAAAGGATAAAATGTGCCATCTATCTATTATATTATAAAACAAAATTATATATATTATAAATATACATATTATAAAACAAAAGTGCCCAAAAGCTGTCTGTATGTTACCGATTTTCACAAAATCTACTGAACCGATTTTTGTGCGGTTTTTACTAAATGGTACTGCGATTCTTCAGAAAGCTTTAATACATAACGGTTTTATATAAAAACCAGCAGAGATACACAAAAGCAGTGTACTAGAGAATTGTAGATCTACATAAAAGTCCACGATAGCATGTCTTTATCTCTTACGGTTAACTTACAATAACTACTTTTTGTTAAATGATGCAATTTTGAAAAGAACTTTATTTTAGCGTGACGTATTTTATGATAGCTTAAGACACAGTTCTAAGATCAAAAACCGTACCAAAATCGGTTAAGTATATTTTGAGTAATTCGATCAAGTATAGACGGACAGGGACTTTGTTTTATAATATGTACAAATTATAAATTTATGGGCCTCTATTAGACAAAATTTTATGAGATTCTGGCATTCTATTAGACAAAATTTTATGAGATTTACAAATTCATCTTCCTGCCCATATCTCACTCTAAGTGGGGTTGGAATCATGTGTAAACATGTTTATAACATGGCTACGTATTTTACAACCTGCCGCCTGCCTAACATCAACTTATCTCAGTCGTATTTTCCAACACCTCGATAAGAAAGAGGGTTGTCATTTACCTTAATCGCCTTTTATGACACCTCGGTAAGAAATGAGGGTGGTCTATTCTACTCAGCCGGATACAACACGGCAGTGAGATTTACAAATTATGTATTGATAAGAGCGAACGCCGAGTTCGCTGCGAGCAAAATCAATTCCCTAAACTAACACCATAGTTGGCCATTCTATAAACATGTAAAATAAGATATTCATTCTATACTTATGTATTTTCCTAACGTAATACAGTTTAATATATACCAATATTAGCATTAAAATATTCCAAAGATAACCGAAATCTACAGAAACGCGATATCGCGCTGAGAATTAGGCCATCGACAAAATTTGAAAAAAAAATTTTTAAGTCGATGCAAAACTGATAAAGATCTTTTCAAATCACACTAAAGTTAACCTTATGTAATTGCAATAGAAGTTATATGACGGTATTTCTATGTGTTGTCCGTGAGTTATAGTGGTTGTTTCCCATGCGGTCGTCGACCCATAGGCGCCGTGGTGCGTTTGGATTACCATCACGGACACCATAAAACTGTGGTGACATTATGGTCGGATTAAAGAGTCGTAAAACTTGACCTTGAATACTTACGATGCTAATGTGCGCGTATGTTTGTTTATCATAGCCGAATACATTTTGAATTTTTACGAAGAGAGTTAACTTACATATTTTAATATGAAACGATCATAATAAACTTTGTATTTATTATTGAAATTTTGAAAGTATTGATAAGAATTTATTAATGATTTGCTTACATACACACACACACACACACACACACACACATACACGCAAGTACAAACAGACGCTACACACAGAAACACACACACATACACACGCACATCCACATCCACATATCTTAGTTTTGGCGGATTTTTGTAATGTAACTAGTGATAAGATGATAAGATTAGATAAAAAAAAAAAAAAAAAGAATGGTCGCTAAGTTTCTTGCTGGATTTTTCGGTAAGAGCATATTTCCACACCAATGTACAGGTACATTATATTTTGATAAATTTAAAAGCGCTTTTAAAAGCTAACTTTCTTTTTTTTTCTCTCTTTATTATGTTTAGGGGCTTTTATACAATATGTATATGCTAGCCCCTTATAATTTACAACAAACTAAACAAATCGAATGAAATAAAAACATAGGTAATAGAAAAAAAATCAAAATCAAAAATTCAAATAAGACTTACGAGTTTGCATAGAAATATACTCTCTTTTGATGTAAGACGAGAAAGTGTCTCAATAAACATACCTGTATCAAGTCTATTCAACCTCATAGTAAGTAAAAAAAGTAAGTAACGACCTGTTACTATCCTACTGCTGGGCATAGGCCTCTTCTCTCCGTTTTTTTTTGGAGAGAAGGATTGGAGCTAAGACCTACCACGCTGCTCCAATGCGGGTTGGTAGGTTACACATATCCCCAGAATTCTCTAGAGATATGCAGGTTTCTTCACGATGTTTTCCTTCACAGAAAAGCGTGTGATAAATTGCAATTATCAATTAGACACATAAGTTTTATACTAGAAAACTCATTGGTGCCTGCCCGGGGTTTGAACCCTAGACCTCCTTGAAAGAGGCGCACGGTGTTACCGCTGGACTACCACAGCTTATATTTCTACCTCATAAGTCTTATAAAAATCTCCCTGCCATTCTGGAATTTCGCATATTCCGTTAAAAGGTGACACATAATCAATAACCCCATACATCACAATTAGGTGTATTATTAATTTTCATTAAATATTTAAATTTGTTTAACGGCAAGTGTCCAGACCTCAGCCTAAAAAGTTAACTTGAATAAAGAATTTATACAAATTCTATAAAATTGAATTTATATTAATTATAATTATTCTTTACTCAAGATATTCGTATATAGATACAGACTTTAAGCGTAATGCACAAGCTATGGGACCCTGGGAAATAGCCCAGTGGTGAGACCGTGCGATTTTACCTTTAGAAGGTCGTGGGTTCAAACCACGGGCAAGCAGGGTGGTAGATTCTTTAAAAACATTTGACGTTTCAAAAGTACTGTAAACAGTCCACTTGAATAAAAAATAATTTGAATATAAATACATATGCATATGTTTGTAAAAAGCTATATATATGCATGTGATATTTAGCATAAAAATTAAAGGGCTGTGAAAATGACTTACACCTATTTATTTGTGACTAGCGTTTCCCGCAATTTCGTTTGCGGGTAAAAGCTAGTCACAAATAGTTCCGTCATCATATTCCTGTAGAATTAACAGGATTTATATAGCCCATATCTTATTCCAGTGTATAAGGAATAATTGTGTCAAATTTCATCGATATTGGTTCAGCAGATTCATTAAAGAGTAACAAACATACATCCATACTCACAAACTTTCGCATTTAGAATATTAATAAGATAAGATGAAGTCCACGCAGAGAAAATCACTGCCATAAAATAGTTACAAGTAGAGAATATTTTGATTGAAATAACTAAACTCGTATTGATTAATAAAACCCGTTATTCGTAATAACAAATCAAAAATATCGAACATAAAAATATGTGACCACAGACCATAAATAACAGTTGATGGATGTCGTAGATACACTAATAAAATTCGCCGCCAAAACCTGTCATTAGACGCCATACTTTTAATATGGCGGCATTCGTGTCACGCGTTCGGGTGAATGTAGTTAAAGTTATTCTTTTCCGGGCCATAGACAATTAGCGATCGTCTCTGATTTACATATAATACTATTGATTAATTGTCTTTGGCTTTCAAATATTTCCTAAGTCAAATTATTCTCATGAAAATCTATTTAATTGTTTACGGAAGTTAAAATTTAAGTGGGTAAATAACTTTTTTGTAGATTTTATTGTATATTCTAAAACATCATCAACCTCTTATCCCACTCTAAGTAGGGTAAGAACAACATGTAGTCACATGATTTGGCTACGTATTTTACGACCAGCCGCCTGCCTGACATCAACTTATTATAGTCGTATTTTACGACACCTCGGCAAGAAAGAGGGTGCTCTATTCTACTCAACGGGATACAACACGATGCGTAAACTTATCTCAGTCGCTTTTTACGACACCTCAGTAAGATATGAAGGTGGACATTTCTACTCATCCGGATACCATATTGTAATACACATACATGATATTGAGTGTTATATAATTTCTTTAACAAGAATATTATCATTTAAATAGATATTAACATTTTGACTTGTGACTTATTTTATAATGTCGACTTTAAGTATGGGTATGAATTTAAATGACCACATCATTTTAACCACACCTAAAGAAGAATAACTGCATTAAAAATTGGTTTTAATTATTATTCACTCACTTATCATGTGTTGCCAGTGATGAAATATCAATATGAAATTTGGATAGAATAAGAAAAATTTCAATTATACCGCGGGAAAAGAGTTTATGCTTGGTGATCAAATCAGAAACAAAAAAACTCTGAAGAAAGGCAAAAAATATTGATAGTGTACTGTATATAAACTAATGTTGTATGAATATAGCAGCAGCTCAAAACGCACTAACTAACAAGGGCTCTCGTGTTACAAACGTGGTGCATTCTGAGACCGTATATGTTCCTTTGTATATAAGTATTATTGTTAGTTAGTGTATGTACATGTATGTATTATATATATTTGTCTTGTATATAGGGTAAGTTACACATATATCACAACCCGCATACAAAAAGCAATACGTTTTGAAATAGATAATAGAAGAACAGATAGGCAATGAGATGTGATATACAGATGAAACAGATGATAGATGTTTTAGAGTGAACCCTTCACTAGAAAGCGAAGGTTTAGTATACCTACTCCTCCCTATGTGTAACTAAGTATGTTCCAATGGAACAAGGCGTGTTTAAAGATTACTGAAAACTGTGTCCCAGAAGAAGCTTCTTTAATATTATTATTAATGCGAGACTAATCTTAAAAAGACAGCGAAGTTATAGGTAATATCTTGTACAAAAAATTTAATTCCGAATCCATAAAAATGGAAGTTTTAAATTTATCAAGGAAGTCATTTGTATTAGAGCCCCTTTAAATGCAATGAAATACTATTCAGGAATTAATAAAAGAACAATGAAGGGTTAGGCTCGTTCGATATTCAAATGATTTTGAATTCGGAACGACGCGTGCGCGCTATCGAGTTACTCCGCGCCAGGTGAGAATATGCATGTTACAAAATACAAAATGGCGTGCTTTTATCAAATTATATAATAATTTAATATTATTTATATTTTTTATACAGTAATATATTTATATTTTTTTATAGAGTAGTATATTTTTATTTTATAGAGTAGTATATTATTTTTTATACAGTAGTAAGTCGTGTTGTATCCGGCTGAATAGAATATGTTACGTCAAAGTATCCGATCTCGCGGTGTTAAGGATGCCATTTGTTTGGTTCTCCTCCTCTACCCCCTCCTGCCCCTTCACAACGGTTGACTTTTCTGCACAGAATAGACGCTCTCATTTCTTGCTGAAGTGTCGTAAAAGGAGACTAAGGTTAGTTGACCCGCCATGTGGTAACCGGCTGGGTAGAATAGACCACTCTTATTTCTTACCGAGGTATCGTAGAAGGCGACTAAGGTAGGTTGACGTCGGCAGGCGGCCGGTCGTAAAATACCAAACCAACGTAAATCCAAATCATGTAACATGTTTATAGCATGTAGTGTTGACCCCACTTAGAGTGGGATAAGGGTGGAAGAATGATTTTATTTTTTATAAAGTAGTAGTACCTCGAGAAATGAGTGCCTTGACATGAACAAAGTAAGACTACGAGATTGGCTTAGATTAAATTAAGTTGAATTGCGACTAAAATTAACTAAACGGAACAAAAAAAAATTTTGAACAATTTATAGAATTGGACGTTACTTTGCAGAATTCTATATTACAAAAGTTATGATAGAATTATTTTGCTATATTCCGCGTTTGTTAAGAAAATCTATGTAAAATCTAAGTGTGGGAAGCTGAAATCGTTCTCATAACATATATATGCAGGATTATTTACCGTACGCATCACAACACACTACACAAGCACTACATACATTCACTACGACAAACTCAACGATCTTTTCGACCAGTAACCGAAGCAGTGGATAAATGTGAGTAACAATTTTTGAATTTAAACTATCGTGAGTGGAATTCATAATTAATGTATAAAAACCGGCTATACTCACGTGTTATTTTATCGGACTAGTCGGGCTCATCCAATAAAATAACACGTGAGTATAGCCGGTTTCTATACATTAATTATAAATGTGATTAAGATCCGGATACTACCAATTTGTATAACTCGACCCAACAATCCCAAAAACAAGTCCAAAACGTATCCAACAAATATGTCCCGGGGTATAAATTATGACGTCAAAGATACCCGATAAGCGCAGTCCAAGTCTGTCCATCCCCTAGGGGTGGGGGGGCGTAGAACTCGACTTTTCCATTACCATTAATCCTCCCAAATGAGAGTTTACTATTGTGTCATCTTGAGAGAGGTCATACGTCTTAATGTAGCTTTCTTTTGTTTCGCTGTTTGTTTACCGCGCTACTTTCGGCGGCATTGGGAATGGGTTCCGGCGCCATTTTGGAAAGATCTCGAAGATTTTCGGCGCGAAAAAATTTGTCAATTGCACGATTATCTGATACATTTAGTTATTTTTCGTTTGTGGGTTTTGGTATAAGATTCTATAATAAAATTCCGCAATCAATTTCAGCACTGCCATTACAGCAGTTTAAAAACACTGTTAAAAAGAGGCTGATACAGAAAGCCTACTATACTCTTGAAGAATATTTGGAAGATAAGAATGTGTGGATATAGCTCTCTTTGAACCTGTACAAGACAGTAACGACTTAATGTAAATAATATTAAGAATTATATTTTTAAAAGAGCAACCGCCGAGTTTCTTGCTGGCTCTTCTCGGTAGGAACAGCTTTCCGAACCAGCAGTAGAGTTGACGATTCAAAAGCACTTGTTTACAAGTTTATTTGAATAAAGAATATTTTGAATTTGAATTTGAATATGTATATAATCTAAATTTTTAGTACAGCTTCATTTTAACAATATTATTAGTATACGAAGGTTAATTTTGCTGCCAATTTAAAAAGTTATTGCTAATCATATTCGTACTGCCTTTATCCCACTATAAGTGGGGTCGGCACCACATGTCATAAACATGCTGTCACATAATATGGCTGCGTTTTTCAGACCGGCCGCCTGCCTGACATCAACTTACCTCAGTCGTATTTTACGACACCTCGGTAAGAAAGAGAGAGGTATATTCTACTCAGTCGGATACCACACGTCTAAGAGTTATAATAGGTCATTTGGATAATTTGGATTGTGACGGTCGTCCGTCCCCAAAATAAGTTACTAAGAACTCTTGTTATGTAATAATAAAATAAAGGTTAATTTAATTTAAAATAAATAATTAATTATGCATATTACGTCGTGTGGTATCCGGCTGAATAGAATAGTACCACCCTCATTTCTTACCGAAGTGTCGTAAAAGGCAACTAAGGTAAGTCGACCCGCCGTGTGGTGTTCGGCTGAGTAGAATAGACCACCCTCATTTCTTACCGAGGTGTCGTAAAAGGCGACTAGGGTAAGTTGACATCAGGCAGGCGGTCGGTCGTAAAATGCGTAGCCAAATCATTTGACAACATGTTATGCCGACCCCACTTTGAGTGGGATAAGGGCAGAAGGATGATGGAATTAATTATACATATACAACCAGCCTGGGAAACAACATATTGTTCATGGAAAGTATAGCCAACATTTAATCTGCGGGAAATAAACCCGCGACCTCTTAGCTGAAGGTAAGGTCACTGCCATCATCACATGCACCATTAATTCAGTAAACATCCAGATCTTCAATAACCCCATTAACAAAATGTGTCATTCATACACCATAACATTGTACTAATTCCCACATCGTCTCGGGAACCGCAGAAAAAACTCTCATCCGCGCCCCGCCCATTCCGGGAACGAACCCGCGACCCACAATGTGTTGCGAAATTACCACTTCACGACCGGGCCCGCCCTTTACTGGAAAGTTGTTTTTTTAATACAAAAAACACGAAAAAAAAGAGTCAGGGACGCATGAAATATATAAACGAGTAAGCTTTATAGCTGTGGTAGCCCAGCGGTAACACCGTACGCCTCTTTCGAGGAGGTCTAGGGTTCAAACCCGGGCAGACACCAATGAGTTTTCTAGTAAAACTTACGGGTCTAATTGATAATTGCAATTTATCACACGCTATTCGGTGAAGGAAAACATCGTGAGGAAACCTGCATATCTCTAGAGAATTCTGTTGATATGTGTAACCTACCAATCCGCATTGGAGCAGCGTGGTAGGTCTTAGCTCCAATCCTTCTCTCCAAAAAAAAAAAAACGGAGAGAAGAGGCCTATGCCCAGCAGTGGGATAGTAAAAGGCCATTACTTAAGCTTTATAGGTTAGACCGGTAATATCCCGTAATTTCAACCGCGTAAATTTTTTTTATACCTTTTAAATTTATGGAACGGATCCCTATTTTTTTTGAAAATGTAATATAACCTATGTTGCTCAGTAAAGATGCAGCTTTCCAATGGTGAAAGAATTTTTGAAATCGGTCCAATAGTTTTTGTGTGAAAACATTACAAACATACATGCAATTTCAATTTTCCTCTTTATAATATTAGTAAAGATATAAAAATTTTACTAAAAAATATTTAAAAATTCAAAGATAGAAAGAAATTTATTGAAATTAAAAAAACTCGTATATATCTATTATTACTCATATTTAATATTATATGAAAGTCTGTCTATCTGTTACGCTTTCAAGGGTAATTAATAAAAAAAATAATTAAGGAAAAATATTGATTAAGGCAGGATTAAAATAAATAAAGAAGTAGTAAATGCGATGTTGTCGTGAAGTTTATCTCCTGACAATACTCAACGGGCGAAAATGATTGTTGAGATAGTGGTAGTGAATGTGTGCAGTACTTGTGCAATGTTGTGTCAATAACATTTCATCTCTATGCCGACGACTTGCAAATATACACGTCTTTTTCAGCAACTGATGTGAGTAAGACCTTCGAGATTCTGAACAATGATTTGTCCACGCTCGGTTCTTGGTGTGAATCGCATGGTCTCTCGATAAATACTAGCAAGTCTCAGGTCACTCTCATCGGCACTAAGAAACAACTCGCCAAAATTGATCCTTCCTCTCTTCCTCCTGTAATATTAAATGGTACTAGATTAGAGTTCAGTAGTTCTGTGAAAAATCTTGGCCTAGTTATTGACCAGTCACTTTCCTGGGCACCTCAAATCTCCGAGCTTAGCCGTAAAATTTTTAGCATTGTTAGCAGGCTAAGGAGATGGAAATACCTCCTGCCCATCAAAACTAAAATATCTCTAGCCCATTCACTCCTTCTTCCTATCCTTGACTATGCTGATTCTTCCTATCCAGATTTGTCACAGACGCTACTGAAGAAACTAGAGCGATTGCAAAACTTAATTATAAGGTTTGTTTTCGGTCTGAGAAAATACGATCACATCTCACAGTATCGAGCGCAGCTTAAATGGCTACCGATACGGTATCGCCGCAATCTTCACATCCTCTCTCTTCTCTATTCTATCCTTTTCCATCCCAATACTCCTCTCTATCTTAAAGAGCGCTTTTCTTTCCTGGGCTCTAACTCAGGCCTACATGCCAATCTTCGTTCACGGAACGATAATAGGCTTAAGTTCCCATCTTGTCGTTGCCAAACTTATAGCGAGTCCTTTACTGTGAAAGCCGTCAATCTATGGAATGTACTCCCACGACATATAAGACATTCTAAATCAATAAATATCTTTAAATATCGTCTTAAAAATATAATCGTCTTAAATATATAATATCTTAGTCTATAAATAAATCGAATATGTTTATTATAATATATAGATAATGCTACGTATGTAGTAAATATTTATACATACAATATTTAAGTATATATATTTTTATATTTATATATACATATATATAGAAATATATTATTTATGTAATGTAGAATGTAAATATTAGAAAGTACGTTTATAGATTATATTATGTAGTATCCGTCTTGTGCATCGTTCTCAACATTTCTATTCTAAATTTCTTACTGTAGAGGTTGTCTGTAAGAGATCACTTTTAGTGATAAGACCGCCTTTGCACTTCTGTATGTGTTCCTGTTTATTCTTTCTTTTGTCCTGTATTTCCTATGTATGTGATGTGCAATAAAGAATTTATTATTATTATTATTAACATGACAATACACAAGCACTGCACAGATTCAGTGACGGGTAGTGCATGACTTTTCAAAAATTCTGCATGTTTCAGGTATGAGAACGGATAGTACACATTCTACATTTAGCATTACATATATTATCTTTCATAGCAGACTAGCTTTTACCCGGAACTTTGTTTGCGTGGACTGTTATCGCGTGATATTTTGATATAAGATGGCGCTTATCAATGTTATACTTTTCCTGTAGAATTAACAGGATTTCTTTAGCCTATATGTTACTTTGGTGTATAAGGAATAATTGTGCCAAATTTCATCGATATTGATTCAGCGTATTCGCCGTGAAGGAGTATCAAACATACATCCATACTAACAAACTTTCGCATTTATAACGTTAGTAGGAGTATAATAATATTTTCATTACTTTTGTATAATCGACCTCCGCAAAATAATGCCTAAATTACTATACAAGTTAACTAACTGTAAATTCTATTCACGATAATTTAAATAAATAAAAAACTGTACAAGTTATTTATTATTAATTCTTCTTCTTTAACATTATGAGAAAAAAAACTCGCTGGTACAACAAATATTGTACAACACTATCTCATTAAATACCAAAGACAAAATGCACTCAAAAAAAATTAAACCAATAAACACTCACATCGCGTGCCCGCAACACTTATCGGAAATATATTGGGAAATAATTATAACAAAAGGTGTTATTTTGACGGTCGTTAGCCAAATGGTGACTGACAGCGTTCGCTAACGATACGAAATTATTTCCCCGTCCTGTCTGTCGATAAACAAAATTATAACAATAAATGTAAAATTACGAGCCAAGTCATATTTCATACTCGCATATGGTGTGAGCCGACCGCATTAGCGACGCTTCCTGATGTATTGCTATATTTTGAGAACAACCAACGGGTGTGACATTAAAAAATATCCTCGTGTTTTTATAAAAAAAAACGTTATTCTATCTCTATAATAGACAGGAAGTAAAATTTTTCATCTTGGAACTTTTTATTATTTTTTTTATTTACAATTTTTTTAAGCTTAATTTACTCTGAGGACAGGGTTATAGTTATATGGAATATCAACGATTAATAACATAAAAACCATAATTAATTCAAATTCAGAATATACTTTTTCAAATAAACTTGTGTGTGCTTTTTAATCGTCAACTCTAACTCTGCTGGTTCGGAAATTTGTCCTACGAAGTAGATCAAGCTTTTCAAAATATCGTTGTTACAACTATTTTCATTTCACCTAATTTCAGCATTTATATTACCCTCTTTCTAGTACATAGTATGTTGTTTGTCTAACAAAAGAGATTTCTACGTACTTCTAAATAAAAATCTTTCAGTGATCAAAATTGTCTGCACATATGTCAGCTATTTATGCCTTCAAGTTATATACCCTGTAATGGAAACAAAATTTTGCAATCTTTTATTGGCATCTATCTCCTAAGTATGAATCACTTTAACCATTCTTAAATCATCATTCCTACTTTTATAAGTACCGGATTAGAACATAAAAACATTTCATTGACACGATTACTGAACGGAAAATTTCTAACAGAAATATTTATATCTAATGTGCATTAATATTACAACATATGGCAATACATAAGTTACTACGCTCGTGTAAATTGCTTAAGTAAATAATAGAAATCTAATGGATAACACTCAACGCACGGGAAACATTGGAAACATGTGTTCGATATTCAAATTAGGGAATAGACCTGAGCATCGTCAGCATCTGATTGGTGTAATTGAAAGTGGCGGCGGACATCTGTTCCAAATACAAATTCAAATTCGCCGTCTGTTCGGTTTCTTTAATGATTATTGAAATTGCCAGTTGGGTTATGCATGTTCTATTTTTGAAAGGAATTTCTCGAGCTCAAGCGTCATCAAACACGCGGCGTTTGGAAAGCCATATTAACATAATCTCATTGACAGGTAACACAGATAGTATACTTGATATAATCTGTCGCTATTTGTAAACTAACATCTATAATAAGGTTCAAAGCATTAGTTTAGTTTATAAACGGATAATTAATGTTTTATTTTTAAAATACCGTTACAGTTGAGATTTTTGTTCCAAGCTGTATAAATACGAATGTTTTAAAGGGCTTGATTCCACGCCTTTAATAAAAGTGATAAAAAACATGTTATCTTTTAAAGTACTAATAAATTTGAGGTTCTGTTCCTTTTTTAATGTGCATTCTAGGATATTTACTTTTCTAAGTTTTATAAGACTAAAACCAATTTTCTACTTTAATTTACTTCTGTTTGCTGTTTTATTTGGCCAATTGTATTAAAGTTTTAGTTGTCTTTTTTCATTTTGTTAATAGATTATAATTAAGCCTAAGGCTTTCGGTGTAATCTTTACAGTATTCAATTAAGCGGGCGAGTCCATTATTTTAAATTAAAACAATCGTCCGCTGTAATAAGACACCTAACGATCGTTAGTGTTCACAATCAATTTAGCGGTACATGAGCTGCAATTAAAGTGGTTTTTTTTGGTAATTACACAAAACTGTACGAGAAATTAGAATGGATATCAATCATAGTTATTGTATGTTAATCAGCGAGGCTTAATTTAAGCGAACTATAAAGGAAGAATATTTTTATTATTGATACATTTGTGTTTTGTAATTTCAATTTTAAACCTTAACCTTTTTATTAGACGAGTAAGAAACTGATATTGAAGCGGCGGTAGCGAGAGTGGTTAGAGTAACGGTCTTGCGATCGAGAGGTCGTGGCTTCGAATCTCGGTCATTATATTATATAGCAAGCATTTAGCTTAGCTGGAGGGGTTAACAAGTTTATTAGTAATTTGTAACCCAAATTGCTAGTAACTTTTAAAACAAAATATTCCAATATGATGACTCCATTTCTTTATCTTGAGACTCCAAAGTTTATTAGCTCTTCATACTATGTGCCTCGACTATAGCCTCTGCAGTTTTTGTTATATGGGAAGTTTTTATTCTTCTGCGGATCCTCACTTTTGTAAGCTGCGTATAGGCCAGCGGTGAGACCATGCGGCTCTTTCGAGGAGTCACGGATTCAAACCACGGGCAGACACCAATAAGTTTGTCTGTTAAAAACTTATGTTCTAATTGATAATTGCAATTTATTACACGTTTTTTTTGTGAAGGAAAACACCGTGAGAAAATATGCACATCTCTACCAATCCGCATTGCAGCAGCGTGGTAGGTCTTAACTCCAATTCTTCATTCTTCATTCTCCAAAAACGGAGAGAGGAGGCCTATGTTCCAGCACTGTGATAATAACAGGCCATTACTTTTACTTTATTATTTTGTTCTGCTTGGCGTTGCTTCCTATAGACATAGGTGTGCTACCGATAACATTCTAGAACAATATTTCAAAAATCGTAAATTTTATGACTTCTACAGTAATAAAATTGGCTATAACTACTTGTATTTTTAAAATCCTCTCAAGGGTAATAAAACTTAAACAAATTGTCATTTTCTAATCAAGTATTTTTTGGTTAGTTGTTTATAACGTCTTTTAAAAAAGAAAGAGCCGAATGTTATCAAGGTTGGATAATCTTTATGTGTGAGCTACAAATGTTTTATGGTCCACACCGTCCAGATTTCGTTCATTACTATTCCCAAATATCTTATGATATTGTCGTTAAACATTTAACGATCTCAATTTCATCTTTTAAAACTTCTAATTTGCCGAGCATTGTGTGGTTTGTAATCTTGATTAATACCCCGTGAATGTTCAACGACCGTTTTCTATATAACTGTGATACTCCAAACACTTCTTATCAGGAGTAATATAAAAAATATGACTGGCTATTACGAAAATGAAACCTAATCATTATACACTAGGAATTAGTTATTTTATGCTTTTCACACGAGAACACCTGTGGTGCAAAGTATCATTAACATCCTTGAATCATTCTATTCAAGAAATATTTCTTTAATTTTTTATTACGTTTAGATTTTATTAATACACTCAACTTTCTCTATGTATGTTAGTATCACAGAAGTTAAGTTTCTATTATATCAGAATCGTCGCTTATATGTGAAGGCCACCAATATCTATTATAATATTACAAAGCAATATTAGCATTACCGTTTTCAGACAGAAATTCTATCGCCAATCAGGACTTATCACAGCTGGAGTAAAAGAAAGAGCAGATTTGCAAACACTTTATGCTTTAAGATGGCATATTTTCTCGCAATTCAAGCAATTTGGACTCGATGGAACTATATTGTCACTATATTGTCTTATAACGTGGAGATTCTAGCGTACCAGCATCATAGATAAAAGCGTGACCAGCGTATTACTCTAAGTAGGTTGAGATTCTACTTCTGCATCTACAATGTACAGTAGATTAAGGCCCAACTGTTTATTCAAAATATAAAGTTAAAATTTTTCTCCTACATCTTCACTATCAGTTTATATTATAAGTCGAGGTTCTTGTTCTGTATTTGCACGTTCACTTATAAATTTAGTCTCCTTTGCTATAGCATCGTTACCTTTGTTAGATTTGAGATCTCACTACTGTATCATGCACACTAAGCGCCAGTGATATCTCCTTATTAGGTTTAGATTGGTTGATTATAAATATATCAAAATAACATTTACAAGGCGTAAGCGGAATATTGTCTTATTAAGTAAATTTTATATACCTACTGCACCTGGATCTGTGATAATAGATTGAAGTTTGAACAATATATTATGACTCTCATTAAACCGAGATTCTTCTGTACCTTTATCTTCTCTTATAAATTGAGCACCGACTGATATATCAGAATTTCTATTTGATTTAACCTCTACTAGTACAATGACATCGATTCTGTTTGAGTTAACCTCAACCAATGATTCAGCTGTTCTCATATTTTCTAATTTCGAAATTGGCCATTGTCAACAGAGACCGCCGTCGTCGTCGCTGTCGTACGGCGGCGCGGTGAACGACGATGTTCGCTCGCCGGGCTCCGGCGGCACCCCCGGTCCCCTCAGTCAGCCCCCGCCGCAGACCCTCGACGCGACAGATCCAGGTGAGATCCCTTTCGCAAATTTAACGTCACTAACGATCAGAGTCTTCCTTTTCATAACTAAACCTTGGCTTGTGATCTCTCTTCCTTAAATTAAAAGGTCTTAAATATTAAAGTTCTCGATTGTGTACCTATATCTTAGCTATGGCTAGCTCTCTTTCATAAATTAAATGCAACTAAAGACCAAAGTCCACCCTTGCATACCGAGATCTATCGATTGATCGATTTGAAATTAATTTCGAATTCTTATAGAAAAATTAATGTAGTCAAATGTAGGATATAATTTTGCAGAGCTATTTGCCAAATTATTTAACTTTTAACCTATTCGAATAAACGAAAGCTGTAAAGATTGTTGCGATATGGCCGACAGCACTCTCAGTAGGTATAATAAAGGTCAAGGGTTGATAGTGACAGGTTTTTAACGAGCTGCTGTCAATAGGGCGTGCTACTCCTACGCAGAGTCCCGTACCTAACAATTAACATGTCTACACTACGATCTAGATCCGACGCGATACGTCAACACCCGTCAAGAGCCAATTTAAAACTGACAGCCGCACATCGTCGCGTCACAATCTCGTGTCACCTTCTCCTTCCACAAAGGAAACAGTTAAGAAAAATTTGAAAAAAGAACTCAACGCACGCTCCAAACGACCACTTGTCGACGTTCAGAAATCATTCACGAGCGTCAGAATCACTCGTCACATAACAACGACATATTACGTTCTGAATCTCGATCGATTGTCATGTATCTTTCGTACGGAAATGACGGATGAGTGCGTATTGAATGGCCAGTTATGACGTTTCGGATCCACGCCGGCGGCGACTACAATAGGTATTGAAATGAGGCGGACGACAGAATTATGATGCATGTATCGGCGTCGCATCTCGCCCGATTATCGCTTTCATATGCCTATGCACTGGGTAATTTGTGTGGGATTACATTGTGTATTATTCAAAGTAGGTCCTCGAGTGCGTGGCTCGCGCAGATTATACATATGAAAAAGTGTAAAGGTGTGATTTCACAAAAGATCCAATCACTACGGCTTTTGACAGCTGTCAAAAAATGGCAGGCGCGTTGGCGCGAATAACTAACAAAGCGTCGTTGATTGTGTTTTTTTTAAACGATTTTCGCCGAAAAATTACGCTTTCGGCGCACGTTTGTGTAATTGTTTGGTTTGTCGTACGGTTTTGTTGGCGCGAACGCCGCACAATGAACTAAATTGAATTTCGGTGAGCCGTTGCAGTGATTTGTAAATGGCCAAGTGAAAACAATAATGAAACCCGAAACCTATTTTAATTTAATTGATAAGAAATTTTAATACAGATAAAAAAACGGTTAAAATTTAAAAAAAAAATTTGATTTATTTTTCAATAGTTAAATTAAATAAATAAATTCCATACCATCATTCTAAATGTGATATTGTCTTTGATGTACCTATCTTATTTTATTTGTAAATATCCTTTAATTAAAAATAATTTTGTAATGATTCTATAATTCCATAATAAATTTTATTTATTATGGAATTCTATAATAATGCTATAAATCCATAAAAAAACATACCTATGGGTTTAATACCATGACACCCTGTTAAGGGTTATGTCCTGACTGTTAGACTGACAGATAGCACTACCTAAATACTAACTTGTTGCTTTTATCAAAATTGTTTCTCTTCCCCGGCGATGCTTCTACGAAAATCTTTCGATGACGTTGTAAAAGCCAGTAGGCACAACATTTCTATTATTTTTGGAAAAAAGATTATCTTTTGTAAGGATATAAAACAAAAAAGATTTTTTTTTAAATTTGTGATGCAATTCACCAATAATTAAATTGATTTTAGGTAAATAAAATATAAAAGTATGTAAATAGTCGTGGTCTTACCTAACAGAAGAATAAATTCTCAGACTTTTGTAGAGTTACTGCTCACAATCTCGACGAGTCTGCGTTCACCTAAGTTGTCCAGAGATGCTGGAAATACCATTAGGGCAAACAATATATTCTACTAATATTATGAATGCGAAAGTTAATACTCACAAGTATGGATGTATGTTTGTTACTTTTTCATGGTGAATAAAGTAAAAAAAAAGTAAGTAGCGGCCTGTTACTATCCCACTGCTGGGCATAGGCCTCTTCTCTCCGTTATTGGAGAGAAGGATTGGAGCTAAGACCTACCACGCTGCTCCAATGCGGATTGGTAGGTTACACATATCTCCAGAATTCTCTAGAGATATGCAGGTTTCCTCACGATGTTTTCCTTCACCGAAAAGCGTGTGATAAATTGCAATTATCAATTAGACACATAAGTTTTATTAGAAAAACTCATTGGTGTCTGCCCGGGTTTGAACCCATGATCGTCTCTAGAGATTCACACGGTCGCACCGCTAGGCCATCACAGCTTTTGGTGAATACGTTGAACTAATATCGATGAAATGCGGCGCAATTATTCCTTATACACCGGCATAACATATAGGCTATATAAATTCTACAGGAATAGGATGACATTGAAAAGCGCTATCTATTCTATATCTATTTCTATATATCTATCTATCACACGACACAGTCCACGCCAACAAAGTTGCGGGTAAAAGCTAGTCAATATTTCCACTTGGAGCAAGACTGAAAGTGGGGGAGATGTAGGATTATTAAGATTATAATGGGATTGACAGTTCTTCTTTGACACGTTTTAAACATGTTGTTACAAAAACAAGTTTTAAACATGTTCTTATATGATTTGGTTATTTATTTTACGACCGGCCGCCTGCCTGACGTCAACTCACCTTAGTCGCCTTTTACGACACCACGGTAAGAAGTGAGGATGGTCTATTCTATTCAGCCAGATACTAAACGGCGAATCAACATATGGCCAGTATAAAAGTTTATAGATGTCACTTGGCGCTCAAACCCTTGAGCCGAAAAGGGCTAACTTCAGCGGGTGAATTATTCAAAATTCCAAATATCCCTATAATTCAATCACGCCGCCTCCCCTGCGTCCCGGGGGAGGGGCGAGGGGGCGATTATTTGCGAATTTAATATTAATTAACTGACGTGCTCGGCCCGTAATTGCGTTTTTCAATTATAACTGACAATTATGCGATGAAATTCGGATGAGACGAGATGACTCGGCTAATTGTCGCGCCGGTGCGTGTTTTTTGCGAGCTTAAATAAATTTTGCACATACATTATGCATAGTTCGAACGAGTAATTGCCGGCGCCATTTTGACACGCTTCATATAGACCAATAAGGTGACATTGTTGTGTTTGTACCAAAGGCAATGAACTTTTGAATCTTCGACGTAAGATTGTATGAAACTTGACTAGAAATTACACATCCTATCCTGCTAATATTATAAATGCGAAAGTTTGTGAGTATGGATGTATAAATAAATAATAAATAAATAAATATATGGGACACTTACATACACGGTCGTCCGTCCCCAAAGTAAGTAATATAATACTTGTGTTATGGTAGACTGACAACTGGTGAATATATACTTATATATTTTTAAATACATAGGTACTAAAATAGAAATATCCACCCATGTATCCACATATGTTTGTTACTCTTTCACGGCAAATCCGCTTTACCAATATCGATGAAATTTGTCACAATTATTCCTTATACACCGGAATAACATATAGGCTATAGAAATCCCGTTAATTTTACAGGAATATAATGACACTAAAAAGCGCCATCAACTTATCACGGTAACGAAGTCGCGGGTAAAATCTAGTATACCATAAGTAAATTTTGTTATTAAAAGATTTTCAATCTTTCTGTGACCTCTAGTATTTCTATTATTCGTATATTCGCATTTTTCAAAATGCAAAGCCGCGGGTACAGTTGGTATAAATAACAAGAAAAAAGCACATTGCAATTAATTGAGAGTATTTTCACATTTAAGATGATGTAAGCGAAGTCGCGTTCGTAGCTTGCCTAATCTAAATCCGTGACAATCTAAATAGAAAACTTGTGATCCGCTATTAAAAAGTAAGTTCCCCTCTCATAATTCTATGTCGACTTATTTTTTATGATGTACTCGAGAATTTTAAATAACGTGTCAAGTGGCTTAACCGTGTAATAATCAACGCAGTTTTATGGGACTTTTGGTATTCGTTCGCCTACGAACTTCATAAAAATTACCAAAATTACTGACAGTAAAATTAGTTAGAGATGAAATTTATTTATAATATTATAACATTGGTAAAGAGTCGATCAAAATCTAGTCATCACTCTCCTGCCCTAATCCCTCTGAGTGGGAACGGCACAACATGTTTCAAGCACGTTTTTACATGGCCGCCTGCCTCATGTCAATTACGACACCTCGGTAAGAAATGAGGGTGCTTATTATTCTGCTCACCCGTATAAGACACGGCGGAGTCCATCAAAATCCACTCGTATTATATTTGTGACGTATGATTTATATTAATGGCGACATCTGTAAATAATCTACAGTTAAGATAAAAATGTACAAGTTATGTTTATCTTAAATTACTTACACTCTAGGACTATACAAATCATGCCGACAATAAATATCAATTTTAGCCTTGCCATTACAGCAGCAATAAAAAACTATTAAAACATTAGTAAACATTAACGATAAAAATGCAAGTACAAGATAGTAATAACAAAATGGAACAACTGAAAACAACTGTCGAGTTTCTTACTGGCTCTTCTCGGTAGGAACAGCTTTCCGAACCAGCAGTAGAGTTGACGATTCAAAAGCACTTGTTTACCAGTTTATTTGACTAAAGAATATTTCGAATTTGAATTTTGATAAATACTATCGTCATATTACCATTAGATATTAATATCCAGAAATTCACAGCTCCCCAAAATTTGCTTATTTAATATTTTGTACCGTTATATTTATTTACACATCCATTGTTTGTTTGCTTAATTACTCAATCATTTGTAGTCAGTATTGAATATTTAAATTACTTTAGTTGAAAGAATTTTATTATTACTTTTAATTATTGTATCCAAGTATGTATAGAAAAGGTCTGCGGATTGTTAGTTTTTAACCACAAAACCTGAGGTGTCAAAGAAGTAGATCATCAGCACATCTCAGATAATCTCAAAAGGCTCTCGGATGACGTACAGAATTCAAGACGCACCGATGACCGCTACATGAACGGAATACCGAGTGAGTTATAATCAGGGGGGGGGGGGGGGTGAATGGGGGACTTTTGACGAGAATGGAACGTAACAAGTGGTGATAATTTTATTTTGTACCAACTCGCCCCAAGTAACTTGATAATCGTTAACGAATTGCACTTAGCGTTGCGGGTTTCATGCCAATATATGACATCCATATTTTGACGGTTCTTTTGCTTCTCTTTAAGGATATACGTTTTTCGTTTTTCTCTTTCTTTCTATATAAAAGACAAGAAATGAAACACGGGTTATCGTTATTTCACTTCTTGTCTTTTTCCTTCTGTTAGTCAAAGGTTGACTGCAAAAGATCCAAAAGTTATGATATCATTATTTTCATATAATCCGCGTTTGTTAAGAAAATCTATGGTATCCTAAGTGTAGGAAGCAAAACCGTTCTCATGCCTTATACATGCAGAACTAGTTACCACATGTATCACAAGACAACGCCACCAACAGCACACTACACAAGCACTTAACACATGCACTACGACATCTCAACTATAATTTCGCCCCGTAACCGAAGTATCGTCAGGAGATAGGCACTACGACAAAATCGCAAAACTCTATAAACATTACGGATTCTTTTACTATATATCGCAAAAGCGATATATAGTAAAATAATTCTTTCATAACTTTTGTACTATGGAATTCCGTAAAGTAACGCCTGCTGCTATAAATATAAGTCCGCCTTTGTACATCATCATTCTCCTGCCCTTATCCCACTTTAAATGAGGTCAGCACAACATGTTTTAAACATGTTGTTTGATGTTTTGGCTAGGTATTTTACGACCGCCCACCCACCTGACGTCAACTTACTCGGCTTTTACATCACCTCGGTAAGATATGAGGTCGGTGTAGCTTTTGCCCTGTAGAATGATGCTAAATGATAATAAATCTAATGATAAAAAAATAATGATACACTTGGGGCAAAACGATTGTTGGGATTGTTACAGTGAATGTGTGCGGTGCTAGTAAAGTGTTGGGTGTTTATGGTAACTGTTTTATGGAACAGATATGTAAATGGATACTATATTCTTCGTTTAGCATTAAATATATTACCTATCTTTTATCACGAATTATATCAAATAATATTTGAAATTACGATCAAAAAGATCTTCACATGCTATCATGTGCAGATAGATCATCATTACCTACAACACCTTCATCATCCGTGAAGCAAGCAGGTATACTATCAGCATGGAAGCTATCCAATAGGATTTCTTCAATTGTTCCTTACTTATTCATTGGTAGTTGGGTAGGTAGGTTTAGAAAATCCACCTATATGAATGTTTCGTAATTTCTTGTACTCATCAGGTGAGCGAAGAACCTGACTACTTCGTTCAAATAATATTAGTATTACCTTTTGTAAAATGTATAATAATTGTAAATATAATTATTAATATAATAAAGTTAGTGTGCGCCGATCGTCACGCGCACTGTGACCGACGTAACGAAACGTCCGAATCGATTCGCCTCCTTCACGGCTGTCCATTTGTCCGGATTGTTTGCCTTTTTATTGATTCTTTACACTAATTGTAACACGCCAGTGACTTCTGGTGTTATGAATTTATTTCTTCGTTTGTAACGGAAACGTATTTTAACGCTTGCATTAACCTATACAAATAATTTAAACAGCAAAGGATGCATTATAAGTAGCAATTCTATACAAGATATTATATCGTACATACAGTTTTTATCCTTTTTTTAAAATATTTGTTATACATATGACACGATTAAGTGATACTTTCAATTCGTAAGCGCTTTTATTGTTAGTTTTTACTTAATTTAGTGTATTATTTATATCTATACTTATAATAGAAAATAGTCTTCAAAAGCTGTATGTGATCGATTTTCTCTATATCTACTAAAAGGATTTGTGTACGGTTTTTACTAATAGATAGTGCAATTATTCCCGAACGTTAAGGTTAACAGTACTTTATAGTTTAATTAAAATATTTTGATGAGGTCGCGCAGTTGTAAAAAAAAAACTTGTTGGGAGCTTTAATCGCATGCGCTATTGATATATTTTGAACGTTGAAACAGAAAATGTTACATACTTCGATAATATACACTTGTGACATGGTACAATTTACAATGGCGTTTAAATATCAGTTTGGATATAGGATTATCTATTGAAGCCGCAAACGTACTACCTCTCGTAACTCGGCTTTATAAAAATGTAATAATTAATTACACAAACATCTTCTAAGGAATAGTGTCATAATACATCAAAGTTGGCCAATAAACCTTCCCAAGGGGCGTACCTTATCAATATTGCAAGCACAAAATTGAAAATTACCAGGACCCCCAGAATTACATAACTCAAACCTATCGAAACCAATAAAATATTAACTGGTAACGATTTCCCGCTGTTTTTCACCGGCCATCGGCTTTCGCGTCACGTACCGCCCGCACTTACACTCCGCGCTAAATGTAATCATAAAATTGTTGTTAATAATTCAGCCCTGAGCGAGAATGGCGGGGGGAGGTGTGGGATTATTGTGATCATAATGTGATTGACAATTCGCACGCTTATGATATCCGGCTGAAAAGAATAGACCAACTTCATTTTTTACCGAGGTGTCGTGCAGGTTACTAAGGTGTGGCCTTGCGACCTGCCGTGTGGTACCCGGCTGAATAGAATAGACCCCTCATATCTTATTGAGGTGTCGTAGAAGGTGACTAAGTTAAATTGACCCACCGTGTGGTATCCGATTAAGTAGAATAGACCGAGGTGAAGGGAAGTTGATGTCAGGCAGGCGGCCGGTCGTAAAATACGCAGCCAAATCATGTGACAACATGTTTATAACATGTTATGCTGACCCCGCTTAGAGTGGGATAAGGGCAGGAGGGTTTTTTGACAATTTGCGCGCAATATTAAAGTGATCTAATCCAAAAAAGTCGTTTTGTGCCAAATTGCAATAAATAGTAGCATGGCGCCTACTAAACTCGTGAGTATTAAAGACACCCATAACTTGGAAGGGCAAGAAAACACTAGTTTTTATAATAGTTCGCAGCGTGATGTCATAGATGGCATTTAAATAAGGATTACAATGTATGTAACTCGATTAAGTCTAATTTCGAATTAGGTCACTTTAATTTATTATGCGTTTTCTATATGTGTGGTTCAGATCCGCGGTCTATACTTCATATTTCGGACATTATTTAAAATGAACACTTTGAAAAGACAAAGGTCATGATAACATTTTTTTTAGTGAATTCATCGCGGATTATAGCAATAAAATTTTATCATTACTTTTGTATTATGGATCTCCGCAAAGTAACGCCTAATTCTATAAATTGTGTAATTTATATTACTTATGTTACTATATATTTATGTTACTTTGCGGAGATCCATAATACAAAATAATTTTATTAATACTTTTGTCTATAAATTATTTTGAAAAGAATTGACTTGTCCAGGAGTCAGTACAAGGCAAGCGGTCATACCGTTGATATTAGGTATGATTCTGACAGACTTTTTGAAAGTTGCAACACCAACTTCTATAGTCCTACCGTCAAATAATCAGAAATCTAGTAAGATTTCTGATTATTGCTTGACTGTAATAAAATGACGAAAAGTCGCGGACTCTTGTGAGTGCGATCATAAAATTGTTTAAGTTAGAACGAGAGGGTATTCGGGAGTGGGACGGGGGGGTGAAATAGGTGTGGGATTATTAAATTCTGTGAATGCTCACTTTGTATCTAATATCCGAACGTGGTTAATATTAGATTAGTAGGGGCGCGTTGGCCCGCTCTCCCCAGGGCGGGGTCTCGTCGTGATAGATTCGTGTTACCTACGAGTTTTCCCCGGAATATGATTGGTTGGCTCTCATTTTGTAATGGAAATTCTGAGACGCATCGCGTGCTTTGTCTGATTGGCAAAATAACTGACTCTACGGTAGGTGGGGTTATTTTTGGTGTGCATTTGCGTTGGAATTATAAATTTTGAAATGACTTTTATAGCTCAGTAGTACGATCCATCGATTCTCAGTAATTCCGGAAAGATGTAATGTCCATATATAAATCCTCCTACTCTTATTCCACTCTAAGTGGGCATAACATGGTACAAACATGTTGTCACGTGATTTGGAGGTTTTACGATCGGCCGCCTGCCTGACGTCCATTACCTTAGTCGCCTTTTGCGACACCTTAGTAAGAAAGGGGATGGTCTATTCTACTCGGCCTGATACCAAACGGTCAACTTCCATTAGTCGCCTTTACCTCGGTAAGAAATGAGGGTGGTCTATTCTTCTCAGCCGGCCACACGGCTAGAAAGATGTAATATTATCAAATCAATTAAATTACTTTTACTTATGTAAAGCCTGGTCTGGGAAAGGCAGAAGTTAGTTACTTCAGTCAGAGCAACACTCTAGCCCTTTAATTATGTCTGAACTATAAATTGCCCCGTTCGGAATGTGAAAAACAAACAAACACCATTATAAAGATGAGCGCTGTGATGATAACATATTGGTTTATTCATTCATCAAGAGAAGATTTAGTCATTGAGTACTTTCCGAAATATATAAGGTCAAATAGGGTATAAGTTACGAAATCTCGCATTATATGACACCGTACCGAAAATGATTCTATCGCAAAGGTTTTTTAGGTGCAAAAACTATATGGCTAAATAAAAGTCTGCTCATGTCTTGAAGGTAATGATTGGAACTTAAGCCAACCATGTAACTCCAATGCGTTCAAGTCACATATATTCCACTATATCGACTGGCTCGTTGGCGCAGTTATTAGTGATCCTGCCTTTAGCTCCGCGGGTCGTGGGTTCGATTCCCGAAGAGGGCCGACATTTTCTAAGAAAAATTTGTTGGTTCTTCGAACTTGGGTGTAATACATATAGTATTTAATTATGTATTTAAAATTATATAAGTGTATATTTACCAGTTGTCTGTCAATAACACAAGTATTAACATACTTTGGGGACGGACGGCCGTGTGTGAGTGTCCCATAAATTTATTATATTTATTTTTTATTCCAGGAATTTTCTAGGGATATGGGGATTTATTAAAGATGTTTTCGTCATTGTAAATGCTGGCTAACATTTTACTTTGTGCCAAAAGTACAAGTAAATTTCATTGGACAGAATAGAACTCAATATATTTTAAAGTTATAATTCTACTTTCCAAATATACAAGATATCCCATCAATAGTTCCCAAACTGAATCACATTCAACAAAATTAAATTACACGTATCAAACGAGATGTCATAAATAACGCGGCCATTTTTGTTACAAATGCATCTTCCCGGCCGTCAGCTTTAAAGTTGGTTCCCCACTCACCCCTAGACAACGTATAATCGTTGTAATAAATTATTTTACTTATCTATATATAAAAGTATAGTAATCTTTTATTTTTAACACATTATATTACTCTTTATTTTTTTAATTAAATTTTTTGCTGCGTAAAGAGTTCTGGATTGAGAACTAGTTGAATAAAGCTAATATTAACTTGAATATAGTTGATACATAATTTATTTATTTATTTATTATATTCTAGCAAAATAATTCTATCATAGCTTTTTATTTTTATATTCTGCGTTTAAATTCCAACATATCCTGCTATCCTCTAATGTTACAATTACTAACAATATTATCAATATTATGAATATAATATATTATCAATATAGTATATTATCAATACGCCGTGTGGTATCCGGCGGAATAGAATAATACCACCCTCATGTCTTACCGAGGTGTCGTAAAAGGCAACTAAGGTAAGTTGACCCACCGTGTGGTATCCGATTGAGTAGAATAGACCACCCTCTTTCTTACGAGGTGTCGTAAAATACGACTATGATAAGTTGATGTCAGGCAGGCGGCTGGTCGTAAAATACTTAACCAAATCATGTGACAACATGTTTATAACATGTTGTGCCGACCCCACTTAGAGTGGGATACGGGCAGGAAGATGATGATAGTATATTATCAATATAGTATGTTATCAATTTTAAAATAGTTCATTATAATGTCTAGGCGAGTGGGAAATAGACTTGGAACATAAAAGCATTAAGCCCCATACGATTTACAACGATACAATACAGGGTGATTGTATTGTTCAACCCTTTGGTATTTTTGAGTTTGACGGCTTATCCTTAGTAATTGTTAGGATAACACACCGTCGGTTTGTCTGTTTGTTTGTGCGTGAAATGTAGGGCACTGGAGATATTTATTATTTTTATGCTGTATAATTTTTTGAGTGTTTTTTTTAACACTTTAGCACAATTTTAAGTGTTTTTTTAACTTCTAACTTGTTACTGTTTGTTTATGATTTAATATGTTTTATGCATAGGTATTTTATATGAAGAAGTGGATATTATTTTTTTTGGATTGAAAAAATTATTGCTCAATCATTTATTTATTTTTTTATTTATTTCTTTATTGGTAATCAAACAGCGTTTCACAAGTTTTAGTAATGAACAATAAACATTGCTATTTCACAATAAGGCCAATAAAACACTACTCTAAAATAATTTATAAGGTTAATTATTTTTGTCTTATAATATTTCCAAATGTCTGATCATATATAAGATTAAAATATAATGAATTCGTCAACGTCTCTCCCCCTTAAACCTTCAGGAAGCCAAACATTTGTATTTATTTAATTTCCAAAAAAAAATTAGACCTAAGGACTTTATGAGACTAAATAAAACTAATCTCGAAAATGGCCTCCGTTAGTTCTCATTAAGCAACTAATAAATAGCAAGGTTAAACTGAAATTCATAAAGATTCGTACACTATGCAATTTTTTCTTTTTAATTATGTATAATAATATTTAAAACGTGCGTCTTTACTGTATAAAAAAGTATTAGTGTTAAATATATTACCTTGAGAGTATTGTAATATGTTAATCAATCTTTTGTTACATTTAATTTTACAACTCACAATTCTACGCTTTACTAGTCTTCAATAATTTTTAAAATCTTAAATTATTATACGAATTTAGCTCTTATTGCCTAACTTTTAAGCTAGTCATTATTAGCGCTTATTGCTTAAATTTTATTCATTCTTTCAGTCATTATCTTGTGAAAGCATTGGTGTACTTTTTTTTACCTCTGAAAGGGTGAGAATTATATTTGACGGACAAAAAGCTGTCAAAATGACAAAGTGATTCGTCATAGAAATGACAGCTGCAAGTTAGAGCGAGACAAACAGTCCGAGAGGTATAGTGCAATAATTCAAACCAGAAAGGACAAGCAAATCTACAATTATAACGAGCCCAATTGTTATTATATTTTTCTGTTCACATTATTATAAGTAATATAATAAAAACTTTACAATACTAATCTTTAATGGGTTCCAAATTATTAGTTTACGGGTATATTGTAGAAAATTAGATTTAATCGAGTTTAAAAAGTTTAACTTTTTAATATAATAATGTAGGTATAATATAACGTATAAAAGAATATTTTTCTAAAACAGTCTTTTGATGTATTTTCTTATTTAAAAATAAAAAAATGATTTAGAAGTTGTCATATCGTTGAGCTTGACTGGCCCGTTGGAGCAGTGGGTAGTGACCCTACCTTCAGCTCCGCGGGTCGCGGGTTCGATTCCCGCCGAGGGCCAACATTTTCTATAAATGAATTTGTTGGTCTTTGAGCCTGGGTGTATATTTGTATTTAAGTATGTATTTAAAAAATACATAAGTATATATTCACCAGTTGTCTGTCACCCATAACACAGGTATTAAGTTACTTACTTTGGGGACGGACGACCGTGTGTGTAAGTGTCCCATATATTTATTATTATTATATCAAATAACTTAAAATTGATTTCTGAGAAACTTGCTCGTTTAGTATTATTGGTATTGGTTAACAGCCTCTTAACACTATCACAGCTTCTTACCAAAATTTCATCGATATTGGTGTAACGGATTACCCGTAAAAGTATAACAGACAGATAGACTTTTGCTTTTATAATGTTATGGATATGTTTAAGGCTAATATATTTCAAGCCTAAAAATGTTTATATATTTAGGCGTTACTTTGCGGAAATCCATAATACAAAAATTAAAATAAAAAATAAAATTTAACAAAATTGATTTTATAAAATTATTTAAAATATATTTTACTAGGCTTTTACTTCGTTTGCGTGGACTGTTGTCTCGTGATAGGTTGATAATAGATGGCGCTTTTCAATGTTATACTATTACTGTAGAATTAACAGGATTTCTATAGCCTATATGTTATTCCGGTGTGTAAGGAATAATTGTGCCAAATTTAATCGATATTGGTTCGGCGGATTCAGTGAAAGAGTAACAAATACATCCATTCTCACAAACTTTCATATTTATAATATTAGTAGAATAGGATTATTACTTTTGTTTCAAAAATGTTCTATTACGTAAGCGAGTGTGTACGACACCTAACCAAAACTTCCTCGAAACTCAAGTGTTATACAATAATACAAATTTTTCTAGTCGCATCTCATTATTATAATTACATACAAATCTTCTCTCATTAAACCAAGCTACCGTGTACTTTGCTAACAATGAGCGAGTCTAACAACCAATCTAACAAGACCCTTCATCACATATCCAACTTCTTCTGATCGTTTGATAAATACAGCTCTTGCGTTTGGTTGTAGACATTTGCATTTTTTAAAGTGAAATATATATTCAAGTAGCCTATTTTTAGTTGTTTGTCTGTCTGTTAAAGGGCCGCAAATGTAGGTAATGAATCACGTTGGAGGATACAATGGTGATTATCTGTCAAAGACTTCATTAGCATAGGTAAGGAAATCCTTTATTTTACTGCAATCGTAACAAGAGCATTAGTGAATGGAGATTTTTCTAGACATTTCGTGTTGAATTACGTAAACTACGCATTTTTCTTATTTCCGAAGGAAAACTGTATTTTAAAATCCTATTGAATTATTTTGCTATGAACCGTTTTTCTTTAAACAAATCTAAGTAATAGCATTACATAGATTTTTACAATGTAAATGTTTTTTAAATTACATTGTTGGATTCAAAATTGTTCTCACACCTTATACATGCAGTATTAGTTACTACACATATCACAATAAACCACCACCAACAGCACACTACACATTTACTACGACAATTTCAAAGATCATTTCGCCCCGTAACTGAATCATCGTCAGGAGAAAGGCTTCAAGACAAAGCTAATCAAAATAAAAGCAAAAAAATTTATCATTGATCAAAAATGTATAAAGCGATTTATACTTCTTAAACGGATAAAGTATTAATGAAATTATTTTGCTATAATCCGCGATTAAATTACTTATTACTAAATAAATTAGTTACTTTTCTATAATGGATCTCCGCAAAGTAACGCCTAATTCTAACTAAATTAGATAAAGCGATCCTTAGCTGTTAAACGGAGAAACCGATTTCAATTAAGTTTTTTCATATAGAAGGGCAACTAGCTTTCGCCAGCGGCTCCGCTCGCGTGAAAATATTGAAACCGTAATATAGAATTTTGATAACCATATAAATGGTTAAATAGGGTTAACCCTATAAGCTAGACATATGCTGTCGCGGACTTTTATTTAGTACTTTTAGAGGGGAACAATGTTGTAGTATATGATTTTTGAATAACTTTCACCGTATACTTAGCGCACGCAAGGAAAGCTTTAAATTTTGCCGTTTTCGTCCTATTTTTTTTTGCTGCTCCTCTCCTATTTATCTTGGCCTGATGTTATATAATCTATAGCCTACCTCAATAAATGAACTATCTCACAAGAACTTTTCAAATCGGTCCAGTAGTTCCTGAGATAAGCGCGTTCAAACAATCAATCAATCAAACAAACAAACTCTTCCGCTTTATATATTAGTATAGATTTGGTCAAAAGAATTAATAATATAGGTAGTTAAGAGTAATTAATAAACTTTATTATTGTCTATACGTTTTAAGTTAAAAACTTAAGTATGATAAAGCTACCAGGTCCAAAATATTATCAGAATGCTGCAAAACATTGTAAATCAGCATTACGTAACCACAAACGCGACCTAGCTATGAGCGGCGTCGCAAGTGCGCGGGATTCCTTGGCGGGAAATTAGATTCCTAGGCCATTGCAGAAACACTCCAACAATTCTGTGCAGTGTTTGCTGCTGGCTGATTAAAAATACCTTTAATGTACACGCCTTTAAAAATAACACGGATTTGAAAAACAAATTTCAGAGTATCATTAGTAGAATAATCATTTTCATGTTAATTTATAGAAGTAGGCGTTACTTTACGGAATTCCATAGATGAATATGATAATGATAGAATTATTTTGCTATAATCCGCGTTTGTTAAGAATCTCTATGTATCATACCTTACCCAGGTTTCGTATAAGGCGACTAAGTTGTTGACATCAAGCAGGTTGTAAAGTACTTAGCCAAATCATGCGACAACATGTTGTGTTTACAACATTTAGATTCGGATAAGGGCAGGAGAATGATGACTTTAATACACCTAGACAGTCAGCAAACAGTCAGCAATTTTTTTTTAATCTTTGCCTCCGGCGGGAGTCGCTGCCCCGGGATCTGAAAGTAAAGCCATTACCTGCACTAACGGTCAATAATCTGTTAAAGTTAAACTGGTTACTGCTGCATTGTGCCGTGACAGCAACTCGGGCTATCCAAACAATAAGTCGACGTCACATAATTATCATATTCATAAATCACAAAAATCACTCATTCCACATGAAAATGCCGGTGGTCCGATAGCCGTGTCCAATTCAAACGATTACCATTTGTTTCTGGTTATATATATTCCATAAGTCTACTCTTACTGTGTAACAATGCCATAACGATCTGCTACAAGCAAATTTGAACTTAAACTACTTTTAATTAAAATTCATTTTTACTTAAACTATTATTATTATTACGTCTTTTTTAATCTATACAAATCTCGAAGCATAGCTCGTATTGTAATGTGATAAGGTATATTGTCGCTTGTAATGTATTATTTAAAGTAAATTTACACGGTTATTAACACTATTGAGACGTTTTTAACATTTGCAAGTATTAGAAAAGACGTTGAATTAATTGATTGTATTGTTTTCGGAGGCTACCGAATGTTCTTCGCTTTAAGTGATTCAGGTAACCTCTATGGCGTAGAGTTGGTAGTTTCAAGGTTGTGGGTTCAATATTTCTAACACTATCTGATAAATATTTGACAAGTAACTTTTCTCGTTCTGTGGTAAATTTTGGCAATATCCATTAAGGATACGATGAATTGTAAATTTATAGCCACATACCTGTGAGATTCTTACGAGAAAGCTAGGCTAGGCTAATCTTTAAAAGATTATCCGCCGAGTTTCTTGTTGGTTCTTCTCGGTAGGAGCAAACTTCCGAATCAGTGGTAGCTTCTTTAAAACATTTGACGATTCAAAAGTACTGTAAACAGTCCGCTTGAATAAAGAATATTTTGAATTTGAATATGAAGTCGTAGGCTCAAAAGTTGAGTTGATCTTATTAAAAATCAATACGATTGATATTTAAAATTTTACACTATACGGTGACGGAAAACATTGTAATAAACATGCAAATCTCTAGAACATGAAATTTTAAACTCTGCTCATCCTTTCTTTCTTCCTTTATTCCAAAGAAATATGGTAAATTTGCCAAGAAGTGGTAATGACAAACTTTGGTTACTAGGAGACACGATCGTAGAGATTGTGTGTAGTGCTTGTGTGGTGTGTTGTTAGTGGCCACGTTTTGTAATATGTGTGTTTACTGGTGCATGTATAAGATATGTGAACAGCTTCCTACCCTTAGCATTGCCTAGATTTTGTTAACAAACGCAGATTAACGCAAAATAATTCTACTATAACTTCTAGAATAACAAGCCATAATTTTAGAACAGCTTGCTTAGGAAATTCATGAATCCATGGATCTCGCGCGTTAACCTTTTAGCCATTATGACATATCTGTTGGTTTGTTATAATTTATTCATAAACCAACCACACCCATAGTTGACTGATACCAGATTACAATAAAAAAATTAACGCGATCAACGCTTCGTAGGGGCGAAAATGTTATGATTAAAAATTTACTTGGCGAAAGTGTGGGGTCAGAGAATGGACCCTGGATGTGACAGCTGTCAATTGGGGAATGGGTGAATCCTGGTGTAGCTCTTTATAGGAAGTAGGGTGACAAGAAATACGTGTAGATGCAGTGTATTTGTGTTCTGTAACTAATAGTATTCACAACTTTTTCAAATTTCAGTGTTGAACTATCTTCAATAAATGATTTGTTTTTTTTCCACCGTTTGGTATCCAATCACCCTCATTTCTTACCGAGGAAAAACGTAGTAGTAAAAAGCGACTAAGGTAAATTGACGTCAGGCAGGCGGCTATTCGTAAAATTCGTAAAACAAAATCATGTTACTACATGTTTATAAAAAAAGTTATTTATTTTACCGTCCGGCCTTGATAAGTGAACTAATTTAGAATTTATTTTCAAAATTCAGTTTAAAAGATATCCTTATAACAAACATAGAGATAAAACTAATATAAAGCATGCAAAAAGTTCCGGTTTTTACTTGGAGATCTGAAAAATAACAGTATATAATTATTTGGTACTTTAACATTTAAATTGTCACGAACAGAGTTGCGGGAACATCATTCTCCTGCCCTTATCCCACTCTAAGTGGGGTCGGCACAACAAGTTATAAACATGCTGTTACATGATTTGGCTGCGTTTTTACGACGAGCCGCCTGCCTGACGTCAACTTAGCTCTGTCGTATTTTACGACACCACGGTAAGACAGAGGGTGGTCTATTCTACTAAACGGATACCACACTGTGGGTCAACTTACCTTAGTCGCCTTTTACGACACCACGGTAAGAAATGGTACTATTCTATTCCGCCGGATACCACAAGAAGTTGCGGGTACATCTTGACTAAATATTTGTAACGAAAAATCGTATCTACATCCCCAAATCCTGGCCACCCCACACCATGACATTACTGCATTACTGCAAAGGTGTAGAACGGCTGACTGATAATTGTACATGACGTATATAAATATTAATGTCTGTCTATCCGTTTGGATACGTCGCTTTTTGCAATTACTCATCCCCTTCATAACAATGTGCCGGGCTGGTCAGGCGCGAATCGGATGTTTGCTGGGGGTCCTGTATTGACAGAGTTTCGTCTAGGGCGTGTATATTAAAATATAAGGTTAAGTAGTATTGCTTTAAGTTACAAGTGCAATTTAATCGCTAGAAGAGGTACATTTATTTCTATTTAAAATAAGTAAGTGACCGAGGCTTGCTCGACAATTTTTAAAATGGTGAAAAAAAAATTAAAATAAAAAAAAATTGAAAAGAAAAAGGCAAAATTAAGGGGCAGGTGAGGCTCGATCCTAGGTATTTTCATCTCTCTAGATCGCCCGTTCCCCAAATGAACTACCATGACTAGACATTTGACAGCGAAAAATTGTTATTGTATTTAAAGTATTTTTTTTAAAGTTAGAGCCCGAAAACATTGATATAACGACATTTTTTTAAAATAAAATTTATCTAGATCGATTTTTCTCCCCCAAAACCCTCCACATGCTGAATTTCAGTAAAATCGTTGAAGCCGTTTCCGAGATTCAGTAAATATACAAGATTAACTCATTTAAATATTAAAGATTTTTAGAAACAAATGACATAAAACAGTTTGCGCACTTATTAAAATAGGTGTCTTTATTGTCGAGGTTGTGGCACCGTAGAAGACGTGCATCATAAAGTAACGATCTCTAACTATCCCACTGCTGGGCATAGGAATCCTCTCTTACAAACTATATTTTAACGTGAAAATAAAAAAGTCAGAAAAGAAAAAAACTGAATTTTATTATTGATTTTCGCTTTAACATAAAAAAGGTATGTTAGTTATTTATTATTCAATCCATTTTATTGACTGCAAAAAAAATTGTTGAAAAATGTCTGTTTCAGTCTTTTTTCTCAAATATTTGAAATGATTATTTGAAATGTTTAAAAAAGTGTTCTATTCAGGTCCTAAACATACTCCGTGTGGTATCCAGCAGAATAGAATAGTACCACCCTCATTTCTTACCGAGGTGTCGTAAAAGGCGACTAAGGTAAGTTGACCCACCGTGTGGTATCCGGTTGAGTAAAATAGACCACCCTCTTTCTTACTGAGGTGTCGTAAAAGGCGACTAAGGTAAGTTGACCCACCGTGTGGTATCCGGTTGAGTAAAATAGACCACCCTCTTTCTTACTGAGGTGTCGTAAAAGGCGACTAAGGTAAGTTGACCCACCGTGTGGTATCCTGTTGATTAAAATAAACCACCCTCTTTCTTACCGAGGTGTCGTAAAAGGCGACTAAGGTAAGTTGTCCCACCGTGTGGTATCCGGTTTAGTAGAATAAACCACCCTCTGTCTTACCGAGGTGTCGTAAAATACGACTGAGGTAAGTTGACGTCAGGCAGGCGGCCGGTCGTAAAATTCGTAGCCAAATCGTATGACAACATGTTTGTAACATGTTGTGCCTTAGGCAGGAGGATGATCAGGTCCTATACATGTTCCATTAGCTCAATATAAAACTTCACATTTCTTTCAGTGCTCGCTTGACGTGAAATGCCCCAACCCCAGAAATACTATCGCAACTAAATTATGTACAAACACTATAAATATAACATTTACATTTCAAGTTATGATTAATAATCGCCGCTATATCTAAGGATCTCCTAAAATTTTCATTACCGTGTTTGGAACAAAAAATATGCCCCGATATAAAGAACGTTTTAATAACTAAGGTATGCCATGAGGGTAATTTCTCAAACCATTTAATGTAACTGTTTATTAAACTGTATTATGAAAATGAGCTTGATATTTATACCTTCATATCGATTTTCTGACCAGAAAACAATGTATTTAAAACTCGAAATAAGTACTTTCAATGATAAAACCTAATCACGCCGTGTGGTATCCGGCAGAATAGAATAGTACCACCCTCATATCTTAACGAGGTGTCGTAAAAGGCGGCTAAGGTAAGTCGAACCGCCGTTTGGTATCCGGCTGAATAGAATAGACCAAGCTCATTTCTTACCGAGGTGTCGTAAAAGGCGGCTAAGGTAAGTTGACCCACTGTGTGGTATCCGGTTTAGTAGAATAGATCATTCTCTTTCTTATCGAGGTGTCGTAAAATACGACTGAGGTAAGTTAACGTCAGGCAGGCGGCTGGTCGTAAAACGCAAATCATGAGACAGCATGTTTATAACATGTTGTGCCGACCCCACTTAGAGTGGGATAAGGGCAGGAAGATGATGATGATATGATAGAACCTAATGTCTATTAGAGTAATGAAAGCCAAACGGTGTGAACGTGTTAACTTTTTCATAGGGTCATGGTTTCAAACCCCGGGTAGAAACTTTTCTATTAAAACTTATGTGCCTAATTGATATTTGCAATTTATCACACGTCTTTTAATGATGGAAAATATTGTGATGAAACGTGCATATCCGATTTTATTTATTTATATTATATTTCATTTTGGCAAATTTTATCAATATTAGTCTATTGGTTTACCATAAAAGAGTAAGAGACAGACAGACACTTTAGTATTCATACCTACTATTAGTAATACTTTTTTACGTTTTTACGTCAAGAATAATAGTTCAAGATCAGAGAGTATTCAAGCAATTTATTCTAACAACATAATTTTTCTTGTGACCGTACTAAGGTCTTCAATTTATTTGTCGTTTGTTAGTGGAAATGTATAGGACAATAATGGGGCCCCTTTTGTGGAAACTTGCGGGCAATACATGACAATAGGTAAAGGTATATATTATGTGGCATATATGAAACGTCCACGGCAATTTCAGATATAAATTTTTCAGTAGGAATGCGCAGGCGGTCATTTTTTATACGCTCCCCTATTCATGACTCCCTGGTACATTCTTGATACATTATTCATTTTTGATGAAAACATTATTTGGTTTTTTCGTTTATAAATTTTAAGTTAGTTTGGTTTTCCAAACTACCCTTTTTTGTAATTAGAGAATGGTTTTTTGACTATAGTAGTTTGCAGATTTTTACTCCTAGTATTATTCGGCTGAGTAGAATAGACCACCCTCATTTCTTACCAAGGTGTCGTAAAAAGCGCCTAGCTAATATAAATTGACTCGCCGTGTGGTATCCGGGTGAGAATAGACCACCCGTTTCTTATCAAAGTGTCGTAAAAGGCGACTAACATAAGTTGACGTCAGGCAGGCGGCCGGTCATAAAATAACTACCTAAATCAACTAATAATCTGTTTACCACCCAATTCCACTTAGAGTGGGATAAGGGCAGGAGAATGATGTAGTTTGGTAGATTCTTATATGCGTCCCCTGATTTGGGCTCGCCGCAACAATCCAGACACACTCGCGATTTCTGTCCACGATTTCTTCCCTACACCTTTCAAAAATCTTTCCTATTAAGATAAGTCGCTGAACTCCTTACCTCTCCTGCCTCAACACATGAGTTAATGAAATGTCTCACTTCATCTTATTATAATAAAAACCTTTAAAAAACGATCGCTGTGTAACCAAATGTGTAAATAAATGAATGCTAATTCATACTTTTTTTACAGAAAGTAACTGGGTTTCATTCCCTGTTAGACTATCACGAACTGCAAGTGTTAGTTGGTTAAAAAAACACTAAGTTTACTAGTAATAAAATAAAATTTATTTAAAGAATTTTCCTTTAATATGAATTTATTGTTTTCAGGTAAGGCCAGATTTTGTTTTCAAAGAAGAATTTGAGAGCGGTAAGTTATTTATACAGCTAAGCTAATATTTGCAAATTATGCCTTATTATAAGTGTGTCTAAATTTCTCCAGCATCTATATTTCCTTAAAGTGTTTCCAAAAGGAAAATTTTACCCAGTAGTGGGGTAGTAATATCCTGATATTTCACTACTTTCATACTCTTATATTCAACTTGATTTGGTTTCCATGATATAAACCAAACTTGTGACTTCTGTATTTTGACTTATCAAAATAAAGCAAGAAAACTTTGGCAACATATTAATGCTGCAAAAGTCACCTTAAAAATCGAGAATATATCTCATGTTATCTCTACAAATCTAATTTAAAAATTTACCAACAATTTTATTTCGTACTCAATTTTCTGGCAACATTAAATCCCTAAAGTTTAGTGACCCATTACTCACCGTTCACATTTTACGAGCCTTTGATGCCTAATTCCCATCACGTACATCTCCCCCTCCGCCCCCCTCGCGACATTTTATTTAATCAAGACCACTTTTTAACATTCTCGAAGCAATGTCCATAATATTTCTGAAACGTGAGCATGGTGAAATAACGAAAACAACTGGCAACACTTCCTGTTTTCTTTCAGTGCTGCCGCTCGAATATAAATGTGGAATATCCAGTGGCCCTTTGAATTATTAGTCAAATTATGTTCTTTTCCAAGTAACCTTTAAGAATTAATTTTGTACTGATTATTTAACCGGTGTTGAAGTTGGTATATCTTAGTTTTGAGCATCGTCGTTTCAAGCAATAAAAATTTACAATTGGATATAAATCCATATCTCTTTTTTGTCTATGAAAGGGTTATTGTCCGACCGAAGTGCTGCTCTTGAGAATATAAGTTTTATGTTCTTCTAGCTTTTGGCAGAGTAATGTTTTTCATGGTTTACTTATTTATTTTATAATTATCGTTGGTATTCAATATCTATAATGCTGAATGATTTTTTTTCCGTTTTCGTACTATTTTTTATTGCTGTTCTTCACTCTATTTATCTAAGCGTGCTGTTATATAGCCAATATAGCTTTCCTCGCTAAATGGACTATCTTACAATGAAAGAGTTTTTCATATCGGTCCAGTTGTTCTTGAGATTAGCGCGTTCAAACAAACAAACTCATCAGCTTTATATACATTATAGAAGTGTAGATATGGAGATTTGTCTTCTCTTAACTTGACAAAAGACTAATTGTCTGATGATCCAAAGTTTTTATAGGCCATAACGAAGTCGTCTAAAAATGTTAATTACGCCTTTTGATGGATTTTTCCGAATTATCCGTGATGTCGGGACTGAATTTTTAAAAAAGTTAATGCCGTAAGAAATGACTTGTTCGTTTATACAGGCCAGGAAGCTGTGATAGATAGATGATACCGTGTGATTCTTTCCAGGGGGTCACGGGTTTCAATCCCGGGCAGGCATCAATGAAATATTCTGTTAAAACATATATGCCTATTTGTCATCTGCAATCACATGCCTTTCGGTAAGGAAAACATCGTGAGAAAACCTTCATATCTCTGGAGAATTACTAGGATAAAAGGAAGTAAAAGGAGAAAGGAGACCGTTACTTTACACTTCTTATTACAGGTTTTATTATTAAATGACTACACTTGTCATATAATAAATAGGTAAGTATTCGAACAATATTTATAACAAATAAAATATATTGTAGACTCCGTAAAACTTAGCAATTCAAGAGAATAAAGTTGCGGTTGAACAAGTGATGTTGCTATTTGACGGAGTGGTGTTAAATTTAATGATTTCAAAATGTAAAAAAATCTGATTTTAATTGGTGTGTTGCAACGAGGTGTTCCTTGAATTACTCCGGTGGAATATAAGAGGTTTTATTTGTAGATGAAAGATGATTCGCCGAATTATCAGTATAAACATATACTTTTACTTTGTTTTGTTATTAAGGTCTGCCTTTCAAAACATTTCTTTGGTCTATGGTTTCGCAATTCTTCTTCATATCTAGATCTTAAAGACCGAGATTACTAATTCTGAAGGCAGTTACTGACAAATCAACAGGAAACTTTGCAATTATTGTACTTATTCTCTATACTTATTTCTTATATTTATTTCTTCGTAATCATAGTAATTACGTAAAATATGCTTGGGTTTTTATTTTATAATTCTTATTATAATTTTTTGTTATAGTCATTTATTTTTTATCTATGCCTTACAATATGAAGATTATAAAGTACGTTATGGTTTTTCCCAAATATGATATCAAAGAAATATTTAAATAATACACAGTATACCATTCCGTGTAACTCTTTATGGACAAAAAAACTGTCCAGACTTACTTTGGTTAGTGTTGCTCATTAAATTAAATGGTAATGTTCGGGGAAAAATTAAAATAAAATAGTAAATAGATTTAAAATAATGTTTTTGTCGACGCCTAATTAAGTATTTAATTAGGCGTAATTCATTACTACAATCAAATATTAAATAAATTAAATATTGGTACAGTTATAACACACCAGGCGTTGAGAGATGTTTCACGAAGTAAATTCTTAGAATAATGTATGGAATTATATTATTAATATTTAGCTCAATAGATATAAAAAATAAAAGATCTATCACCCTCATTTCTTACCGAGGTGTCGTAAAAGGCGACTAAGGTAAGTCGACCCTCCGTGTGGTATCCGGCTGAGTGCACCCTCATTTCTTACCGAGGTGTCGTAAAAGGCGACTAAGGTAAGTTGACCCACCGTGTGGTAACTGGTTTAGTAGAATAGACCACCCTCTTTCTTACTGACGTGTCGTAAAATACGACTAAGGTAAGTTGACGTCAGGCAAGCGGCCAGTCGTAAAAACGCAGTCAAATCAAGTTACAGCATGTTTATAACATGTTGTGCTGATCCCACTTAAAGTGGGATAAGGGCAGGAGGATATATAAAAGAGTCTTACTGAGTAAAGCAATTAATAATCGGCGCAGGTTTATTGTATATAAGTAAAGTAACGGTCTGTTACTATCCCATTGGTTTTCTCTTTCAGTTTTTGGAAAAAAGGATTGGAGCTAAGACCTACCATGCTGCTCCAATGTAGATTGGTAGGTTCTTCTTCTTCTTCCTGCGGCATTACAACCCTTTCCTGGCCTCCTCAACGAGCCTTTTCCACGAGATTGATAGGTTATACCCCCAGAATTCTCTAGAAATGTGCAGGTTTCCTCACGATATTTTCTGTCACCGAATCATTGGATAAATTGCAATTATCAATTAGACAAGTCAATCACATCTTTATATGTTATGTATACATTAAAATAGACAACCGATTCGTAATGAATACTGAGCCAAAATTTCTTAATACAAAAGGTATAATACAATTTTATTTTGTCATAATCTGCGTTTGTTAAGAAAATGTAAAGTATAGGAAGCAAAAACCATTCTAATACCATATTTATGCAGGATTAGTTACCACACGTATCATAAAACACCAACACCAACAAAATACTACACAGGCACTACACACATTCATTAAGACAATCTCAAAAATTTCGCCTCGTAACCGAAGCATCATCAGGAGATAACTGATGGTGCTAAGCCTGCATCATCATTACACTTAGCATTGCATATTTTTTTTACAAATGAGAATTATAGCCAAATTCTATCATAACTTTAGTACTATAGAATTCCGTAAAGTACTTCTATAAAGTATTCAAAATTTCTTAATATTTTGTTCCATACATTCTCTTACTTGATTGTAGATAGTAAATAATAAACGCAGACAAACATTTTATCTATTAAAAATGCATTTGGGTGCGCTCTTATTTTTTCTTGAACTCCGCTCGCTTAATGACTATAGGCATTAGTTATCTTAAAATTACGTCCGATAGGTATTCTAGGGGTTGAAAAAGAAAAATCAAGGGTGCAAGCTCGGGGGAGGGGGCAGCCTGATAACAAGAACTCAAAGAGGGCTCCTCTTATCTACCGCTCTGTGATAGACAGAAAAAGTAATTAAGTTTTTTTTGTTTCGAAAAAAGAAATTAGATTCGGAATGGCCGCGTTCTGTTAATGTGTTTGTGATGTTTTATAATTATCTATTTTGTGCATTCGGGAATAGATTATTAATGTTGGGATTTTGTACATTTTTTGTATTAAAACAACAGTTGTCTGTATAAATATTGGAGCCGATAAAATGGCAGCTACAAAAAAAAAATTGTTTATGACAAATTCTACAGTAAATAATAAATAAATATATGGGACACTTACACACACGGTCGTCCGTCCCCAAAATAAGTAACTTAATAATTGTGTTATGGTAGACAGACAACTGATGAATGTGTACTTTTATATTTTTAAATACATACTTAAATACAAATATACACCCAGGCTCAAGGACCAACAAATTCATTTAAAGAAAATATTGGCCCTCGGCGGGATTCGAACCCGCGACCCGCGGAGCTGAAGACAGGGTCACTACCCACTGCACCAACGGGCAAGTTATTATACCAGAGTAGGGGTGTCATAGACAAGCCTATAGGCGAATGTCACAATGAATAAAAACTCGCCAGCTTATCTTTTTCTAATCACACATAAAAAAGAGAGACAGATAAATAGTCTCATTTGCTGTCTTTTTCTCTTTATTGTAGTATATCACATTTCGGTTGGCCACTCTATAATAAGTCTATGGTTGTACATAGAGTTTGTGGTAGTGAGTGTGTGTATTTGTGCGGAGTGTTGGTGTTGGCGGCGTTTTGTGATACGTGTGGTGGCTTGTCCTGCATGTATAAGGTATGTAATTGTTGCCTGCTTCATACACTTAGCATTACATATATTCACTTAACAAGCGCAGATTACGGCAAAATAATTTTATTGTAACTTCTGTTTCATTATACACTTACTTATTGCCAAAAAAATAAGGTTCCTTAAAAAGTTGTCCTAAAATAATCTTTATTTCCCTCCATAGCGATGCATCTATTTAATTAGATGATAACGTCACAGCCATTGTCTAAAATAACAAAACCCTTAAAAATAATATTACAACTAGATATAAACAAAAATCCGAACTCCGTTATACGAATCTTCCCCAGTTCACACCAGTTGGAGTGAAATGGCAATACTGTTGCGAAACGTGCGCAAGGGAGATGCAGATAATATAGGGGAGTGGGATGCAAGGAAAGTATTGTTTTAAAGACATTTTTAATTTCCCGAAGGTGATTTATCACTCTGTTCTTTCGTGTGAATATGTTACAATCGATATAAATATTTTTTCGTGTGCGCCGCAAGGGGATCGCGTCCCCCGCAACGTTTTGAATATAGAACGCGTACGGAACAATATTTCGGAATGCCTTTGCGGGTGACGCACGTGTATATTTTGAATTTGGAATTCCTCGTATAGTTTAAAAAATATCTATTTTATATTACTATGCAAATATTCGTTCAGAAATAAAAAATCAAAATGCAAAACAAAAAAAAAATTAGGTACACTAGGATTTTTTAATATGAGAAGACCTTGATGCCTAATCGGTTCGTGGTTTTAAAAGTGGTATTTACCATTCATCATGCGGTTAAAGAAGGCACCTTGAGAAAAGAGAAAGAATAGTAAAATGTTTATTTTCAGATTTTTTTTGCCGCACTATGTCTAGTCATATGTACAATGTTTATATTACGTAAAAACTTACTATAAAATCTTCAATATGATATAGAAACTGCTACTGCTATTCGAGTTTATTGAAATGGGACAATAGGTAACGAGAACACAAGAATCATTTCTATACTATTTTCATTTAAATTAACTAAAAGTTTCTCTATAAACAATGTAAATAATAATTTCCATTCCAAGATAGAGAAAATCGTAAATAATTTGCTTTTGTAACGCGAAATAATTTCCCTCATAAAGCGCTAGATAGCGTTATACCGAAGTTTACGATAACAGCGGAGCGCGCTTTTAAAGTAATCGGCTTAAACTGGAGCGTTACTATGCTTTACTTAGCTTCTTTCGAGTTGGAAACGTCAGTGTGTTTTAGCAGCGATGCGTGAATAGCATGCTTGAACTATTAAATTTCTCTAAAGCTCTCTTTTAACATTCCTTTAACCTTTTTGTAGCATTTCTTTTTAGAATTGTGCTAGTGATAAACCTTTTTTATTAAGGACTACTCGTAATAAAGACTGTGATGGGACACCTACAATGATATTTAGTAATCTATTTCATCACGTTCTCAATTCAAAATAGTCTGTCAGAGACCATAGTCTTAGTATGTACGCTAGTTTTTTTTTTATAAAACATCAAAGCAATAAATGGCGTCAAAGATAAAGTTATCTCAAACGAAAACCTGATATATCGTTATGATATATGGTATAATTCGCTTTAAGGTGCTTTGAAGAAAAATGCAACGAATTTTAACCAATACATCATTAAAAGTAATTAATATAACAGCTATATGCTATAATCGTGGACCACCAACGTTCGAATGTTTTGAATTTAGAACGCGATTAAAACATGCTAATCGCCAATGGCGGCTTCCCGCCTTGATTTGCAAACAGTGAGATGCAGTGACGATTGTATGCTGATTGTATCTTATGTTACTGTAGTATCTGTAACTATATATCCAGCCCATGAAATATTAATCATTATCACAGTACAATAAGATTCATATTTGCGCAGAAAATTTTCTATTTTTTTTCATACTTAATCAGGCTACGTGTTATGAGTTGAATGACAGTGTGCCATCAAATTGTTCCGAGTTCACACTTTGAATTCTTAATGGATTTTAATATTATTTGAGAAATATTTAATTGGTTTAGCACACATTAAGCTTAACAAACAGTGTACCTGACCAATTTGCATCTTAGAAAGAATTCTCTAATAAACTGTAACTTAGAAATTTAATGTACAATAATATAATAATACATATTTTGTCCTATTCCTATTTTGAGTAGCTTTTGATGTTAAGCGTCATTTGTCCAAAAGTTGTTCTATTTAATTTTTATTTTATAAATAATCAACAATAAAATATCTTGCACGTACGACTAGATTGGACAACATCTAGATTGGGCCTGGATTGCAGTCTTGAGGTTTTGCTTTTGAGATTTTGCAGATTTTGAGTTTAAACGTAAAAAGGAGGTGTTTAATTATTAAATGCTATTTTTATGATAGCGTTATTTTAAGTTCGCGTGCGTAGGTCAGTTTTTCTATTTGCGAAAGTGTGCCGTGTTAATTCTGCGTGGTTGGCTGTGGTTTTTTTTTCGGGCATTTAATACGCGGTTTAGTACGCGGCGGCAATTTATATGCCGCGCTATGCCGACGTGATACATGACTGTGATAGGTGTGATGGTTTACCGCGTTTAATTTTTACCACAGCCAAGATTCTTACAATCTGACTTGAAATTTAATCACAATCTAAATAGAAAATTACGTTATTTAAAGTTGACTAACAGTAAAATGTTAGTTAAAATAACTAGAAATTTTTTCTGCGAAGTATTTTTGTTGTCACACAATTTTTGTATTTTTGTTACTGTAACACAATAATTTTTGCTGCCCTGTGCTACAAAAAAATGCTCATTTTTACTCATATATCGTTTCGTTTTAAGACAAACGTATGTTACCTTTGTCTTTCAGAGGAAAAAGACTTTTTTGTGCGACTCTCCAGTCTCGATTTCCGCATGCTATTCAAAAACCGGTAGCCGCATGGAGGACAAAAGAAAAACGCTTCTTTCCCATTTCCATCTAGCGATTGTTTACCAGGCGCGCATAAAAACACAGGTGTACTCGGCGTCATTTGCATACATAATCGTAGAGACAATGACACTGGGCCTACCACTCGCCGCATATACCTCCATTGTGATAAATGTTAATGCATTTGGAAATGTTACTTTAGCTTAAACGACGGTTTAGTTAGTAATTAAAACAACTTAAACATAATTTAATGCACATTTCGCTTAATAATTGAAATGTTGTGTTAATGAATGTAAAACCTCTATTCTAACACAGCCAAGAGTGTTCTTACTCACTTTTCTAAATACATACAATGTGTTGTTATAATCAATTATATATTGGATCTTAAGTTTCTTCTTCTTCATCAGATAAAGAGATTTCCACAGTACACGATCTCGTAAGCCTTCTGAGGTCTATTGTCCATCTAGTAAGGGGTGTCCAAACACTGCATTTACCAGCGCGAGGTCATTTACTATATGATCCCTGCGCCCATCGTTTCTTCGTATACACCACCACCACCTATAACACCTTGAGCTACAAGACCTGATGATCTAACTATATTAATTTACGGATCGCCGCGTTTCTTCCTTAGATTAAGCTTATTCTAAGCCTTCCTATGAGGCCGTTGGCCAGCAACCAAGAAGTCATAACTCATCAGTAGTAACACACTCTTTACAATACTGGTTTTATATATATGCTCTAAATTTAAAAGAATAACACTACATAATTTCAAAATGTATGTATAAAGTTAAGTACAGAAAAATATCCTGGAGCGAAAACAACCACCATTCATAACGGATCGATTACGTTTTTGAGTTATGTTATACCAGCTCATTAACATGTAAATTAGTTGGCCACAACAATAAACATCAGGAACGCAACAAAAAGCCTCTTTAAAGATGAAAATGAATACGAGAGGAACGGGGGCTATTTTAATTAAACGTCCCGCCTCGGGCGACCGCAGCGTGACTGGTACCAGGCGAACAGGACTTGGGAGCGGTAAAAATTATCTCTCTAGCTCTGTTTAGAAAGTTATAACTAGCTATTTTTAACATATCGCCGGTCATGCATATGTATATTATATTTGCGTTATTACATGTTTGGGTTATAAACTTTGAGTTCAAATCAAATATTTGGCATCTACCAAACTTATCTTTAATGTATTCCAAATGAAGAGAATTAAAATCAAAATAATCTTTATTGTAATCAACTCTTTCAAGCACTTATGAATTGTCAATGATCAATATGATTAATGAGCTACAACTGGTTCGGAATGTAGCTCTTACCGAGAACAACCAGAAAGAAACTCGGCGGGCAATCTTTTAAACACCATTTATTAGTGGAACGAATCCCGTATATTTTTTTTAGTAAATTAAAATTATATTGAAAAAAATATTTTCGAACGAGTATAAGTTTATAACAAAGTAAAATTTCTTAGTGGAACGCTCTACTAGTGTTGAGTTCATACTACTAGCCCCTACTCTACTCCTCACTCTAAGCCGTGGAACGGCCTCACTGGAGGCACCCCAGGACAAAGTTCCCAGACAGTAATAGAGCTCGCCCATTCCAACCAGCGACGCTATAAAAGCCGTTTTTTTCCTATTTTGAGTGGGTCTCGGTACGGTATTTTATTCCACTGGCGAGAAACGCCGAACTTGTGGCTAAACTCGCTACAGATCAGGGGTGGCGGCTTCCGCTATTGGATACGTTCACCTCCGCCCCGCGTATAAAAGCCGTTAGGGCTAACAGCATGTCATTTCAGAAAAGTATCGAGTGGCGTCATTCCAAGGATGTCTCAGAGGACTGACCACGGCGGACAACGTGTATCCGAACGCTGGTGGCGGTGAAATAATCTTTCGGTTCGGAAGTGCTACATAGTCTGGATATAAAAACATGTTATTCACAAAGGTCCTAACATAAGGCGAGCGCCCCAAAACTCTGCCAGTAATGTTTATTATTGCAGCCATCAAGCAAAAATGTCGATCCAGCTCTCGCAAACAATCCGACCCACTCCAATATCGCTGGCACACCAAACCCATATTTCTCTGTGCGTTATTTTCGCAAAAGGAAAATTCCGCTGCCCGTTATATATCATTTCCGTTCAGATTTAACCTCGAAACAAGACCGGAATCTCCATAGAAATTGTCTGGGGCAAATATGACTGCTTCGGTTTTATCATACGAATTGCCGGACCTAAATAATACCCCTTATTATCATATATTTGGCTGTGCCATGCCGCGATGCGTACGCCCCGCCGATGTCTTTCGCTCACGGAACATCTGACAAGGAATTTTAGGTTACGCATTCTCTTCGAAAGTTATCTTTACATAGGCGTATGTACTGATAAACTGAAAGTAAGCGGCCCCTGAGGGTCTTAGGGGCTGGAACCGAAAAACCGCAATAGTATCCCCAAATTCATTATGCGAAAACATCCTTGGAATTCGCAATATTGAAATCCTTCGCTCGCTCCAAGATATTGTAACTTAGGTGAATAGTTAGGGTCACCTACTACATAATTTGTACGACGTCTTTTATTGCCTTCTAGCAAAGAAATAAGCTATCTGCAAAGTTTTTTTGCACATTTAATCTTTTCGAAGTAAAATTTTGAAGTGAAATCGATGTTTTATCCTTCTTTATCTCGTATTGAATCGTGTCGTCTCTAGTATTGAAGTGTACGCCGACAAAGTTACTAGCGAAAACTAACTAGTACTTCTTTCTTACTAATATTATAAATGCGAAAGTTTGTGAGTATGGATGTATGTTTATTACTCTTTCACAGCGAACCACTAGTGATAAAATTTGGCACAATTATTCCTTACACACCGGGGTAACATATAGGCTTTAGAAATCCTGTTAATTCTACAGGAATAGGATGATATTGAAAAACGCCATCTAATATCAACATATCATGCGACAACAGTCCATGCAAACGAAATTGCGGATAAAAGCTAGTAATTAAATATAGGAATAGGAATGATTACAGAAATAGATAAGTCATTGAAAAATGTTAGTTATTAAAAAAAATTGCTAGGTTCAAACATCTTACTTATACTTAAATTCTTATAAAGTTTCTTATTAATTTAGAATACTTGGGAAAGAAATATTAAGCATTAAAAATTGTATTTTGGTTTAATTGTGATCAAATCTGAAAGGAGGAGATCCGTAGAAGAACCAGAACGACCGATATAGCTCAGTGTGTCGCGAAGCTGAAGTGGCGATGGGTGGGGCATATAGTGCGGAGCACCGATGAGTTTTGGGGTCTCAAGGTGTTGGAATGGCGATCCCCCAGTATCGGCAGACCCCCCACGAGATAGACTGACGACCTCAAAAGGGTCGCGGGGAGTCGCTGGGTCCAAGCGGCACAAGATCGTGTGGTGTGGAGATCCCATGAAGAGACCTATGTCCAGCAGTGGACGTCCATCGGTAGACGAATAAGAAGAAGAAAGATGTTTTTCAAGAGTTCAACATGATTAACAAAATGAAATAAAAGGCCGCAGTAGTTAGTACCCGAATCGATCAAAATTATGATAATTAAGTAAATCCGCAACACTTGCAAATTTTTGCAGTACCCAAACGAACGTGTATGTAGATGTTTAAAGGAACAGTGTAAATTCTTAAAGTACATTCTCAGTCAACTCTCCAACCTTTCAAATTCTTTGGAGATAATAAGTTTCGAAAATGTTGCTATACATGTGTATTACAAGGTTTATTTTTCCTTCTGAAACTTAGTCCAAAAGCTCCTGCCCCAACAGAGTATTTCCAAAAGTAATTCATTCGACATTCATAATATAAACCCAGCGCCATTACTTAAGAATTAAATCACAATGCCTTCGCACTTCAAACTTTCCTTTATCCCAAGTAAATTTATACTCATTAATAATGAAAACATATCGTAAAACAATTTGCCGGGTAATCCGGGAACGATTTACTGCCGGTTATATCGGGGAATCGGCGTTAAATCATAAAAAGCGGTTAACGCGCGCATTAGCCGGCCGGCAACCGTTTAATAACTATTATTAAAACTCCTCACAAAATTCCTCGATAAAAACAACAGCTCCCCGAATAACTGCCTATCTCTTTATGATGTCCCGGTAATTTTAATTTATTACTATTTTTAACGTTAGATCATTCATTTTATATAAGAATTTACTATTATAGATAGACATAGAGACATAGAGTTTTATCTGACTTTTTTTTAGTTAGAATTCAGATGCCTAAGGTAAAATATTGAACCTGTAAAGAAACTGAATAAAACTTAGCAATAGTTAAGTTTGTCCGTCTTGCCGAAGGAAGATAGCTTTTCTCAGTCAGAATTCTTAACAAACAACATTTACACTGTACACATATCTTTTCTATATAATTTAGTCTACATTTTTTAAATTTTCCACCTATTTTACTCACAAGAACTATTTAAATTTTGTTTATGATCAGTTTAATCTCAGCGTTTAATTTGTCTTTTTATGTAATTACTTAACTATATTATGCAATAAAGAATAAAAAAAGATGTTTCACTATTTTTCAGCACATTATCATGCATTAGCATAACATCGTACATTAAGCCGATAACCAACTCCATTTAAATAGAAATAATCAACAGCAACAAAAAACTTGCTTTATAATTATTTTAATGGCACCTTATCTTAATATTCGTAACCATTAATTTGGCGGCATTTTACGAGTAAAGTGTGTCATAAGTGGCTAATAAAACAAATTAGAAGAAATCTAGATAATTTCGTGATAGCTACAATGACGTTTCCTGTATACGCTATGGAAGTCATACGAACACTAATGTCGCCGCAGCGTGCTCGTAAATTTCCCATTATTTAGCCATACAAGCAAATCCAAATGCAAAGCGTAGTAGCGAAATAAAAACGTCATTCCCGTACATTAAACGCGCAGTTCAATCGTAAAGAGCGCATCACTTGGCCTCAGCCACCAGGCGAACATGTGTCGTAAAGAGACCTCTTCGGCTAACAATTTCCTGATGGTCTGTAAATAGTAAGTTTATTGTCTTTTTATGAGGTACTCGGACCGTAAAAAGGAAATAAAAGAGCACCGCCGATGGTGATAATAAAAAAAATAATTTTCGACTCATCTTAGTGATTATCTCCCTCGGTTTTACGAGCGCGCCCTAAGTGCGAGAGGGACGGGAACGTTTTACAGCGTGTCGTACCGATGTGACCCTTTCGACTGGATGGGGTAAAGGTCGTAAAATGGCAGCATAAGGATAATGTTCTGGGTTTCCTATACTGCGCTTCATTCATGATTTCGTTTTAGTACAGCGCCAGTATACATGTAAATCGGATTGCTTTGACGGCATCGATGCTCGTATCCGAACGTTTTCCCCCCATTATTCGATGTATTACATTCGTAATAGAATTATTTGGCTGCGTTTTTATTTGGCTTTAAACAAGCCATTCTATTTACTGCGTATCGGAAAACATTACATTACTGAACGCGAAATGGGTTACTCATAAAGAAAATAGCTACAACGGGGTTTACCATAAATTTTTTTTCTAAGGATCTGAAATCATTCAAAGAGACGCAACAGCTTAGCTATATAAATGACTTACTTCGTAAGTACACAACTAAATGCATTTGAGTTTCAATTAGCATTTTTTGAGAGTTTAAAATATCAAGTAGGTAAGTAGGTATTCTATGTTATGTCTGTTTCTGAACGAAAAAGGAGTACTTCGATGTCCTGTATTTTAACTCGGTATATAAGATTCAATTCTAGCTAATTTCATCAATTTACAAGTACTTTTAAAAAAGAGATACATACAGACTTTTGTATTATAATATTAAGTAGGAATTACATTCTGGACGATTTTTTTTAATTTTTATCTTTAACAATACTTATTTAGGCTGCCACTCACACAATCAAACGTTATTTATATATTTGTATAGTGTAAAAATGGTGAAAAAAGTAAATACATCATCATAACTTTTGTTTTTGTTTCGTTTAAGAGTTTTCTACAATTTGGACTTTTTATACGTAAATAAAACGATATAAATATCGATTCTCGTAACTAAATCTATTCAAATTTCGAATGCGACGATAACGATTCCATTAATTGCGCGGGGATGTCCCGCGCGCTCGGCACTCCATTTGTTCGGCTCGGCTGAGCGACACCCGTCCACGGGACGCGTCCTAATTCTTAAAGGGCCATCACCAGACCTTTATGCGTTAATAAAGTTGCGATATAAAAAGAATGGAGGCGTCCGAGGGTGAAGGAAGGGTACGTCTTAAGTGCGCGTTTAGGAGATGTGGAGGGCGTGCGAATTTGTCAACCCGTACTGCGGCGATTCAATTGCTCGATGATTAAATAAAGACAAGAGCTCTTTGTTTGGGAAATGGGTGTTTTCGAGCTTCTGGTCTCTAGGAACGGATGTTTTGGATTGACTGGGTATTTGACTTTCTGGGAATCAGATATCATCCATACTAATATTATGAAAGCGAAAGGTTGTACGTCTATCTGTTTGTCTGTTACTTTTCACAGTTGATCTGCTGGAGCAATACTGATGCAATTTGGTACAATTACAGCTGTCGTCAGTCCACCTCATAGGGTGTCTACTGTCTACCAATTCTGCATTTTGGGTTGTATGGTCGCCGTTTAGGCACCTTAGGATCACAATACCGTATCGTTGCTGCAAAGTATGAGCTCTGCCTAATGCCACTTTTCTTTCCAATACGCTGAGCTATATTGCTTATTTTGGTATTTCCACAGATCTCCTTATTCCTGATTTAATCTCGTAAAGATACTCCAAGCATGGCTCGCTTTTTCGCCTGCTGATTGACTCTGAGCTTTCTCATGGGGCCCATAGTTAGCGTCCCAATTTCGGATCCATAAGAATCAGTTAGATATATGTATGCTAGACTTAAATATGATAGGGAAGCGATACCTGCCGCGATATCATCGCATTAAGAGCTCATGAATAACGACCAAGGATTTCGTAACTAACCGGACCACCGAGTGGTATCCGGCTGAATAGAATAGACCACCCTCATTTCTTATCGAGGTGTCGTAAAGGGCGACTACGGTAAGCTAACCCGCCGTGTGGTATCCCGCTAAGTAAAATAGACCACCCTCATTTCTTACCGAGGTGTCGTAAAATACGACTAATGTAAGGTGACGTCAGGCAGGCAGTTGGCTGTAAAATACGTAGCCAAATCGTGTTTATAACATGTCGTGCCGGCCTCACTTAGAGTGGGATAGGGGCAGGATGATGATCATTTCGTAACAATTGGGCTAACGCTATATCCGGACCTGAGTATAGAGTATAGCTGATTTCTATAAATAAACTAACAGTGCAATACACTCATATAATAATATTACGCAATAAAATTTCATACCTATCTTTAATCTAAATCTTCATTCCAATTAACCAACTTGGCTATAAAGCGCGTTAAGATTTTAGATTAATTTTGTAACTAACAAACACCGTTATGTAAACAATCGCATAAGTGTAGAAGTGTAAATTAAATTTTAAATAGCACAAGTTAATTATGAGCTAACACCGGTTGAAATAGTTATTATATCTCATTTTAAAGTAAATTAATTTTCTTTTTAGAGACCCATACTAAATGCAAAAGTATCCAAGGGCATGGAATATTGATTTGCTACAAATGTACCTTATACACCGGGCTCAAATTTTCGAACGCTTTGTATTAAAGTGACCAAATGCAAAAAAGTTGTTTTGTGGCAAATAGCATTAAAGCGTAGCGTAGCGCCGAAAATACTCGTGAGTGTTAAAGGTACCAATAACTTGGAAGAGCTAAAAAATAGCCTTATTTTGAATTCGGTCACTTTAATGCTAAGTATGCGATATATATGACAAAATCTTTTTTGGAAATAAAAATAACACGATAATAACATAAACGAAGGTGCTTAGCATATTAAGTGATGGGTACAACGAGTTAAATCTAATAAACTTTAAGTCGTTTCAGTTATCACCAAAAAAATGACCCCTGGGCACACACCAATAAGTTTTTCTGTTAAAACTTATGTGTCAAATTTCGGTATATTATAATTTTAAAAAAATCGGTAAAAAACAACATCGTGAGGAAACCTGCATATCTCTAGAGAATTCTAGGAAAATGTGCAACCTACTAATTCGCTTTGGAGCAGAGTGGTAGGTCTTAGTTCCAACCCTTGTCTCCATTAACGGAGAGAGGAGGCCAAATAATGAGATAGTAACAGGCCGTTACTTTACTTACATAATTCATAAAATAAACTAATTTGTCACTCGCCAATATTATTATATGGCGAAAAATACGACACCGCATGCAAATAACAAAGTTACCATAAACATAACCGTGTCGTATGGGGGAAAACACATGCAATCTCGAGAAAATAACCCTAACAGCGCCCTTCCCATCTGATACCCGGTACGGGGTCTTAAAGGCCCGTCAGACGTCGCGACGCCGATGTATAAAATCACTATGAGCGAGCGTTAAATAAAGCCCGAACGAGCCATAAAACACTCACGTCTCCTTTACGGCGTCTCTCTTTGTTTGGGGGGAAATTACGGGCTATCTAGATTGGGGGCTTGAGTACGGAGTTTGACTGTTATCTACCTGGAAATTGGCTGGAACTCCTATGACATGCGCAAATCAATCATTCCTCCTGCCCTTATCCCACTTAGAATGGGATAAGGGCAAGTGTAACATGTTGCGTCGACCCCATGTTATCACATGATTTGGCTACGTATTTTACGGCCGGCTGCCTGCCTGACGTCAACTTACGTTAGTTGTATTTTACGACACCTCGGTAAGAAAGAGGCTGGTCTATTTAGTCAACCGGATACCACACGGTGAGTCAACTTACCTTAGTCACCTTTTACGACACCTCGGTAAGAAATAAGGGATGGTCTATTCTACTCAGCCGGATACCACACGACTAAGGTAAGTTGACCCACCGTATGGTATCCGGTTTAGTGGGATAGACCACCCTCTGTCTTACTGAAGTGTCGTAAAATACGACTGAGGTAAGTTGACGTCAGACATGCGGTCGGTCGTAAAACGCAGCCAAATCATGTGACAGCATGTTTATAACATGTTGTGCCGACCCCACTTAGAGTGGGATAAGGGCAGGAAGATGATTCAAATTCCAGATATACTTGTAAGAACAATCGTACGTTAAACGGTTGGAGCGGTTAAGCTATAAATAAATAAATATATGGGACACTTACACACACGGCCGTCCGTCCCCAAAGTAAGTAACTTAATACTTGTGTTATGGGTGACAGACAACTGGTGAATATATACTTATATATTTTTAAATACATACTTAAATACAAATATACACCCAGGCTCAAAAACCAACAAATTAATTTATAGAAAATGTTTTGCCCTCGGCGGGAATCGAACCCGCGACCCGTGGAGCTGAAGGCAGGGTCACTACCCACTGCTTCAACGGGCCAGTCAAAACGGGTCTATGGAAAACATGCGACCATCTGTTAAGGATCACGCGCTCTTACAGTTTAGCCATCACATATTATGATGTTAATACTCCAATTTCATTTTATTTGAGTACAACTGTACATAAGTGCACTAATAAAACTGATACTTTTAAAGGGTTATGAAATACATAAAAATTGTTATAGGTTATTTTATTAGCGGATAATTTTTATTTTTACTTTTAATAACTTTTCAATGGCCCAATATATGTGTGACTTAAAAAATGCGAGAGTATTAAAAAAGTATATATTTTTATTAATAAAGTATTTATTGTGGGTGACAGACAAACGGTTAATATATACATGTATAATCTATATATATAAAAGAAAGTTGGTCTTAGTTACACTATTTATAACTCAAGAACAGATGAACAAATTCGGCTGAAAATTGGTGGAGAGGTTGCTTAGAACCAGGAGACGGACATAGGATACTTTTTATCCCGTTCGACCGCATTTATTTTATCCCGTCAAGTCACTATAAAACGTGGTATAGCAAAAACGACTATGACATGGAAAAACAAAACATAAATGACAGCTAAACGTAATTTAGTCTTTGGATAAGTATGGTAAAAATATGACAATTATCAAAATAGTAGTAGCTATAAACGTTACTACATAGCATAAAACAAAGTCACTTTCTCTGTCTGTCCTTATATCTCTATGTTTGCTTAAATCTTTAAAACTACGCAAAAGATTTTGATGCGGTTTTTTTAAGTATATAGAGTGATTGAAGAGGAAGGTTTATATGTATAATAAAATTCAATATGGAGTAGCGAAATACTGTGATTATCACTGAGTGACATAAGCTATATGCTTTATACCCGTGCGAAGCTGGGGCGGGACTCCTAGTATTAAATAAATATATAATTATACCCAGACTCGAAGAACAACAAAAATTGCTTTTGAAAAGGTATCTCGGTGGGAATCGAACCCATGACCCGCGAAGCCTAAGGCAAGATCTTCTGCGCCAACGAGTCGATATTATAGATGCAAAATCAGTTTGTCAGCATTTCTATCGGTGTATCTGTTACGCTTTCATGACTAATACGCTCAAGCAATATTAATGAAATTTAGTAAGAGTGCTTACTTCTATACATATTATAAAACAAAGTCCTCAAAAAATGTCTGTCTGTATGTGATCGCTTTTTTCAAAATCTACTGAATGGATTTTTGTAGAGTTTTTACAAGATAGTCCAATTTTCGGAGAAGGTTTATGTTAATAACATTAAATTCGCGTGGGATCGGGATATACGGGGGAAAATTTTGACACACTGATTTTGAAGCGTGTTCGCGATTTTGAAGCCGCGAGGACAGCTAGTATAAGAAAAAAAATCACATTCTACCTTCTTTAAAAAAATGTAATTGAAGGTATATTAACGTATCAGTTGATGCAAAGTCGAAGTAGTACATATACAATCACACCAAACTAAATGTCTATAAAAATATTACAATCACGCGCATCAATAAAATAATCTTTATGACGGATCGTAAAACTCAAAAAGTAACCACAAAAAGTGCCCCAAACCGCATTCCGGACTCAACGACACTTACGCATTGTAATCGGCGCCAAATCGAATAAAGTGACACTCGAGAAAAGTGAGTTACATTATTTGGGCCCCCGGCACTGCGCGGTAATCGAATCTGAGACCGCCACTTGGATACACTCAAGCGGAGTGTTACTTTGTTAGCCGATTCCAGCTAGCCCCCCGGGTGTTGCCAGATTATGCAAAGATTACGCGACGACAATGTTTGAGGGTAGTTTAAATTTTTTATCAATATTTAGTGCAGCTTAACAATGTATTACAATGTGAGAACAATTTCATAACACCTATTCTTCTCTTGTGATTATAACTTTGTATATTTATATTAAGATATAAACTTATCATACATACATTAATGTCTTTACACTGTCTCAAGCGCACCTCGTCAGTAGTACAACACCCACTGGTAAGAGTGGACGTGCTGACACTATAAACGTGTGTTTGAGCTTATGCTAAACTCATACACCACAATCAATCTTATATGTTATAATTAAAAAGATAAAATTACATAACCGGTCTGCCTTCGTTGAATAATACAAAACTTATTGAAAACCCTTGATTTTGATTGATTCGGAATAATGATTAAACTGCTGTAATGGAATCTTACTAAGTTAAATTATTATTATTATCACGAAGTATCCTTGAAACGTCCTGACTCTAGTAATTTCATTTCGTACCCTCAGCGATACAAGTGCACTGGCCCATCCAATTGTTGACACCCTAAACAGGCGTTAGAGCTAACAGCATCTAAAAAAAGTTGCTGTCTTGACTTAGCAGTTGTTAAACTTCTGAAACGAACGAAACGAAACCAAAATATCGATTAAAAGGGTAATTAATGGTCTTATTACCTGTAGGTTGCTGCCGTATAAGTTTAGACCGAAATAAATAAAACAACAGTTCGTAAAGCCACCATATCAATATTCATGGCATTGTAAGACGCAATAGCTCTAAAAAAATATACAATGCGCTCGCGTCACTGCCTCTTCGCCCAACACTGATTGTCTCACGCGACATTAGTTAATAATTAAATTAAATACACTTCCCGACAACGAAAAAGATCTCCACTAAGACGGATCCTTTAGAGGGATATGAAACTAGTAAAGCAAATTTAAATTAAAATTCAAAATATTATTTATTTAAATAAAATGTTAAATGGTGAAATTTTTTTAAAGAAGCCACTGATTTGCTCCTTCCAAAAAGAACCAACAAGAAAATCGATCAATAATCTTTTCAAAAATAAAATTGTACAATTTGATTGAATGTAATCAATAATCCTTAATCCTTTTAGGTAATCCTTTTAGCCTAGTACGTAGCTGACTGCAGTTAATATAGGCTACTATGACTCAATATTCAATTGAATAGTAACGTTTAAGTAGCAGAATCGTTTAAATATAATATCCAAACTTGTGTAACGGTAATGTCGGTTTTTAGTCTGTCTGACACGTGCATCACTATTTTTACTATATAACGCGATACATAAAATATGAATACAGTTTACGATAGTCTAGATTCATAATCATCTATAAAATAACAAGTTAACTTATGCAACGATTGTAACAAAATTTTTATGTTCCTATTGTAAACTATTAAGTTCCCTCATCTGGAGCCAATTCTGGCAGCAGCATCAGGTCATCCTTGTCATAAACATGCATTGTCATCGAGACTGGACCAATATGGAAAATTATAGCTCAATCGGACACCGTTAAGTGAAAAGTAATAAGAAAATTATTTTGCTATAATCCGTGAAGTGATGAAGTAAAATAGAAAATATATATAATGCTAAATGTAGAGTGGACAATCCGTTTTCATACCTGATACATGCAGGATTCGTAAAAACACATGCACAACCTCCTCCAGTGCCACCACAATACACAAGCACTACATACGTACACTATCACAATCTCAACAATCGCATTTGCCCTGCAACCGAAGCATTATCAGGAGATAGACTCCACGACAAAATTGCAAAGCGAATAAAAGCTTTTAAAAATGCATACTTATAATATAAATACGAAAGTATAATAAACTTTAAACTGTGTTACAACTTTACTTTCTCTAATTAGAGAATCCTTTCAGCTTCATACAAGACTGCGGTTTAATAATGTAAAATTGAAAATGTTTAAAAAATTGACCGCCGAGTTTCTTTCTGGTTCTTCTCGGTAAGAGCAACATTCCGAAACAGTTGTAGCTTCATTAATCATATTGATCCCTGACGATTCAAAAGTGCTTGAAAGAGCTTATTTGAATAAAGATATTTTGATTTGATTTGATTTGAAAAGAGCAAAATAATACTATAATTACTTTTATATTATGCACCTCCGCAAAATTAAGATTAATTCTATAAATTATCATATTAACCTGTTTTCCCTTTTCACACAGGCACAGTTTATGTTCACAGCTAATACTTTGCATTACTTTCATAGATAAAAGTTTGAAGTATTGTAGGCGGTGGACAGACAGACAGTATGTATTTGATACCAGTAGTTCGACTGCACTGTCACAACTAACACCTTGTTAAATCAATTCCGACTCGATTCGTTTCGTTTTCGTATTCCGATGTCGGTACACAATTCTATTTGAATATTTTGACGTGAGCGAGGAATACTAATGCGCGGAGAGTTTAGCGAAATTCTTATGTTTTACTATTATTTAGGGTTCCTTCGAACAGGTGTTCTATTTGTATAGGATGTTTATACTTTTGCTGTATTTTTTCTGCCCTTATCCCACTCTAAGTGTGGTCGGCGCAATATATGCATGTCATACTTCACACAATCAAACAATCTTCCATTTCCTCTAGTCACATATCCATCAACATTCATATTTAAAGTTCGTTCTTCTTCTGGAAGTAATGGCTTTGCAAGTCCTGAGGGCCCAGTATCACTTTGACCATTACTGATCTATTGTGATCGCCACTGACTACATTTCGCTGCCAATGCAGATGTCCTCCAGGAATTTAAGGATCTATTTGGCAGCAAGATTTGGGCGTAGAGTATGCGACCCTAGGAGATAATATCGAATGTGAACCAGCGCAGGGCAATCGCACAGGATATGCATGGGTGTTACCTACGCCTCTAGGCAGAGTCTGCATGATCCTGTGTCTGAAAGTTCTAAACTACTACTACACTAAAGTTCGTTAGGTCAAATGAGTTTTCTATAAGAGATTATTGCTTAATTGATACTTTTATGTGCTTTATTATGGCAATTCGTATTGTGAAAATGCTTCTTTTTCTTTAGCTCCAAAACTTCTCTTTGAAGCCCTTGCCTAGCAGTGGGATAGAAACTTGGTACCAAATATTATATACAAGAAGAAGAAAATACTAAAGAGTTTACTATAACTAGTAATAAGAATTATATTTCGAAAAGAGCAACCCCCGAGGTTCTTGCTGGCTCTTCTCGGTAGGAACAGCTTTCCGAACCAGCATTAGAGATGACGATTCAAAAGCACTTGTTTATAAGTTTACTTGAATAAAGAACAATTTTAAATTTGAATATAAAACCTTATATACTTTTATATTTATTATATGTCAAAACAATTTTAGAAGACATTATCGCAAGGTCATTATCCTGAAATGTAAGTTACAGGATATTGAAAATATCAATCAGGAACTAGCAGCAATTAGAACGGCAGGCAAATTTCAATCGTTGTCTCTGAAAGATGGATCAGGCTTTATGGTAGTAACATTTCGCTTTTATATTTTTTTAAATTATGTCATAGCTCTGTGTCGCCACCTGTCAAAATGACTGTCACTTTGACAACCTTTATGGGATTCTATTTCAACTTTCACTGTACGTGCGTCAGTTAAAATTAATTAAGAGTCAACCCGTAACGTGGTACACAAATTTTGGCATCGTCTCCGTTGAAAAACTTTCGAGTATTGGAAATAGACTTGTATAGTATGCTACGGTTAGGGCTGCCAACCGATATAAAAGGACTTCAAAAGGTCTATCTAATAGAACCACTATATAACTATAGGTTACTATATAATTATAGGTTTTTACGGAACTCCATAGTACAAAAGTTATGATAGTTATTTTATTTTTAATCATTACATCATTGTCTATGGTCCATGGTCGATTTAGGCGATGCCAACTTAATTTGATGCTGCCAATGGAGATCTATTCATTTAACTCTTTAAAAATAAGTCTTAAAAGTGCTTAAATAATATATGCAATTAGTTATGTGCTTTATTTCAATTTATTTATTTTTAATGAGGTAACTAACAAGACTAATATAATTATTAATATAAGTTACTCTACAAAGTATTTAATTAAATGGAATCTTAGTTATAGGTTGTCACTAAATGCAATGGGAACGCGTAAATTATTCAAATTAAGTAAATTGAAATATATTTGAAACTAAAAACTTAACTTAAAAAAAACAGATTAGCCCATATGTCTTTTGATGTAGTCGATCAAAGCTTCGTACTGATTAGTGTCAGTGATATTCCAATTTTTAATAATATGTACTCCTCAGCCGAAGTCAGATCTCTTTTCCTCTTCGACTCCTCGGCTGACTGCTCCGGGGATTTCGTCACCCAAAAATGATGTTAAATAGCAGCCTAAAATCTACGGGTATCTACCATAAATTCGACTACGAGGAGTACAGAGAGATCAGGTATTTATTACATGTCCTGACTGTGTTGCCATTACCAACAATGCTGTATGTAGCAACCCTAGGGCGCAGCTAATGAATGTCGTGTGAAAACGTCATTTGCTTTAATTAATGTTCTCTTTCTAACGCAACCTTTCAGACAATGTTCTTGAGACATGTAAATTCTTTATTTTATTTCTTACTAAAAACATTTTTAAAGATCCCCCATTCGTGTACTTGTAATTAATGACATGTCGACGCTTGTTTGATGTTAATTTATTTATCAACACAGATATTGTGAATGCCAAAGTGCGCAACAAAAAGAAAATGTTGAAATATATCGAAATAATTAGTACTTATGACGTATAATAATGTGATAGCTGATATAAGAAGTTCCCATTGAACCTCCTGATTGGATTGGTGACCGACCAATTCGCAATTATCCATTCCTCATATTTCGCTATTCACGTTCAATCTTAGATTGGTTCATTTATTTAGACATTACTTTGCGGCGTTACATTTAAAGTGGTACCTCGACATACTAGGTTGATTCGTTCCGTAAATTTGCTTGAATTTCAAATTGCTAGTATCTCAAAGTGATTTTCACCATTGGACTTGATTGAAATGCTACTAATCCGTTCCAGCTCCCAAAACACCATCTCAGTTCTCTTCAGCAATTCACTATTGATCGCCCTCTCAAATGTGACGCATTGTGTAAAGGTTAAAGGTTCCTCGTTGAAGATGCTTCTCTGTCACCCACACAATCTGTAGTTTCTCCATCTTTCCATGGAGACGTATTCGGAGTCCACGACGAGGTCGTGTGCAGAGGTGTAGGTACATATCTCAAATCTTTGCTCGCATCTGAAAAGAAATATAGCTTGTTCGGTGTCTCATATCTCAAAAATCTCGTATTCTAGGGCATTTGTATCTCGAGATACCACTGTAACACAAAAATATTAAATTATTTTGCTGTATTCCGCAGTTAGAGAAAATCTATGGAATGTTAAAAGTAATGTGTATTATTGGTTTTCGTATCTCACCTAATGCATAATGAATTATAGGCAAGATATAAATGAGCAAGATGGGAAACTCAGGAGGGCTTACTTGCGAAACCATACCTATTAAGTTTAAGTTTAAACGGTCAGAGAGTTAACAATTACACTAATTGGTTACTAATTCAAATTCAAAATGTTATTTATTCAAGTAAATTTGTAAACAAGTGCTTTTGAATCGTGTATATTTCAAGATCCTATCCCATAATTTTCGAAGTATACGCAAGCAGGCACTTCTGAGTTTTCCTTTAACACTTATATGCTTAGGAAAACATCGCAAAGAAACCGTTAATCCCTTGAGAATACCTCGGAAATCGGACGCTTAGTATTAAAATGACCTTAGTATTAAAAAAGTTGTTTGTAGCAAATTGCAATAAAGCATAGCGTACTGCTTTCAAAACTCATGACTGTTAAAGAGACCGTAACTTGGAACAGTAAGAAAGCATTAGGTTTTTTTTAATAGCTTTTGATTTTTTTAATTTAATTTTTATCGTGATGTCATAAAGATTACAAGACATCTAACTGAATTTAGCCTAATTTTGAATTATGTTTTGCTGAATAAGTCTATTACTTTAAACTGAATGGATGACCTTTACCCTTGAATGTTTTAAACCATATATCAGAGGCGCTACCGTGAGAATAAATAACAAGCACTTTATTTGAATACCGCACATTTTTTAAATGTTTAATTCTATTCCGGATACGATAAGTCGACGCGAGATTAGTCTTTCTCTAAACAAATACTCGTTATTTGACTACAAGGGCGCACAAGAGACCTCCTGTTCTCGACTCAATAGTGTTTGTTTAAAACCACTCAAAAAGTGAATGGCGCTGAACAAACTGTTAACGGCAGTAATCTGTAGTGACAATACTTGAAAACACAACGCCGTGTGGTATCCGGCTGAATAGAATAGTACCACCCTCATTTCTTACCGAGGTGTCGTAAAAGGCGACTAAGGTAAGTCGACCCGCCGTGTGGTATCCGGCTGAGTTGAATAGACCAACCTCATTTCTTACCAAGGTGTCGTAAAAGGCGACTAAGGTAAGTTGACACACCGTATGGTATCCGGTTTAGTAGAATAAACCACCCTCTTTCTTACCGAGGTGTCGTAAAATACGACAGAGGTAAGTTGACGTCAGGCAGGCGGCCGGTCGTAAAAACGCAGCCAAATCATGTGACAGCTTGTTTATAATATGTTGTGCCGACCCCGCTTAGAGTGGGATAAGGGCAGGAAAATGATGATGATGATGAATACTTGAAAACACAATCTGGGATTGATTTATAGAAGGCGTTACTTTACGGAACTCCATAGTACAGAAGTTACAAGGATTTTGCTTTAATCTGCGTTTGTTAAGAGAATACATGCAATGTTAAGTGTATAAAGCAGGCAATCACATACCACATACATGCAGCACAAGTCGCCACACGTACAACAAGACGCCGCAAACACTAACATTCCATACAAGCACTACACACACTAACTACCACAACCTCTACGATCGTCTAACCTATCTACTAACAAAATCGCAATGCAATCATTGTGATTTTGTGCGTCTTGTGATACGTGTAGCGGCTTGTCCTGCATGTCTGGTATGTGATTGTTACCTGTTTCATACACTTAGCATTGTATGTATTCTCTTAACAAACGCGGATTACAGCAAAATAATTTTATTGTAACTTTTGTAATCTGGTATTGGTTTAAGAATACCATTATCTGAATTCTATCATTAATCATCGTTATCAGCCCTTATCCCACTATAATTGTGGTAGACACAATGTCTTAAACATGTTCTCACATGATTTGTCTAAGTATTTTACGACCGACGTCTCTGACGTTAACTTGACTTAGTCGTCAACAACATCAACAAATCAACAACAAATCAGCCGGATACCACACAGTGGATCAACTAACCATAGTCGCCTTTTGCGACGACTTGGTAAGAAAGAGGGTGGTCTATTCTACTTAATCGGATACCACAAGGCGGGTCAACTAACCTTGATGCCTTTTACGACACCTCGGTAAGAAATGAAGGTGGTACTATTCTACTCAGACGGATAACACACTGCGGATCAACTTACTTTAATCGCCTTTTACGACACCTCGGTAACAAATGATGGTTGTTCTATACTTGAATCTATCGGTTTGTCACGTCGAGAAAAGTTTTGTTAACACCGCTTCTTTCAATATATTTCAATATTCAGGATCCATCGAACTTCTCATTTCTGATTCACTCGTGTTATGCTACTTATTTTAGTATATTTTTTTTAATTTCCAAAAAACTATAAATTTGTAAAACGTTTATTTTTCTTCGGATAACTTATGTGGGACGTGGCGCCAACTCGTATTATCTATTTACCAATATTTTGAAACGTGAACCACGATGGCCGTATGACGTGGGTACTCGAAATGTGAAATTTAAATACACTATTTTAGTTTCTCCAGCTTTTTCAATAAAGTACATTTTACCGTGAAAGTGGATTTTTTTTCAAGAGAGCGAAGGTGGTGCGTATCTCGGTGGATATTATCATCCTCTTCACAAACACTGACCGTAGATTAGATAAGGCCGGATGTTGCGTCTAAGATCAGACGTCACCATGGAAAACATTTGCTTAGTACCTGATAAACTTGGGCTCTTTCCATCGGCCCTGGTAAAATTAGAAACGAGGTCGGATTACCGATTAATAAGTTTTTCGGTAAAATAACTATACACTGCTGAGAATAAAGTAAGTAGCGGCCTGTTACTATCCCACTGCTGAGAATAGGCCTCTTCTCTCCGTTTTTTTTGGAGAGCAGGTTTGGAGCTAAGACCTACCACGCTGCTCCAATGCGGATTGGTAGGTTACACATATCTCCAGAATTCTCTAGAGATATGCAGGTTTCCTCAAGATGTTTTCCTTCACCGAAAAACTCATTGGTTTCTGCCCGGGTTTGAACCCGTGACCTCCTCGAAAGAGTCACACGCTGTTACCGCTGGGCTACCACAGCTTAACTATACACGTTACGTAATAATTGTGTTGATCTAACACATTTTATGTATTTATTTGTTATGACAAGCCAATAGCAATGTACACATCATTATTAATACAATTTTTCATAAAGCAAATTCTAAGTGAAACACTTTTTTTTTAGGAGAGTACAGCGTTATCGTATTAAGTTAGGTATCAAAATATTTACTTATATTAATATAAAAGGAGTGAAATTATACTTGTAATGACAGAAATTGTTTGATAAAAACTATTTCTAAAATATTTACTGTTACTATTAAGCATATTTAACATAAAGCACGCAAGCGAGTTTATTTTTATTTTTATTAATTCATTCAAATTTTTCTATTGGAAAAATATTCTTTTCCGGGTTGTATTAAACTCGTAAAAACAGATAGACTCCATGAGAAAATTCTCTTGATGCTTCGGTTGCGGGGCGAAACGATTGTTGAGTTTGTGATAGTGAACGTGTGTAACACTTGTTTATTGTGGTGGCGGTGGTGGAGATTTGTGCATGTGTTTTTACGAATCCTGCATGTATCAGGTATGAAAACGGATAGTCCACTCTACATTTAGCTTTACATATATTTTCTAATTACTTTGCGGATGATAGCAAAATAATTTTATTATTAGCTTATTAGCTATGGATCTCCGCAAAGTAACGCCTATTTCTATAAATTATTTTTTCTTTTCGTACACTATAAATACTATGCAGCAGTTTAAAAACACTGTTAAAAAGAGGCTGATACAGAAAGCCTACTATACTCTTGAAGATTATTTAGAAGATAAGAATGTGTGGATATAGCTCTCTTTGAACCTGTACAAGACAGTAACGACTTAATGTAAATAGTATTAAGAATTATATTTTTAAAAGAGCAACCGCCGAGTTTCTTGCTGGCTCTTCTCGGTAGGAAAAGCTTTTCGAACCAGCAGTAGAGTTGACGATTCAATAGCACTTGTTTACAAGTTTATTTGAATAAAGAATATTTTGAATTTGAATATATTTACTTGAATTTGAATATATTTATTTTGAATTTGAATATATACTTTTGTATTATGCACCACGGCAAAGTACCGCCTAATTCTATGAATTGGACACGTATTGAGTCATATTATCGTAGTACGGAATTCCGCAAAGTAACGCCCACTTGCACACCAAAATATAGTTTACGGAAGTTATAATCATTCAGTCCGTCTGCCCGTCTCGAACTTAGTAACAAAACAAACACTCAAATAGTTTAATTCAAATAATTCACGCGCCATAAAAGTCAGATAATTCCGCGTAATCGACTATTACTGCATAAACAAAACATTACTGGTTTATATACTGTTTGAGATAGTATCTTATTTTTACGTCAGGGATTATGTTTATTCGGTTTTTCTCTTTAAATAGAACTATGATTTATATTAATAATATATTAATAATGTTCATCATCTTCCTGCCCTTATCCCACTCTAACTGGGGTCGGCAGAACATGTTATAAACATGTTGTAACATGATTTGGCTGCGTATTTTACGACCGGCCGCCTGCCTGACGTCAACTTATCTTATTCGTATTTTACGACACCTCGATAAGAAAGAGGGTGGTCTATTCTACTTAACCGGACACCACACGGTGAGTCAACTTATCTTAGTCGCCTTTTACGACACCTCGGTAAGACATGAGGGTGGTCTATTCTACTCAGCCGGATACCACACGGCGGGTCGACTTACCTTAGTCGCCTTTTACGACACCTCGGTAAGGAAAGAGGGTGGTACTATTCTATTCAGCCGGATACCACACGGCACAATATATTATATTAATAATGTTATTTGTTTTAATAGTTTCATCACTCTCCTGCCCTTACCGTAATGTAAATACTATTAAAACGGGTAAAGGTCTTTCTTACCCCACTCTAAGTTGTGTCAGCACATGTTATAAACATGTTGTTACGTGATTTAGCCAAATCACGTATTTCACGGTATTTTACCACCGACGAACTTAACTTCTCGTCGTCAACTTAGCTTCGTCATATTTTACGCAGAAAGAGGAGGTGGTCTATTGTACTCAGCCGGGTAACACACGGCACAAACTAATTTAAACCTATAATAATCTAATTAAGCCTTTCTGTAAATAGGAACGAAATTCCTTTTTAAATTCCAATAGTATTATTACTAAGTTATTGTTAAAAGGTATTGTAAACATAAAAAACAATTTTTTCCAAAAGGAAAAAGTTTAGCCATATTTCCGATATCAATTTTTAGTTATTGTAAAATTAGACATTTAAACATTTCTCTCGCTTCTGTGTCACAAATTACATTCTAATCGGAAACAAACGAGATTAAAATTACACAGAAAGGTGTAAACGTTGCCTCCCATAGTTGTTCTATGCACCGATAATGTGCCAAATACCAATTACCCCACAATAATTGGTAACGGCACGCGAAGTGTCTATCAAAATTATTTTTCGTTTGGGGTCGCCGATGCACCCTAGCGGGGTCTCACGCGAACTACAATACGGGTAATTGTTTCATTATTCTTCTATTAACTCCGCTCTAGTGGCGATTTATCTTAGGATTTTTGCCCTTCAGATAGGCTAAATTATCACCCAAAATAGACATTATTATAATACAATGCACCAAAAGTATAACCTCAAATATCGATACAAAAAATATTGTTTCTACAAAACAAATTTGCTAAATTTAGTAGGTATAAATCAACTTAATATATTAACTTCCAAATATAAGTTATTTAAACAAACCCGTTCTTTTATCTATAAATAAATCTAATTCGGATTTCAAAAATGCCTATTTGAGTTGTAAGATTAAATTTTATTTCTTAGATTAGAACAAATTAAATTGAATTCATATTGATTGTCTTCCAAATAAAAGAAATAAATATTTTAGTAAGAATTTTAAGTTACACCTATGCTATTTTGTATTTTATATCTAACTATGTGTGGAAGTCAGTTTAATATATTTCATATACAACTAGATGTTATATTAATAGCGATAATTTTAAATAGTGATAACTATGTTCTCCTGGTATAAATGGGCTATTTTAGACTCTAAAATATTGTTCCTATTCCTTAATGAAAGGAAAGGGTTTCTATGGGTTTATTTTACAAGACGACCTAACTGAGTGCTCGAAATTTTGCAAAACTTTTGAAATATGTACGATTGACGCTATTCCAAGTTTGCGCTAAAGTATGAAAGGTAATCGTAAAAAATAACATAAAAATACAGAGCAGTTCTGTATTTATTTAAACCTAGATGTTCACGTAATTATGATATTAAATGTTCAACTTTTTGCGAGATATTTTCGAAACGGTTCCCAGTAAGACACGCGATTGTCTACAAAACTAATTTGGAACGCAACAATACATCGGTGATCGTAAAACGAAATGCAGTAAAGCACGAACCGCGCTAAAAGCCGCCGGGGCGGGGTTTTCTCCGCCCAGCGTTTTAGCGCACATGCGAGGTGCAAGCGTCTTTATTAGCTGCTGCTGACTTATGACTGCCTAGTACTGGTGCTGATAATGTACTAGAACGTGTTGGTAATGGGCAAGTTTGAGTTGCAGCTATTTATTATTTTAATTAGTATTTTGCGGAAAAGCCATAAAAAAACCTTTCATTGTAGTTAGTAAAGGTTTTTTACTTAATATTTTAAAGTTTAAAAGAAAACTGTGGCCTTGATTCCTAAGTATTAGGACTCTCCTAAAATAAATTTGTTTTTTTTTTAATTTTTTAAGTTTTTACACTATTTTAAAATTATGCGAAATGATATCATAAATTAAAATAAATTGAAAGTACTATTGAAATAGTAATAACAATGTCACGTCGTCAAATATTTTAACTACTAAAGGTATTTGTTTTATCTTTTACAAGATATTTATATCAACTTTATTGCCTTCTGACCTATATTATATATGCGTATTTATATCATTTGAGTATTGTAAAATTTGAAATTTAAATTTACAAATTAATATAATGATACTGATGATACTTAAGATTTACGATTTACAAAATTGTATATCTCTATCTAAGAAAAGCTATTGATAGCATTTAAAATTATTTATAATCTACTCGTATTTATTATCTACTATTTAAATTAAAGTTGCCAGCGTTTCATTTATCAGATGAAAGTGAAACAAAGCGATGTCAATCCATCTATCTTTTTCAGAGACAACTCAAATGAGGCACTTAGCTGTCTTCCTCATAGATGTCGTCTGATAGATTTTCAACAAATAAAACAACACTATTCGACAAACATAATCGTTTTGACACACCATTCTTCTTCTCCTGGCATTTTAGGTGAACTATCTTGGTTTTAAAATAGTTTTCTTTGTTTGAAATTGTCATGTCAGTTGCACTGCGACATGCTATTAAAATACCAGGACATCATGAGTGTTCAGAAGTTAATGGATAATTATAATAAATGAACTCCTTAAATAAAAATATCTTTACTTAGTTTTATATTTAACTAGCTGTTATAGCCATTTCGCTCGCGTCGAATTCGTTGTGTCATAAAGTTTTTCCCGCGTAAATTCCTTTATTTTATTCTGGTGGCGTATAATTTTAACCTATAAAAAGGAATTTCAAAAAGATTTATTGGATTTATTTTAAACGACAATTTTAAAGCGATATTACATGGTGAAGCTAACGAACAGATCACAGTCTAGAAAATAAAGTAAAATTTTTAATTACTAATTTTAATCTAAAAGTAATTTTTGTGAGCAAAGTATAAGAGATAGAGACATGCTATTCATGAGTTTTTTGTAGTATCTTTGTCGATCTACAATTCTCTAGTACATGACTTTAGTGTATCTCTGCTGGTTTACGCGGCAGAAGGCGAGATTTTTACAATCCCACGAACTCCGTAACACAATTTACATAAAATCGTAATATTATTAACCTCAACCTTCCAGAAGAATTGCACTGTCTTTTAGTAAACATCGTATATAATAAATCCGTTTAGTAGATTTTGAGAAAATCAATTCCATACAGAGAGCTTTTAGAGACTTTGTATTATAATAAGTATATAGATAGATCAATACGATGCTTTATAAGTGATCTTTCTAAATTATATGTTCAGTTGCGTCGTGTCTTAAGAAAGAACCGGTCCTATAATTAAGCTGTATCAATAAAATTATTATTCATGTGACAATCTAACAGTACACATTGGTTTCAAAATTATTTGTCGAGAGATTTGAGATCAAAACCGCAATAGCGGTGCTTATCTGCTGATAAAATGATTTTACGGGAATGCGATAATAAAAGACGGCGTTTTAGATGGCTATGCAAATAGTCATTGTGTTTCACAAGCGAAGAATAAACTTGGATAAATATATGAGAAAGTGTATTGTATAGGTGTTGAGATGTGTGATTATTACTTTGTAAAAAAACAAACCATCATATATACATATATACATCAATATTCTTACACTATCTCAAGCGCACCATGTCAGTATCGCCAAAGCCGAAGGCGAGAGTGGACGTGTTTACAAACTATTCGATTGAGCCTGTGCTAAACTTATTTAAAACATGTAAACTCATACACCAAAGCAACGTTTTTTACGTTTTTTACGTTTTTAAAAGAACTCTAGATCAAGTTATATTGTTAGATCTAAACAAACAACTATAAAATGTTTATTGTGGCTACAACCTAATAAACATTCCTAAAAATTAAACTTCTTTCTCACCGAGGTGTAGTGAAAGGCGACTTAGGTAATTTAACCCGTCTTGTGGTATTCGGCTTAGGAGATAAAACACCCTCGTTTCCCGCCGAGGTTCTGTAAAAGGCGACGAAGGTAAGTTGACCCGCCGTATGGTAATTACAGAGGTGTAGTGAAAGGCGACTTAGGTAATTTAACCCGTCGTGTGGTATTGGGCTTAGTAGAATAGACCACCCTCGTTTCTCACCGAGGTGTTGTAAAAAGCGACGAAGGTAAGTTGACCCGCCGTGTGGTAATTACCGAGGTGTAGTGAAAGGCGACTTAGGTAATTTATCCCGTCGTGTGGTATTGGGCTTAGTAGAATAGACCACCCTCGTTTCTCATGAGGTGTTGTAAAAAGCGACGAAGGTAAGTTGACCCGCCGTGTGGTATCCGGCTGAGTAGAGAAGACCACCCTCATTCCTTACCGAGATCTCGTTAACTAAAGTAAGGACGACTTCTTTAGGTGCTATGAATTCCGCAAAGTAACGCCTGCTTCTATAAATTATTTACCAGGACCCCATATTATTAAGGAGATCGAATTTCGAATACTTTAAATAGGTACTCGGTTACATTTGATATGCTTGATAGTTATGATGTTCCAAATGTTCATAACCATACGTTATCAGCCCCCGTGTTAAACGTCAAACAGCTATGATATTAAAACGAGTCTTTATCTTTACGACGCCTCCCGTCTCGGCTAATCTCTTGATAATGCTGTGTCAACTACTATTCCGTGAAATTGTTGGGACACAGAATAAACATTGGGCTACCGGCGCTAACTGTATCGTGGAATACACGTAGGTTGAATTTTTTGTATGGTGCCATTGAGAACAAACATGTGTCAGACGTTTAAACCTCGTTCATACTTAAGTATTCGAAATTGATATAAATGTACACAAATATAAATGTTGTAGTGCCACATGCACTACTAGGTTGGGATTTGTGATTATTTATTTGAATATTTATTTAAAGACACAAATATGTGATAATCGTTATCGTTACACTGTTTCAACTCCCAAGCGCACCACGTCATTATTACTAGAGCCGTGGGCGAGAGTGGACGTGTAATGACGTGTAAGTACATGGTAAGAAACAAATGCAAAAATCTATATATCTTTCTATCTGTTATGAAATTTGACAAAATCGCAGCTTATACACCGACATTATAACATAGGATGAAAATTCTCGTTTTCTTTTGTGAATCGGTAAAACTCAACAACAAATTAAGAAAAAGAAAATTTTATAATTTGAACACACTCTCACACATCACATCTCTTCTATATTGAAAGTCGTCAAAATTACTTTAGTAAACGAAGTTTAAAGTGATTTTAGAATCCTTTTCGTTAAATTTACTATCATTGTTAGCGAGTCTAACATCAATCGAAATTAAAACTCCTTGCACTCATTATAAAAGTCATTTTCAAATGATCCAAAAATAACAAAATTTCTCCTAATAAAACTTTCTCCGAATCCGTAAACAGTGAGAATATTTCTCTGAATCGATACACGTCCTATATCGGATTGATGAACAAAAATAAATCTATGCCATAATACAGAATTGTGTGGCCAATTTTCGTTTATATGCCGGACTAGTCCCGGCAGTATATTAAAATATATCCATACCTTTTTATTTACACAAGTAGTGTTTAAACTATGCTCTCATTTAAAATAAATAGAATACAAAGTATATGTTTAATAAATTATTTTAAACAAAAAAATTACGCAGATTAACATTACAATACGATAATATATTGGCTTTGAGCTGAGACCCACCACACTGCTCCATTACAGATTGGCCATTACATACATGCAAAGATTTTGCCAGACGTATGCAAGTTTCCTCGCGATGTTTTCCTTTGTCGAATAGCGCTTGACAATTTATAAAATCAGTTAGACACATAAATTTAATATTCATAGTAATTTATTAAATACTAGCAATCCCCGGCGGATCCGCCAGCGTGTAAAGATTTAAACTGTAATATTGTATTTTGATAACTATAAAAACGGTTAAAGTGGGTTAACCTTAAACGCTGGACATATGCTGCCCCGGACTTTTATTTAGAACTTTTTGATGGGAACAATTTTGTAATACATGATTTTAGTATTATTTGTTTAATACATGATTTTTTAATAACTTCCGTTTACTTTAAATTTTGCCGTTTTCATAATATTTTTTATTGCTGCTCCTCTCCTATTAAACTTAGCGTGATGTTATTTAGTCTATAGGCTTCCTCGATAAATGGACTATCTTACACTCAAAGAATTTTTCGAATCGGTCCAGTAGTACCTGAGATTAGCGCGTTCAAACCATCATACAAACAAACAAACTCTTCAGCTTTATATATTAGTATAGATATTATAATAATTTAACTCATTGGTGTCTGCCCGGAGCTTTAACGGGTTCCTCCTAGAAGGCACAAAATCTCACCGTTCGGCTAGCAAATAATAAGTTATAACAAATAATAAATTTGAGTATCCTTCCGTTGAAATTAAAATTGTAATATCCAATTTCCCGCGTTTTTGTACAACATGGCCGCCGCCGAACGCATTGCCTCTAACAATGCGCGCACGCAGGAAACATTTTCTATTTGTTATTAGAGCGATATCAAAGGATCGTGGCGGCCCTTCCTCGAAACGCCTTTGTTTTAAACGTTGCTTGTATATTGTATCATCGGTGGAGAGTTTGTAAGAAGCAACGGGCATTCCTATAGTTTAAAATTGGAATCGAAACATTAGATCTTTACTTTTTCGTGTTCTTTTTGTTTATGTTTTCCTAATTAGCCGCGAAAGATATACCATCTAGATCTAAAGATATTAATTATTTTACATTGCTAGCTAATTCGATTTCCGAATTCAATCAAATTCAATTTCAAATTATTATTTATTCAATTAAACTTCTAAGCAAAAGTGCTTTTGAATCGTCAACTCTAATGCTGGTTCGGAAAGCTGCTCCAACCGAGAAGAGCCAGCAAGAGATCGGCGGCTGCTACTTTTAAAATATTATTTTATCATATCATAAACATTCTCGTGCCATTATCCCACTCTAATTGGGGTCGGTATAACGTGCTATAAACATGTTGTTACATGATTTGATTAGGTATTTTACGATTGGCCGCCTACCTGACGGCCAACTTACCTTAGTCGCCTTTTACGACACCTTGGTAAGAATGTGAGTGGTCTATTCTACTCAGCGGGAAACCACACGGCGGGTCGATTTGCCTTAGTCGCCTTTTAAGACACCTCGGTAAGAAATAAGGGTGGTATCAAATATAAAACTGTTGTATACCGGAAAAAATGCAAACACGATACACTGTGTCGTCACTTCGAACTTTAATTGGGCGTTAACAGAAAATATTTTTTTGTGTTTTTTGCGCCGAATTTTATATCAAGACGAAGAAATATGAAGACAATAAACGCGAATCGATAAGTGATATATAGGCTATTAAACTAAGACCTTGCATGCACTGTGAAAATTGACAACCATTATACAAGAGCGGTTCCACATAAAATTATATAATGAACTAATCGTAACCAACGCGGCCCTACGAACAATGGGCCCGTTAATTGAGCCCTTTGTCCGCTCGAATAGAAAATTTCATGTTCAAGCTCGCAGTCGAAATGGCGGCATTTCATTTTATTGCGCCAGTTTTAATGTAAATCACTCGGCTTTGTACTGAGACACTTGGATGCGTCTAATGAATTTAATTGCGAATTTCAATATTTATTCGGTCGGGTAATTATTACTTACAGATGGCATGCGAAAATTTTATTTTCATTGTTTGATAAAAAAATAAATTATAATCTTTAATTACATCTATGAATTATCAAAAAAAACCTGAAAAAATAACAAAAAATAATATTGAACGATATTTAATTCATATATTAAAACGACTCACTAAAGTCGACCCGCTGTGTGGTATCCGGCTGAGTAGAATAGACCACCCTCATTTCTTAACGTGGTGGCGTAAAGGGCGACTAAGGTAAGTTGACGCGCCGTGTGGTATCCGGTTGAGTGGAATGCACCATTCTCTTTCTTACCGAGGTGTCGTAAAATACGACTAAGGTAAGTTGACTCAGGCAAGCGGCCGGTCGTAAAATACGTAGACAAATCATGTGACAACTATTATTAACATGTTGTACCGACCCACTTAGAGTGGGATAAGGGCAGGAGGATGATGATGATTAAAACGACTCACTAATCCGAAGGTTATTAAATGTGAACGAGCAGTCGAGAGTATTTCTTCTATTTTATATAGCTCATTATACCTACGTAACAATACGGCGCAGTTATTATTTTAAAAGTTATTTCTTCATGAATTTCATTATTTTTATCTGAGGTATTAGTGATATATTTGATATAAATCTCTTTTGATTGTTTAATTCGTAATTTTATTTGTGAAATAAAGTGTAAGTTTATGATTTGTATTATCTGTAAGCTGCCAGCTACGAAACAGATTAAAAAGAAAACGTGCGCCGTTTATTTTTATAACTTAAATTTCGAACACGCGAACGCAAAAAGAAAAACAGTTTGTTATGACGTGTGTCGCGTAAAAGAAAGTTATTGTTCCATTTTTAAATTCGCTTTCACGTATTCCTATCTCTCGGTTCCTAGGAATTCGAGATTCGACTTGGCGCCTTTGATACGCGAGAGTTTAGTAACAGCATTGCCTGGAACCGCTTGTTTGTTTGTCGGGTAGTAAAACTGTTACGAATCGTAAACGGTCGTGTGTGGTCAGCCCTTACGACGAATTCCGAACAGATGTACGGAGATCAAAAGACTCGGGAGCGATAAAAAAAGTTAATGCGTATCACAAGTAACAACTCAGTACTAGAAAATGACGGCACGGAAAACGACGCTCGTACGGTATTTTTCTTTGTCGTTACACACCATATATTCTCCCTTAACGCACGCGTGAGGGGTTGGAAATAACATTGCCATTTTCCAGGTATTTCCCGTACTCCATATTGGTAGGATTTGTTGAGCCCGCGTCGGCGAGCAATCATTAGCCGCGGAATCCTCTACATCTCCCTGATGCCCTGGTACCTACGGTTAGACTATTGGAAAATTTTCCGGGATTTACTTTCCCTCATCAATTTTCACTTTTAGATAAAACGTGCTTGCAGAAAGAATAATTTGAAGAGGCAAATAATATATTTTAAGCACAAGCTAAAATGTAATCAGTTAGTTGAATGGATCACAAATGGATGACTTTGATGATGAAATGCAATTGGACAACATCTCTCGCACAGAGATTTTAGTTTAAATCTAGTTTTAAAAAAATTAACCCGCATTTAATTAACCAAGTTTGAGAAGTTTCCGCGATGCAATTTTTTTTTATTTGACAACAGAAATTTTACTATAATCGAAACTAATACTCCTGTCTCTTTTAGACAAACATATTACAACAATATTTTTTACATACTAGAAAAGAATATACAATTAATATTGAAAATAGAATTTTAAAAGCTACGAATATAAAAAATCATAAAATGTTATTTTTTTCAAATGCCTCTCAGCTGTAAACTTTCATAACTTAAAGAAAAATAAAACACTGGAACAATGTAAACTGAAAATAATTTGTCAAAATATTAACGTAGAATTAGGTTTGTCAAACACTACACAAGAAGCCAGTTAACATGTAATTGCGAAAATCAACGTGTAAATAAGCGATTTCCTCACAATCAATGTTTAATAACAGGTGCAATTATATCTCTAATACTCCATTATCAAATGTAAAGCGCGACGCCGGGGTACGGGCGATATTAACCGGGATTACCGGATCTACCCGGATCCCCGGATACGGGGATTTGCTTCGGGATCGGGACCAGAAATGATAAAAGATATGCCCCCCGGATACGTTGTGCTAGTAAATGATAATGTGAAGCTTTTGATTCTCAGAAAAAGATTTGTAAGTGTGGATTATATATGCTTTTCTCTTTTAGATATAACCTATAATATCTTAGCAATTTTTCTCTGGATTACCCGGATATAACTTAAATTCATAGTTTCATTCATAGAAAGAAATCTTTTGTTGCTTCACATACTTTTATTCACAATTGTTTTAAAATATTTCGTCAGTGTATTTAAAAAAAATTACACTTGTTCTCTCTTGTTTTTATTTTATTAAAAAAAAACTTTTGTTTGTTTTGGAAACACTAAAACACTACATTATTCAAAGTATTTTGTAAAGTAAAATTTGCGCGAAATAAGTTATAATGTCTATGTTTCTCAAATGTTTTCCTGCGTTTAGCTCCGTGGGTCGCGGGTTTCTATTTCCGCCTAGGGCCAACATTTTCTAAAACCAAAACGCTTTTGTAAAAAAAATTACATAAAACAGGATTTTCCCGGATTAAAAATTAATGTGGATTCTACTAAGTTTAGACCAATTTTCGCAGAGTTAAAGCGATACAATATGTCGCTTTAATAATATATCAGTAGAATTAAATTTTCTATGTTTGTTTAAACTTTTAGTTTATCCATCTTACTAAGACATATTAGTCTAATAGTTACCGGAAATAAACCTATTAGATAATGCAGGTATGACCAATGAGCAAACGGGGCTGGTGAAGAAAGGCGGGCCCATTAGGTGTTATCTGAGCAGTTTTAATCATCCTCTATCAATACCCGGAGTGACCAGGCCCGCATAGCCGCGCGGAGGTGTCCAATAAATTATCGACTGGCGACATCGCTAATGCAACGCGCGACGCTGAATGATAGCGCTGCAGACGTGATACGATGTAGACTGAAAGACGGCTGTGAGATTTCTTACGTACAGATTACATAAACGTGTTAAATAGACCACTAACTGCGCCCTGCAAAAGTTGTCACGTAAAGTAAAATGGTGACATATATGTATATTATAGACGAAATTCAAGATTTTTTTGTGGAAACATGGATTTGTCCAGAATATTATTTTGTCTATATGATAATAGGTCATTTAGGGTGACCATAAGGTAAACATACACACAGTGAAAAACTTTTGCCTTTACAATATAAGTAGGATTAGTCTAACGTACATAATAACGATATTATTCCGACATGCTTTAGACTGACAAATCAAAATAAATACCAATGATCAAAAGTAATAATAAAAATATTTTGCTATAATCCGGGATCAAATAAAAAATAATAATAATTATATTATTGCTTTTGTATTATGGATCTCCGCTAAGTAACGCCTAATTCTATAAATTACCAACGATAAAATTTTGTGCTGGCTCTTTTCAACATACGCAGTGTTTGGAATCTAGGTAATTTTTTTTATTTAACGATTTGAAAGTATTTTTTTAAGTCTATTCGACCATCAAAGTAAAGTGATATAATGCTCCATCCTTTAATATAAAATAAATAATGAAAAATATGCTAATAAATATTACTATGATTATTAATAATGTTGCACTGTTAGCGCACGTGGCAGTGATCCTGCCTGTAGTAGCGTAGGTCGCATCGATCTATTCCCACCGAGAGCCAACATATAATTTATTGGTTCCTCGAGTCTGGCTGTAATTATATTTTTATATAAAATTATATATGTATATACTAGCCGTCTGTTTACCTTTGGGACGGGACAATTGTGTGTGTAATTGTCCCATATATTTATTTATTTACTAATTATTTTCTACAACACGAGGGTATTTTCATTATAATTAAACGATTGTCTCTGAGACTATAATGCAACGCGCGACGCTGAATGATAGCGCAGCAGACGTGATACGTAAGTGACGGTTAAGTGCGATCGCTTGTACTGCTGATATCGGCCTACGCCTAGTTCATGCGATCCTGGTACCCCCGTCCCGTACACGACTTGTTCATTACGGTCCTTTAGGGATTTGATCCCGGGACCCTGTCTATTTTTGATGGCATTTTGTTTGTCAGGAACAGCTGCATCTCAAATGAAATTTTGTCATCCTATAGACATGTTATATAGTGCTATTAAATAAATGAAACATCCGCTTGACTTAATACAATAAAAATATCTCTCATTTTTAATTTTAAATCGTTACAAGCGACTACGTACACATCAATTTGACTGTTTGAATACCCTTAATTATTTTTGTTCTTCTTCTTCTCCTTCCCGAAGCAAAATCTTTTCACACGGCTTCAATGGTACCAAATTAATCACCAATGTTACATTGGTTTAGCTGTAAAAGCGTAACAGATAGAAGACAGACTTATGTATGATAAGAAAAAGCGAATAATATATGGTTATCGTTACAACAGAACGTTAACTTACGTTTCATCTCCAAGCATTGCCAGGAAATACTAGGTTTCCTTTATTATCAGTATAAACTATTATAAGGTTATTAAAATTGACTCGCTGATATGCAAAATATAACATCTAGGTTATTCTGATTCCCTCACTAGTTGTTTTTAATAAGTGATAACATAGTTTAATTATTTGTCTGAAGGCAAACATTTCTCTTATCTGTTTTATTTAGTCAATTATCTTTAATTATAATCTCTTTTGTTTATTTAGTAAATTAAGTCTTACCCAGGCTATCTATATGACAGGCTGTGTGTATGTGAGGAATCTTGAATCTATAAAGAAAAGAATATATTTATATACCTTAGTCTATAGTAGATTAGTAGCATTATTTTTATCATATCATATAGATGTTATTTAATTATTCTTATTATTCTTCTCGGTCATAACAACTTTCCGAATTTTTTAGTAATATTTGCCAATTTGAAAGAGCTTGTTTAAATCCTGAATAAAGAATAACAATTTATCAATTACATATCTGTATGCTTTAAAATAAAATCACACCATTAGATAGGAAGAATAATGAAATGGGTAACGCTCTTCAATTTTTGAAATTTAGTTTCTGTTTTAAAAATGAATTTATAAAGTTTAATGCGTGTTCTTATCAACAACAGAGTAGCTACCTACTTATAGAGTTAACACCGCGGCTAACTAGATATTTAAAAAAAAAACTAATTTATCATTACCCTGTAAAAAAAGTGTCTAATTCCATAAAATATCTTCCAACACAATAGTAGCAGTCTCAAATCGTAAGCAGACTCAAAAATTTCAAACAACACTTGAATTGTAAGCATTTTTTTAGTCTGTAGAATACCAACATTATATTGCTTATCTGTAGAATATCAACCATAGAGTTATACTTAGTATAGGGAAACAAGCCTAAAATGTGACATATTACAGTAAAGATAAATGAAAAGAAAGCAAATGCGTGTGATCTATCTGGTTCTCCTTTTCATATGTAATTAGACAAAGATGTATACCAGTTTCATCTTCCCTCTCATAATTAATTGTTTCATTGTCACTTACAGGCCTTCCTATGGCTTCAAATGGTAAGCAGACTCATGTCACTGCAAAGTATTAAAACTTAAATTGTTAGCGTATGCTTTTTAGTCTGCAGAATAGCAGTCTAATCCTTATCTGTATTATCTGTACAATATAAACATTTCTTGAATGTATTCTTTTAGTGTGTAAAAAAGCAACTGTCTAAAATTGTAATATTATCCTTATAGCAAAATATCAACTCTCACGGGAAATCATAGTGAAATCTAAAAGATGTTTTGTATCTATCACCGATATTCAAGCGTTCCCGTTACAAACATTCCACCTGAACCGTACGTCGAATTGTCAAACCTCGTGGTCACGATATATAAATAACCCGTGCGTCAACTCTCAGAGAGAAACTGTCGCCTGTATGCTCATGCATATAGAGTTCAGAATAGCATCTGTTATGGATTGTTATTATTGTATATATAAGTCTTATTAAGAGCGACTCCCACTCGTAACACGCAAGGGGATAAAGGTCGGCTCACATGACGCCAGCCGAGATTGGAAACAAGATAGTCTATTTTAAGTGTTATTAAAGAAAAATTATATTAATTTATAGAAGTAGGCGTTACTTTGCAAATTCCATAGTACAGAAGTTGTGATAGAATTATTTTGCAATAATCCGCGTTTTTTACGAAAATCTATGTAATGTTAAATGGAGGAAGTAGAAACCATTCACGTACCTTATACATGAAGGATTACAAAAGTTATGAAAATTATTTTGCTATAATCCGCGTTTGTTAAGGGAATATATATAATGCTAAGTGTAGAAAGCAGAAACCATTTACATACCCTGTACACGGGAGCATTAGTTACCACACGTATCACAAAACACTGTCACTAAATGCACACTACACAAGCACTAAACACATTCACTACGACAATCTCTACGATCGTTTCGCCATATAACCGAAGCATCATCAAGATTCAAGAGATAGGCTTTACGATAAAATCGCAATACAATACAATCGCTATATAATTCTATCATAACTGTATTTAGAAATTATATTGAAATTTCATTTATTGTAGTAGTATCGAAAATATCTCTTATAAGTGCCTTGTTGATACTGAAAGTGTTTTCTGGGTTGCGTTGCTTTAGTTATGTGATGATTGAGGTTCAAGTATACCACTCATCTAAAGATCTTTCTTCTATAATAACGAAGGAGTGCTTATGCTGATCATACCCAGAAAACCAAGATGAGCAGGTTTCCTCATCATACTTTCCTTGTCTCCCTGCAACATAAAGCCGTAAACGACCGTATATAACAACACATCTTGCGACATAATTTTGCTTTATTTATTTATTCTTAAACAGTGATAGAATTTTTTACATCATAGGTCAAAAAGAAAAAGCAGTCAAAGAATAGATTCTTTTTATTTAAATGCTAGCACAAGTATTTTTGTACTTAAGACTTTTGTACTTAAACAAATGTGTATTTCAAAACTTTGTGAAATGTTTATTTTTTAAATTTATGTTGGTATGTGCAATATGAAGCCAAAAGACCAGTCTTTGCTTGCCATCTGTAGCGCGAAGTCAGCGGATCTCATATATCCGCAATAGATTCATTGTATAAGTATTAAGTAGTCGCTAATCAATAAGCTAACTTGTTAGACGTATCGATAATAAATCCATCTTCACCTGCCTTCTTTAATTTCGCTCAACATTATAAGAAGTAATAAGTACCTACTCCACACTGGTGACCCCACTGAAGAACACAAAAATAGAAAATGACTTCTCCAGCGACTCAAGTCAGCAAATCGGTGAATATTGTGGAAACAGCCGACCTGGCAAGCGTAACTGTCTCTTCAAGAATACCTGACTTCTGGAGCGATCAACCACGTTTATGGTTTGTGCAGTGTGAAGCTATTTTAGCACCGCAAAAATTGGGTGATGAAACGAAGTTTAACTTGGTCGTGGCCAAATTAGGCAAGGAATGTATTCAGCAAGTATCGGACATTTTGTTAAATCCGCCAGAGGGCCGAAAATACGAAACTTTGAAAAAACGTTTATTAACGGTGTACGAAGAATCAGAAAACCGGCAATTTCAAAAATTACTTAGCGAAATGGAACTAGGTGATCAAAAGCCTTCCCAACTTTTGCGCCGCATGCGAGATTTGGCGCGAGGTAAAATGACGGATGAGACTCTCTGCTTGATGTGGCAAGGACATTTACCTTCAGCAGTTCGAGCAGTTTTAGCAGTCTGTGAAGTGAAAGACCTGGAAAACTTGGGAGCTATTGCGGACAAAGTGATGGAGACTACTCAACCCATGCACGTAGCTGAGATACAACCTTCTTCTAGTTCTCGAGATCATAATTTAATATTATCGGAAATTGCAAAATTAAGCCTTCGAATACAACACCTAGAAAATAGATACCAGCCACGGAACTACAGGGGCCGCTTTTCTAGATCGTCATCGCGCGAAAGAAATTCGACCCGCTCCGCATCGGGTAACGAGTATTGTTATTATCATCGACGCTTTCGCCACAGAGCTAATAAATGTATAGAACCGTGCTCGTGGAATAAATCGCAGAATCAAAATTCGGAAAACTAAGACAAGTGCAATCGCAGGCGGAGATTTGCACTATTACTCCTCATCACCGCCTCTGCATCACAGATATAAATTCGGGAACACGATTTCTTGTCGACACTGGCGCAAATATTTCAGTCTTACCAGTTGCCAAAAAGCCATTTTACAGCAAAAGCAATAATGACTACATATTATACGCAGCAAACGGCTCCCAAATTAATACATACGGTGTGAAAACTCTAGACCTGAACTTCAAGCTAAGAAGACCCTTCCGATGGACTTTCGTCTTAGCGGATGTTAAACAGCCAATACTGGGCGCAGACTTTTTAAGCCATCACAAACTTTTAGTAGATGTGCGCAACAAAAAACTAATCGACGAAGTAACAAATTTATCTACGGTCGCCTCTATTACTTTACATGATCAGCCATCAATAAGAACGATAGATTCCGATAATGAATACAGCGATCTTTTGGACTTATTTCCTGAGATTACCAAACCCATGTGTTTTAAAGAGAATTCATGCCATAATATCGTCCACCACATTGAAACGAATGGTTCACCTGTCTTCGCTCGCCCTCGTCCCTTACCTCCAAATAAATATAACATAGTCAAGAAAGAATTTCAACGAATGATAGACATGGGAATATGCAGACCCTCCAAAAGCGCATGGGCAAGCCCACTACACGTGGTTACAAAGAAGAACGGAGAAATAAGGCCATGTGGAGACTATCGCCGCTTAAACGCTATAACTAAGCCCGACAGATATCCCATTCCACGGATACAAGATTGTGTCTATCTACTTTCTGGAAAAGAAATATTCTCACGCTTGGACTTGCAACGAGCATATCATAATATTAACGTTGCTGAACAGGACATAGAAAAGACAGCCATAACTACCCCATTCGGCTTGTATGAATTTACAAAGATGACCTTCGGACTCAAAAATGCAGCACAAACATTCCAAAGATTTTTAAACAATGTAGTACTTCGCGATCTAGACTTTTTATTCACCTACATCGATGACGTCATAATTGCATCATCCTCTACGTCAGAACATCGACATCATTTGAAGCTCGTTTTCGAACGACTAAATCAATTTGGAATTACTATAAATTTAGCGAAATGCGAATTCGGAAAAACCGAATTAAATTACTTAGGGCATCGCGTTACACAACAAGGAATACGACCGCTAGAAGAGAATATGAAAGCAATTACGCAATATCCCAAACCAAAAACGGTAGAAGAATTAAGAAGATTTATGGGCATGTTGAACTTTTACCGAAGACACTTACCTAAAGCAGCGCAGATTCATAGCAAATTAAACGTATTTCTACAAAACGCGAAGAAAAAAGATAAATCCTCAATTCCATGGTCCGAGGAAACCAACGAGGCTTTTGAACAATGTAAACGTAGCCTACAAGACGCAATTACATTGTCTTTTCCAATTCCGGATGCTCCTTTAGCAATAATGACAGACTGCTCAAACACATGCGCAGGGGCAGTTCTACAACAAAGAGACCCTACTAACAATACATGGAGACCATTAGGATTTTTTTCAAATAAACTAAGTAACGCCCAACAATGCTATAGTACTTTCGATCGGGAATTACTCGCAATTTATATGGCAATCAAATATTTTCGCTACCATATTGAAGGAAAACCCCTAACGGTATACACAGACCACAAGCCCTTGGTTCAAGCCTTTAAGAAGAACACCATAAGTCCAAATGATACACCAAGAAGGTTGCGTCATCTAGATTTCATATTACAGTTTTGTAGCTCTATAGAACACATAAAAGGATCAGAAAATGTCGTGGCAGATAGCTTGTCAAGAGTAGCCGCCATTGATACTCCTTCTCCTATAGACTATAAAGAGCTAGCTAAAGCACAAGAAAATGACGAAGAGCTAAAAATATTATTTAAAAAAAATAACCTGAAAATAAAAAAGATTAACACTGTAGATAATAACATAGCGATATATTGTGAGATATCTGGCGCCACAGCACGACCATATTTGCCGAAGGAATTTCGCGTGTCGGCTTACAAAGCCACACACGATGTGAGCCATCCGAGTATTCGTACGACTAAGCGAATGTTATGCAACAAATATTTCTGGACATCAATGAAGAAAGATATCGTATCCTGGGCTAAATCATGCATAAGTTGTCAGAAATCGAAGATTCAACGTCACACCATTTCACCTTATGGCACTTTCACAAAAAGTGACCGCTTCGAACATATGCATATCGATATTGTTGGACCCTTGACATACTGCAAAGGATATCGTTATATCGTAACAATGTTAGACAGGAAAACAGGCTGGCCCGAAGCATACCCCGCTAAAGAGATAACCGCAGAAAATATAGCTGAAATTGTTTACACTGGCTGGATTTCTCGTTTCGGTTGCCCTTTAAGAATAACAACTGACCAGGGAAGACAATTTGAGTCATGCCTTTTCCGCAATTTGTCAAAAAGAATGGGTATAGAAAAGATTAGAACATGCGCATATCATCCTCAAGCAAACGGAGCCATAGAAAGATGGCATCGTTGTTTAAAAACCGCTCTCAAATGTAGAGAAAATACAACACACTGGGTTAGTGAGTTACCAACTGTATTACTCGGTTTAAGAACAAGTTTACGTGATGATACGAAAACCAGTGCAGCGGAGATGCTGTATGGAGAAACAATCAGACTACCGGGAGATTTCTTTGAACCGTCAAGCTGCGGACATCCTGATGAAGATGCTTTCTTAAAAGAACTGCGAACCAAAATTACCACGTTGGCATCAATTCCTAAAAAAGAATTAACACAAGGAAAAATATTCGTTCATCCTGAGCTCCAACATACTTCACACGTTTTCGTTAGATGTGATACAATGATAAAATCCCTCACACCGCCGTATAATGGACCCTACAAGGTTATAGAGAGAAATGAAAAATATTTTAAAATCCTACAAGGAGACACAGAAAAAGTTATTAGTATAGATCGCCTTAAACCCGCATTCTTATTAAGTACGCAAGATGAGTCGAATAATAACATATCAAAACAACACCAAAATGGTGAAGAGCCCGGCGCCGTAACACGATCACGACGCATCAGCAAACCTGTGGTTCGGTTCACTTGCTCATAACAATTTGAAACTAAGTGAATATATTTAAGTGATTTTTTTCTCAATAGTGTTATATTCTAATAATTTTTATATTTTTATAGTTATGTATAATATTTTTTAAACAGTAATTTTTACACCCCTTTTACATAGTTTAATATTTCTTTATATAACAATTTCATATTATTTTTATATTGCATTTTTTTTTCTCAAAAAAAGGGGGAAATGATGTAGCGCGAAGTCAGCGGATCTCATATATCCGCAATAGATTCATTGTATAAGTATTAAGTAGTCGCTAATCAATAAGCTAACTTGTTAGACGTATCGATAATAAATCCATCTTCACCTGCCTTCTTTAATTTCGCTCAACATTATAAGAAGTAATAAGTACCTACTCCACACCATCTAAGCCATCAAGATTCAGCTATTATTAGCTTTTGGATAACGTGCCAGTATATATATACATACAAAAAAAAGGATTAACTTCTTTATCTTCTTTTTAGTGGGAAAACGTTTGCAGTTGGATAACTCTTATTCTTTCTTTTCGTTTTCTTACAAAAAAAAAATTCCGTTCGATTTTTTCCACTCGCCCCTTGCGGCAATCTTATAATCTTTTTAAAAAATATAATTAATCCTCTATCACTATAAACATATGAATATGTTTTTGTTTGCAGTTTTTATTTCTAAGAGAAAATTAAATTTAATAATTTGTGATATGGAGTTTAACAATACGGCCGAATGCTAATGCGCTTATGAGACGGATTTGTATTTAAATATATAACTCCTTACACTCGATCTTCCTTTTCATTTTTTAATCTGAGATTTTTAAATAATTTATAAAATCAGGCGTTACTTTGCGGAGATCCATAATACAAAATCGGATAAAAAAGGTCCATACCGCTATGGACCGATGTTTTAGCAAAATAACTTTAATATCACCTTTGTCTGAGATTTTTGTAATTTCGTTTTTGGTCCCAAAGTAACAAATTCATCCGTAGCAACACCGACGCTATCGTGACAGAAGGTAAACACGCGTATTCATGCAGTCTCTCATTTAAAGATCAAAATTCCAACTTAATACGGCAATTCGAAAACAAAACAGCCGTCAATAATTGCGCGTCGGCATGTGAGCCCGTTTGTAGCAAGTAAGCGGAATCATACGTACATTTCCAAGTATGGCTGCGTCACACGGCCGCCGGGCCCGTCGGCACCACCCGCTAACCAACGATCATGGGATCGCTGTTTTACCAACAAAATTATTTAGGGATTAAGCTGCTAATGCGTAACGAGAGCTTTAAGAAAAGTATGATCAGATGAGGCAAACGGAAGTTGAGAGAAGATATAAATGAGTGAAGATAGAAAGAGGGAGTTTTACGTTTCTTATATTACTTTAGAGGCAAGACAGACAGGTGTTAACATACAGTTTCTTTCTCACTTTCTCTCACATCCAGTTACGTTTCATTTATTTGTGAAAAAAACCAACATTTTGACGATCAAAATGCATTTGTTTACAAGTTTATTTGAATAAATAATATTTTGAATTTGAATATCGAATAAAATTGGGTCTATTGTCTGTATCGTACTAGGGAACAAGAGAGAGCTATGTGGGCGTACATATTCTTTCTCCCTTCCCTATAGAGACATGAGACTTGAATTCAATTTATTTTGAAAAAAAAAATATTTTTAATATCTTTTAAACACAATAAATATATTTTCTATAAGTATTTTAAAGTAAATAAATCTTTCGTACAGATACAGTTTCCAAACCTCTACGACATGAACACAGAGTAATATTGTATTTGTATTTACTACACCCACCTCTCTCATAAGTTTTTATAACCAACTTATAAATAAAAATTATTTAGGAATTTAATATAAGTATTTAAATTATATTTATGTATATAGAATATCTCTTTTAAATTACTCTTATTTATATATACTTTTAACAATTAAAATGGATATAAACACATCATAAATGAACGCTTAAAGTCAAATTTCTTATTTTACAGCGGTATATTTTAATTTACTGAGTTTGCTTTAATTGTTAGTTACAAAAAGTTATAAAACTATTATAAATTTTGTCTTTCACTACTTTTCCGACATTCGGTTATTGACTGATTCTCATTTGTGGGTACTTAAAAGTTTCATCCTGCTACCTTATTCCACTCTAAGTGGGGTTGGCACAACATGTTATAAACATGTCATCACATGATTTGGCTAAATATTTTACGACTGGCCGCCTTCCTGACGTCAACTTAACTTAATCGTAATTAACGACAACTCGGTAAGAAAGAGGTTGGTAATTCTACTCAACCGGATACCACATCGTGGGTTAACTTATCTTACTTGCCTTTTACGACACCTCGGTAAGAAATGAGGGTGGTCTATTCTAAACAGCCGGATACCACACGGCGGTACTTTCTACGCGGTCTATTTTATATTTATTGATTTAGTTCAGTTGATCGATAGCGTTGCAACCGGACGGTCGTGCCCGGTAAGAATGTAAATAGAACCAAACCGGCGACCGCTCTCCGAGACGGAGGAAAAACTTCTTTTAATTATTTATTTAGCACTGCTCGCTGCCCGCGGCTCCGCTCCGCTGCCCGCCGCAATAAAGTTTCATTAATGGTGTGCTAAAACAACATTGTAGGAATTCCACTCGGAAGTGAGATTGCCATGGTCAGTTATTTTGCTAATGTGGAATATAAGTTTTTCTTGCGTAATCATTAAAGTGATTAAAATGGTTTAAAGCAGCCTCTTTTTATTTGATATTCATCGATTTAAACCGAGAATAGACCACCCTTATTCTTACCGAAGTGTCATAAAAGGCGACTAATGTAAGTGGACCCGCCGTGCAGTATCCGGCTTAGTCCGGCTTAGGTCACTCTCATTTCTTAACGAGGTGTCGTAAAAGTCGACTAAGGTAAGTTGACCCGCCGTGTGATATTCGACTGAGTAGAATAGGTCACCCTCATTTCTTACCGAGGTGTCTTAGAGTGGGATAAGGGCAGTAGAATTATGATGAATCATCGATTACTGGACAAAATATCTACGGTATTGTTTTGGTACTTGATCCCTATTCGGACCAACGGTAACGAAAGTCCAAATTGTCTTTTTTGTTCTCTTCACCATAAGCTGTGGTGGCATATTTTAAATGTCCAAATCAATTTGAAATGTCAAATGACAAGTTTTTAAATGATTCCGAAGCGTATTGTAAAAAATCTACTCCCTAGTGAACGTCAGCAAGAAAAAAAAAAGAAGTCTATCATCGATCTACTCTATGCCCCCGTCACCTGTCAACCTGTCAAGAGCTGTCATTTTGTCAAATCCAACTCGATATGATAACGCGCTGCAAGAATTGATAACGGGTGATAAGGACCGAATATAGTTGCTCCGTATCGCGTCTTACAAGTATTAGAAATATAATCTGTGGGATCGTTTTTGGTTACTCACTAACATTACTGTAATTATTTTTTACCCATTTACATACTTCTTCTACTATTAATATTATAAATGCGAAAGTATGTAAGTATAGCTGTATGTTTGTTACGAGTTTGTTGATGAAATTCACGCACAATTATTCCTTATACACTAGGGTTACATTTAGGCTATAGACATCCTGTTAGTTCTACAAAAATAAGCCTATAAAAATAGCATGTATGTTATTCCGGTGTATAAGGAATAATTGTGTCAAATTTCATCGATATTAGTTTAGCGGATTTGCTGTGAATGAGTAACAAACATACATATACATAGGATACCTATAGTCTCATGGTATTATGAAACACTGATCTACCATATTCTTTTAAAGATAAGATTATATACGAATTATATATGAAAATTAAGTTTGTATTTTCTGCTTTGTTCCAGATGCCATGGGTAAGTCGAGACAGCGGGGAGCCCCATAAATCATGGTGAGGTTGTAAAAAGATCATGTTAACAAAAATTTCCAATCTTCATAAAACTCGAAAAATAATTACGGTCGCCGCGGCGGTGGTTTTTTTAACGCGAAATAAGTTAATCGGGCAACACTAGGAGTCGGTCGGGGATTCGCCTCGCGTCATAAACTTTGATTAGGTCATTAAAGCATGTTAATTTATTAGCGTTCGAACAACTTTCATTTGTAATAAACACACAAAAATCGCCTATAAAAGTTTTACGTTACCGTACTTTATTGGTCGAAGCGTTCGCGGGCTTTTACGGCCTTTTAAAATGTTGCCACATGTGACTGATCGAAAATCACCTTTGCGCTCATTAACTGCACGGTTCATTGTCAGGGAATAATGATTTTGGACGATATTTGAAAGCTAATTTTTTTAATTTCCAAAAATAGAACCTCAGTCACTTGGCAAACAATTAAACACTCGACGCACGCGTATGACTTAAAATAGGCCATTCTATCCTTGATTAGAATTTTTGTCTTTGTTTATAGTTATATATTTAAATTCTTCCAATATTACATCATCATCCTCCTCAACTTATCCCACTTTAAGCGGGGTCGGCACAACACGTTATGAATTTAGTCACATGATTTGGCTACGTATTTATCGACCGGGCGCCTGCCTGACGTTAACTTACCTTAGTCGCCTTTTGGGACACCTCGGTAAGAAATATGGGTGGTCTATTCTATTCAGCTGGATACCACACGGCGGAAAGCTGTTTGTGTGTGATCGATTTTCACAAAATCTACGGAAAATATTTATGTACGGTTTTTATTACAAGATAATGTGATTTTCGAGGAAGTTTTAGAATAATATTACATGAGTTTAGTTGGGTTGGGATTTACGCGTACTTTTTACTTACTTATGTCACACAGATTTTTATGAGGACGAAGCCACGGGCATAGCTAGATGAAATATGTAACTAAAAAGTTAAATATTTCAATTCTTCCAATTGAATGAATTTTGTATTTAATTTTGTTATTATTTGTGGAAGTGCTGAGTGTAGGAAGCAAAAACAGTTATCACAAGCACTAGACACATTCACTACGACAATCTCAACGATCTTTTCATCCCATAACCGAAGCATCATCAGGAGATTCCACGACAAAATCGAAAAGCAAACGCAAATGGCTTTGCGATTTTATCGAATTTTGTTATAGCAAAATAATTCTATTATAACTTTAGTACTATGAACTTCCGTAAAGTGAAGTCTACTTCTATAAATTATTTTTTTTATTTATTATTTTCTTTTTAAATGTAAATTTTTCAGTAAAGCCGCGAATAATAATACGCTTTTGCATTTCACAATGCATTTCGATATTCAACGTTCCATTGATATTTAATATTAAGCACCTTCTATATTTAAAATCTCTCGATGTTCGAATAATAAAATATTGTTTTCATATTGTATTCATATGCATACACGCTGTCAGGATGACGTATTCATTCCAATTTCAAAAATCAACGTTCGGATCTGTTTCAATTTTAAAACTTTGTCAGTTCGGAAACGGGGTATTCATTTGGCGCGAAATCCACGCGATGCATAAAATAAATTAAATCCAAACAATATCAATCGGACACGGGAACACACTCAAGCGTTTTCGTTTTGCTATTTATCATAAAATATGGGCGCACCGCTGAAATTAAATGTGTCCGTTCCTCTCTAACACCGCTCGCGTGACAGGGACGGGTGAGTTTCACTTTTTTCTTTATTTGAAATCGTGTTATCGACTTGTCCGTCTGTATGTTGATTTGTTCGTGTCAGTATCGCCATACAATATTAATTACTGCCGTAATGAGCTTTGTTTTCTTTCAAGGCGATAGAGATCTGCATGTTTCTTATTATTAAAGCTTTGTACGATATGACAATTAATTTATTAGGGGGACATCCAATGTTTAATTATGATGGTTTTATTGAAGAACTTATTTTTTTGGTTAATAATGATACAAATTATTAGAAACAATTGTTGTCAGTAAACTTACTCTCACATGAACATAAATATTAGATAACATATTATCTTATTTTCATAAAGTTCATCAAATTTAATATTTATGTAATTTGAAATTTCATAGCTTATAACTGCGCTAAAGTAGCGATAAGTTAGTATCCCACAGCTGGGAATTAAATGTCTTCACTCTGCTCTGGTTAAAGAATTACTATAGCCGCGTTGTTCAGAAGCGGATTGGCGGTTCACACATATTCCTTTTTCCGTAAGTTTCCTCAATATCAATTAAAACCATAATTTTTCATGGAAGTGTTATAGGTACCTGCCTGGGATCCGAACCCGCTAATCCTTGTTAAGGGCACCACGGTCTCTTCATTTGCTTAACTACAGTCAGTTTACAGTTTAAAAAGAATTAATGTCAGCCATCTGCCGTTCATAAAATGGTCAGGCTCACATTTAGCAGGCTGTTCGCATTAATATAGCGTATGTTGAAATAACAGGTGGTAATTAAGACATCAAAGTGATAACTGTTCCGTGTAAATAACACAGTGGTTTATCTTTGTTGACGTATCGCTTGTGGTGCCATCTCTTGACGAGTTCACGAAACGGTAACAAGAATGTCTTACTCGACTGCGAGTTCACAAATAAATTTAAAAATCGAATTAATTTCTTAATTTCGAGGTATAAAATATCTCTTATTGACTGATTTAATTTACTATTTATGTAACTCTACTACGCCTTTATTTTCGATTGGAATTCGATTTTCAAATTAAGGTGTAATTTGAAAATCGAATTTATTTCTTTAACGAGATATAAAATATGCCTCATTTATTTTTTTAATTTACTATTTATATAATCCGATTGCGCGTTCATATAGAAATTTAAAAATCGAAAAATCTTTTAATCGAAATATAAAATATCACTAACTAATTAATTTATTATTTTTGTAACACGAATTTAATAATCGAAATAATTTTATAAACGATACCTATATAAAATTATATTATTTGTTTAATTTATTATTTATGTAATCCGGCACGTTCATGTAGAGAATATTCATTAAAAGATGGATGAACAATATTACAATACAATACTATGTGCCCTTTGAAATTGGTATCCATACTAACTCGTAATATTATAAATGCCAAAATCTGTCTGTCTGTTAGACTTTTACAGCAATTCGGCACGATTAAAGCATATATACCGGGATTACATATAAATTAAAACTATCCTACTGCTGGACAAAGGTCTCCTCTCTCTCTGTTTTTGGAAGAAGATCAGAAGCGAAGACCTACCACGCTCCAATCCGGATTGTTACACGTATCCCCAGAATTCTCTAGAGATATGCAAGTTTCCTCACGATGTTTTCCTTGATCGAAAAGCGTGGTATAAATTGCAATTACCAATTACACTATGAAATCCTTTAAGTTTCCAATTATACATGTGCTTTTTACTTTTTTTTCTTTTTTCTATGTGTATAAAAAAATCTCTGGGGGCCTGCCCGGGGTTTGTGCCCGTGACCTCCCGAAAGAGCCGCACGGTCGCACCGCTAAACTATCTCAGCTTGGGATTACATGTAGGATAAAAAATCTCGGGAAATTTTCGGGAACAAGAAAAAAACATATTGTTTTATTTCAGTAACTTAACGCTTAAGTTAAACGAAGTCGTATAAATCAAACTCACAATTATAGTTTAAATTCCAAAACGCTTCCAGGTCCAATAAAACGCGAAACGGGTTAAAAAGCTATCACCATTTCTAATTACAGAAACCGAATGTCCGAGTGAGGCTGTCTTGTAATCACTGCCCACGGAGATAAATGATTGATGACGCTGTAACCGACGGACACAGATACCGTTGCTAATGTATCCGACTTGTGTGACTATGGCTCTAAGTTTAGTACCTTGTCTATTTATAAAGCTATATTTCATTATTCACTCAAATTCAAATTCAAATTCAAAATATTCTTTATTTAAATAAACTTGTAAACAAGTGCTTTTGAATCGTCAACTCTACTGCTGGTTCGGAAAGCTGTTCCTACCGAGAAGAGCTAGCAAGAAACTCGGCGGTTGCTCTTTTAAAAATATAATTCTTATGACTAGTTACATTTAGTCATTACTGTCTTGTACAGGTACACTAAAATACAAAAATCAAATTCATCATTCTCCTGCTCTTCCCTCTCTAAGTGGGGTCGGCAAAATACGTTTTAAACATGTCTCATGATTTGGCTACGTATCTTACGACCGGCGTCAACTTACCTTAGTCGCCTTTTACGACACATCGGTAAGCAATGAGGTAGTCTATTCTACTAAGCCGGATACCACACGCCGATTCAACTTACCTTAGTCGCCTTTTACGACACATCGGTAAGAAATGAGATAGTCTATTCTACTAAGCCGGATACCACACGCCGATTCAACTTACCTTAGTCGCCTTTTACGACACCTCGGTAAGAAATGAGGGTCGTCTATTCTACTCAGCCGGATACCACACGGCGGGTCGACTTATCTTAGTCGCCTTCTACTACACCTCGGTAAGAAATAAGCTAGTCCATACTTAACTTATTCACCTTTTACGACAACTCAGGTAATTCGGCTGCGATTTATTATTCGTATTTTAATAGCAACTAGTTAATGTTAAATCTTTGCAACCCACTAGGGTCGATCTAGAGGAAAATTTCCGACGAAATAATTTTTTTTCCAAAAAAATGCTTTCTGGTAAGACCGCGAGATCTTACTCTAAGAATTGTCACCTATATAGCTCAAGATCTATTTCAGCTACAAGAGTATTAGTAATGATATGCATGTTAAAACAGTGGCACCAAAGTTGACGAATGATAGAGGAGAATGGAAGAAGAAGACATATTGTGCCGACCCCACTTAAAGTGGGATTAGGGTAAGAGAATGATGAAATATTAGCTGACGATCTATTTAGAGCTAGTATAATACGTCAATTAAAGCTGTAATTTCTACAATAATTTTATAAGCAAACACTCACATGATTTATTCCTCCATTTCTTACGTACACTCAAAACAAGTTTCCAATCAGTGTCGAATAGCACATTACATCAATCCAACCTCATAAACATAGCTATTCTTTACACTAAAAAACACTGACACCAATTAACTTTGAGATATGAATAGCACTGTAAAAATATACACAAATTAACTAATCAGAATGGCCATAAATTTTGCGTTCAGCGTTAGATATGCAGTAATTATTGCAGCTGAGATTATTGTGAGGCGATAAAATGTCGACTTGTAAAACCTTGTTTAGCAACAGAAAGATAGTTACGTTTATTGAATTTTAAAATACGTAAAGGTACGTGAAAAACTTTCAAATGAATTGTACCTTAGGCGACTTTTACAAATTTTTGGTGCTATTAAGTTAAATATATTAAATAAATAAATAAATATATGGGACACTTACGTACTTACACACGGTCGTCCGTCCCCAAAGTAAGTAAGTTAATACTTGTGTTATGGTTGACAGACAACTGGTGAATATACTTATATATTTTTTAAATACATACTTAGATACATATACACCCAGGCTCAAAGACCAACAAATCCATTTATAGAAAATGTTGGCCCTCAACGGGAATCGAACCCGCGACCCGCGAAGCTGAAGGCAGGATCACTACCCACTGCGCCAACGGGCCAGTCATTAAATATTCATATTATTAATCTTGACCTTATAAGTGAGTTCTTAGTTAGATCGTCTTAGCAAACGATAGAGCTAGCAACGATTGACGTTTATTTACGTGATCGACTCAGAAACAAAAACATACAGATGCAACAAAAGATGAAGAAAGTACAATAATCAACTCAGCTTAACGTGTCATGAAGCTATAATATCAATTTAGAACAATTGATGAGCATTATTAGATATTATGATAAGGTGCTGAAATCAGTGTATATACCTATACCTCCTAGTAGACAAACTGAAAAGATTTTTTATTGTTCCCGGTTAAGAGCTTATATCTAAAATTATTATCTTGCATCTGCAATGATGATTAAAGTGATAAAAGCTAATTTTATTTGGTTAAAGGAAGCAGGCTTAAATACAACCACACTAAAGGGACGTGATATGCCGTGCGATATCGGGCTAAGTAAAATAGACAACCCTCTTTCTTACCGAGGTGTAAAATACGACTAAAGTAAGTTGACGTCAGGCAGGCGGCCGGTCATAAAATACGTAGCCAAATCATGTGACAACATGTTTATAACATGTTGTCCGACTCCACTTAGAGTGGGATAATAGCAGAAGGATGATGACTAATGGGACGTGACGTACAAATATACAATAGCCGCTAGATACAAATTTCTTAAAACAACTAATGTCCAGCAGTAGCCGTTAGAAAAGAAAAAGAAAGAAGAAAATAGGGCAAAAAGTTAAAGCCAATATTATAAATATCACAAGTGTAATATGACATATCATTAATAACATATTAGTCAATTTAACTACTCTGGTGACAATTAATAGCGCCTTTAGCGATTTGTGTAATTTATGCAATTTCGACATACAATACTAAATAGATGTACGTATGTAGGTAGTGTGTGGATATCTGATGTCAAGCGATAGTCGAATTTGTTATGTTCACGAAACTATGTTCATGATATTAAAAATTAAATGACCAGCATGATAAATTAATCGTCAACGATTCACGCAATACTGTAAGCATAAATTACTGGAATAAAAAATTGTACAGTTAGTTGAAATAACATTAATGTAGAAATAAATGCAATTTAACTAACGAACTTGATGATAAATTATTTCTAGCGCCAATTACAAATTTATATATGACGTATAACATTATCGGACCTACTTATAACATAAAATAATATTGCAATTAAATGAAATTAACATAGATTGATAAGTTAAATATACGAGAATTCACACATCTATCTATACTTGATATATAAAGCTGAAGAGTTTGTTTGTTTGTTTGAATGCGCTAATCTCAGGAACTACTGGACTGATACGAAAATTTCTTTCATTGTAAGATAGTCCATAGTCCATTTATTGAGGAAGGCTATTATAGGCTTTATAACATCACGCTAAGATAAGTAGGAGAGGAGCGTTCCTTGCGTGCGCTGAGTGAAGGTGTTCAAAAATCATGTATTACAAAATTGTTCCCTCTAAAAGTTCTAAATAAAAGTCGGCGACAGCCTATATCTAGCTTTTAAGGTTAACCCACTCTATCCATTTTGATGGTTATCAAATGACTATATTACGGTTTTAATCTATACGATCCCTTAAGTTTCTCAAGATAGTTAAGTGAAATCTGCGATTGATGTAAAAGCGTCATGTTTTATATGAAACGATAGAGCAATTAGTTGAAACAATGATGACATTGATACAAGCTATTTGATAAAGAACACGGTAATAAATTGTTTCTACCGATTTACAGATGACGTGATATGTTGTCTGATTGCCGTGTGGGGCCTTGTTAGATGTGATATGATAGTGCAATTAGTTGAAACAATGATGATTACGTAAAAGTACAAGCAAATTAAGTAATTAACGCTGTGTTAAATCGAACCATGTGCGTTAATTATTGCAATACATATATAGATAAAGGGTCTAATTGATAATTTCAATTTATCACACGCTTTTCGGTGAAGGAAAAGATCGTGAGGAAACCTGCATATCTCTAGAGAATTCTTGGGAAATGTGTAACCTACCAATCCGCATTGGAGCAGCGTGGTAGGTCTTAGCTCCAATCCTTCTCTTAAAAAACGGATGAAGAGGCCTATTCTCAGCAGTGGGATAGTAACAGGCAGCTACTTACTTACTTATATGTAGATATAGGATTCCATGATCCATAATAATCTTTCGCCGTGTGGTATCCGGCGGAATAGAATAGTACCACCCACATTTCTTACCGAGGTGTCGTAAAAGGCGACTAAGGTAAGTCGACCCGTCGTGTGGTTTCCGGCTGAGTAAAATAGACCACCCTCATTTCTTACCGAGGTTTCGTAAAAGGCAACTAAGGTAAGTTGACCCACCGTATGGTATCCGGTTAAGTAGTATAGACCACCCTCTTTCTTACCGAGGTGTCGTAAAATACGACTATGTTAAGTTGACGTCAGGCAGGCGGCCGGTCGTAAAATACGTAGCCAAATCGTGTGACAACATGTTTATAACATGTTGTGCCGACCCCACTTAGAGTGGGATAAGGGCAGGAAGATGATGATGATCCATAATAATCGTATGATAGTGTAATAACAGTGGAATTGAAACAAGGAAATCCAGGTACCAATTTTTTGATGATCAGTCACGATGACTAGTTTCAATCTTAGAATGACATTCTATCATTATAAGTCATTAGGGTTAAAATATGTGCAGCATACTTTGTGTTTAACTACCGTAAACGTGACATGATCATGCAATGCTCATATTATTAAAATTGAAATGTTGTAATCTTCTTTTCAACCAATAGACTCCCATTTAGAGCCACTTGCATCGTGCAAATCATTTTTTAAGTTGTCTGTCCACATAATAGAGTGTGTACCAACATTCCGTCTTCCGGTATTCTAGCACCTTGGATGAATATCGTCAATGCATAAATGTGGATTATATGTCTAAATGTCTTTCTCTATAAATATTTATTGGCCCGTCAGGTCGCAGGTTCGATTCCCGCCTAGAGCCAACATTTTTTATAAAACAATTTGTTGGTCCTTAACACAAGTATTAAGTTACTTACTTTGGGGACGGACGACCCAGTGTGTAAGTGTCCCATATATTTGTTTATTATTTATTTATGGATCTCTTAATTTCTGATAAGATCACATTCGTCATAGCATCAAATATCAATAATTGCTAAAAGGAATGGTGTTAAGGATCCTATTATATATTATCGAAATTTGATTTAACTTAAAATTCGATCACCAACTCTCCAGCAAACACTAATCATTGATAAAACAATAATATGTAACAAACATCTGTAGAGAATATCTTTAGTCGACAGTGATTCATAAAATAGCAGCTGTCAATCGTCTGTATTACGTAAAATTGAGTAATGAAATTATTGGTAATGTATGTAAATAACTGAAGTAGAGTTTTTGGTTTGACACAGATGCGATAAGTGGAAAACACGACGCCATATCCAAGAGATTGTGTTCCACTTTAAAAGGAGTGCAATATATGAGACGTCTCCTTCACAAAATTCCATTTATTTTATTGTTATTGTTAACAGCCCGTTGGCGTCACGAATAACCGCTAAACGTAGCGTTGACACGTTCCAAAACGGTTGTATCGAGCGGTGGTTCAAATTTCGAACGCAATATTCAAGATGGCGACCTTCGCAAGTCGTATATCAATCGTGATTTACGCGCCACGGTCGAGGTCGACGGCCGCCCGAATTTCGTTCAGAAATGCACTCGCCGAGTAATTTATTTGTGACCATCTATTATTTTGTAGACTCACGAGGTCCTAAACGCAGCTGACATTAATATATCATTTTACGCGACGGCGCGGGCTACCTTGTCTCCGTCTCTTTCTTGCCTTGCGCACGTCGCGTAAGACAAAGCGGGACGGAGGCACGGGGGCGAGTGGTTCGAGTTTTCACTTTTTATAGTAGCAATATATTTGATCAGCTGATCGTCATGACGTTTACTGCGCGTGTGGCTATGTGTAATGTTTTTCATAATTTATATTATAGTGGTTTTTGTGTTTTTATACGAGTTGGATAGGTCGTGGCTTATTTATAATGTTGAATATTTATCTAAATGATACAAGCTTTTGTATTGACATATACAAATTTGTGATATCTGATATGCGACTTCGGCTTTCGGGTATATTGCTTAAGCGGGCTTTAATAATGTTGTTTATTAGATTATGTGGTGATTATTGCCTACTATTACGATTCCGTGTATATGATTACGTTTTAAGTATGTGGTACTGTTATTATTTTTATTTAATAAATGTTTTCACAGCTTTGGGTTCTTGCTGCTTTGATAAGTATTGTTTTTTGTTGCGTAAATAAAACACTTACCTATTATAGATGTTTCGAGTTACGAAGATTTATTTATTATTATCAATTAAGCAATGTACTAAACATTTTAATGTACGATATGAGATGCTATTTGCATTTAAATCGATCGATGAAGAATACAAAGTGAAATTTCTATTCAAATCGATATTGAAAGATAACAGACAGTATCTTTGTAAAATGAAATTGGAAATACCAGAAGCAATATCTAGCATCCAGTTGGATGCTAAATGCTGGCTAAGATATTCCAAGCACTAGATTTATTGACATTTGTGTTTATAATTTTAGTACAGATATTGGTAATGTAAGCTTAAGGCAACTGAATGAAGGCAAGCGGTAAAGAAAGAGCGACTTCTTGCTAACAGCTCCCCCATTGCTCAGAATCGTGATTGCATGTAACCATCTCATTCATGTATCTTCCAGTCAGCCGGTTAATGGACTGTACCTATTGCAGGTCTCACAATTGTTCGGATAATGGAATTATCTTCTACTTCTCCTTTTTTCCTGTCACCATTAAACTCTTCAGTGTGCTTAATGCGAGTTTTTTTTAAACTACTTGATCGTTTTAGCGTAACACCAATTTCCGGTGTAGTGTCATAAAAAATTGCTTTACACTAACGCGGTCGAGTAGGTGCAATAAAACTCGCACTTAGCACACAAGTTACGTTACCAGATATTCTATGTGTAACGTGAGCGAAGTATCGCAATATATCAAGAAGGTTAAAGACTACACGCTGAGCTATTTTACCTGCTGCAATATTATTTTTTCTCTATCATGATTTATTCTCATCTTTTCTTTCTTGTCTACTTGCAATATTCTAACCCGTGTAGAAGTTTACGAAAGATTCTCTCTTTCAATGTGGTCGAGATCAAATAGTGTTTGATAACAAAACGTTTGCACATTTTACTGTATCATTAGTCTAGTACAAAGTTTCTCTTTTTTTATATATATCTTGTATCGCATACTATAAAAGATTGACCGCCGAGTTTTTAACTGGTCCTTTTCGGAGCGAATACAGAATCAGTGTTAACTTTATTAAACTTATTATTTCTTGATGATTCCAAAGTGCTTGAAAACCTTATTTGGATTAAATTTATATAGATTTTGATTATTTTGCTTCGTGCAAAATAAAAGATTGCCCGCCGACTTTTAAACTGGCCCTTTTCGGAGCAAAATACAGAGTCAGTGTTACCGCATTAATCTTTTTATTTCTTGATGATTCCAAATTGCGTGAAAACCTTATTTGAATAAAGATATCTACCTATATAAGATTTTGATTATTTTGCTTATTGCAATGAAACATTCATCTTCTTTACTTGTTTCTATAAATGCTGGAAATGTTAGCAGTATCAAAATTAGAAGCAACTTTCCAACAATCCTTATTTAGGAGTGCCTCAAAAACTTGCCACGTTCGAGCGGTGCGCGAGGGGCGCGGGGCGGGGGCGAGGGGGCCCTCTGTAACTAAATTTTGAACTGTCACGTAGATTAATGATGCTAGGCCCGTGCGATACGCGCTAATGCAGGCAGATTATTGGGGATAAGACGGTAACGCTGCGGTTTTAGGGGGGTATTGCGAAATTATAAGTTTTTCGAACTGAAACAAATGGTAACGTTAATCGTCTTTTTTAATTACTCACTAAACCCTTTTTAATATGAGTTAACTTTATGAGTACTAGAATCCGCAAAAAGGTGGTAATGGAGTTATGCCTGACTCTTATTGGCTAAAAGTTCATGGTATTCCATCTTATTGCCTGGTTATTACCAGGTAATTACCAGTAATTAACAGTACCAACCAAAAAAATTAAATTAAAATTTTATATTAAAAAAAATTGTATTAATAAAATTAAAATTTTTAGTTGAACAAAGATAAAGGATACATTCTTGTTATTTTTAAATTAAATTAAAGTTAACAAATTAAGAAAAAATATATGAAAATATTATGTATGATGGTGTTATGTGCTGGTAAGATTTGTATGATATAGGTATGTGTATGTTATGATGTGTATGGACGTGTATAAAACTGTATGTGATGATCGGTGAAGAAGATTATGAGTTATGTAACTCAATGTTGTTTAAAATTGCATTTGTGAAAGGATTTCTAGACGTGCAAAACGAGTCGATAGAGTTAAAGCGTTTGTTGTAAGTTTTAGGCAGCCTTCGAATGACCGCGTTGCCGCTGTATTTGAAGCGACTGAAGGGAACATAAAATATAAACTTTAATCAAACTAAACAAAAAGATAAACTATATAAAAAACCTAAAATACAGATAAATATGATAACATCAAAATATGTTATCTCAGATAGAAAGCGTTTATCTTATGAATAAATCTCAATGTGATATTGAAAAAATAAGCAGCTTCTGTAAAATGCATTGTTACATGTTAATATGTACTATTTACATAATAAACACCTCAAATATTATCAGTATAAAGATAAAGTATGATAAAGGATGCAAGTCAGAACTAAACACCGTGAAGACGAATTTATTTGTGTTATAAGCTGTGATAGCCCAGCGGTAACACTATGCGACTCTTTAGAAGAGATCCAGAGTTCAAACCCCGGGCATGCACCGATGAGTTTTTCTATTAAAACTTATGTGTTTAAATAAGAATTAAAATTTATCACACGCTTTTCTGTAATTGGTAACATCATGAGAAAACCTACATACCTCTAGAAAATATCTGGGAATATGAGTAACCTACCGATTCGCAACATGTTTGTTTACATAGACATACATATATATTAGTATATGTATAGATATACAAAAAAGGTAATACATAAACATATTTTACTACCTTTTTTTGATCTGAAGTATGAAACAAAAACTTGTGAACTAACAATGAACATGCTAAAATTAAATAATTAAACGTTTTTTATTTGATTTACTTTACTTACTTTACTTTATTTCATTTTTTTGATTTTTTTAACATGCATAAAGAAACGATTTCAATACCAACAACATCCTCCGGCCCTTATTCCACTTTAAGTGGGTTCGGAAAAATATGTAATAAACATGTTTTAGCTGCGTATTTTGCCGGCCGCCTAACTGAGTTCAACTTACTTTAGTCGTATTTTACGACACCTCAGTAAGAAAGAGAGTGGTTTATTCTACTCAGCCCGATACCGCAAGGCGTGTCGACTTACCTCAGTCGTATTTTACGACACATCGCTAATAAATGCAGTTAGCCTATTCTACTCAGCCGGATACCACACGGCGTGTTGACATCCTTAGACGCATTTTACGACACCTCGGTAAGAAATGAGGGTGATCTATTCTACTCAGCCGGATACCACTCGACTTCAACATGCATAATATATGTGTATTTAAAAAAATATATTTCTTCAGTCTTATCCTCCATATTGCTTTAGTACCGGCAGCGCGAGGGTACAGAATGGATTTCGGAAATCGATTGCCTCCAAAAATATTTACAGGGACCACGTGCACACCCACCACTCACCACCAGACTAATTTTAAATACGACGCAAATATTTGAGCCACAACCGAGTTTCGTTCGTTTATTTCAACTACACTCTGAATTTCCTGCGAACAACTAGGCATTTTTGCTACTATACTGCGTCCATCATATTATCAGTCTTTTGACAGCTCACGCTCATTAAGTTTTGTATTGCTTACGTACAAATATCATACAAATAATATTTGTACTTTATGGATGGGTACCGCCCACTTAGTGATGTCACACATAATGGGTTACTACGATTATGCCACAGATTAAAAATAATCGGTAGAAATCGATGTTACGAGTATTAAAAGACATTTAATAACATTATATAAAGTTTTACTTTCTTCTTAGTTAATACATGAATACAAATAAAACAATCAGGATATTTTAATTTATTTTATTAGCACGAGTCGTCGGAATGATAATCAACACTAGACTCCTCCGATGAGGAGTCTTCAGTAGCAGTTATTATTAGCTCTTGTGTAGATAATATATTATCAAACGCAATATCACGTTCCCAATCAGAGAATATTACTCTTTTAGTTCTTTCCACCACACTTGCCCAGTTCTCGGCCGTTACGTGGGTGCAAGCATTTTTTAGCAATTGCAACATTTTATTCGCTGTGAATGGGGGGCTTGTATTGCATCTCGCAGCATGCCCTTTTACTTGTGCCCATATAAGTTCTATTGCGTTGTACTGGCAGTGGTATGGAGGAATCCGAAGAACAGTATGGCCATATTCTGCTGCCATTTCATTGATTACATAGCGTTTTGCTCTCTTTTTGGTTTTTAATATTTTTATTAATTCAACTTTTAACATTGAGTCGTCCACATTTTCTCCATTGTCCCGAAGCCAATTAATTATTTCATGCTTTTTATTAGCCTGTGTTGGCATTTTGTCAATTTGACGGGAGTGGTAGGGCGCATTATCAATAAAAATTATTGATGGTTCTTCCAATGAAATGAGCATTTTTTTGAACCACTCTTCATACACATTTGCATTCATCTCTTCGTGGTAGTCATTTGATTTCTTCGATTTAAATGCCAACAGTGCGTCTTGTACAAATCCTTTTGCTGTACCTGCATGGCAAATGATTAGGCGCTCACCTTTTCCCATTGGTACTGAGGAAGTGGAATCAGCAGTATCATCAGTCCAGAAACGAGATAGTGTGTGGTTAGCGTTGAGCCATGTTTCATCCGTGAAAACAATATTTGCCCAATCTTGTATTTTCTTTGCCTCTCTTAAAAAATCACAACGTGCTATAGCTATATCTGTGCGTTCCATTAATAATTTTCTTTTATTTAACTTTTTATATGAAAAGCCAATTGTGTTCAAAACTTTGACCAAAGAAGATTTTTCACCATGAAATAGACCACTTCTTTTCAAAGAAACAATAAGTTTTCTCAAAGTTGGAATTTCTTTTCTCAAGTAGTAATCTAGTTTACGTAGGTTATCATTAATCGAATTACTTAGGTACGTAATTCGATTAATGATAGTAGGTACTATAATCGGAATGGTATCGCATACGAGAATCTTTAGGACATCACTATCGTCAATCTGTCAAAAGATGGTTAATATAATGGACAGTGTATAAAACTTTAAATCTTGTATCGCTTTTCGCTGCACTGGGTTCTTAGTCAATATATCCCTAATTTTTTTACTGGTAAAGATTCTTTTTTATGGGTGAGAAGTAAGAGATGTCTAATATATAAAGGTATTCAAGGAATTTTTCACATAACAAGACCGTGGCTAGTAAATTTATATATTACATTCTGAGGTTGTCGTTTTGTATTCAGGCACACTATTTAAATAATTTATAGAATTAGGCGTTACTTTGCGGAGATCCATAATACAAAAGTAATAATAGAATTATTTTGCTATAATCCGCGAAGAAGTAAAATAGAAAATATATATAATGCTAAATGTAAGTGGACAATCGGTTATCATACCTGATACATGCAGGATTCGTAAAAACACATGCACAAACCTCCACCACCGCCACCACAATACACAAGCACTATATACGTTCACTATCACAAACTCAACAATCGTTTCGCCCCGCAACCGAAGCATCGTCAGGAGATAGACTCCACGACCAAAATCGCAAAGCGAAGCAATATCCAAATAAGCTTAGTTATATACTAATCGGTTCAACCCCACCCTTTATTTTATTTTGCCTGCAAACAAGTGTAACAACCTTGAACTAGAAACATTTATTTGCTCGTTAATGAGGGTGCCATTGTTATGTTTAATAATCTCAAGGTTTTCCAATAGGCTCAGCTTAAGGCCTTTATTAGAACACGTGTGCAACACTTCGAAACTATGGTCATTAGGAACTTTATGACCGCTTTCTATCAGATGTTTAGCGAAATTTGAATTTTGTGGTTTGTTATTCCTGAACGCGGCCATATGTTCTTTAAAACGAGTTTCAAAATTACGACCAGTCTGACCCACATATGTATCATTGCATTCAGGACATTTTATTTTATAAACACCACACTTTTTCGCGCTTGGTAATTTATCTTTATTATTGCACAGAATCTTTTTTAAAGAGTTATTACTTTTAAAACCTAATTTTATATTTGATTTGGATTTAAATATAGCTGAAATTCGTTCTGACAATGCTCCAAAATAGGTCAGACTGGCTTTGCACTTATTATCTTTGTAATGTGGCACCGCGTACAAGTGTTTTGCCAATTGCAACTTCTGTTTATTTTTTAATATGTTATGTACTACTTGCTTATCATAGCCATTAGAATGCGCCATCTGGCTAATTATTTGAAGCTCTTTGTTAAAATTCTTCTCGCAAAGAGGGACTGATAAAAGTCTATGTATATGACTGTGAAAGGCGGCAAGTTTGTGTTGCCAGGGGTGAAAAGAAGAAGCAGGTATGATCGTATCCGTGTAGGTTGGTTTGCGAAAGATCTCAAACATATGTTCATTATTGGACCGTGTAATAGTAAGGTCAAGAAAATTTAGCGAGTTATTCTGCTCTGATTCTAATTTGAAACTAATTTTGGGATGTTTGGAATTGATATTATTAATGAAAATATCAAGTTGTCTATCCGTACCCGTCCAGCATATAATTATGTCATCTACATATCTATAATAGTAAAGGATGTTTTTATTTTGGACAATGTTTTGATTTTCAAAGTGGTCCATGAAAATTTCAGCCATAAGTGGACTTAAAGGGGAGCCCATAGCTAAACCATCCTTTTGATGAAAGTAGTGGTCATTGAACCGAAAATAATTTTGTTCCATACATAATTCTGTTAATTCTATTATTTCTGAAATCTCTCCAGGGTGTAAACATTTTTTCTCGAGTAATGTGGTCAAAATGTTTAATGTTTCCTTGTATGGAACATTCGTGAATAAACTATCAACATCAAGTGATATTAATTTACATTTATTTGGTAATTTTATATGTTTAATTTTGTCGACCAGCTGGAGACTGTTTTTAAGGGCATGTATTGGCTGAAAGGATGTTTTAGACGGTATGATTGAATTTTAAATTAATATCACTTGATGTTGATAGTTTATTCACGAATGTTCCATACAAGGAAACATTAAACATTTTGACCACATTACTCGAGAAAAAATGTTTACACCCTGGAGAGATTTCAGAAATAATAGAATTAACAGAATTATGTATGGAACAAAATTATTTTCGGTTCAATGACCATTACTTTCATCAAAAGGATGGTTTAGCTATGGGCTCCCCTTTAAGTCCACTTATGGCTGAAATTTTCATGGACCACTTTGAAAATCAAAACATTGTCCAAAATAAAAAAATCCTTTACTATTATAGATATGTAGATGACATAATTATATGCTGGACGGGTACGGATAGACAACTTGATATTTTCATTAATAATATCAATTCCAAACATCCCAAAATTAGTTTCAAATTAGAATCAGAGCAGAATAACTCGCTAAATTTTCTTGACCTTACTATTACACGGTCCAATAATGAACATATGTTTGAGATCTTTCGCAAACCAACCTACACGGATACGATCATACCTGCTTCTTCTTTTCACCCCTGGCAACACAAACTTGCCGCCTTTCACAGTCATATACATAGACTTTTATCAGTCCCTCTTTGCGAGAAGAATTTTAACAAAGAGCTTCAAATAATCAGCCAGATGGCGCATTCTAATGGCTATGATAAGCAAGTAGTACATAACATATTAAAAAATAAACAGAAGTTGCAATTGGCAAAACACTTGTACGCGGTGCCACATTACAAAGATAATAAGTGCAAAGCCAGTCTGACCTATTTTGGAGCATTGTCAGAACGAATTTCAGCTATATTTAAATCCAAATCAAATATAAAATTAGGTTTTAAAAGTAATAACTCTTTAAAAAAGATTCTGTGCAATAATAAAGATAAATTACCAAGCGCGAAAAAGTGTGGTGTTTATAAAATAAAATGTCCTGAATGCAATGATACATATGTGGGTCAGACTGGTCGTAATTTTGAAACTCGTTTTAAAGAACATATGGCCGCGTTCAGGAATAACAAACCACAAAATTCAAATTTCGCTAAACATCTGATAGAAAGCGGTCATAAAGTTCCTAATGACCATAGTTTCGAAGTGTTGCACACGTGTTCTAATAAAGGCCTTAAGCTGAGCCTATTGGAAAACCTTGAGATTATTAAACATAACAATGGCACCCTCATTAACGAGCAAATAAATGTTTCTAGTTCAAGCTTGTTACACTTGTTTGCAGGCAAAATAAAATAAAGGGTGGGGTTGAACCGATTAGTATATAACTAAGCTTATTTGGATATTGCTTCGCTTTGCGATTTTGGTCGTGGAGTCTATCTCCTGACGATGCTTCGGTTGCGGGGCGAAACGATTGTTGAGTTTGTGATAGTGAACGTATATAGTGCTTGTGTATTGTGGTGGCGGTGGTGGAGGTTTGTGCATGTGTTTTTACGAATCCTGCATGTATCAGGTATGATAACCGATTGTCCACTTACATTTAGCATTATATATATTTTCTATTTTACTTCTTCGCGGATTATAGCAAAATAATTCTATTATTACTTTTGCACACTATTTAGTTTACAAACATCAGTAAGAGGCGGGGTTGCCATTCGAAAATCATTGGAATCCAGAGTCCATCCGATGTTATATGTTCCATCACCCCTGCAGCTTTGATACGATGGTCTACTCCAAGAGTGGGGCGGGCCAAATGGAAAATAAGTAAATCTTTGACGGGCCACTATTTTTATATTGGTTGTGCAGTTGATGCTCTATGTGTCACAATTTAACGGCGACGGAAAAGCGTAAAAGACAACTAAAGTAACTCGACCCGCTATGTGATATCCGGCTGAGTAGAATAGACCACCCTCTTTCTTACCGAGATGTCGTAAAAGGCGGCTAAAGTAAGTTGACCTACCGTGTGTTGCACGGCTGAGTAGAATATAACACCCTCGTGTCTTACCGAGGTATCGTAAAATACGACTAAGGTAAGTTGACGTCAGGCAGGCGGCCGGTCGTAAAATAAGTAGCCAAATGATATGACAACATGTTTATAACATGTTGTGCCAACCCCACTTAAAGTAAGATAAAGGCAGGGGGATAATGATGACTATTCCTTCCTAGTTCCTAGGAAGAGGGTATTATTATATATAGTTATTATTATTCATTATAGAGGGTATTTTAACATTTAAATTAATGTGAACAAAGTTTCGGTTAATTTGGCAATTGCAGGTGTAGATTGACACTAGTTACATATATATGTATATATTAATTAATTCTACTATATTCTGATAATAGGCAGGATGATGCTACCAAAATTACCAGGCTAACATAAGCAGGCAGTAGGTTTTGAGAGGAGGTAATTAACAGTAGCGACATCTGGTGGTGGCGGGCGCGGTGGGGCGCCTTGCGGCGTCTCGCGAACCTGGCTAATACAATACCATGGTTAGACGTACCATGGTATTGTATTAATGTAGGACAAATAATTTATACAATTAGGCGTTACATTGCAAAATAATCTTATCTATAAATTTTAGATATTAAAAATAATAAAATTAAATTTTAGGTAGCCGGCTGAGTAGAATAGACTCCCTCATTTCTTACCAAGGTGTTGCAAAGGCGACTGAGGTAAGTTGAACCGCCGTGTTGTATCCGGCTGAGTAGAATAGAACACCTTTATTTCTTACCGGGGTGTTGTGAAAGACGACCCAGGTAAGTTAACTCGCCTTGATATCCAGCTGAGTAGAATAGACCACCCTCATTTCTTACCGAGATGCTCTGAAAGGCGACTAAAAGTTAGGTGACGTCAGGCAGGCGGCCGGTCTTGAAATACGTAGCCAAATCATGTGCCGACCTCACTTAGAGTGGGACAAGGGCAGGAGGATGATAAATAAGGCAAGAGGGTTCGAAACTCATCATCCTTCTGCCTTTATCCCCCGTCTGCCTAATGTCAACTTACCTTAGTCGCCTATCACGACACCTCGGTAAGAAATGAGGTTGGTCTATTCTACTCAGCCGGATACCACACGGCGGGTCGACTTACCTGAGTCGCCTTTTACGACACCTCGGTAAGAAATGAGGTTGGTACTATTCTTCTCAGCCGGATACCACACGGCTTGTAAGAGGGTTTGAAACTAAACGTAAACAAAAATCTTAACAAAAAAAAACGGTTGCCTGTAAAGTCGGTTTTACGGGCAAAGATTTTACGTGACAACGTCTTTTTAAATGTGATGGATTGGAGTGAGAGAGACGCAAGGCATTCGCCAGACCGGCGGACCTCTCTTTCGTTCGGTGACTCATCGTAACAGCCGTGAGCGGGCGTTACACTTTTTCATGAGCGACTCCAAGCCGCAACCTAATTTAAGACGTTGTCACGTCAAAATTTTAATAGAAAGATAACATATCTTTAAGTAAGTAAAGTAAGTAAGTAACGGCCTGTTACTATCCCACTGCTGGGCAAAGGCCTCCTCTCTCCATTTTTGGAGAGAAGGGTTGGAGCTAAGACCTAACACGCTGCTCCAATGCGGTTTGGTAGGTTACACATATCCCCAGAATTCTCTAGAGATATGCAGTTTTCCTCACGATGTTTTCCTTCACCGAAAAGCGTGTGATAAATTGCAATTATCAATTAGACACAAGTTTTAATAGAAAAATTCATTGGTGTCTACCCGGGTTTCAACCCATGATCGTCTATAGAGATTCACACGTTCGCACCGCTAGGCCATCACAGCTTATAGATCGCTTAACATATCGTTAAGCGATCTATAAATTAAATAAATATATATCTGAGTCTTATCAGACGCATGGGCACCCTAATAGGTTACAATACATTGCTAGAGGAGTGATAATACAGACAATTTGAAAATGTAGATCGTAATCTCACGACTAGAACGGATTTGCTTATTCCGCTATTAAGAGATGATAATCATTTTAAACTGTGTAGGATTGTGTATGTTTTTGCAAGAAAAAACATACATCTCTATTCATATTTTCAAGTAAAAGTTCTATTTAAGTCTTTGAAACATATTTGTCTAAATTAATTATTTTTTAAAAATAATTATGTAAAATGTTGATTTATAAAATTACGCCGTGTGGTATCCGGCTGATTAGAATAGTACCACCCTCATTTCTTACCGAGGTGTCGTAAAAGGCGACTAAGGTAACTCGACCCACCGTGTGGTATCCGGTTGAGTAAAATAGACCACCTTCTTTCTTACCGAGGAGTCGTAAAATACGACTAAGGTAAGTTGACGTCAGGCAGGCGGCCGGTCGTAAAATACGTAGCCAAATCATATGAAAACATGTTTGTAACATGTTGTTCCGACCCCACTTAGAGTGGGATAAGGGCAGGAGGATGGTTGATTTATAAAACTGTATGTAAATATCATCTACTCACGTCTTATTTTATCGGATGAGCCCGACTAGTTTCAAGCCCATACGGGGCTCTTATTCATGAACTCTTTACGCGGCGTTATCGCGGCGGGAACGGGAATAAGACGTGAGTATAGCCGATTTCTATACATTAATTATGATTACCACTCACGAATTGAAAAATATCATCTATATAATTGGCAAATACAAAATCGCATTACTCTTAGCCCTGCACTTTACGGTGGCGATGATCGTGTGATCGTCTATAAGAGAACGATCATCGTGGAAGTGACGTGATCGTCGGTATTATTATACGATCATAGGTATCACCCACGCCTGATACGGTTCCATTCCATGCGTGTCCGAAAAACCGTCAATTTCCGGTTTGTAGGCGATCGTAGGCGATCACAAACGATCATTGGCTAGTACAGCTGAGTATGCCCTCTACAATATCATACTCGCTCTTAATGATCGCCGATTATGAAGTGGAGCCATTACAAGTTAGAAGGTTTATACAAAAATTGCGTGGTTATTTAATATTTACAATAAATATATATAGAAATGGACTTGTAGGAATTTTTCGGATGTATAATGTGCAAATGTGAATGCGAACAGCGTATTCCTCTTCAAACATTCTTTAGAATTAATAGTGATAATCGCGCTTGGCAAGTTAGCATTCGTAATGCACCTGTAAATAGAATTTATATAATATAATATAATATATTAATAATATAATATATTTCAATAATATAATATATTTTCTAAAAGTACGGTTCTAAATTGTATATTACAATATAATTTAAACAAAGTCATTGAAGTTGTCTATGTGATCGATTTTCCTAAATACTGAATGAATTTTGCTACAGTTTCACTAAAAGATTGAAGAAAGATTAAAAGAGTGTAATTCTCGTGAAAGGTAAACCTTTGAAAGTGAAAACCGTGAAAGGTTAATATTATTTACTAGAATTAGTTCCTTCTCTGTGTTTGTCTTGGCTAATCTTCGGAACAGCAAAACTGATTTTGATGGGACTTCCACTGAAAGATAGGAGATTGTGGAGCAACATATAGTCTACTTTTAATTCATCAAAACCTACGAAGTGGGGTTATCTTTGTGAGACACTGATTTCAACTCGGAAGAAGCCGCTGGTTAGTTAATTATTTTATAATTGATTTATACAATTCTTGATGTGTTATACAATTTTATTGTATCGCTTTCCGATAGGAGAAAACGTGCGTCCGTTCCACGAAAGAAACCGGTAATTTGATTTCTCGATCGTTACATACACGTTGGCAAATTGCGGATGTATTTATATAACATTTGCCTGATGCCTTTTAATTTAAAAAGTCACGAACATCTTTGGATATATATTTTTATTCTGTTAATGAACGTAGGATCAACGACCTAGAAAGTGGGTCCTTTTGTACAGTCGACCCCGTGTCGTACTCGCTTGTAAATTTTTTTTTTCTCATAGTCGGCATGAATAATCACATTTTTCTATACGTTCCGAATTTATTCGAGCGTTTCGAGCAACGGCCTACGTACGATGTATGGGTGCGGGAATCGAACCTTGAATTTATGGTCGTAAAGTGTATTTTTAAGCGAGCTAGAGGGCTTTCGTGAATTTTATGTAAACGGTACCGCTCCGCAGTCGTACCTACGTCCGCCGATCCTCGTGACTGGCACAATTTTGCTCTGAAGTAGGTGTATTTTTTCTTTTTTTATTACGCCCCGTAATCCTTGGATATGCTATAGATTTGTGTATGTGTATAAACCTCTTAAATATTTTGTACTAACTGCATATCAACAAACGAATTTATATAAATTTGAAAATGGAATACATTTTGTTCCCTCCAAATTTCCAATAGAAACTTAGCTTTATAAATGGAACGTAAAAAAAAATTAAAATTGCCCTGAAGTATGTGTATTTTTTCCTTTTTTATTAGGCCCCTAATCCTTTGGTATGCTATGTTAAATTTTTACGCGTAGAAACCGCTTAATTAGTTTGTACTAACTGCATATAAACAAACGAATTTATATAAATTAAGAATGGAATACAGTTTATTCGCTCCTTCAATTCCCATTACAAACTTAGCTTTGAAAATGGAATGACGTTTAAACAAAAAAACATTAACTTCGATCATTTAAAATTTGTAACACTCAATTCCAACCAGGATACCAAGCCAAGAGACCTCCTGTCTTACTGACCGTCATTTCTATAGTATTATTTTCCCCGCAAACTGCCATCTTTCTGACACATCTTCGTCAGTATTGCCAACACAAAATATATGTACCTTACAAAATGAAAAGATTTTTTTTGCATAAAATGTCATTTGTTAAAAAATTACCGTGCAGTTCGGAACGTACCTAAGTTTTCATATTGCAAAATATTTACCAAAACTTTTATGCTTAAATTGTTCATAAATAATTTTAAACCACACAACTTCATTTGATTTTAGAGGCTAGACCACAAAACACACTTTAAACTTTATTCCAATGATCAAACTTATTAACACAGACCGGGACTAGCCTCCCCTTAACGCTCCCAGTCTTCCTTAAATCGGTAGTCCATTGTCGATGGCTTTATCGAGTCGCCAGCCCGACCACCACGTGCGATCGCCATCAAAATGTCATTACTAAAACACACCCACCCTATTTTCTAACGTTTTATATTCATTCGAATCTTCCCTTTTCCTGCTCGAAAAACCAGCAAAGGAAAGTTTAAAGTTGATACAAGGAGTGCCTTAATCTATAGCTTAAAAAAATATCTGTACCAAAGTCAGTTTTATAACTTTTAAGGGAGTAAACTGTAAACATATTGTCCTTTTATATGATAGCTGGGTGACAGAGCTTTGCTAAGTAATTTTTTTAAACATACAAAATGCAATAATAAAATGAAAGAATGAGTTTTCAGTTAAAACTAATGTGTCTAATTGATTGCAATTTACCACACGCTTTTCGGTGAAGAAAAACATCATGGGGAAACCAGCATATCTCTAGAGAATTCTTGGGATATGTGTAACCTACCAATTCGCATTGGAGCAGCGTGGTAGGTCTTAGCTCCAATCTTTTTTCCAAAAAAGAGAAAAGAGTACAGCAGTGGGATAGTATACTTAACTATTATCAGTGAAAGACGAAAAACTTCAATTGAAATCTAGGTAAACTTGTTTTTATTAACCGTTTGTAAACAGATCGCACAATTTACAAATTTATGATAGTATCCGAAATAAAGCTTGTCTATAGAAATAGAGTTACCATAATATTGGACTATTTCTCCGCTGCATTACAATTAACTAATATTTAATTTACAGTTAAAATCTTATATGTAATAATGGAAAAAGATAATTTATTATAACTTCGCAATGAAATAATTTATAGTACTTCATGTAATCGAAAAGCAATTTTTACATCCACAGTGAATAAAAACACTAATCACTTTAATAGCTAATTTCCGATTACAGTGAGTACTTTGAAAACATTGTAAGTGCGTGAAGCCTTACAATGTTGTTGAAGTACGTTAGAAATATATACTTAGCACGCACATTAGAACCTCTATAATTTTTTAACAAGAATTATAATAGACTAGCTTTTATCCGCGACTTCGTACGGACTGTTGTTGTGTGATGGGTAGATAATAGACGGCACTTATCGATGTCATCCTATTCTTGTAGAATTAACAGTATTTCTATACCCTATATGTTATTCCGGTGTATAAGGAATTATTGAGCCAAATTTCACCAATATTGATTCAGCGGATTCGCCGTGAAAGAGTAACAAACATACATCCATACTCACAAACTATCGCATTTACCTATAATATGAGTAGGAAGTAGGTTTATTAGGATTTTTATAACTGACAATATATTGTTAGCCTTAACGGTTTTTACAACGTCATTGGGCGTGACAGGCGAACGCAGAAGCATTGTCGTAAGAATCGGGGAAAGTCACATTAACGTAGTATTAAGGGTGCCTTTTTTGAGACGGTACCGAGGTATGGAGTGATAGAGAGCTCGCGGTATGATTAGCTTACTCGTTTAGAGTAAAAGTAAAATGGTTGTAGTTATAGAAAATCTAGGTTTTTATTTGTTTTCTATAGATTAGGTACATTTTTGTGAAAAAAAAAGTATTTATGTAAGTATTTATCTTACTATAAATATACCTATATAATTACGCCAGAATTACGTACGAAATCATTAAATCATAACTTTAAAGTTCTACAAAATTACACTTACTAATTTATATTACTATGCCAGTATAGAATACATCGTATGAAGTTAAAGCGTGTGGCTATCAATAAAAAAATACTAATGTCATATCGCAAATTACGTGCTCCAGTAACCTTTCAATAGTTGCATATAAAATAGTGACGTGTACGGCTCCGCTGCGGATGATCGATGGCGGGCTGTCAAACTGACAGTGTCAAGGTCGAGTTTGACAGCTGTCAAACCGCCCAGACACTGGCTGTGGAGCTGGGGCCGCGCTGAAAAACGCCGGGCTGTCATGTCGTAATGGATAGCCTTCCGCTGGCTGTGTCATGACGCCATATTTGTTGAGGGGCCAACGAACCTTCGCTCGATATATTTATTTTTTGTTTTTTTTTTAATATATCCATTGAGCCGTTTTTTGTCTATGCTCCATTTGGATTATCGTTAAGTGGCCCGAATGGTTAATTAAAACATTTTTTCCCCGACAGTTTATGAGTGCGCACTTTTTTTTTCTCGCAACACAAGTTTTCGGCTGGCAAGTTGACAGGGTATTGACCTACACACGCCCGGAGTAGCGCACTCTGTTAGATTTCTGTGACATTATCCATTAATCTTTTACGCTAATTAAAAAGAGGGGACCGAATACAATTACAACTACTAAGCGAACGCGACTTTACATCTAACGTATTTAGCCTCATTTTGTTTATTCGATAATCAAAATCGTTACAAAACCTTTGTGCCGACCTAACAAAAAAAATTGTATAATGGTTGTTATTTAAAAATAATTCTTTGTGAAAGAATCTTTTTGTCCGTGGTGCGATCTGCTGTCTCAATATCTGAACTGATAGCGGTATAACCATTTGCTTCAGATCTAAACTTATTCAACCGATATTGAGCAGCGGGGTATTTTCTCAAATGTAAATCAATAGACTATCAAATTTACGTCGTCGTTACAAAGATAGTACAATCTTTGTAACATAAAACCTTAACCTATATAACGTATTCTAAATGCACTATGTAGTCAACAACAAAAGTACATTCAGGATATTAAAAGTCAAAACTAATAGGTGGATAAAACAAAAAACAGTTTCAAAAAAATTCCAATTTACAGCAACGCTCTAACACAAAAACAACTATTTCGTGGCAACTTACTGTGGGTTCCGTAAAAAATACAGTTGTTATTTCCTAACAATATTCTACGTAAAACAGGCAAAAGCTCTTTCGAAACGAAGTCCATAAATAACGAATTCATTACAAAAATACCAACACTTTTGCTTGTATAAATTACTCTTCGAAAGCTTTTAATTTCGACTCGCGACGGCAGCACAAAGTTAACATCCCGTATATGAACTCTGCCAATAAATTGAAAGGCCGTCATGTTATCGCAGAAGACTAGCTGGAAAACTCCATCTGGCTCCGTGGCAAGATATTTTCGGCCGCAAACAAGGAACGGCATGAGCTAAGCGATTTTGACATCGTCTAAAAACAAACACGACCTAACTGGGTGTAGGTACGCAATATCGATCTCGGTCTGTACCTACGGATGATGTACCTAGAATACATCCCCCCAGGCAAGGCATCGACCCTGCTACCCGCCAAAGCGATCCCAACTTTATCCTCACAGTGCCATGATCTGTTTTCGTTTGACGTTCGCTCACTTTCTTGTGACGATTCCCCGTCTGCCGAACTGTTGCCCGTTGTCGATAAGAGAGTATAAGACGTGTCCAGTTGCACGATAATGTTTCTTATTGGTGTCGGGGTAAGGTGGCGATGGGCGGTCTTCCCGCCCTAGCTTTGGGCGGGCGCAATTAGCCAAGTTGCTTGGCGAATGCTTTTAAAAATGCATTTTTTTATTACCAGCCGTTTTCACGGTCGGCTGCTATTGAAGTAACTATTGTTATTATAATCGTCTTGTCTGCGCGGGTGTTGTTAAGATTAACCGTGTAGGTATTCTGCTAAGAGGCAATTTGAATTTTGTATAATGTTACTTCACATAATTGTTACATTCATTACGCTCGAACGTTGGGAACCGTTGACTTAGCTAATTCAATAAGTGTTTCGCGAAAATGTTTATGTTATTGTAAACTTTATACTTGTACTGACGTTACTCTGAAATAATACACAATAGTTCCAGGGTAACCATGAAAACAGATTCGTGTTATCTAACTTTATAAGTCCTTTAATTTTAAATAAAGCGATATTGACTATTCAATTCAATTCAATTCAAAATATTCTTTATTCAAATAAACTTGTAAACAAGTGCTTTTGAATCGTCAACTCTACTGCTGGTTCGGAAAGCTGTTCCTACCGAGAAGAGCCAGCAAGAAACTCGGCGGTTGCTCTTTTAAAAATATAATTCTTAATACTATTTACATTATGTGACTAAATTATGTTATATGTTTCGTCCATCGTATTCATCAATGCATTTCAATTAAGCTCCAGCAGATTATCCTTAAAAGGGTAACAGACACTTTCACATTTATAATATAAGTACTACTCTAATTGTTAATTCAACTGCAATAGAACGTAGAGCAAGGAATCATGATTACTTAAAAGTATACCAGAAAAGATCATATGTGGCAATCACAATAGATCAGTAATGGTCAAAATGGGTCCTCAGGCCCAGCAAAGCCACTACTTCTAGAAGAAGAAGGAGACGGTCATATGAACCCCGCATTGCCGAGTAGGGAAAAAATAGCGTATTATTGTTATACCACTTTAGGAAAAAAGCCTCCTCTCTGTTTTTGGAAGGAATGGTTGAACGAAGATCACACTATACATACGCTGACAAGTGCGCATTAACTTAGATAAGTATAATGGCAAAATAACGCCGTGTGGTATACGGCTGAATAGAATAGTACCACTCTCAGTTCTTACCGAGGTGTCGTAAAAGGCGACTAAAGTAAGTCGACCCGCCGTGTAGTATCCGTCTGAGTAGAATAGATCAACCTCATTTCTTACCGAGGTGTCGTAAAAGGCGACTAAGGTAAGTCGACCCGCCGTGTGGTATCCGGCTGAGTAGAATAGACTAACCTCATTTCTTACCGAGGTGTCGTAAAAGGCGACTAAGTTAAGTTGACGCACCGTGTGGTATCCGGTCGAGTAGAATAGACCACCTCCTTTCTTACCGTGGTGTCGTAAAATAAGACTGAGGTAAGTTGATGTCAAGCGGGCGGCCGGTCGTAAAAACGCAGCCAAATCATGTGACAGCATGTTTATAACATGTTGTGCCGACCCGACTTAGAGTGGGATAAGGGCAGGAGGATTATGAGCGTATTGAGCTATCCCACTTTAGGAAAAAGGTCTCCTTTCTGTGTTTGGAAGGAAGGGTTGAATGAAGATCACACTATACGTGCGCTTATAAGTGCGTAGTAACTTAGATAAGTATAATGGCAAAACACCATACATCTAAGAGAATTTTCTAGAAAGAGAGATGATTTTTAGCGGCTAGGAATTTTTACATAAATTTAATTTCCCGAAGCAGTCCCACGCGGCGGGTCGCCGAGGTCGATAGGGATCGAACTGAGTTACAGAGAGCTACGGGCGCGCCATTAAGGAAATTGCTTTATAGAGCTGAGGATATTGGCTGCGTGTGTACGTGGATGTACCTTTCTGGGTTCCGCGTCCTCTCTGTTTAAAAGTTGGATATTTATTTACTTACAATAATTATTTAAGCAAGAATACACGGCGATCTTTGACTGGTTGGCATGAAATTTAAAAAATGTCTACATTCATGTGTGTTAGCTGTGATGGCCTAGCGGTGCGACCGTGTGAATCTCTAGAGACGATCATGGGTTCAAACCCGGGCAGACACCAATGAGTTTTTCTATTAAAACTTATGTGTCTAATTGATAATTGCAATTTATGACACGCTTTTCGGTGAAGGAAAACATCGTGAGGAAACCTGCATATCTGTAGAGAATCCTAGGGATATGTGTAACCTACCAATCCGCATTGGAGCAGCGTGGTAGGGCTTAGCTCCAACCCTTCTCTCCAAAAATGGAGAGAGGAGGCCTATGCCCAACAGTGGGATAGTAACAGGCCGTTACTTACTACTTACTACATTCATTTCAAATATAGAAAATAATGCAACTGTCCTGAGCTCAAATATTCTTTTTATGAAATTCTCCCATTGGAAATTCATCGTCCTACCAACATAAAGTGCCTGTTAATGTTAGTTACTAAGCCGTTTGTTAAAAAGTTGTGTAAATTTATTGTAGATAATAGGTTAAAGTTGTAACTATTTTGATTATATCGTTAATTTTATTTCATTCCATAATCATACAAATTTTGTATTATTTTAGGTAGTTAGTTCATTTGGTGCATTCTCTTCGAGCCAAATTCTAATTTTTTGCCATTTTACGTGACACTGGCAGAGTGATTTGCGCTGAATTTGCGCTAAACAGACCATAAACAAGATAATAATAATAATAGAAAATAATGTCTTTTGCAATGTCAACAAGCAATTGCCTTCTTTCTGAGTTTAAATAAATGTTTTTAGTTCAATATTAGAAATATACAAACCATAAAATTAAATTAAATATTCAAATTACACGCTTATTAATCAAATATATCTTATATTTTATTTATTACCAGAAAAACTAATAAATTAGATAACGAAAGATTAATTTCGCACTTGAACTTACTCGCCTATTTGTTATTTAAATAATAGATTTTGAATAAACTTTTACGTTTTTTCTTTTATTTTTTTCGGGGATTAAGTCAGTTTTACCTCTAATTTAAATCTTTAATAACAATGTAAATCTTTATTAAAAACGAATGCATAAAGAGAGTTTTTGATAGTAGCTACTCGGTTAACGTGCAAGATGAATTATAAATATCGATGAAATTTATCTTTATGCATCAAAATTCACCTTTCAATTTGTATGTTTGTATTTCAAGTAGTAAATTAATTTTAATATTTTACCATAACATTGCATTTTTATATAGAAGTGTTTTAATATGGTATTTATATAGAAACATAATAACAGTAAATTCCAGACACTGTTAGCTAATTTCTAAAATAAGAACTATATAAGTTAAAGATGTTAAGGGAAACATTATTTAGGTATTTTTAATAGAAATAAATCCTCGCATACTGCATTCAGCTTTCATCATTTAAAAAATAATAAAATCTAGGTAAAAAATATTCGAAAAAGCCCCGACAGTCGAAGTATAGAGCAGTATAAAACACGGGGTGTCTCGGGAGAAAAGAGTGATTTATCGTGAGAAGAGGGACATCGCGGCCTTTATACTGCGTCACAGGTACACGCTGGCAGGTGCTGCTCTCCTGGTATTATTTATTTTGCATGTTCGGAATCCATCCCCTTTTTTATTATATTTGTATCAATGAAAATTTCTATATTATTACGTCCTGGTTACGCAAATTTGTTCGCATCAACTTAAGTGATCAAATATGTACTGTATTTTTTCATTTTAACTACGGAAAAACGGAAATTTATAATGCCGTGTGGTATCCGGCTTAGTAGAATATACCACCCTCGTTTGCAACTGAAGTGTCGTAAAAGACGACTAAAGTAAGTCGACCCGCCGTGTGGTATCCGACTGAGTAGTATAGAGCAACCTTATTTCTTACTGAGGTGTCGTAAAAGGCGACTAAGTTGACCCATCGTTTGGTAGGTATCCGTTTGAGTAGATAGACCAACCTTACTTCTCTTAAATCTTACAGAAGTGTCGTAAAATATGACTAAGGTAAGCATTGACGTCAGGCAGGCGGCCGGTTGTAGAATATGTAGACAAATCATTATTTTAGTTCTAAAATCAGCTCAATTATTTGCTATTTAATTCAATTATTAAACAGTTCGGGAATCAATATTTTTTTATTCTATTAAAGTTTTAAAAGCTTTTATCGCAAAGAAATTTGAATAAGTAGCCTCTATTTCATTATTAGTAGTATTTTTTAAACCATAGATATTCATATTCCGTCAACATATAATTTTTAATCATACGTGGTACATAAAGCAGTTATCGATCTAAAATAAAAAAAAAACAAAAACGTTTGTCTCTGGACCAATGTGTCAGAAAACGTGGACTAAAAAGCAGTGGCATGAAGATTAGGTATATTTAGTTTTCAGTCATATAAAAGTAAATAAACGTGTCGATATTAATAATGATTGTTTAAAAAAAAAAAAAAACTTTATTATATTCTATTTAATCTTAAACACAACTTCCCTTCTAAATTAACAACATTATATCTACATTTCATAATCGGTTATAACGAATAATAATCTTAAATAATTAGCATTCTAGCACCTTTGCGTTACAAAAACGAATAAAGATTGAAGAAAAAAACAATACCAACGTATAAAAGTTAATGAAAAAAAAACCGCGACCAAAGACTCGGAGTCTTGAGTGATGCGCAAACCACAATCAGACAAAAACATCACCCGGAGCGTCTGAACGGGAATTAACGAAACAAAGAAAACGATAAAACAATAATTAATAGTGATTATTCTGTAAAAATAATTGTCGGTTCCTACAAATTATACTCCGGGAGAAGTAATTCCTTATCCACTGTTATTATACTGATCCCGCGATTCCGATCAAGAAACATTTTGGATGCAACAATTGTTTTAATTCGGGAAACACGAAAAAGAATTATGAATGTGTAATGACCGCTCTCTAAAACGTTGCTATTGTTTTCGGATACAGTTTTTTATAACACTAATTATTGGTTAGGCGGTTTGTTTAGAAATATTCTGACTCTTTCTGATTATTACACAAATTGTTTAAGTAATTAAAGATTTACAGATAAATTCTTGTTAATTTATGCCGAGCTCAGGTGTTTCTAGGGCAGAGATAATAAAAGTTGCTTGGTATTTATAAATATTATCTATGGCCCCTGCAGAAAAAAAAAGTAGCCGGGTTTTTGTAGAATTTTTAAGTCCGCTAAAGCTGATTAGAGAAATGTAATCTTAATACATTACAATGGTGCTCGCAAAATAGTCAAAATCCAATTTTTATAAAGTAACGGCCTGTTAATATCCCACAGCTGGGCATAGACCTCTCTCTCCTTTATTTTGGTGAGAACGAATAGACCCACAACGCGGCTAAAATGTTTTTTGTTAGGTACGAGTAACACTTATTTCAGAAAATATCCCGTTTTCAGTGCAATTTTTTTGCTTCATTACTAAAGTCATTTATAATAGCTACAATAAACATAGCAAACATACTGCTTTATGTTATTTTTTACATAATTCATCGATCATTTAAATCGCAAAATAATCAAATACGTTTTTGCTTTTAAAGGGCTTATGAGACGTTGTAAAAAAAAACTTCAATATAAATATAATTCTATGTATTAGCTCAGAAAATAAGCTTTAATTTGACTAAATTTCATCAATATTGGTCTTGGGGATTAGTCGTAAAAGCGTAACAGAAAGACAAACATCTAGACAGACTATCCCGTGTATTAGTATGAACACTGTTCTAAAAGTTGTTATGTAAATGGCAAAATTATATTTTCATTATAGTTAAATTACAAAAGATATATTTAGAAATCACTTTAAAATACTTTAGATTTTATCTAATTTTTCTTGGATTTCAAAAAAATCTCTTAATGAAATTCGAGAACAAAAATCTGTGGCACTTAAACCACTTAAATTGGTATTCTACTTTCAAGAAAGATTCAAGAATTCAAGCCAAATTACACCGGTTTTTTACCGGTAAATAACATTATCGGTAACACACTCAATTTCAAATTAACATAATTGAAACAAAATAAAATAAAATCTAAGACAAAAAACCGAAACGTTCCAATTGGTATTCAATCTTCAAAATTTATGACACCATAGTGTAAATAAAAACTTTCAAACTAATTCTAATGTTGGTACCAGTTTTTTATAGACTTATTACCACCTAATAAATAATTTCGTGTGTTGCCACACCTGCAGCGACAGTTTGGTTGTTCAAACGGTCGACTAGGCGGTTAATTAACATTTACGTTCGTTATACCCTTTAAAAGTAGTAAAAGACAAACGCGGCTGCAGTAAAGGCTGTTATTAAACAAATATAACGAGAATAACACATGTATCGCGTAAGCATCGAACTACGTCACGCGCGACCGACGCAACTTTACAGCAGCATATTTAGACAATTTCCTTAACAAACACCTCGCACAGGGCTCGCCCTCGTATAAATAACATAGTATTGCCACCTCACCCGCCCTCGTCTGATATTCACTGGGTTATTACAATTTTTCGCCTTATGAATACCGTCGCGTGGTAATACCCTCGGTCCCGCCGAGGGAGTCACACCTCAGCAATTTTACTTTAATTCTTATTTAGAGTGCCGCCTTATTTCGGTTACAAGATTTTTAGTATTTGTTTATGGCGTTAACTTGTTTTTTGGCTGCGATGGGGCAATTTTCGCTTCTTTTTCCCAACGTAATTCCACATTACGCGGCGTCGTTCTGGGGCGAAGACGCAAATTGGCTATCTTCGTATCGTGTAACTTTGAATGGTCGCGATAATGGCACAGAAGAGAGGGAGAGGTCAAGGGCTTTTATTTTCATGAAATCGAATGTTCATTTGGAGTCGCGGGCGTCATCGCTCCGCTATCAATCATGCATGCACCATTGCGCCGCGCGCTTTTGTTCGAATTACGAATTTCGAAAAAGGTATATAGCGCTCGGGAAAATTATGACGGTTGCGTTGTTTTCAAATTTCGAATTGTGCATTCGGCATCGTAATGTCGGCTGCACTGAAATGCTGCATTATTGCCAGAGCATTATTCAATTAAATTAATAAAATGAACATCGTATTTAGATATTGTATGTTAATGCTACTACGGTTGTAACTGGAGTTCGAATATGATTTTCTTATTTTATTTCTTATAAAAAGGCAATCCGTCACAACAATAGTTATTTTTTTATTAACTTTAAATAAAATAATCGACAGTAATTCTAAAATAAATCAGATATATTTTTATAATGACATAAAATGTATTCAACTTACCTATGTTTATCTAGTGAGTACAATATATCAGTTAAGATATTCGGAATAATAGCTACATTTGTGTAATTTATTTTATTTAATTGTACTGTTACTTGGGAAACAAACAATGGTAGAATAAAAATATTCCCACATACATATGTTTTCATAATAATTCAATTAAAATTAACAAATAAAAACGAGTGTAGATAGTATTGTTATATGAATAAGGAGTATTAAAAAATATGTAATAACTTATAAAAGTTACTCATGAAAATCTTACTACATTGTTATAATATATAATAAAATTTAAACTAACTATTTATTTATTTATTTATACTTTATTGTACACCAAATTTACTAAATACAAACATTTGATTACTAAACAAAAAAAAAATTGTGCTGCACAAAGGGCGGCCTTATCGCTTATAAGCGATTTCTTCCAGACAACCTTTAGATTAGGAAAACTGTAAAGCACAGAGCTGGTAGGCGGTGTATAACAATAAACTTTAATACTAATAAATACAAACTAACACATAAAAACATATGACTATTTAATATATATCGTCGCAGTATTAGGACACAGAAATAAAATAATTTCTAACACGGGTTTTAACTATGCTGTTATTAAAGAAGATTAATATATTTTTATACTAAATTTGTCAATTAAGTTAATATATTTTAATGAATTTGAAACAAAAATATTATCGTATATTCCGGCGGCATTCAATTCTACATTATCAAACATGTAATATACTTATGCAGTGTGACACCGTTAAAAAAGTGAGAAAATTGCTAATGGTGTATGATATTGCCTCCCCTTATTTTGGGGTAAGAAAAGACTAGGGTGGTAACACCTTTGCGCTCCCAGGAGGTGTGTTTTTTTTAGTATTTTTTCTTCTTCTCTCTGTCGATGTTTTTTGCGTAATGACGTCGAGGTCCTGTGAGAGTTGGACGAATCCATTAGATAGGCGGGAAGAGCTTAATGTAACAGTGTTTTTTTTACTTGTGAATCGAAATCGGTTGAAAAAACGATATCGCATGTGTCGCTCGGAGGACATTAGCAGGAATTGTAATGGCTTTTTATACATTTGTCGCCCGCTATAACTGTGTTGCCAGTTTGTAGGAAATGTTTTTTTTTAAACCGCGTTAAACAGCAACTAAAAGCCAGTGCAGAGTATCTATCTATTAATTTATTAATAAATTAATCAAAATTTTTGAATACCCGAATAAATTCTGGTAATTCCCGGTAATTCTACGATAAAATGTAGTTATAGATACCTAAATATTGCTTCAGAACCTCCTCTTTCTTCAACTAAATATCCTATCATTGATCTACCTTCTTCAATAATTCCAGTATCTTTAAGTAAAAACAGTAGAAATATCCGCCCAGTAGATTTTTAAATAATTGATCACATACAGACAGCTTTTGGAGAATATGTATAAATTTTAAGTGCTGTAGTATATAACTCCTTATATTTAATTAATTATAGCTGAAAAATATGAAGCAACGAATAAAAAGATTTTACGATGATATTACCTTGTCTTTCTTTTAAAAAAAAACAATTTTTCAAAATCCTAAATTTGAACGTACGCCGTGTGGTATCCGGCTGAATAGAATAGTACCACCCTCATTTCTTACCAAGGTGTCGTAAAAGGAGACTAAGGTAAGTCGACCCACTGTGTGGTATTCGGCTGAGTAGAATAGATCAACCTCATTTCTTACCGAGATGTCGTAAAAGGCGACTAAGGTAAGTTGACCCACCGTGTGGTATCCGGTTGAGTAAAATACACCACAATCTTTCTTACCGAGGAGTCGTAAAATACGACTAAGGTAAGTTGACGCCAGGCAGGCGGCCGGTCGTACAATACATAGCTAAATCATATGACAACATATTTGTAACATGTTGTGCCGACCCCACTTAGAGTGGGATAAGGGCAGGAAGACGACGACCTTATAGTAAAAACTTTATATTTATAAATTTTAAGTATTGCTGTGGTATATAACTCCTTATATATAATTAATTACAGACAAAATATAAAAGAAGCAACGAATAAAAGCAACGATGATATAACCTTGTATTTCTTAAAAAAATCAATTTTTCAATTTAAAATTGGAACGTGTTCTATATTTAAAATTATTACAATTGCAGGCAAATGGTGCGGGTCGCGGCGGGAATGGTCGTCGCCGCCCGACGTCGCGCGGCGGGTCTACTCCTCAGTGTTCCTGGGCAGCCCCGGGGAGTACCCAGGTAAATATCGCCACAGACACTTATTATTACCATAGACTAATAACATTTATTTATTTGTTTTACTAGGTACGCCCGCCAGCAGAATTACCTATGTGTAATTTATATATTAAAATAGAAAAAGCTTAGAGTTTACACCTAATGCCATTTATAGACAGACACAGCATGCAACTTAAACATGTCATCATGTTCCTTCCCTTATCCCACTCTATGTGGGGTCGGCATAACATATTATAAACATGCTGTGACATGATTTGGCTGCGTTTTTACGACCGGCCGCCTGCCTGACGGTAACTTACTTGAATCGTATTTTACGGCACCTCAGTAAGTTGGTTTATTCTACTCAACCGGATACCACACAGTGGATCATCTTACCTTAGTTGCCTTTTACGACACCTCGGGAAGAAATGAGGGTGGTCTATTCAATTCTATACAATACGGCAGGCAAGTCGACTTACCTCAGTCGCCTTATACTACACGGCTTAAATATACGCTGATACGATATTTATAAATCGAATATACTTATAGACTATAATACATTATAAAATATTTATTAAATAGGAGAATAATATAGTTACATACATTTATTTTATATAACTGCATGTTATTAACAAGTCAACGTTATCAAGTCCGTCTGCACAGGGCTTATAAAAATATTTATAAATTTGAATCTACTGTCGCAATTCCGTCGAAAGGCGAATCGCTCCTATAATGAAGTGATGAAAACTCTCGACTAATTTCATACTTTTCCGCACGGGAAGTTCGTTTAAAATAAACTCATTTAAGTGTGACAAAGTGTATTTTGAACTGTTTGACGTGTATGAAAACAAATAAATTTGTCATTTCCTGTTTCTATGTTATTTGTCTGTGGAGAGATTTTTTTTTTGAAATATGTAATGATATTTCTCTAATATAATTATAATTTTACTTTTAGTTATAAAAAAATATTAGATTAAATAATTAATAGACAATCCAAAAAGAAAATAGACGAATATTATCGCTTTTCTTAGTTAATATCTAAACGGTATTCAGTTTTATATTATCGCCTTTTAATTGTAAAAAAATATATTATTTTATGGGACTTTAAGAGTCAATAAATGCCTTTCTGATATCAAAATACACCTAATAACTAATTTTGTAGTTTAATTAATTATCGAATTTAATTTACAAATATGTATACCTAGCATTTTTATATTTGATTATTTATCTTTTAAAATTGAAAGACAACAGATGTTGGTTGATTCATTGTATTGGTTTTCTATAGCAGTTAATTAAGAAAGTAACTATTTAAACCGTCGAGCTAGCTGAGAGCTTAACAATAATTTCGAAAGTAAACATCTGTTAATAACAAGATCTAAATCGTTATAAAACTTATTAAAAACAAATGAAAGGCAATGGGGAACGATCAATCTTGCTAAGTCCGCTATTGTGCTGGCAATCAGGAGATCATAAACATTGGGAAGATATTTAGAAAGAAATTAGAACCATGCGGCCGAAACGCATTTCAAACATCATTCTTTCACATGTCAAATAATATATGACATCGATATGGCAACGCCATCTATTGACTCATTCATAATAATAAAACTACATCGTCATATCATCAACCCAAATCAGACTTTATGTAACCCGGGTAGAGATACAATTACGATAACATTGAAATGCACTTGCACCGTTACTGCGTCGCACGTGACCATATCATCCATCTCATTTTAACGCGTGTATTTGACGTATATCTGTCTCTCATATATTATAATACATCAGCTCCATTGCCCGTTTCCATTTCACTAAATCAATTACCGGCCGTTGCACGCTAGACGGTCAATTCGATTCAACACGTCGATCCTCAAATAAAGATTTAGGAAAAATTTATATTTTAACGAAATTACAAGAGTTCAGAGAAAAATAATATAGTACTAAATCAGAAATGGAATCGGAAGAAGCGGAGAGTCAATTTATTCGGGGCTTCGTTACAATTCCGATTTTTATCTAACGTCTCGAATGAATGCCGCCGAAGACGGATTACAGTGGATCGGTACGAAGGTTCTGACAAAAACTGCGGTAGAGCGGGACACTGCAAAGCAATCGATTCCGTCCTCAGCAAGAAAGGATTGGCCCGCCATGAGGGAGCGCGCGCGATTCTCTCTTTACGACGTGTGAAAGAGATAAAACAATTTCTTATGTCGCTATTCTTAAGTCATTTACGCAATTGAAATGACACTTTACTCACTTACATTAAGGTCGCAATTTCATTGTTATAAATTCATTGTGTTTATTGTTGCGTTTTGTAACGAAATGTTATAACTTCATCTAAGCGTAGAAGCTATAACATTCTTAGTTATTAGAGTGGGAGAGTTGTTTTTTGCGTGTAGAAGTGAATGGCAAGACGGGTTGAACTGTAGCGGCGGTTGTCATGGTGACCTGCTGCGCTGGAATGCCTGTTTAGGCGATGCAAGAGAATCAGAGATGGCCATATTGCTGATGATTTTCCATAAAACAGCATAATAGTAACGCTTACTTAAATGATTAGTTCCTATGAAAATAATTTATCGACTATATTATTATCTCACATAAGTGTAAAAATACTAGCTATTTCCATAAAGAAATTGTTTTAAAGATATGGTGATATATTTTTTACTTGCAAGTTTTGAATCATTTCTCTTAATGTATTTTTAAAGTATAAAACACTGATACTTTCTCTTTAGTTATGCGTCCTTGATAAAAAATTGCCATAAATAAATAAAATCAAAATTTTATTTTTGGTTGGTTATTTATTTTATTCATTATTTATTTTTAAACATTTATCAACCCCGCGTCATAATAATTACTAGGGATTCAAATGAATAAAGAGCTTAATTTTAATATTCTCATTCCCGATTCGCACTTAAGATGCGAAATTAGAAGAGGGTGACGGCTATATTGTTACACCTTAGCGCAAGCGAGACAGAATGAAATTGCTCAATTTGTGCCCAGCTCATAAGGTGCCGTCGTTCCTTTTTCAAAAAATCCAATGAGATCGATCGCTCGCCATGTCCGCAAATTAGAGCGGGAATCGGTGTTCGTTAGCGTTCGCCCCGGGGAGGAACGACGTAACCACCAACGTTCCTAACTTCGAAATTCGAATTTCTTTTAACAACATATAGTCGGTAATGGCCCGTTGGACTTTATCTTACATCTGCGTTAAGAATGACTCAAAGCTCACCGCCCGAAAGCGCAAAGATGCATTTCAGTGTTAGCGGTCTTGGGGCACTCGTTTTGTCCGCTTTAAAACCGAGGCCCGAGGTTGCGTTGTCGACGCACCGATCGTTCAGTGTTGCCACACGTTAAAAAATTTCCGGACCTTTACCAGTTTACAGAGGTAGAAATTATTTCCGTATAACAGATAATTAATTTGATTCACAGCGACAGCGATCTTACAAGCTTAAATAAAAGTTAAGTAATATATCCCAGTACCACTCCACAACTGGAAGAATTGAAACTTATATCCATCATATTGTTCATTTCGGGAATTGGCAGTAACTCATATACCGGGATTTCTCCATAAATTTCCCCATGATGTTCTTCTCTTTTGGGATAAGGGTAATTGCGTTTAAAACCCACCACTCACCTTCAAAGTGGAATGTTAGATAACTTTTAGGGAATTTAAATAGATGTGCAGGTTTCCGCACAATGTTTTCGTTTATGGAATAGAGAATGACGAGTAATAAATGTCAACTAAAAAGCAAGAAAGTTGTGGAGGTTCTTACTGTTCTGCAATCAAGCTTTGCCATTCGTATAGTAAAAATATATTTTGACGGATTTTACAAAACATTATATTAATATATTTTTTGCCGTTAGGTTGATAATTGTGAACGAACAAAACCAACAAAGAAACATAATCCAATATCTTATACAAGGTTGTCGAACCTAAACCTCTGTCCCGTGAAGCGAATAATCACACCGATGCGTTCAGAGGTCGTCATATAATGAGTATTTATTTATACATTGTATTGGCTTGACACAAACCGGGCCTATATCTACACGGCCTATGATCGCCTGGTACTTATACCAGTTTTACAAGTTAACTTAACTCTTGGTTTGACCTCATTGCCAGTAGCATAAAATATATTTAACTGTGGGATAAGCTCATTCAATATTTATTTACCTCAAAACTAATTTTTTGTAATGGTGAAACTATCAGGTATATTTTCAATAGAATTATTAGCATAGGAGCCCTGCACAGTTATTATAATAAAGTAGAGGAGTCATAAGCAGGCCTGTAAGTGAGTGTCACAATAAATATTAAGAGGTAAGATAAAACTCGTATACTACATTTTTGTCTAATCACACATAAAAAAGAGAGACGGACACCCTTATTTGCTTTCTTTTTTAGCCATTTAAGGCTGGCTAGACTAACCCTATTCTACTATATTGACTAAGTGAGCTCTATTTGATCCTTATCTATGACCATGAAATAATGAGTATTTGATGATGTCACACAAACACTGTACTTATACAGACTTCTTCAGCAACTAACAGATCTCTGCTTTCTAAAAGTCCCGTTTTATCTCTTAGCAGGTGGTTTATATCTTTAAACGACATAGTCGTATTCAGCTATATTTCTATACTCTAGTGTCTAAAAGCAGTACGTGTTAACGGAATTATCGATTGGATTGAAAATTGTTATCAGCTGCTTCTAAAAGCAAGGTCAAGAGCAAGTTGTGGGTATTTTTAAGTAAGACTTATTGAAGTCTACCTGGTTTTGAATCAATGGCCTCTCTAGAGCGACCTGCGGTATCATCGCTCGACAATCACACATTATTAGAAGAAAAAACTAGTGCTTAATATAAATAAATTAGGACACTATGTTGACGAAATATAACCAAGTGTGGGATAACAGGTAAAGTGGTGTTATTAATAATCAGAAAACATTTCCGCGATATCTTCCAAAGTTACATTGATATATTGTTTTACGATTCTGTCGCCGGTGTAGATATCGCACTATTAATTGATCTGTGGAAGTGGTGCCGTCCGTTACAAAGTGGTACAACTTAAGAATTGTATTAATCAAATGAGAATTAATTCAGATTGCATTAATTAAAAGATGTGATAGCCGAACGTTGAAACCTTGTAACTCCTTCTAAGAGATCACGGGTTCAAACCCCAAGACAGTCAACAATGAGTTTGTCTATTTTTAACTTACGTGCCTGATTTATATTTGCAATTTATCACACGCTTTATGCTCAAGGACAACATCGTGAGGAAACCAGCATATCTCAATAGAATTATGGAGATATGTGTAACCTACCAATCCGGTGGGTGGTAATTTGAAATATTTTATATTCAAGTTAACTTGTAAACAAGTGTTTTTGAATCCCCAACTCTGTTGTTGGTTTGGAAAATTGCTCTTACCAAGAAGAGCTATCAAGAAAGTGGTTGCTCTTTTCAAAATAATTCTTATAAGATACATACACTAAAAGTAACGGCTTGTTACAATCCAACTGCTGAGCATAGGCCTCCCTCACCGTGGAGAGAAACTTCTGGAGAGAAGGGTTGGAGTTAAGACCTACCTACTATAATTACCTATAATTTCCCACATCCTGACATACACTACACATCGCTATGAACTGTGATTTGGACTCACAGGAGAAACCTTAAAACGACGTTCCGATCGTTAGTAGAGTTTATTTGCATTACGCAGCATCTACGATGATTCCATGCTCCACCTTCCCAGTGAAAGCCATTAGGTTAGACTTAGCATCATAATTATATTACAATCAATTAAAAGACGAAACACACTCCATATTGTCTATCAAGGATATTAATTTTACAGTAATATTTTGGAAAGAACAACTACCAAGTTACTTCCTGGCCCTTTTTTTTGGCCCTTTTTTGGCCAGAGCAGAACAGCTTTCCGAACCAGCAGGAGAGTTGACGACAAAAGCATTTATTGACATGACTTTTTGATGACTTGAATAAAGAATATATTGAATTTGAATTCGAATATCGGTTATACCACTTCGACATAAGCGGCAGTTATTGGATATCTGTTTTTAATGTAGACGCCCGGTGGTCCCGCGTGAGACTGCAATTTGTAAGTTTCGACTGTCTGTGTACCGACCTGACCCCTCACCCTGGGGTATGCGAGGCGAGGCGATTATATGCTAATATGAGAATAAGACGCATTTACGTAAACTGTATGTACCGGTTCGGAGATCCTTTGTAGGATGCGGTTTGCTGACTTCTTTTCATCATCATTCTCCTACCCTTATCCCACTCTTGGGTTGGCACAACATGTTACAAACATGTTGTCACATGACTTGGCTTCGTATTTTACGACCGGCCGCATGCCTGTCGTTAACTTACCTCTCAATAAGAAATTAAGGTGGTCTATTCTACTCACCCAGATGCCATGCGGCTAAAGTAATAATAATATTAATAAGAGTAAGTTATACGGGTAGATTCGAATGGACCACCCTCTTTCTTACAGAGGTATCATAAAAGGCGACTAAGGTAAGTTATCCCACCGAAAGGTATTCGGTTGAGTAGAATAGACCACCCTCTTTCTTAACGAGGTGTCGTAAAAGGCGACTAAGGTAAGTTGACCCGCCGTTTGGTATAAGGCTGAGTAGAATAGACCACTCTCATTTCTTACAGAGGTATCGTAAAAGGCGACTAAGGTAAGTTGTCCCACTGAGTGGTATCCGGTTGAGCAGAATAGACCACCCTCATTTCTTATCGTGATGTCGTAAACGGCGACTAAGATAAGTTGACTTGTCTTCGGGTTAACAAATCATGTTTATAACATATTGTGCTGACCCCACTTAGAGTGGGATAAGGGCTGTAGGATTATGATTATTATTACTTTAATGACATGCCTGGAACAAAACTTTCTGTTTCAATACAAGAATATGATGGTTATACCCAACACGCTGCTCTGGTCCAGATTGGCAGGTGATGTTTCGGTCAAGTTCAAAGTTCCGATCAATAAGCAGCGGACAATAAACTAGTTCCTACTTTGACTTATAGTTATTGAAGCTTTAAGCTCCAGTTAACTAATCGATCCACCCACGCGTCACTTGGGCCCGGTTAGATATTTCTCGGAGAATTTTGGTTCGTTTGTACTCAATCTTAAAATACCTATCGGTAAAGTCTTAGGCTTCTTAACTGAATAGACTACCCTCAATTCTTACCGAGTTATCACAAAAGGCGACTAAGGTAAGTTGACCCGCCGAGTGGTATCCGCCTGAATAGAATAGAGCACCCTCATTTCTTATCGAGTTGTCGTAAAAGGCGACTAAGGTAAGTTGACCCGCTGTGTGGTATCTGGCTGAGTAGAATAGAGCACCCCCATTTCTTACCGATTTGTCGTAAAAGGCGACTAAGGTAAGTTCACCCGCTGTGTGGTATCTGGCTGAGTAGAATAGAGCACCCTCATTTCCAACCGTCCGTCTAACCCATTTTTTTACCAAGTTGTCGTAAAAGGCGACTAAGGTAAGTTGACCCGCCGTGTGGTATTCGGTTGAATAGAATAGACCATCCCCATTTTTTACCGAGCTGTCGTAAAAGGCGTCTAAGGTCAGTTGTCCCGCCGTGTGGTATTCGACTAGCAGAATAGATCACCTTCATTTCTTACCGAGTTGTCGTAAAAGGTGTCTAAGGTAAGTTGACGTCAGGCAGATCGATTGTATAATAACAAGCCAAAACATGTATGAATATGTCTTCTTACCCCACTTGGAATATGCTTTTTCGCGATTCCCAAAATAAAAACGGAACTTTTTTATTCTATATGTTGCACGATTTACAAGTTTTATTATACGGAATTTCATATATATTCCTCAAGCGTTTAGGTATGAAGTGTAAGAGACAGACATACAGACTTTCGCTTTTATAAAACTAGTATTAAATAAATACTTTAATTTATAAATACAACGAGATTCGAGGAAAACAAAAAACTATTTTTTTTGTTTGTTGGGATAAGAACCCGCGACCCCGCGAGTTAAAGGCAGGGTCACTGCCACCTGCGCCAACGGGCCAGTCAACGTCCTTACTGTTACATCCGAGGGTGATAGAACGTCCAAGAGCAGCCCGTTAGCGGCAGCCCGGCACACCCACGTCTTCATTAAAAGCACGCTTATCTCCAAAATCGATCTCGTTACGAACAATGAAACGCGTCGAAACAAAAACCGGCCTCGCGCCGAACGAATACGAGAAATGTAATCGGGCGAACGTCGCGCCAAATAAAATAAAACCTCAATCAAAAATCTTGAAGGCATTCGGTATCATAACCGGAGCGGTGCGTCGACCCGGCCGCCATATGAAAACACCGTGTGAGTTACACCGTACACGGCCCGGCGGGGAAGATGGAGAAAAAAACAACAAAACTATAATAATGTAACGCACTAAGTATCCGTCTTAAAAATACGTCTCGATCTCTGTTGCGCGCGTCGCGGCATTAACGCGTCGGTGGAAACGAACCCTATAGCCTTCAATGCGAAATACAGTCTAAAGTTATAAAGTTACGGTTGCAATTTGCTTGAATAATGTACTTCAGCGGAGGGCCGCGGGGGTGGCGGCTGTTGCGCGGGAAGCAGGGGCCGGTGATGGATGGCCCAATCAGGCGGCTTGGCGGTGCCGCGCTAATCGAGCAGTGCGCCCCGAGCCGGACGCACACACGCGCAGCGCGCGCACAGATGAGCACGATACGTAACTACGTAAAAGCGCATCGAAAGCCTTACTCGAGATATGTAATGTATTGGTCCACCATACGTTCCGGTTTCGTTAGGATCTGTCCTAGTTCATGTTAGCCTGGTAGTTTTAATGGATATGTTAGAAAAATGTTAAAAAAAAAATATCTGAAAGAGAGAAAACAAACAAACTGAACCTTACTTGTGTTCAAAACCGTTATAGCGTAACAGTTAAAACACGTGATCTGCACCAGAGTTTCTCAAGTTCAAACCTACGACAACTTTAAATAATTTGCACAATTAAATATACAACGCTTCACGTTACAGTGAACTTAACTGACAATATTGTGAGAAAACATATTTTTAAACGAATTTTTTTTAATACGTGAAACCTCTAAGTCAACTCAATATCAAAATATTGTTATTGAAGTAAATTTTCAAAGAAGTGCTTTTGAATCGTCAGCTTTACTGCTTGTTTGGAAAATTACTTTACCTAGAAAAGAACTAAGCCACGACGGCCTCTTTTCAAAATATTACAATTCTTATAATATACAATGAGACAGTAAAAATTACGTTTTGCCACCCTTATTTCACCTACGATTGAACACTATCATCACATTATTCATATCCCTATCTATTCGCTCAATCAGTGCGTATGATTTGCCGGTTGGTTAGTTACAAGTAACTGAGACTAGTCTCAGTTAGGAATTACCACCAGATGAGTTATTAAAAGATCGTATCAGTCCACCTTTAAGGTTATTCACGCATAATTATAACATCAAAATTTGTTCACGAATGTCATATATATGATTTCTGCTTCAATGAACTCGAATAACAAATATCTATAATCTAATAAGAATTAATTTTATAGTAGTTGTTGAAGTTTAATCGAGAATTCGGTACCTAATCGATTCGGTATTCGGTAATTTACCTAAAGTATCAGCTTGTTTCTTTTTATCTATACTAATATATAAAACTAAAGAATTGAATGAAATATTTTCATTACTTTTGTATTATGGATCTCCTCAAAGTAACGCCTAATCCTATAAATTAGCTAAAGGATTTGTTTGTTTGATTGTTTGAACGCGTTAATCTCAGGAACTACTGGACCAATTTAAAGAATCCTTTGGGTGTACCCAATGGTAAGATAGTCCATTTATTGAGGAAGACTATAGACTATTTAACATCACGCTAAGATGAGTAGGAGAGGAGCAGCAATAATTTATATATATAATTTATATACAAATAAAGTTTTATTTAAAAAAAACTCAATAAAGTTTAACTCACTAACGATAAAACTCCATAGAGTTATTATACACGATAGGGGAGCCATAGGCAAGTCTGTAAGTGAGAGTGTCACAATAAATAACGAGAGGGAAGATGAAACTCGTATACTTCATCTTCGTCTAATCACACATGAAAAAGAGATAGAGATGCAGTCTACATTTGTATTCTCTTTATTGTAATATGACATATCTAAGGCTCGCTTCTCTAAATAAAACTCATACGGCTCACCGTTAAGCTTTCCTGTCCACTTGCTCTAATTCTAAATGTCCCAACGTTTATGTGAGCTATGGCAAGCCTACTAACATATACAGTCCAGCGGAAAATCGATGGAAAACAGCCGAGAACGCCCCTCAAACAAATATGAGTAACGCTTTACTCCGGTGGGTCGATAGGCACCAACTGTTGTAAACAAGCGTACGGAATTGGGGAAAAAAGCGGCCGACGCTCGCCACCCCGCCGCTATTAACGGCCACGTGACTAATTTTGGGAGCTGTCAGGAGCAGAGGTGGGAACACGTGGAGTCCAAGGCTGGTATTGACTGCCTCTTAACATTCGACATACAAACATACTTCTATGAATGAGCAATGTTGTGGTGGTGAATCAGCAAAAAATTACACTGAACTAATGTTTACTAGCCCGTTAGGACAGATGTCAGTAATTCCCATCAACTCCGTGGGTCCGATTTCTGCCGAGAGCCAGCATTTTCTTAAAAACAATTTATTTCTTCAAGTCTGGATGTATTTCAGCATATAATTAAAAATTATATATGTATATATTAACCACTCTTCTATCACTCATATCACGAGCAGTAAGTTGCTAACTTTGGGGACGGATGAAGGTGTATAGAATTGGCCCATATCATCATCATCCTCCTGTCCTTATCCCACTCTAAGGGGTGGTCGGCACAGCATGTTATAAACATGATGACGGTAACTTACCTTAAGCGTACTTTACGACACCTCGGTAAGAAAGAGGGTGATCTATTTTACTCAACCAGACACCACGCGGCAGGTCAACTTCCTTAGTCGCCATTTACGACACCTCAGTAAGAAATGAGGGTGGTCTATTCTACTCAACCGGATACCACGCGGTGTGTCAACTTACCTCAGTTGCCTTTTACGACATCTCGGTAAGAAGTGACGGTGGTCTATTCTACTCAGCCGGATACCACACGGCATTGGAATTGTCCCATATATTTATTTTCATTGATATGGTTTGTATTATGAAATCTTTATATACTATAAGTGTGTTATATCTTATAATCTACCACCTTAAATAAATATATATTATGACGTATCACTCACAAGGGAGATAGTGTTCTAAAACAAATCTGTCATCGAAACAATGACAAATAAAAGGGTCCATAAAATGTTTTGTGGCTTGATTATCATCTGACTACCCACACTTGACAAATGATTAGCTAGTTAATATATATTTAAGCATTATCATTCATATCCTGAAATATTATAAAATAAAGTCCCTTGCCGGGTAACCTTAAAAACTGCTAAACTGGTATAATATCATTACCTTTGTTCTATGGATTTCCGCAAATTAATGCCTGATATAACATAAGGTGTCTATCAACTTTTTGCCAACATATTGAGTGATATCGAACTCTTGAGCATTTAAATCCGACGGGGCGCCAATTTCTCACGACCACTTCTGACGGGCTTACTTTAAGTTTCGCAAAACATCGCCAATTTGGCCCCATTAAACTTCAAAGTCACCTGTAAAAAGCAGATAGATCCGCCAACGATTCATTACAGTAGACAGACCGAAAACGTTCCATATAAATCAACGGACATCGCATTTTATCAGAGGCCTTTCTCCGACTAATCCGGACTGAATTGAATCGAATCTAATGAAACAGTATACGTTGTTTGAAAAAAAAATCCGATGCCCTACGATCATTTTAACTTTTTTCCGACGTTCGCTTTCGAGGCGTGTGTTTTTTATTTCTAATTCGTTTTTTCATGTTTGCCTTTTCATAAATATTTTAAAATCGGATTCAGTCGGGGACAAGCGAGGCGAATGGATTAGGATTTAGATATTTTCGGGGCGCGTAATTTATGCTCCTCTTTGTTGAGATATGAATAATGTGAGGGAATGATAAATCTCGGCCGCTATCTGGTGCTTCGACTTCGGAACTTGGCATCGGATTTAATAGTTTCCGCTTCGCATCGGCTATCTTCATCGGCACTGTTTGTTTTTCCACTTCCACTGTAAGTGATAAGATGAATTGTTGACTTTCTAGTTGGATTTACGATATTCCGTTTAACTAATTGGTTTTTGAGAACTTATCGTGTTTTAATTTTTTATCTTAAGAGGTCTGTACTGCAGGCTACAGTTTTAATACATTTATGTATTCTGTATTAAGAAATGTTAGTGTTAGGAATTTTTATGCTTATACGTAAAGCTTTACAAAAGTGAAGATTATTTGAATGATAAATTAGCCTGTATTTGAAAATCCTTTCAGTTTCATACAGGACTGCGGTTTAATATTGTAAAATTGAAATGTTTAAACGATTGACCGCCGAGTTTGTTTCTGGTTCTTCTCGGTAAGAGCAACATTCCCAACCAGTTGTAGCTTTATTAATCATATTAATCCTTGACAATTCAAAAGTGCTTGATAGAGCTTATTTGAATAAAGATTATTTTTAATTTGATTTCATTTGAAGATTATTTGGTTGATAAAAGTTTCATACAAGACTGTGAGTTATAGATCTATAATGAAAATAAAAAATATTTAAAGTTTGACCGCCGAGTTTGTTGCTGATTCTTCTCATAAGTTAGCAACATTCCAACCCAGTTGCAGCTTCATTAAATCTTATTGATTTTCGACGATTCAAAAGTGCTTGAAAGAGGTTATTTGAATTAAGATTATTCTGATTTGGAACTTTAACTTTAACTAATCGGTTTTCGAAAACTTTATGTCGTGTTTTAATTATTTAAGTTCCTATTGTAGAATATTTTAATACATCTATCTAATAATATAAATAATTTTGTATTATGAAATGAATTTCATACTTTCTCATACCAAGCCCAGCTACCCTTATTTCTTACCGAGGTGTCGTAAAAGGCAACTAAGGTAAGTCGACCCGCCGTGTATTATTCGGCTGAGTAGAATAGACTACCCTCAGTTCTTACCGAGGTGTCGTAAAAGGCAACTAAGGTAAGTCTGCCCGCCGTGTGGTATCCGGCTAAGTAGAATAGACCACCCTTTTTCTTACTGAGGTTTCTTAAAATACGACTAAGGTAAGTTAACGGCCGGTCGTAAAATAGCCAAATCATGTGACAAAATGTTTATAACATGTTGTGCCGACCCCACTTATGGTGGGATAAGGGCAGAAGAATGATGACGATAGTTACATTACATTAAATTGCAGAACACTAAACACTCGCTATTAACAATGGAGACAAAAAGCGAGAAATCCTAAATGATTTTATTTCACGAAATAAACCAATCATGGGGTATTTGAAAAAGAAATCTTACAAAGTAAGGTCTGCCCGTCAAATGTTTGGGATGGCTTCACAAAATTTTGAATTCTGGACCAATTTAATCGTGCCCATTTAAATTCCAATAAAAGTGATTCCAACCATAAAGTACAAGCAGCTATTCCAAATATGCGGCTCGTTTAAAAACCCCTTAAAGATATTATTAAAGCAACAAAAAAGGGACCGCCGGATGATTAACCGACGTCAATTTTGACAGCTCGTAGTTTTGTTTGACCAGAATTATAGTAATTTGATAAAACACCTATCTACTTATAATAAACGCTTTTAAAAAAACTATTTTTAAATCAAAATACTCTATATTCCAAATAAACTCTTTCAAGCACTTTCGAATCGTCAAGGATCGATATGATTTTATGAAGTTATAACTGGTTTGGAATGTTGCTCTTACCGAGAAGAACCAGCAAGAAACTCTGCGGTCGATCTTTTAAATATTTTAATTTGACATTATTATAAATAAATAAATAAATATATGGGACACTTACACACACGGTCGTCCGTCCCCAAAGTAAGTAACTTAATACTTGTGTCATGGGTGACAGACAACTGGTGAATATATACTTACATATTTTTTAAATACATACTTAAATACAAATATACACCTAGGCTCAAAGACCAACAAATTCATTTATTGAAAATGTAGGCCCTCGGCGGGGATCGAACCCGCGACCCGCGGAGCGGAAGGCAGGGTCACTACCCACTGCTCCAACGGGCCAGTCGGGCCATTATTATATCAGGCTTTCATGAAGCTGAAAGGATTTTCAAATCAATGCATTTTTATCATTCAAATAATCTCTTAAATTTTGTAATAAGCTTTACGTATGAGAATATTTAACACTGAATTTAACCCGATTGTAATTTATCTATTTATTTAGCAACATACAACCGATATGGCAACATTGTAATACAGATACTTAATACTATGGTAACTGTAACTTATTTTACATTTATTACCTGGACACAGCTATGAGTATACATTATTAAAACTCATTGACGTTTTACCTTATTATGCTATTTTATACCCAAAATAGGGCCTGTTCTTGCCCATCCTTCACACATTTTTTTAGTCATCCGACAATATTTTTGCATCGAAATAAAGACTTTTTATTCATAAGCGGCCATTTCAAGCGTTCAAAAATAATAATGAGTGGGATATAAAAATCGCGAATTTATACGAGGCCCCCAGTCCCGCTTTAATATGATTTCTTGTTGCGAACATTCTTATTAAATAAACTTTGAAAACGAAAATTATGTCTCCCGTACGCGGTGCGCGCGGTCACAATAAAAACGGGGATTTGACAAGATTAAAATTGTAATTCAAGTTATTTTTGACGTGCGTCTTATTGCTTTTTCGCTACGGTCAGAATTATCGTTTTTTCGACGATGCTACCCGCAGAGGCGACGTAAGCCGGAGCTTTGGGACGAGCGAAAAAACCACAAGGAAATCATATACTGAATATGCAAATTAATAAATGTTATTGATTATAAATAAACGGTACGTTTTTGCGTCTACGTGACAATTATCCATGACTTGAGTATCAAATGATACTCATGTTAATAAATTAAAAAAAACGTCAATAAAAATACCTTCGCAACGTAAAGTAATAAAATGTCATATCCATATTTCTACGTTTTATGTGTGTATGTTGCAATATAAATAATTTGTAAAACCTCAGAAGATTAAAATTGTTAAATCATATTACGGCCCATAAAATTACTTTAAAGGAAAGGTATTTTTTTCGTTATAAACTTGAAGCTTTTTTATAAGAAATAAAATATCGTCTTTGGCATAAGCTCGTTCTGCGAGTGACACATTAAATAAAAAAAAATAAAGATTGTTGACCGCCTTCGCGCTTCCCGCCTCGCTGTCCATATTCATTTCGTTTTAAACGTAGTTGTAATTCAAAAACACAATCACATTTATTTAAGTATAAATCTTATACACTGACGTTAAAAATCATCAATGTAATATAAATTATAGATACAAAAGAACGGTTTAGGGGCATTTTAAAACGTGTTAACTTTATTACAGTCAATTGTCTTTTAACAGTAACGTCCCGTTTCCCACATTTTGCGCAGTCCGTTGAACGTAACTGGCAATACTAACCATAGAGGCGATCACGGCGGCCATTACTAGAGATTACCTCTAATGTAATGTGTTGGTGATTTGAAATAATCACGCGGAATACGTAGACATGCCTTCATGCAGCCATTTAATCAATACCATTGTATAATGACATTGTAATAGCAGTGTATTTTGCATAATATGAATTACATTACACAAAAGAGTTTGCATATCATTGTTGGCGCGAAAACCGCAACGTTTGCGGTAATGAGAGCCGGCTGGTTAGACGTAGTAATAAAAAAGGAAAATTGACAAACGCATACAATAAAATAGGCACTAACGAGAACTAGCAAAGCATAATAACATGTCAGCTGTTAAGAGTTGCGGTCGCATTTAACTATGTGTCCAACCGCAGGGTGTTTTGTCCTTAAGCCACGGAAAAAGTTTTCTAGAAGAACGACCGTCATAACAGTACGTTCCATACTTAAATTACTTCGCCTCGGGATACAAGATTTTACTTAAGAGTAATTGAATTAATTCGGTGCATGCCGTAATCGATTTCCGCTGCCGAGTACCGCTACTTGCAGGTAGATGGCGCTGTAATTATACATTACTTATATCAGTTGGTGCTCATAAAGTTAAAAGTACAGTAAATATACTGGCTGTCTAAATTTAAATATAATATATAAATTTTTATTAAGATAATATAAAATTACTTAAATAATTGAAATAGTATAGGTAACCACCTTACAAATATGATGATAAATAAATAATAATGGCAAAGTAACTTTTTTACACATGACAACTTAGAATAACGCTTTAAGTTAAAAAGAATGAAGATATTTTGTTTGTATTGATATAGGATTATGTTTGGTTTCTTAACCTTTCTCTATTCGATAATTTATTTTTATTACGTAACGTTATCGAGTAAAATTGACAAGAGGTATGTACGTAAAATTAAACGCAAGATAGATAAGTAAATATTTGTGACTATTACTCAAATGGCCTTCCATCTTTAAGGTAAGTTAATACTTGTGTTATGGCTAAAAGACAACTTGTAAATACAATACTTATACAATTAAAAAATATGTAATTAAAGAAATATTTAGATACACCCAGGCTGGAAGAATTAATAAACTATTTGGAGTAAATAGTCGTCGGCGGCAATCGAACCCACGACCCGCGATGGTGAAGGCACAGTCACTGCCACCTGCGTCGAATGGCTATTTTTTATATAGAGATTAAGGATCTATTTAAACATCGCAAAAATAATCGTATATGAACAAATGCACCCGAAAAGCATAACAATATAGGATCTGCTTATAATACATTCCATATACCGGAATTGTAATTGAACATCGTATGCAAATGTAACGTTCGCCCGCCATCTCTTTAATATTTATGGTACTCTGGTATTTTCATATTGAGCAGGTGGTAGGGTCGTGTACTTTATATTGTTTTTTTTTTATCAGATTATCTGTTGTTTAATAACAAAGAAAATAAGTATTCAATTTTTAATAGTTATCTTAGAATAATTTCTTGAAATATATTTGAATAACTTTCACAGTATTTAGCGCACGCAAGGAAAGCTTTAAATTTTGCCGTTTTCGTAATATTTATTATTGCAGCTCCTCTCCTATTCATCTATATTATATATAGCCTAAAGCCATCCACAATAAATGGCCTATCTTACGCTCAAAGAATTTTTACAAATCGGTCCAGTAGTTCCTGAGATTAACGCGTTCAAACAAATAAGCAAACAAACAAACTCTTCAGCTTTATATATTAGAATAGATTGTTTTTAACTATCCAAATTGAAACTGGTCCGATCGAGCCATCGTGTTTATCCCGACGATATCCCTGAACTACGGGCGACCGATTGCTGCCAGTTCCTTTTGTTCTAATTTTATGAAGTGCTAAATGTTTTCATCGCTGTCGCCACGTCGGCATCCGTTAAAATGCAAATTTATGCGAAATCATATAGATTTATGCGACGACACTAATGATGTACAAACACTTCGCCGAAGCGACACAATGTTGAGGAGCGGATTGAGATCATCCCGACCTGTTTTAAGTCTTATTTTGTAAATTTTTAACGCGTCCGCGCTGACATGTCGCGGAATTCACAAAGAGATTGTGATATATCGTTGATTTAGAAAATTAAAATTCTAATCCAAAATATTCTTTATTTAAGTCATCATCCTCATCATCCTCCTGCCCTTACGTTATGTTTATAACATGTTGTCACATGATTTGGCTAACATTTCCTTTTACCTTGTGTTTTTCCTCAGGTTCCCGAAGAAAAAACCAAAATATACAAAATTTTATTAATATTACTTCAGCGGAATAAGTGTAAAAGTGAAACAGACGAGCAGAATGACTTTGTATTTATCAAATAAGTCTAGATTAATAACTAGTCCAAAACAGCACACATAATTAATTATAGTAATAAATAAGTGAATTTACATATTGACATACATACTAATTAATGTACATTACAAAACAATTATAAAAAAAATTGTGATAAAAGCGCTACTTAAAGATCCTGTTAGAGCAAAAATCTTCCTCGGTATACTTTATCGAAAAATAAAGCGGAAGATATTTAATGTTTGATTGTTTTGGATATTAAAAAATTAATGTAGAGTCCATATTCCAAATGGCAAAATAATCTTGATTCTAAGAATTTCTTTCAAGCACTTTTAAATCGTAAAGGATCAATATGATTGAAGCTGCAACTGTTTTGGAATGTTGCTCTTACCGAGAAGAACCAGACAGAAACTCGGCGGTCAATCTTTTAAACATTTTCAATTTAACATCATTAAACCGCAGTCTTGTATGTAGCTGAAAGGATTTTCAAAACCAGGTATTTATATCATCCAAATAATCTTCAATTCTGTAATATGCTTTGCGTATAAGCATATTTCTTACACTTAATTTAAAGCTTTCTGTAGATTGGTCTAGTATGGATTTCGGATTTATAGTTATTAGCCATATCTAAATATTTATTTTAATTATGATTATTGTCGGCAATCGCTCAAGATTGTATGCAATACGACTTTTTTTAGAGGTCGTCGTACCGATATGCATTTTTATGACCTCAATAGCTATTTCCTGACCCCCAGGATCTATGTAATACAGTTCGGGAACCGCTGTCTATGTCTACCAATAATATGTATACCTCCGTTCAATCCGAATTTCACGGGCGCGCCGTTTCCGAACGCGAGCCGTAATTAAAAACAAACGGGCGCGCCTTTGTTTACTCACCGATCGTACTGCCTTTTGTGTCGGCCGTGATGATTGTGGAGAAAAATACACCCTATGTGGGTAGTTTCGAAACGTGTCGAAGGCGTAAAATGACGTTGCAAATTTCCTCTTTCGATTTATAAAGGTTTGTTAATCATTTCTCTTGTAGCCGTGTGGAATCCGGCTGAATAGAGTAGTAACACCCTCATTTCTTACCGAGGTGTCGTAAAATACGACTGAGGTAAGTTGACGTCAGGCAAGTGGCCGGTCGTAAAAATGCAGCTAAATCATGTGACAGCATGTTTATATAGCATGTTGTGCCGACCCCACTTTGAGTAGGATAAGGGCAGGAAGATGATGAAAGGTTTGTTAATCATTCCTCTTCTAGAGCTGAAACGCTAAGCGAGTTAACATTTTACATTAATTCCCACTAAACATTTTGAATTTCTCAATGATGTCATTTAATATTCGTTGTTCTCATATATCGTTACCATATATACCTATTAGGTTAAATTATTCCTTAAAAAGTATCAAAGTAAGTGCCTAATAAAGAATATTTTGAATTTGAATTTCAACGCTTCATTCCATATCCGATATCCATGGCGATTATCACCACGCTTGAAATTTGGGTTGATTGCAATGCTCACCATGTCACACTGTGTTCAGGTCATCCATCTCCATCGTTAACCGATGGATGTCCATTGCTGGGACATAGGTCTTTTCACGGGATCTCCACACCACACGATCTTGTGCCGCTTGAATCCTGCGACCCGTGACCCTTTTGAGGTCGTCAGCCCACCTTGGAGGAGATCTACCGATGCTGCGTTTTCCAGGTCGCCATTCCTTCACCTTAAGACCCAAATGTCCATCGTTTCTCCGCAGTATGTGCCGCACCCATCTCCACTTCAGCTTTGCGACACAATGAGCTATGTCGTTAACTTTGGTTTTACAACGGATCTCTTCATTTTTGATTCGAGTAGAGTAGCTCCAAGCTCCATCGCCCGTTGAGTGACTCTTAGCTTTCTTATGAGGCCCATAGTCAGCGACCACGTTTACGTTCAGGTCCTAAGATGCTGGAATGGGGACCTGGAACGGAAAACGCAATCAGTAGACCCCCTAAGAGGTGGATTGACGGCCTCAAAAAGACTGAGTAGAGCTGCTGGATCCAAGCAGCATAAAATCGTTGTGTAGAGAAGAGCACAGAAGTGGGAGAGGTGGAGATCCCTTAAAGAGACATATGTCCAGAAGGACGTCCATCGGTTGAATAAGCAGAATTTCTTTTTCTCAGCTCATTACTTTTTATCTCGGCACTTCAGAACAAGTAACAAGTCACAGATTTATAATCCAAAGATATTTTCCATTTAGCTAACTAACTTACAGATTAAATTAGGCGTTCAGATGTAGCCGGTGTCGTCCGAGTTATATTTACCCGCGATGCATCACGTTCGTAACGAGGTGGGCGTTCGCGTCGGCTGATATATTTATTTTTTTTAATCTCCAACTAGGATCATGGGCCGGATTTAGATATTTTTGAGTTGTGACTGTTTAAATGAGCTGTACTATTATTTAAATTACGATGTCATCAACGGAAGAAATGAAAAATCGGTGCTAAGTAAGTAAGTTCTTTTTCTATTTTGCACCATAGCAGTCCAATTCTGGACATTCCTTTATGGTCGTTCTTTTCCACGGGAATCGATGTTATATTAAGCTCTCATGGTCCACCTTGCTATCTGGTAACAGGCAACAGGAATATGGACGTATAAGAAAGCCTAACATGGATTACGTTGAAGGGTTTCCAATCCGCATTGGAGCAGAGTGTCTCTTCACAAACGCAGAGAGGACGTCCATGCCCGCAGTGGAATGGTGGAATAGACCCTTACTATGAAGTACTTATACTTTATTATGAAGATAGATATAATTCATTAATGTATTCTCTTAGTACAATAAAACATAAAACTATAGTAATATCGCACCCATAAAACTATAATAATTTGTTTAGGGACGTATAAAATATCCCCCGAACGGTTTATCTTTTCTAACAAGCGCATTTCGCCGGCCTATTTTATGCTCGAGTTGGGCAAAGGTCCACGTAGCACATAAATAAACGGGCGCTCTTAATTAAGCCCCAGTAAACAAGTACCAGGAAAGCATAACAGGCGAGCAATTATTATTTGGCCAACGCGTCGGGTCGGGCTTATTACGCGGCAAATATATTCGCTTATTTATACACGCAAGGAGCGCGCACCAAAAACGCGCGCCGACATCAATCCCGTACTAATCCTCCGGATTATTCGCGAAATGAGCAAAACTGCATTTAACGACGCGACGCGCGCGCAGTTATTTCAGTTGAAATAAATAATTGCGAATACCTCCGCCCGTTTATGACGCCCCAGTACACTGACAGTAATATTTGTTTTTCACCTGATTTATATCGCGGCAACGGCTAACTATCGTAAAACGTTCGGTTTACGACCGCACAGATAATGACCGACCACTCAATTAGATAGAGCGATTCGTAATTTAATATCTGTGGCCGATGACAGCGCGCGTCGCGTGTACATAAAAGTTAGCTCTTACCTAAAATTCATACATCTTTGAACTATAAACGAAATTATCTTTAAGTTGCATCTGAACTTTGGCATAAAGTTATTTTACTTAGAGTAGGAGAGTCATATGCCTGTAATAAGAGGGAAGAGGAAAATTTCCTTCATCTTTGTATATTCACTCATATCTTCATATCTTATCACACATAAAAAAGAGAGACAGATAGATCACCCAATTTGCTTTCTCTTTATTGTAAATAGTCACATTTCAGGCTAGCTTTCCTATTCCAAGTATAATAATTCAATGAACTAAGGTCACTTTATTATCAATAGATACAACAATATTTTAGTGATATAGAGATTAGTTGTTTAACTAATTTTTTGCTAGACTTTGGGCTCATTATTCATAACAGCTTTTTTATGTGTTGAACCACAGTATTAAGCCTAAAGTATTTTTAAGCTGTTTATTAGTCGTTAATTAAGGTAACTTTACCTAAAAAATGCTCTAACTAAGAAAATCTCCAAAATCCAGACTCGACTAATCATTATTGTGATAAAAGAAGCTACACAAAATATTATTTACATTATAAAAAAAAATTATGATTCAATCGATAGTTTATATCATTCTAACATTAATGTATATTATCTATGTCATTTATATTATTCATTCTATATCGGTGTTGTAAAAAAAGTTTATATAAACTTCTAGTTTCACTTCTAGTCTGTGTATAATCTCAAAATTTGTCCTCAACGACGGCAAACGTTGTTACGACCTCACAGTTGTGTCGATTCTAATCATTTTAATGCTACTATTACATTGCGAGATCTTAAATAATTGCTTTGTTACACAGACTCTAATGGCAATGCGATTTCCTGTATGCCTTAGCCAAACAGCCACTTCCCGACAGTCGCGAGTGATATTTAAATGTCACCACAATTAAAATATCTCATAAAACGGCCCGTAATACTGCCAAATCGCGTTCCCATAATGTTTCTGTTTCTAATAGTACCCCGTTAAAATATTTAAATACTTTGGCACTGATTAAAATACAGATATATACTGTGGCAACAACTTTATTCAATTATATTGAGCTGTCAATGTGGCGCGGTTTGACACTTTTATCTGTCTTATTTTCATTAGCAGTAATGCAAATGTTTAATTGGAAACTTTATACTATACTAAGAATACAGAAGTAATTAGAACCAACGTATTTCTGTATCTGACAGTTATGATTTACATATACGACTTTTACATAAACGTTTTTTATTTTCTAAGTATTCCCGATGAATATTATATGGTTATGATATACTATCTGTGGTCCGCAGAGAAAGCCTGGATGCAAAGGTTATGTAAAAAGTAAGAGAGTTGTCTAGAATTACCTATTTATAGACTAAATAAAAAACAGTTGTTTTTCACCCGGACCAAAGACTTTTTTTTTCAATTTTAGGTAAAGACTTTTGCAGGGACGTTCCTTAAGTTGTTGGCCACCAAAACACTTTTACAATTTGACTATATCTGTAGATTAACCGATAAGATAAGCAGTTTTAATTGGTATCTTAAGACTTAAACAGTTCAGTAAGCCTTAGTATAAAAAGATTAATCATCAGTTTATATTATTTTGGAATAAAACGAAATTATATACTCGTATTTCAAAAACATCAATTGCTAATGCCTAAACAGATTTTATAACACTATTATATTTTAATATTAAACCTTACATGAAATTCAGTATTCCTAACGCGTATCGTTCAACCGATTGTAATGGGACTATAGTTGAAAAAAGAAGGTTGCAGAGCTACATATCGAACACGAAGTTCCCACGGAAATGGGAAATTTGCAGCGCTAATAATTTACTAGCTAAGCTACAGCGGAACGAGGCTCGAGCTAGTGATAAAATAAAATTACAGATCTCAAGAACATCAACTTTTAATGCCTATAAAGATTTATAGCGCCATTATATCTTTTTAATAACCTTAAAGAGCTCAATATTCGTAACGCGTATCGCTCAATGGCGGTCGGCGGGCGGCAGTTTTGTCACGTTTTTATTCAAATAACAATTAGTTGCAGGCCAGGGTGGCCGAGACCGGCATTCAGAACTATTTTTGTGCTATTATAGCCGGAACTGGCGACGGGCGATTAGCATATCGCTATGAACCTAACGGATTATCGATGCCTAGTGCCGTTGAGTACAGACATTGCACTGGTTTTTGGTTTAAAATGTGGAATATGATTTTTTTATCCTCGTAACTTTATGTGAGAAGTTTAACGTACAATGTAAGATGGCGACAGCTTTGATTGATTTTAAATCAAACAAAGTCAACTATAGTTTGGCAGCGATTTTGGAAAGAGTTTTTGCGTGAGATATGAGTCATCATCATCCTCCTGCCCTTATCCCACTCTAAGTGGGGTCGGCACAACATGTTATAAACACGCTGTTACATGATTTGGCTGCGTTTTTACGACCGGCCGCCTGCCTGACGTCAACTTACCTCTGTCGTATTTTACGACACCTCGGTAAGAATGAGGGTGGTCTATTCTACTAAACCGGATACCACACGGTGGGTCAACTTACCTTAGTCGCCTTTTACGACACCTCGGTAAGAAATGAGGTTGGTCTATTCTACTCAGCCGGATACCAAACGGCGGGTCGACTTACCTTAGTCGCCTTTTACGACACCTCGGTAAGAAAAGAGGGTGGTACTATTCTATTCAGCCGGATACCACACGGCGTGCGTGAGATATGAGTATACGATTTTAAAGATTAAATAAAATACTTTAGTAATTATCAAAATTGAGCTTCATTTGATACTTTTTTATTTATTTTAATAATCTATATATTTTAATGTCTATATTTAATAATAATCACATAATCTTACATACAAATATTATAAATATGAAACACGTACATTTAGTAATGGAACTGTACTACGACCAACCTAAAGAATCTGTTAAAGAGTGTAAAGATCCTAATAAACCCATGAGAGTTATCAGAAGACGTCCATTGATGATGATAGATGCTAAACTCATCTCCGCAGTGACCACCACTGACGCCCTGACAAAACGCTGGTGACCGGAAGGTCTACTAATATTGCTGTAATACTGCAATCAGCTGACTACAATACCATTATCGATAAGGAACATTGCGTTGCGGTTATGATAAAGCCAACATTAATATAAATGCCCTATCCACTAACGGAGAGTGGCGTACACCTTAAAATATAACAAAAAAACTCTGGTTGTGCGACAGTTAAATGGATACACAGACTAAACGATCCTTTTTGCATTATATATATTGTCTAATTATAGTTTAGACAGCCTAGTGCCACAGCCTTTGGTGCAGGCACGCCAGAGCATGCTAAGCAGTAGGAATGCGTAATTGCAATGCAAACGACATACCGTTCCTGCTATGTATCTATTACGGTTAGAGTATCTTGCATCTGGAATTCTCGGAAATTTTAATTATCACCACGACGTAGATCAATGGATCTACCTTCGTTTACCTTGAAACCATATTAATTTTTGACGAATTCCTGCAACACATTGTTTTGTGTTGCATAAGTCGGTGACTCTTTGCCCTTGGTTTAAGATCTTTATAATCCTACAAATGCTGCATCTTCCACTCTTGAAGATCAGGGATTCTTTGATATCGAAAGTATTGCTACGTTGTAGATGGACTGTTTTTTTCTGTTTATTTTAATTTTTACCACACGCTGTCTTGTGCTGCTTTCTGGATTTCTTAACACCCTAATTTCCATCAGTTATCGAACTATATGTATGTGCCTCATCTAATGTATGTGCCTCATCTTTAGCCACGTCAGTTTTGCGACTGGTTGAATAATAATCGCTGACTGGTGTCAGCAGAAAATCATCAGTATTTTATAATAGTTTATTAGGCCTTCCAAAAATAGCTTGTCGTTATTGAAAGAAATTTTAACAGATTGGGAACCTAATATTTATATTGGCTTCGTACCATATGTCCCTATTGCAGGAAAAACGATTTTTTATATATTTATATGATAGCCTGTATTGAAACATTAATACGTTCATTATCTGAACTTCACAATCCTTAAACGGTCAAAAGAAACTCTCGGCGTCGCTTAACGTGAACGAAGTATTCCTGAACCGTCTCCACATTTAATGGTCTATAAAGGCACCCCATAACTTGCCTATCTGGCGGATCATTCCGAGTGTTATTCCCTCTTAATTGGCCGTTCCGGACGGAATCGTCAATTCGAGATATTAAACTAATTTTCAATGCGTTGTAATCGCGGAGACGTGCCTTTGTAAGGGTTAAATTGTTGTTCGAAATCTCGCTGTCATTTTTAATGATATAACTGTGGATGTAGTCTTTTATAAATATGTAAAATAATGTCTTTAGTTTAGAAGATGCGAAAAGTTTTGATATTTTAGACGTATGCGCGATTTATTTATCATTTACTATATTATAGTGTTTTTTCATTGGATCTAATTGGATCACTGGATCTTTCATTGGATCTAACGATATGGGGGTTGAATCTACGTTACAAACATATTAATGTACAATAATTAAGAATAAGAAATTTCAATATTTTAAGTTACAAACAAATAACGATATAATTTCTATAATTTTTATTAATTGGAGTGTTAAAGCGAAACTGCTTACACTTTGTAACTTTAATAGACGAATCGAGATTCTTACTAGCTGACCCTAATAAGACGGTGCCGATGAAAAAGAATATGCTGAAAACATTAGCAACAATGATAAAATTTAAGAAAACTACCATATGTATATGATAATTAACGTACTTCATTATGGAGTAACCCGCGACTCGCCCCGCTCTCGCAATCCCCATGTCGCAAAACGCATATTAAGGGATTAGGAATTCACACTAAACGCCGCGAGACGAGCGGCCCCCGCTCCGAACGTTCATTCGCGCATTGATTTCAATTTGAATTTTAATTGCGGAATATTATACAAAATTTCATTGCTTAATATTCACCCCGGGCAGTGATTTTTGCATATTTTTAACCCTGTCCTTTCGGGGGCCCGATAAAAATCGCATATATTAAGTAAGGGAGTCGGATTTTGCGAGATACGCTCGGATTTCATTAAAGCAGATACGCTGATACGCTATTTTATTGCTTATCCCAAAGAGAAGCGCTTTCTGAGGACTTGGAAAAGTAAAGCTACGGAATTTAAGGTCTCCATTATTGTTAGTACCGTATTTTAGGTTGCCTTTAAAATACATTAGTAGATAAGCATCATAGATTTTTTGTTGTTTTATTAACTTCTATTACCTTCGCAGGTTTACATTTATATTTTATTTTTAATTTTTGAAAAAGAATAAACTTATTATTAATTTTATTATTGTTACTTTAGATTTTTAGTCATGTATCCTTTGACGCAGGTTCCTTTTGAATCTATTAATTTCACATGCGATTGCGTAGACCTTAATAAAATTATTTGCATAGATCGAGTGATTTTAAATTATTGTGGGCCGTATATTCACTTACTGTATTATTTTTGATGATTGATTTGGTTTTCTAAGTAATAAACTTACGGAATACAATTTGACGGAAAAGCAGAATTTGCCTCATATTCTTTTGAATAACTTTTTAATTTTAAAATATTTCAAAATGTATTAATTGGTTTTTAAAACATTTTTAATATATACACTTTTCCCATTAAAAAAGCCACCAAATCGAAAATCGGAATATGGAGGGTTAAACGGGGAGCGTTCATAACGAAGTTGAGGCGATTTGATTCTCGTTTGACACATCGTTAAAATGTAAATTTAATAAATTGAATCTGATATACTGTATGGTTTTTAATTTATGTGATAGCTGTATCTCGCGACTTTGTACGATAGGCGAATAACTTTGTTTTTTTGGAATGCTGTCGGAAAGTTTAGGGTCTTTAAACAGATAAATTGGCGTCTGCCGAATCTTGATCGTGATCCTTTTATTACAATTGACACTTTACAGAGTGGACCTTAGTTGATTTAACTGACCATATTACAAAAAAGTCTGGGTTCCGTTTAAAACTGGTGAAATCATAATTTTTATAATTAGTGTAGGGAAGCCAGCCTAAACTGTGCCCTATTAATATATAGAGAAAGCAAATGAAGATGTACCCCTGTCTCTCTTTTTTATCTGTGATAAGACAAAGATGAATATACGAGTCATCTACCCTCTCATTATTTATTGTGTCATTGCCACTTACAGACCTGCCTATGTCTACATGTCCTACTCTAGTATGATAACTCTATGAGTGAAATTAAATTACCCATCTGACATAAAGCGTTTACTCATTCAAGTAGTTTAGAAACATCTATATAAAAAAGAATTACGAGTGTTATGTCTGTGTATTTTATTTCTTTCCTTTAAAATAAACTTCATATGAAACTGCTAACTAATCTTCAATCCGCCTACGCCTGGTAGCGACAACCGGTTGGTACCAGGAGAACATTAATCCACAGCGTGTGCGGCCGTTCATATCGCGTATTTATGAACACCACCGCTCTCATGAGAGCCTGGTGCATGTCTGTAACATAATACCTACTTGTTCAGTGATTAATCCGATGTTTTGTCTCTTAAACATTGACGCAGCCATCTTTCAATTTAAACTTGATATTCAACAATTTATTACATTTAAACAACAAAATTGTTTTATCTTGTTGTATGGCAAAATGCAATCCATGTCTATACTTGTATCTCTATTATAAATGTGTATGTCCCATGGTTGTTACGGATTCACGAATTTAGTTGAGTATTGATGAGATTTAGAATTTAAATGATAAAAAAAATCCGTTTGCCTTTGGAAAGAGAAAAAATACTTAGTAGCAGTAGTAGAAAAAGTACATAATATTTTAACATTTCAATTGGCGTAAACGATTTCTCGGATGTTGCTTGATTTAAAACAAACTCAAGTAAGTAGTAAAGAAAAAGTAGTGTGGTATGTATATTTTTTATTAAATGTTCTTATAAATGTATAAAATATTTAAGTACTACTGCCGTACCTTACTGTATTGGCTTAAACCGTTATTTACAAAAGGATTTATTTACACGAATTAACTTTAAATTTTAAAATCGGGAAATAAATAAAATATATGTAAGTTTATTGTGTATTACTTGCAAATGATAACCCTCTTTTTTATAGGTACTCATAGAGATATATTAATTAATTATGATTAATTATGACACTATAAATACATAGACAAATTCCTGAAAATATATTTCCTTTCTAGATAGCCTGACATGGCAATTTAGTGGACGATGTATAAATATACATTGTCTTATTTCCCTAATTATATTCGGTTAGAGTAAAAATATTATACCAATATCACGCAATCTCAGTCACTTAGCGGGGGGCTTGAAAGACCGGGGATATTATGAGAAAAAATCCAAAAAAAAAATCAAGCACGACCGCACCCATATCATTTTTGTATCGCCGGGCGAAAATTAATACTAAAAACAAAAAGCTCGCTTTATCGAAAACTGGCCCGATGTCATCGGCCTGGGGTGTACACACTGATCCGATACTCCGAGAGTACCCGGCTCTGATACCATCACATACCGTCTCTTAACCTTCCCGCGTCCAACGGCCTTTTGCTACTTAATTTAAAGGCTATATCAACATTGAAACTAAATGTTCATTTACAAGATTTTTAATTAAGGCAACTCCAGAACCAATCAGTCAAGATACGAATGGCAGCATGTTTTGAGCGGCGCATGTGTTTGTTGTACGAAGTTTCTGAATACAAAACAAAACAAATAATAAACAAGTTTCTTTTGAGTATGTAATCGAAGTTTGTATTTTTTACGTGAACACGTGATAAGTTTTAAATTTCATTAATTCATGGTATTAGTTTTTCTATTTCAATAAGGATGATACGCATATAGCAACACTGAATAACCTCAAAGTTTTTTTATTGGTCTTATTAATAGAAGTTACTAATATTATATTAAATTTATTGTTTAAATCAAAACTGTAAAATAAGTTACTGGTTACGGTGGATAATTTCTTGTAAACATCATTCAACTATGATAAAATAATATTTAGAATCTGTGGATTTGTCATTTTTTCAGCTATGCTTGTACCTTAATATTATTGTCGTTGGATTTTATGAACTACAAATTGGAACTAGATTTTTTGTCTCGCTACAGAACTTTTTACAGGCCAAAATATATATATCTACCAAGCTAAGATGTAGGATAAGGAAAAAGGATAAGGAAAAAGGATAAGGAAAAGGATAATAGGAAAAGTCCCTTTTTTCATTTGCAGGGAAAAACGGAGAATAATTGAGCGTATTTTAACACTCAAGTTCACGCGAACGAATATGCACGAACATTTAGTAATACAGAAAAATGATACACTTTATTAAAAATTGAATTCAGAGATATTTTAAAATTTTCTGTCTTTAACATAAATCGATAGTTCCCACATAAAAGACCAAATTGTAATGGCGGGAGTGTGCAAAACTGACGACTCAGGCCCCGGCGGTGATTAAGCGTGCGTGGCACTTTCCTTTGACTTCGCTGATATTGCTCTATGGTGCTAATGCTCGCTGGCGAGAGTGACGCGGTGGCTTGTTAAAAATAATAGCTTGTCTATGGTTAAATTTTTTAACTTTTTTATCTGGAAAATAGTTATTATGCAATAACTTATAATAATGATTATATGAGTTATATAGTCAATCTCTCCAGCTATGTACATGATGTAGCTTAATTTTGTAAATTATAAATGTTTAAAATTGACCCCCAAGTTTCTTGCTGGTTCTTTTTAGTAACAGCAGCATTCCAAACCAGCGATAGCTTTATTAATCTTATTTATTCTTGACTTTTCAAAAGTGCTTAAAAAAGCTTATTCAAGAAAGATCAAAATAGATTTGTTTATTATGTCAAAATGATAAGTATCTACATTAAAAATAAAGTCTATAACAATTAAGGTATAATTCTACTATATTAGGATGAGCTAAAATTATTTTACAAACATTTAACTCAGAAATGATTTTTGGCATTCTTCTTGGACATGGCTGACATTTGCCACAACTCCGATTTAGATTTCGACCACTCTTCAATCCGAATAAATTGAAGATAGTTATTCTCTACGCCATGTGCACAAATTATGCGATAATATGATCGTATACATATAGATATAAATTATGCATTCACCTATTTCGCTAAATCATATGTGTGAGAAACAGTTTTAGCTACCTGTTCTCTTAATTTAAGCCGATGCCAAACATTTCCAATTCCAGACCTCATACTGTTTTAAAGTACATATATCTTTATATATATGTATTATCTCTTGTTTTTTAAATAGATCTCATTACTGTAATGTGGGTATTTTTATCTTTAGTCTATGGTTGCAATACCTAAGATACCGACTTTGTACCCCAAACGCTAGTGCAACTCGCAAATAAGTACAGGGCTATCAAGTTACGCCAATCAACTGAAAGCACGCGCCGCTAGTGATGTGCCGCCATTATATTATGTCGATAATTATCTTCTTGGAAATTGTTTAATGTCACGACCTACTGTATAACATATAGGTTATAAAATTACCGTTTTTCTTCGGTAACAAGAAAAAACGTACAGCAAATAATTTACGTTACTATACCGCTTGTTTTATTATTATTTTATTGTCATTCTAAAGAATATTTATTAATTTAGTTGTACTCGTCAAGCAGGTTGCTAACTAATTAAATCGCCTACCTAATAGTCATAATTCGACCATAATTAATAAGAAATTAAATAAATAATACCTTAAACCATAACTTGAATTATATGACTAACTATAGACAAATAATAATAGTATCATCTCGATTTGACTCCAGGCTTTAACCTTATATAATAAAAGAGTATTTATGTGTGTGTCAAATGAATGGTATTGCAATTATTTTATGTATTTAAAGCTATCCTCGTCTTTATCTCTACTACTATTGTCTACATCTCCTTATCTATAACTGTGCCCAATTTCATACTTCCCTGACCGCGTTATTTTCGTAACAAGGAATCAAAGTGTTTAATATATCGATTCGACAATCCTAACTTAATCGATATCGACATTATGTCTACAGGGGCACTCCGCAATCCCTACAAAGCGACAACTACGGTGTCGTAATACGCTCACCATTTGATGGATTGGCTTCTTCGGGGCTGCTATTTGCAAACACCCGTATCTGGACGCAGGGGGGAAACGGGGCTAATTAAAATTGGCACCCAAACTGAAAGTTCTATAACCAATATCCATTAAAATGCGTAGACCTTAAGGGTATTGTAACAAAAGCTATGTTAGACTGTAGGATTGTTGTTTTTAATGGAGGGTACGGTTGCATTGCGTTCAGGAGCTTATTGGGTGACGTAATGACGTGGCCGGGCGCGATAGGAATGTGTTCGGTATCGTCCTCTTATTGGAAATCTGGTGGAATTCCATAATGCCATTAATTTTCCCGTCCCTCTGAGCGATTCTTGTTATAATTACCGATTGGCCTCAATTTTTTTTTCAGGGTCTTTGGTTGTTTTTTATCATTAGACGTGTGAAAATTGATATGAAAGAGTAAAAAAAAATGACAATTATAGACATGGGTTTTTTTTGCAAATGCTAAAAAAATAAGGGACGACGATACTTCTATATAAGGAATGCCGTGTGGTATACAGTTGAGTAGGATAGACCGCCTTCATTTCTTACCGAAGTGTCGTAAAAGGCGAATAAGGTATGTCAACCAGCCGTGTGGTATCCGGATGAATAGAATAGACCACCCTAATTTCTTACCAAGGTATTTAAAGGCGACTAAGGTAAGTAGAGCCGCCGTACGGTATCTGGTTGAGTAGAATAGATCACCCTCATTTCTTACCGAGGTGTTGTAAAAGTCGACTAATGTAAGTTGACGCCGGACTTAGATACGTAGCCAAATCATGTGACATGTTCATAACATGTTGTGCCGACCCCACTTAGAGTGGTATAAGGCAGGAGAACGATATTTATTGTTCTACTTATGCAAACCACTCGAATTTGATGATCTTAAATTTCATATTATTTCTCTCTCGAATTACGAGCGCGTATCATGCAGAAAAACCCGTTACTTGTAAGAATCCCTAACACGCTTCTAAAACTAAAAAAGACAATAAATACTAACCACGCACAGACTGACAAGTCTTAGTAGATGGTTATCAATAAATCGTACATCACGGATCATACGGCGGGTGCGACGAACTCTAAAAACGTCTAGGACAAGGCATAATTATGTAAACAGAAGTTTTAAAACACTGTTAAAAAGAGGCTGATACAGAAAGCCTACTGTACTGTTGAGGATTACTTAGAAGATAAGTGGATATATCTACTCTTCGATACTGTACAAGACAGTAATGAGTAAATGTAATTCGTAATAAGAATTATATTTTTAAAAGAGCAACCGCCTAGAGTCTTGCGATTTCTTCTCGGTAGGAACAGCTTTCCGAACCAGCAGTAGAGTTGACGATTCAAAAGCACTTGTTTACAAGTTTATTTGAATTTGAATTTAAACATGAAAGTACTACATAATTGAGGATAGATTAATATTAAACTAGATGCGAACGTAGTTAGCCATGTGCTATTCGGCTGAGTAGAATAGACCACCCTCATTTCTTACCGAAGTGTCGTAAAAGGCGAAAAAGGTAAGTCAACCCGCCGTGTGGTATCCGGTTGAGTAGTTATAGACCACCCTCTTTCTTACCGAGATGTTGTAAAATGCGACTACGTGCAAAATAGCTTTGCGATTTTGTCGTGGAGTCTATTTTCTGATGATGCTTCGGTTGCGGGGCGAAATGATTATTGAGTTTGTGATAGTGGACGTGTGTAGTGCTTGTGTATTGTGGTGGCGGTGGCAGAGGTTTGTGAATGTGTTTTTACGAATCCTGCATGTATCAGGTATGAAAACGGATAGTCCACTCTACATTTAGCATTATATATATTTTCTATCGCGGATTATAGCAATATAGCAAGATAATTTTATTATTACTTTTGTTTTACATACAAATTTTTTAAATATATGTTTCCAACAAAATTATCTTTTACGATAACAATATTGCAACCCCATATATTCGACCCCAATACCAACCAAATGGTACCCCAAGTTTGGCGGTCGCGACGCTTTCGCACAGGGGCCGCGGGTTCGGTGTCAGGTTACAGCAATCGGCTTACAAACGCCATGGGAGCAGACACCATACCGTGGATAGATTTTCCCTAATGATCCCATGAAAAATACACTAAAATAATTTCCCCTTGTATTGGTTATACTATTATCTAAGATAAAGACAACTAGTGGGCGACTTGTTTACTTCAATTTAAGCGTTTGATGCTACTCTCAATAATATTAAAGTTATTTTCTGTTCCCGAAGGAAATACGACATTTTTTTAATCTTATATGTTAACCCGTTACGTCAGCTTAATTGTGTTTATTTCATCACTATTAGTCTAACGGTTAAGCCGTGATGCGTTACAATACAAACAGATTTTCGCCTTCATAATATTGTATGGATAACACACGTTCAGAAAATCACGACAAAAACACGAGATCACGGATATCCTCTTTCTGATTTCATTACTTAGATACATATAAAGCTCGTCATGAGACTCGTGAGACCTATATGGCCCATACTCAAAGGCCAAGTTTAAAAAATAAATCAACATTATCCGACTCTTACCCCGTTCTAAGTGGGGTCGGCACAACATGATTTAAGCGTGTCGTTACATGATTTGATCGGCGGCCTACCTGACGTAAACTTTTTACAACACCTCCGTTAAAAATGAATGTTGTCTATTCTACTTAGCTGGATACCACACGGCACTTACCTTACTCGCCTTTTACGAAACCGCGCTAAAAATTGGGGTAGTCTATTCTACTCATCCGGATACCTTATGACACTAAGTCTAAAAAACAAAGTTGTCTATTGTCTATTATTAGTCGTATTTCTGTTGTCTTTGGTAACGCTAATAATAGACAAGTGTAAAAAACAAAATTGTATATTATTAGAGTTACCAAAGACAACAGAAACACGACACTGCCAATTCTATTGCATTAAGTTAATTTTCATTCTCTTGACTTTTCACACGCATCCCCATTTGTGTTTGTACACTCATTTGGGGGTGTATTAGTGAGCATTAGGGGTGTGCTGCTGTGTGCGTGGGCATAAGATGAATTAGGGGATTACCGGCACTGCATCATGCAACTGCACTCTGATTTTGCACGCTGATAACTTTACAGGATGCTCTATTTAACGCTGTAGGAAAACTTAGACAATTTATAGAATTAGGCGTTACATTAATTAAGAGCACATAGCTGCAGTTAAAAATAATCAGCCGACGAAGTCAGCGATCGCAGACCATCTGCGATCAATCACTGCGATCATTCAGGGAGCAATCACTGGATTGAGCTTCACGATCCCAAAGTACTGTCAACTGATGCCCACTGTTATGCGAGGATGGCGCGTGAAGCCATTGAAATTCGAAAGCATAATACTTTCAACAGAGAAGAGGGCTTCAGATTGTCAACGACTTGAGTTTCAGTGATTAATAAATACAACTTTCAAAAATCGTTGAAAGCTATATCGCGTGCAGATAATATCAGTGTGGTGTGCAAGAGACCTTATGTGGATTGTGCGGTTCAAGTGAAGGTAGATGAAAAAAATAATGACTGTAGTACTCGGGAACGAAGACGCCGCGGCGCTCCAGTCATTTCGTGAATACGATGGATGGAACTCTGCCGAAATATCGAACCTTATACAAAGGTAACCCGATGTTGTCGCGATGTGACCCGTTTGTTCATAATAATAATCAGGCGTTACATTGCGGAGATCCATAATACGCAAAGCTTTGCGATTAAGTCGTGGAGTCTATCTCCTGATACTTTGGTTGCGGGGCGAAACGATTGTTAAGTTTGTGATAGTGAACGTGTGTAGTGCTTGAATATTGTAGTACCGGTGGTATAGGTTTGTGCATGTGTTTTTATCAATCCTGCAAGTATCGGATATAAAAACGGGTAATCCACTGTATATTAGTAGCATTGTATATATTTTTTATTTACTTTATCGCAGATTAGAGCAAAATAATTTTATTATTACTTTTGTAAGATTAAGATAGTAACTATGTAGTAAAAAAATTTCAAAACTTGAAATTCATCAAGTGGACAAACAGATCATCAAACCCCAACTCAAACTCAAAATCTTTATTCAAGAAACTTTTAAGCAAATCCTTTTGAATCGTCAACTCTACTGCTGGTTTGGAAAATAGTTCATACAAAGAAAATCCAGCTAGATTTTTTTTAAAGATCACTAGCAATTTAGGTTATAAATTACTAAACTTGTTAACCCCTGCAGCTAAGCTAAATGCTTGTGTTAGGAGTGTGTTTACGTCTGTAGTATAATAGACTGGATTCGAACCCACGACCTCTAAACCGCAAGTCCTTTGCCCTAACCATTCTATTACCGCCGCTTCAACTTTGCAATACTTTGCGTTTGCCCATTACCTATAATTTTTTAGTTCCGAAGTTACAACTTGTTATAGCAATCTTGGTTTAGGTCGAAGAATAGCTAAATCCACGCATTCCTATCATCTATGTAATGCACAGTACAGGCTTTCTGTATCTGCCTCCTTTTAACACTTTTTTAAACTGCTGTAATGGCAAAGCTAAAATTGATTGATTTTATCATAGGTTCTTATATCCAAACCCACAAACGACTTACATACTTTTGCAAGGTGCAAAACGGGAGCTGCAAGCTTATGTCATAATCAAAAATATTAATATGCAATGATAAGAAAAAAAATAAACAAAATTTAATTTCGAGTAATCGATGTTGCCCAACGAATATTCAAAAACGTTAACTAACTTATCATGTAGATGTATTATAATGCTAGTAGGCATGTTTTTTCGACCAGTTGTTGTTGAATCTAATTAGATTGTTTGTAAAATTCTAATTAATTTCTCATTATCATTAAACGTTATACGGGTACGTAATAAGTTCATGCATATATTCATTAAATTTTTTCGACCATTTATAATTTACTTACTGTGTTACACTTGACAATGTATGTTAATTTTTACCTTGTCCTATTCAAATAATTACTTAGAAAGTTATCTACTGCGTGTAATGTAAAGTCGTATTAAATATCCGCTTCTTTAATCTAATTAAACCCAGAGATATGATTTAAATACTAATCACTTATAAAGTGTATAGCGTCGCTCACAATTTAATTTGCATCGACACCGAAAATCCTGTAAATGTATAAAACAATTACCTCCGGACAATAATCTGGTTGTTTTTGTCAAATTTAAAGCATTTTATTGTATCACCCTATATTATACAGCGCCGTAATACCGAGGGGTAGCGGGTAATGGTGTAAGAGTAATTTTATTACTTTGCCCCCATTACCATCACAATGCAAGCTACCGGTCGAATGTACGCGGATACTCGATACGCTGTATTCCATCATTGTCACTATCAATGTCGCTCTGAGCTTGAATTTTTAATGTTGATAAGTCAATGATTAATACAGTAGTATTAAGAAAGTTAGGAATGAAAAGATCCTACACTATAGGTGACGGTTGACGTCCTTGTAAGACACCAATGTGATTTATTACTCAATAATATAATGTTTACACTCACAATGACACCTTATTACTGTTATGTGTTATGTGTTATGCTTCTTATTCTTGTTAAAAATGCAGAATTATCTAAAGTTTGTTTCTAATTAATATTAGGAATAAAGAAAGGAAGGAGGCAAAAAAATCCTTTTTTCATATAATGATTGTCTGATACGTATAAAATGTACCATTACTGATCTAATAGTTATATATCAATAATATTAACTTTGTTATAATTAATATCAAAATAAAGTAGTCAAGGCAGGATACATGACTAAAAGTATGATATGTGATTACATAGAGGGTTAAAAAGACATGGTTGGATTGTGGTATGACATGCATATAAAAGAAGTGGCGCCATATTTGACTAACGAGAAAAGAGAATGATAGCGAAAAACATGTTATGCTGACTATATGTAGAATGGAATAAACGCAGGAGAATGATGAGTTACGTAGTAGTAGTGTTTAATAAAAAAAAAACAATTTTGTAACTATATTCAATTAAAATGATGGTATTGACAGTTGCAATTCAACAAAATTCCTCGATAACCTCCTAAAGGCTTTTAAACCTAACAAGGACTAGCAATTGGCACGTGCGAATTCAGTTCTTTATTTATCAATAGTAGAACAGAACAAGGAGCACAGAAATAAGATGAAGTTCACACCCCGCTCCGTGCTGATTCGATTTGTTCCTGTTCTGATGAATATTTGATGCGCCTCAGTGCACACTAATTTGTTTATCGTGTTTGCTTTTGTTGCTTTACACGTAGCGTTTTCAAAGCGAATTTCACGTTAATTATTCAGAGAAACAAACGCCTACACGCGATCAAGAAACACTCCATTCGGAACTATTCTCAGATGAAATTTATCTACATTTTCTAGACGTTGCACTTTTATTGTTTTATCTACGTTAGTTTTTTCCTCTTCAAACAGCCACGTATTTTCCGTTTATTGGTTACTTTGTATTTTTTAAGTAATCTATATTATACACGCTGTATTGTTTGTTGTATTGTATGTATAAATAATAATTCAAATTTATACATATTATAAAACAAAATCCTTAAAAGATCTGACCTGCAAAATGATCGATTTACACAAAGTCTGAAATGCAATTTTGTAGGGCAATTTTATGAAATGTAGGTTAATAATATATTCTCCGGAACGGCTTAACGGATTTTGATGGGACTTCCACTGGAAGACAGAAAAGCTTGTGGAGCTTGTACATTTCTCTTACGCTCTCATTGTTCTTTATCCTACGTCTTACGCAAGCTGAGGTTGCCAGTTTGAGAAATAGGTCTAAAACCTCTGTACGCTCTATATCATTGTTTTTGTTTTCGATTGTGAGTTGTTGGTGCCCTAAATAAATAAAAAGATAAGTAGAATAAACATCGAATATTTCTGAGAATTCATCATACAGATAAGTAACTAAGTGGAGTTAGGTTCATTTCCGCGTGACTAAAGCATCGTGCAACGGATCGCTGTACAAGTAGACATGTATGACGCGACGCACCAAGAATTAATTAAGCGTATATACTCAAGATAGGAATCAGTGGTGTGGCAGGTGATTAAATAAATACTAGTTGGAGTTTCTAATTAATATGCCAGACGCAAGCCTGATAAGCGAAGTCGAGACATCTCTCGCGGTTCCTGCTCGCCTGGTGTTGCGATTAACACGTTATTATAATGAGCTAGACGAATTTGTCTCGTCTGTCTAGAAAGATGTTCTCTCGATCTTAGGACTCCCAGAGTTGATTAGTCTGGTTGGAATCTCTTTATGGATAATAGAATAAATGTCATTTCATTAACAAAAAACCTAAACGAAGTTATGATATCTGTCTTAAGCTTAAAAAAGTGGAAGTGTTTTTTTTTATACATTTTTAACATTCAAACGAAGCAATGGTTTTTTATTTAAAGACTTATATAGCATTTTTTCTATCTTTAAATCGTTTTTATTTTTATACTGAAGTCTAGCAGACGTAGTGGCGGGCAAAGCTAGATTAATTTAGAGTTAGCGATCTATGTATGTATATACGGATAACCAAAAAAAGGTTGTATTGGAGTAAAATCGGTGAATAGATCTCAAACTTCTATCGTTACCAAGCTAAAAAAGACAGATTATTTATAAATAATTGCTATATCTTATCGTATATCTCAGGCCGAAGTGTCCTGGTTGAAATATAAGCAATCAAAGTGGTTCTAATTGCTATTGATAATGATATTGATATTCATGGCGTTGTTCCAGGGGATGCCAGTAATGCGAGTATCGGTTCCGGTGAGGGAACGGGGGAAGAGGATGACGATACGAACGGCAAGAAGAACCAGAAAAAAAGGGGCATCTTCCCTAAAGTCGCAACCAATATCCTACGGGCGTGGCTCTTTCAACACTTAACGGTAAGTAAGGTAGTCTAAAATTATACTTAACTTTATAACACATAAAATAGTTACACAAATTATGCCTCAATATTAATGTTTAAAATTTATTACTATTGAATAAAAAAGGTCATACTACAATGTACTTTAAAATTTAAATAATGAGTTATGTTGATTTTGCTTTCCAAATTATTTTTGTTTTATTTTGCTACGTTTACAGATTTCTTTGTATTACAAATATATTCATAGGATTGTACTTTCTTTCTTTGAATAAATAAGATCATAGTTAAGCATTTAAACCACTAAAACAAACTTTTAAATCGATTCAAAATTCTTCAAAGATAAGGAATTCATATAACAAAAACAAAATTGAACAATGTAGGGCAAGAAACTTTAGGGTTACTGAAATCATTACGGAATAAGCTTAATAGCTGTTTTAACTCCAGCATACGCAAAGTTGAAATCACGCAACGAATGTCAGCCGAGACAATTGGACCGCGAGCGGAGCTGTGGAGTTTTCAATTAAAATTTTCCAGTGAGAGCAATAAATTTTTCATTGCGTAGACAAAGGGCGCTTCTCAAAAGGCAGGCCGTTTCTACGAAAGCAATTAAACTGGTCCCGTTCGACGCCTCAATACGGGAGTTCAACCTTTTATCATTGTGATTGATGATAAAAAATAAACATTAGCATAAGACGTTAGTGGAGAGCTGTACTGTTGTCGCGAGTGCAGAGCGGTGCGTAGTAATTTCTAGAATGGCTTCGGCGCGCCGGTGGGGAGGTAAGGGGGTGCAATTTCATTACCGGTCCGGATCCGCGCTCATAAATCACCAGGGCCGAAGAAGGCGCTCGGCGTTCAGTTCAGGTGACGCTCAAACTCTTCTGTTTCATTCCCGGCTACGAATCCTACTTTCTTTATAGCCATGAATTCCGCGAGTTCTCCGCGAACGAGTTTTAATTGGCGCTGCAGAGAGCTTTTACTGGTAACCTGCTTGAAGGAATTTATGTCCGGTGTCGCGAACTCGTTCAATTCCAAATTCGAATTCAGCTTTATTTCCGGTCTGTAGTTTGAAGTTTAAAAAAGTAGGTAACCGTCGACAATCGAATTAGGGAGCTTTTAGCGTTCCGTTTCGCGGGTTTTCGCGTGTCCCCGTCCGCGTCCATTACCGCGCTCCAAATTACTTATAATTGCTTCGCTTAGCGCTAAGTGCTTTCATTATACGGCCGGTGTGGTACAGTTCCGGTATAGGGATGTGTCAATGTTGGCTGATATCTGCTATACATAATTTAGTAGTGCGAAATCGTATTTCACCGGAATTTAACTGTTCGGTTGCAATGTGATTGGTGCGTTCGAAATGCGGTCAGAGGTTGACAATACTTCATATTGGCTAAAAGAGTAGTTCACACAACGATAGTACAGTGTAGAGATACAGGCGTGATGTTTGTGATATTCATTCGATTATTATGGAAATCAATCGTTACATTGTGACAGCAAAACTTGTGAAAGCAAAATTGGAAGCAAGCAAATTTTATGTCACAGTTAAATCTTCACTAACCACTATAGACATTTGATTTGCGATTACACAGAAAGGCGTCGTGCCGCGACACGGCGGGACACAAGTGATTGAATCAAACGATCGTAAAGCTAATTCGGTATTGTTCAGTTATAAAACCAAAAAAGGAGATGCGATCTCGCTAGTTTGAAACGGCCGAGCGTGGTCCCATTTAAATTCAGTGCGGCGCGTGCAATATTGGTAACAATCCGAGTGTCCGTGACTGTAAACGGTATGAATTTTAAAACTTTGCGATCTAGTTCATTCTGGCCATTTGAATTTGAATTTGAATTTCATTGATCCGGCTAGGTCGCGGGTTGTGTTCGTTTATTTTTAACATTTTTTACATCGCGAATTGTGCAAGGAATTACAATGTCCGATTGAAATATTTTTTTATTGATACTATCCTTGATACTATAAATTGATTTGGCATACTAGTATGTAACATTACTGGAGTGTGGTATTCGGCTGAGTAGAATAGACTATCCTCATTTCTTCCCGAGATGTCGTTAAAGGCGAATCAGGTAGGTTGACTCACCGTGAGGTATTCGGTTGAGTGGAATAGACCGTCGTCTTTCTTACCGAGGTGTCGTAAAATACGACTAAGGTAAGTAGACGTCACGCAGGTGGCCAGTCGTCTAATAAGTAACCAAATCATGTGATAACATGTTGTGCCCACCCCACTTAGAGTGGGATAAAGGCAGGAGGATAATGACTAGTATGTAACATAAATCTGTGATAGCTCAGCGGTGAGACCGTGCGACTCTCTAGTTCATGGATTATGGATTCAAACCCCGAGCAGGAACCAATGAGATTTTCTACTAAATTATGTAATTGATAATTGCAATTTATCACACGCTTTTCGGTGAAGGGAAACATCGTTAGGAATCCTACACATCTCTAGAGATTTTTAGGAATATGCCTAACTTTTAGGGATATGTGTAGGTTTTGGCTCCAATCCTCCTCTCCAAAAATGGAGAGAGAAGGCCTATCCCCACCAGTGGGATGGTAACAGGACGTTACTTTGATGGAATATTTATTATAGAATTTAATAATTTTCCTAATTAAATAGTTGGTACTGAACGATTGATGAAGGAAAAAATTCTCGTCTTCGCTTCGGAAATAGAAATAAGCACATATAAAACATAATTGACGGTATTTTAACATTTAATTCTCTTCAGATATACTTCTTACGATGTTAATTTTAAGTAAATAATGCACATAGGTAAGTTTTAATAGAAAAACTCATTGGTTCGAACCCGTGACCCGCTAAGTCAAATGATGGCTGAGTCAATATCACCTTGGTTATCACAGTTAATACGAAATCTGTCTATTAATTAAAAAAATAATAATAATAAATGCATGTTCCAATTGTCTAATCACATATGTAAAGTGTGACCAGTCAATAATAACACCAGCGCGGTTTCACATCTAATCCAGCTAATCATCAATCCATGGGACGAGAGATGGGGATGGTACCTGCGTACGTGTCGCCCGCCCCCGGAAAATTCCCAAGAAATAATATTGAATAACGGCGTCTCACAAATCCCACCTTGGGACTTTAAGCCCTTTCGGGGGGCTAAAAATAATTATAAGGCGCGGTAATCCCGCGACAGAATCCCGCGGTGCTGCGCTCTATGCTCCCATTGTTTTTGGATATCGTACATCTGTTTTCTATTTGACGAACAATTTGGGCTATTTTTACGACGCGAATAGGTGCTTAGATTGACATGTCTAACTTCGGTACACGAAAAGTAAAAAAAAACTCATTAAGACAAAAATTGAACCTGCATAGGTTCACTAATATTCTGAAAAAAAATAACAATGTTTTTCCCTTTTGAAGAGAAGGATTGGAGTGCAAACCCACCGAGCAGTTTTGATACGCATTGGTAGGATATCCTTTTTTTCTTTTTTTGAAGAGAAGAATTGGAGCGTAGACCCACCGCCTTGGTTCAATGCAGATAGGTAGGATATCTCTAGGGGATATAGTGAAGAAAACTCTTTTTTTTATCGTTTTAGAAAGAAGGAAGAGCGTAGACCTAAGAAACCCTCTTCTTTCTCTAGACCCACCGAGCTGCTCCGATGCGGCCTTTATAGGATATCTCTAGATATATAGTAGAAAATAACTTTTTGTATTCTTTCGGAGCAAAGAATTTGGAGTATTGACCTACCACGATTTTCTGATGCGGATTGGTACAGTATCTCCAGATATAAGTAGATGTCTTCGCGATGCTTTTCTGCCAAAAAGCGCGTGATCAATTGCATATATCAATTCGGCACAATTTTTATTTCAAACTTATTTGTACCTGCCCGCTGTTTAAAAAACCATAATTGCCTTGTCTTAATGTCTCACTTTTGGATCCCAGGTAAAATAGCGAAACCCAGGTAGTGTTTTATAAAAAAGTGTGTAATTATGAAGTTTTCATTACTTAAATGGATTCGCAATTATTAAATATTTCACCAGTTGACAGTTATTTCTCTGAACTTAGCAGAAAGTAATATATCATTTTTTCATGGATTCTAATATGAAAAGTTTACCCTTGAAAAGGTTAGGTAATTTTAATATACCTTCCTACGACGTTAGGTAGTTCTCTCAATATATCTATTTGGCGTTCTTAGAAATCCTTGAGATGCACTCACCATAAATTAAATTGAACCTTTACATTGGCTAGACGATAAAGCACAGGAGACTAAACTAAAAACCGTCTTTTGTAGCCCTCGCTTCAAACACGCGATCATAATTTTGTGTGACAAGCTCACATAATATTAATAGAGACCAGAGGAACATCCTAGCCGAGGAGATATAGCGAAACGCGGAATTCCTAGCGCGGTGTTGAGTTACGTTCGTATCGGGTTCTCTTTGAGATCCACCGCACCGGAATGGAAGCATCGTTGTATAACGCCGAAAGAATTTATACTTTATTTATGCTAGTACACCGTCTCCTTTGTTATGCACGCCTGGTACTTTACGATTATTATTGAAGCATGTCAAGTCGATGGGAAATAACCAGGTTATAAAATAGATAAAACCGCCATCGATTAAAAGGGGTTTGTTATATTATAATAATATTAAGCGTTATGTTAATTACAATTTGAAAATCAAACCCATGCAGGTTTTATTGAAAAACACCATGGTTAAAATATAGCTTAGTGATTATATCGATTTACCCATCAAATACAACGCTTTCTTCGTATTAAAAATATACCTATTTCAAAATAAGTCCTAGTTGAGTTAACATTATAATTGTTATTTACATTATAATTGCTATCTACGAACTATTAAGCTAGTGTTTTCTTCCTCTTCCAAATCAAGGTTCTCTTTAAGACTCACGAGTTTTTAAAGCGCCACGCTACGCTTTATTGCAATTTACCATAAATCAATTTTTTGAATTCGGTCAATTTAATACGAAGCGTACGAATAAGATCCGAGGAAAGTTTTCTTTGTTCAACATTGATAGAGACAAAAATTTCCTTTATACCTCTTTTATTCATATTTCAGTGAAATAACTAACTGTCAACATCAATCCACAATCAATATCTATTTTCGAAATATAAAAATAAACCCAAAAGATACAATTACCAATTGGGGATGAAAAACACGAAGATTTAGGTAGTAATATAAATAAAAATCTTTTAAGTTACAGTCTATTTTCGGGATATAAAAAATTATCCAGATGTCCTGTTTGCCCTCGTCTACCCACCATTAATCCAATAAGGTGGATGCCTCAAAATATGGCTCAATTTCGTTCGTTTTTCGCTGAAAAACGTAAGAAGCTCGGGGCCTTCGCTGCTTTATTTAGGGAAAGGGCGAGTCGTAAGTTTCACTCGGTGGAGATGGGGGCAAATTGCATACGAATCCTGGAAATGAGAATTTATTAATATTGGACTCGACACTGAGGGTATCTCAGAAGAATTAAGTTGCTGATTTTTTTTGGCGACGAAATAAACTCTGCTTTGTTCCCGGCAACGATGTTAAAGTTTGTTTGTGCGTACAAACGTTAGCATTATAAGTAGGGAAAAAATCTCATTGACTGTTCTTATTTTTCAAAAATGTAAACCTGCTATGGAATTTCGAAAACTCAAACTTTTTTTAACTCTCCGTGAAATCCTAAATTTGTGACAAAAAATATTATTATAATAATTATAAATGCGTAGATTTAATTATACTCTAATTTTTACAAAAAAGTTTATAAACTTAAATAGTTATAAGAGTTATAAATTAATAAAATAAAATATAATAAAAGCTTTTAACAAAATTTAATGATCGTTGTTAATCGTTGATGAGTTTCCTAGCTTGGAGCTAATTCTGGCAGCAAAAGCAGGTCATACTTATCATAAACATGCATTGTCAATGAATCTGAAACAGTATGCATAATTTCAGCTCAATTGGACACCGGGAAGTGGGTTAAATTTAACTTGCAAGATTCCACCTTCACATAACAAGTTGAATAAAAGCTTTTAAAAAGAGTAACTACCGAGTACTAGCTTTTTTAGGAAAGTGCAATTTTGCGAATAATTCATTGGAACTTTTGGAAGTTTAATAATGAATTGAGACAATTTAGACTGTGTGGAATTTTTGTAAAACAGCTGATGTAGAAAAGAATATTTTCTACATTCATATTAGACATGATTAAATTCATAGAAAGGCACTCAAATAATTAAACGGGTCACAACAGTGAGTGACAGCGATGGGTAACACAATTCCAACAACCAGGAGGTAAATTCCGTGCTGTAAAAGATGCTTGTGGAAAACTCAAGTAGGTTGGTCTGCTACATTTTACTGCATCAGGCCGTGGAAATCTCTGGAAGAAACATTGTGGCGTCCCCACTGTGTAAAGGCAGCTATAAATTCCGCTTTTTAAGTAGGTACACAAATGGGACAAAATTTCATGGAAATCAACGAAAACCTTTATGCCTAAATGAAAGGAAAAAAATGGTACAAATTAGTTAATAAACTTAATGTATAATTGAACATGCTTATATAAAGGCAACAAATGATAAAAAGCGTAACGTAAATCTCTACAGAAACCTGCTTTATGACTGTATGAAATTTTTCCAAAAATATTTAACATCCACGCGCTATCCGCCGCTAGAGGGCGACAGAAGTCATTTCCGGCCGTCCTGGGAGATCCTACTTTTTAAGTCAGCGCTTAATGCCTTACCGGGACGGACAGGAAATTCGGATCTACCGGAAATAGAGTGTGTACGTGAAATAGGAAGACTAACGTTGTGGTAGAGAGAAAGAGAAAAAAATGAAACATTTTTCCATACTTACTATGGATCTATATGTATATTTTTTGTATAACTGATACAAGACCAATTTTTTTTAAATTCGTATAATGGTCGTTCTAAAAATCATGCTAGCTTAGAAGTTTAGTTGGTTAGACCTTAAGTTTATAATTATATGCTTACTAGTTTTTACCGCGACTTCGTTCGCCTCAACTTAAACGTTTAAGAACTCTCAATTATGTACTATTTTGTCTTATAAGGAAATACGAATTGTGAATCCTATATTTTAGACTGGTATATAGCTTCCATTGTACCAATTCAATATTGATGCAGCGATAACAAAAGAAAAAAAACTTTCGCATTTATAATAGGTATAATAATATAGCCGAATCAAAAATTAAAGAAATTTTGACGTAACTCTTATTCTCCAGATTGTGGGGTCACAGCTAGCAAGCCTCCACATAGAAGTAATAGGTATACAAGAAAAATCAGAAATACTTCCAAGGTTCTAAACACGCCAAAAATAAAATAAATAGCAATGGGTAATTTATTTTAATCAAAATCTAGACATCACAAATGACCGAATACTTTCTTTCCTATGTTCCTTCTTTAGTACTTAAAATATGTTCACAACGCGACGAATAGGACAATGCACTTTCTGTGGTGCAACACTAAGCGCATATGAAGTTCCCATTCATAAAATCATGCTACATAGCAGTAGAGCCATGGTTCAACGCTAGTCCATAATAAATCAAAGCGATAGCGGGATAAAAGATCCCACAATTTGTTATTCCCAACTCGAATGTATTATGGAAGTACACCCTCTTCAGATGCAAACAATCGACAACTTTACCGAAGTAATCTCACGACTGGCAAATAGATTTTCATGTCAATATTGTCCCAGTATAACCCTTTAATAGCGAGCGCCAACATGGCCGCCTATGCAAACTGATAAGGGGCATCAGGGACCCCAGTAAATATGACTATCGACTGACAACTATTAATTAAGGGAAGAAAAAGTACAAGTTTTTGTTTGTTGTTTAACACCACGGTTGATAGCTTCTTCAGGTGAGAAGAGGGACAGCTTGTTTTTTTGCATAACGAATCGTCTTAGCGATTCAAAGTGCGTTTTCACCGACATTCTTTGTTTCGTTGACTTGTATCAAAATAACTTCTAAGTTATTTAGAATAGATATGAGTATTACTCGGGTATTTTTGTTGCAATTAATAGGTATATTTATTAGTCACATTTTATTTGAAAAATAATTGTTTTCATACTAGAGACTAGATGAAAGTCTGCATGAATATCTAATAATACTATAATTATCCTAAACATTGTGCGTATATTTCACGTATTCGCGAATTGCAATTCCTTCGACTCATAATAAAACTGTACGGTAATATAGTCCTATCATGTATATTTTGTGAACTCAAAAAGTAAAGAAAAAATTATTTTCGTATACCTATGTAATCCGCATCCGAATTTTTTTTAATTTTTTTTTATCGCGGATTGTAGCAAAATATTATAATATTTTCATTGCTTCTTGTATTATGGTCCTCCGCTATATAAGTAACGTCTTATATAGAATAAGTTATATTCGATAAAAACTCATTGAAAACAGTATCATTCAGTGATACTTTTGAGGGCTTAGACACAAAATTAACATATTTAACTAAATTAACAATAATTAATATACATTTAATAAACAATAATTAACATTCATGTGGACAATGTATCTTGATAGCAGAATTATACAATAAAATGCAGAAATATATAAAATTATTGATAAAATACTGTACGATGATAATAAAAGCCTACCGTTATCCTATCCTAACGAAGGTCCTTTTTTAATGTATAGATATGGTGCATAAATGTAACACACTCCGAACAGATTAGCAAATGTATTTCAAAATTTTTATAAATGCAATGTATTGTGCGATATTAAAATTATCGAAAATATTGCGTGTTCATATGAATTAAAAAAGCACTAGCTACAACTAATAATATTCTGTATCGCGAATAGGGCGATTGGCGAAGACTTCTTCAATTTTCGCATCACACGAATCGATAACCAACATACATCAAACAACCCTTGATCGCCCGAAATTCTGGACCCCACATCCTGTAACCTGAGACCGTCCACTCCCAGATATCTTATCTTAACGACCCACCCGCGGGGGTCACTCTGACCCCCTAGATTCACTACGCAGATATGAAACGGGCAATTTTGGTCAACTCGACTCACTATAGTCGCCGGAACGAGAGTTGTTGTTCATAAGTAATTGTGTGTAATACAGACTATTTAATCTTGTTATTATTCGGGCAATATTCGGACGCTCGATTAGCCAAAATGTTTATAAGGAAAATTGGCGAAGTGGTTTCATGCTTTTGCGGGTTTCCGTAACGTTATCAACTTATTCATACTTTAATAATGAATTATAAGAGAATTTCAGCAATTTTTAAATGCTACCACCTAACTATTTCTTACTTAGTTAGGTGGCATTTAAAAATAGCTTACTTACCTATATTGCTTAACTTACCTATTGTATTTGATTGAATAGCTTGAACCCTTTTGAATTATAAGTTATCAAGTTTCTTTTATTCGTAATATACGTAATGAAATACACGCACAGGTAAAATTCTAAGATAACACCATATCTTTATTCTTATCTTAATGTGATGTCAAAATTTCTATATACAAACATGTAATTAATGATTATTAATTTTGCATAATTAAAATATAACGAAAACGAATGGATAAGTCCATTAAGGGCTCAAGATTCTCCTTTTTAAATATACTAAATTCGCTTAATATAGAAATTAAATAACACCATAAACCCCCAAGATTATTATCGCGCTATAAATAAAACAAAGGACGACAGGCGGAAAGAAAACATAATCTAACCGGTGCGATATGAGTGCGTGTACCAGGACACCATAAGTTAGAAGATACGTAATATCCACAATCCTCGAAAGAAGCTCAGCCTCTTTGATTAATGTATGCCCGTGTCACGACTATATTGCAAGAATTTATTCGAAAGGGAGTTACGTCACAGGCGTTATTGCAAATCTAGGGTATATTAAAAGGGCGGGGACACATACGTCGGCGTGACACCTGTGTTTAAAGGGCTTTAGAGGATGTATTCCTTCTTTTGTTATTTGTGGCCAATGAAGAATAAAGAACAACGGAGGTTCGAATCCAATAAGATTTCATGTTTCAATGTTAATCAATTGTTACAATATTATTTAAAGTAAAGGAAAAGTTCTAGAAAAAATGACTGGAAGTGACGTGTTTTATTTTTTCATCCACTTTGTCTAAAACAAACTATGCTACCAATCCAAAATGGAGAAGCGGGTTAGGTCAAATCAGCATTCCTATATAAGAATAAAGAGGCGTTTGTTCTGAAATAAGATTACTAAATATTATTAGGTACTAAACTTCTAAAAAGCTGTGATGGCCTAGCGGTGCGACCGTGTGAATCTCTAGAGACGATCATGGGTTCAAACCCGGGCAGACACCAATAAGTTTTTCTATTAAAACTGATGTGTCTAATTGATAATTGCAATTTATCACACGCTTTTCGGTGAAGGAAAACATCGAGAGGAAACCTGCATATCTCTAGAGAATTCCGGGGATATGTGTAACCTACCAATCCGCATTGGAGCAGCGTGGTAGGTCTTAGCTCCAACCCTTCTCTCCAAAAATGGAGAGAGGAGGCCTGTGTCCAGCAGTGGGATAGTAACAGGCCGTTACTTTACTAAACTTCTTATCTCTAGTATAATTTGCTTATAAATTCCAAAATCAACAATAACCATAATCTAAAGAATAGGATATCAATGTGTACTAATCTTCTAATAAGCTTAAAACAAAGTGGTGTAACTTAATGTACTAAGAGCGCATTCCATTTGATTTAAATAATATCTACTAAAAAAAATACCTTAATTTTGTTACAAACGTTTTTTAAATATCCTCACATCCGTTCGGGACTTCGACAAACTTCAGCTTACGGTGAAAAGGGCCTTAAAAATGCACCTACCAATACCATATCCCACCGAGACCCTTCCTAATAGGTTTGAGTGTTTCCACCGATGAATGTTTAATAAGGAAATGAACCCTTCAAGTTATGGTAACCTGGTGGCTGTCCGATGGTTTTTTAAACGAGGGTAGTTTAACTGTTTATGAGATAATGGGGATAAAAGAAAGGGTTGGTTGATTTTTTAAAGGGAAAGAAAATCCTGGGTATTTTCGATACTGATTTTTTTGTTGGAAATCTAAATAAATTATTTTAAATTTCGAACACTGATACGTCAGATTTATTCACAGGACCATAAATTACAAAAGAATAAGTTTTTTTTTTAGAAAGGGTATAATAAACAAGAAAAGGATAAGAATTGAAAAAGTTAAAAGTTTATCTTACTTAAATAATTATACCAATGTAAAAGAATAAAATACAATTTCAAAGCAGGCTCTCTTTAGAAACAAAAGCAATAAATTCTTTTAAATAAAAGTATTAGCTTAAAAAGTCCTTTTACAATGTAATTTCCGACAACATCGAACTTGTGCAGTAAATTTGAGCCGAACTAAAATGGGGGAAACGCGGGAAATTTTTCCTTGAGACTTCCTTTTTACCCGGGAAAGTCGGTAAAGTTGCAGCAAGTAATCTAAAGTTAGCTACCAGGACGGCAGAGGCTATTTAGATGCACATCTTAACTTGGCAATATATCTGGATTGTGCGCAACTCGCCCGGGCAACTCTGAAAGTGTTTCCCGTATGTTTTTGCCCAGTTTTTCTGGAAACAAAGTGCTAGCGGAAGGCTATATCAGTAATGTAATAAGCGAGCACTCTATCGGGAATTATTTATGCATTAGTTTCGAGTTTATTGCTGCATATATTTTAAATTTAACTTTGGTATGATAAAAACTAAAGCTATTTAGCAGCGCGGACTGACCATACAGATTATAGTAGAGTAGGGTAGCCAGCCTATAAAATGTTTCCTTGGAAAATAAAGAGAGACTAAACTCTCGTGTGATTAGACATAGATAGTATTAGTATATAGAATATGAGTCTCATTTTCCAATTTTATTTTTGTAAACTATATTCTCACTTACAGACATGCCTCTATGGCTACTCTCGCATAAAGATTTTGACGTTACACGATTATTTAGTACTGCAAATATAAATAAATGAACTTTCACTCCACCTTTGCTTAAATTATTGAATTTCTATTTAGAAATCAGTGAAATGAACTGAACAGCATTTGAAATTTACAATGTTCATATCAGTAAATGGACAGTTAATAATTATATTAGCGGAGTATGGAAATGGCGTATCTCAAGCTGTTTTAAGTACATAGCTCGCTGCAGTCTTCATATCTAAGGTGTGGTCAGAATATATTAATAATATATCTATAGGGCTGCATAAATATTACTTAAATAACTAAAAAAATCAATAATAAAAAGTTTCCATAGATAATATAGGTGGTATCTATGAAAGTTATTGTTTATTAGAAATTCAATTCGATCGTAAATTTAGTAGTAAGTTATATTTTTTTTGTTATCCATGGTTATTTATTAATTTGAGATATTAGTAATGATAAAAAAGGTTCAATTCAATCAAAGGTTTGACTGCGTCGTTGGCGCAGTTGGTAGTGACCCTACCTTTAGCTCTGCGGATCGTGGGTTCGATTCCCACCGAGGGCCCGCATTTTGTATTTAAGTATGTATTTAAAATTATATAAGTATATATTTACCAGTTGTCTGTCACCTTGTTTTTTGATCTATTTAATCATTGATAATTTACCAAGAAACTTTTGTGGCAATCCTGCTATTTATATCATAATTTTGCAATCGTTTTGCAAATCATAATTGTGATTATACACAAGCCACAAATATGGTTTTTTGTTGGTAAAGCACATATTCATCCAAATTCATAACGACACCCTCTGACACATTATTATATATAGACACTAAAACTAATGTAAGAATGTTGCATAGTTTAAATTACGCATCAACTTACGCAGTTCAATAATACAAATACAATTTTTTCATTTCTTTTGTACTTAGTTTTATATGCGAATATGTAACCTCGAATAAAAAAAAACTGGATGCTCTGGCACAGATATTGAATATATTAAAAGGAGCAGCATAAATTTGAAAAAAAAATCAAACGTATATAAATCTAACAGTTTTTTGTGTTCCAATTTTATAGTGTTTGAATTTTTTTGTTTGTTTGTTGCGTGGCTCACTAATATCCTAACTGGGCGAGCGGCCTAGCCCTACGCACGAGGCCGGGGTCGAATTATTTAATTTTAATAAACACACATTTGCATATCCCAGCCGGCGTGCGGCTGGTTGATAATGAACAATTTGCATCCCATGAGTTATCGGTCAGGTGTCGTTTGACATTCGCGCAATGCTAACGGTAAATTGTGTTTATTTACGAAAATATTAGCAACTAGCTTTTACACGCGACTTCGTTCGCGTGGATTGTTGTCGCGTGATAGGTTGATAATAGATGGCGCTTTTCTATGTCACCGTATTGCTGTAGAGTTAACAGTATTTCTATAGCCTATATGTTATTTCGGTGTAGTAGGAATAATTGCCAAATTCATAGATATTGGTTCAGCGAATTCGCAGCGAAAAAGTAACAAACATACATCCATACTCACAAACTTTCGCATAATATTAGTAGGATAAATAGGGTATTTGTCGACCTTTTAATTGGGTTTCCATAGATATAACTAGAATAAAAAATATAGATATCCAAAAAAATATTAGTTTTATATGTTAATACTGGCGTGAGGACGCAGGTGCAGCGACCCTGCTTCCAGCCTCAGGGTCGTGGGTTTGATTCCCGCCGAGAATCGAATCTTTGTATCTGGATGTAATTATGTATTAATTTGAAATTATTTATGAAAATATTTACCAGTTGTCTGCCAGCCATAACATAAGTATTAGGTTACTTACTTTGGGGACCGACACTGTTTGTCTAATTGTCCCAAACATTTATTTATGTACCCATACATACATATTTACATATTGCATATTATGTACACATATATACATATTGCATCTTAATAAGATTACGCGGCATTCTTATGTAAAAATCTTTAACTTGTACAGACATTTCCTTCACGTTGAATTTACAGTTCAATTCTAAAGTCTTGCACTATATGAAACATAAAACATGTTATAGGACTGTTGTTCTAATTTGCAAATGCGCTAGCAGTTACTCGAATCACAAATATTCATCCGTGTTTCTGTGCAGAGTAGTCTAGTCAATAATTATTTCATATTTTCGAATGTAACCAACATTCGTAAATAATAAAGTTTTATACCCTATAGTACCTAATAGAGAAATATAATTTATTATTAAAAGGTTATGACTGCTACATAACTGTTTGTAATGTCACGATGTCAACCACTTAGTGGTTTTGGATATATAATTGTAATATCGTTAGTAAACCTTTAAAGTCTGTCCACTTCAGTCACGAGCCACTTTACATTATTACATGTATAGGAAAAAACCTCTCTTTCAACCTTGGAAATACTCTACGAGCTCACAACTTAATAGTCGGCCATTAAAATCGAATTAATTTTGAATTAGCAATCGATCGGTCCCTAAGTCCGGTTCGAAGGACCGTTTTTATCCCCACTATCTCATTTCCCTGGAGCAAGTCGTGCCTGCATAATTCCTACCCCAAGGGGAGGGTAGGTAGGAGCTTAGCTAATCAGCGGCCGGCGGGCGATCGCCCCGGGCGCGATAACGCCGTCCGCGCGATTAGACAAGCTGACCACCTCTATACCTCTGACCGCCTGGTATCAGTTTGAGTTTTCCCAACTTTAATCCTATTGCGAATATGGGAGTTTTGCTAATCGTCCGTATAATTAACGGATATTAGAAATTCAAAGTCCGTTTTGTGTTCAGTTAAACGTATGGGATTATGAAGTTTAATGATATCGAAAGATTATTTATTTAGTAAATAGAGTAATTAATTTAAATACTCTTTAGATATCTTGTATTAATTACCTTTTATAACGAAACGATTGGCAGTTGCAACTTCGTTCACGGCAACTTAAAAGTTAAAGTATCCACGAGAGATATTTTTATCATATTTGTTACATTCGTATTATGTTTTCATGCAAAATTTATATATTCATAGGGATATTATCCAGTATTATAAAGATTTTTATTAATGTTCATTTCTTTAATCCGTATGCCGTGTGGTATCCGGCTGATTAGAATACACCATCCTCATCTCTTACCGAGTTGTCGTAAAAGGCGAATAAGGTAAGTTGACCCACCGTGTGGTATTAGGTTGAATACCACACCCTCTTTCTTAAAGAGGTGACGTAAAATACGACTAAGGTATGTTGACGTCAGGCAGGTCGTAAAACGCAGCCAAATAATTATTAGTGACAGCATGTTAATAACATGTTGTGCCGTCCCCACTTAGAGTGGGATAAGGGCAGGAGGACATATAATACTTTTACTATTACAATGTGTTTACATATAAAAAAAATATTTCTCGTTTTCAATAATTGCTTTCTCTTTTGAATATTTAATAGATTAAGTTAACGACATCTTAATGTCATTTTTCAAAAGTATTTTTCCATTTTCCCAAATGTATTTTTTATTATAAAGCTGACCTAGAATTTCCTTTTTCAATATCGCGCCACAGCTCGGCCGGAATAAGTAAACTTTAAGCTGCCATTAGCGGAATTGGACGGAAGTGACGTCATCCCGGATTTACGGGCCGAGACGATGGCGTATACTATTAAATTTAAAAGCCTCTGGAATGTATAACGCTTAAGTTTTGCAACTTTTAAGGTTTTTTATTAATGACAGATTAGTTTTGACCACTTAGGCATTTAACGGTATCTAATGGAATTTTTTTTAATTCAAAATTTATAATGTACGAGAGTTATTGTATCAGAGTAGAGAGGGAGCCAGCTTTAAATGTGTCCATGGAAAATGAAGAGAAAGGAAATGAGGCATATTATCTTTCATCTTTTTTAAAGTCTTACTAGACACAGATAACTATACGATAACACTCTTGCTTACAGGCTTGTCTATGGCCACTCTAAAATAATAATTATATGGTTAGGCCCGTGCCCGCGACTTCTTTTACGTGAACTTTTGTATTAAAATACCCTCAATAAAGTACTAAATGCTGTTTCTCGTTCCCAAAAGTATAAAGGGATTTTTTTATTCTACATGTTGCCACGGTAAAAGCTTCAATCCTATTAAATTATATTAATATTTGTCTAGCGGTTAAGCCGAGAAAGCGTAACTTACAAACAGAAAGATAGACAGGCAGAAAGACTTTCACATTTAAAATATCATCATTATCCTCCTGCCCTTATCGTACTTCAATTGGGGTTGGCACAACATGTTTTAAACATTTTGTGACATGTTTTGCCTAGTCAAAGTATAATTATGACAGGTCGCCTGTCTGACGTTAACTCACCTTAGTCGCCTTTTACGATACCTCACAGAAATAAGGGTGGTCTATTACCATTATTACACAATAGTTACTACTACAACTATAATACTACTATTATTATTGGTCTACTAAGCCAGATAGCATACGGCGGATCAAAAATAATATAGTAACTCCACATTTCACATTTATAATTTATGGATTCTTTATTTATTATATATGGATTCGAAACAACAGGAGGCAATCACAAAGGAGGCTAGACTTATATGAAACAATTACTTAGCGGGGTGCGCCTGGTGGGTAGGGGGTAAGAAGTGGGAGGGGGGGCACCTGAAGCCATTTTCATAATGCACCAGCCCGCCTTAAACTTTTTACTTGGAATAATTGCCGACTATTGTACGCAGGTGCAGTTTGTGCACGATTGTTGGGAAAGGATTAAATTATTCGGGTACACCGTGATAAATGGGGGAACGACTTTGGCAACGTATTATATTTGTATCTCTCTCCCTATCTCTCTTCGTCTCTCTCTCTCTCGTCAACCAATAAATGTCCACTGTTGGAGTTAGATCTCTTCAAAGGACTACCATGTTACGCATCGACTGAACCTCGTTTTGTGTACCTATACAAACATTTGGCTAGGCGTGGAACAGTATCTCTTGGAATTGCAAATATGTTAGTCCAGAATTGGCAGAAACTTAACTAGCGTCGGTGAACGTCCTACAGGAACCTCCTGGACCATGGCTTACGAGTAGATCGACGTGTATAAGCGATAAGTGATTAATGTTAGACAACTGGGACATTATCATCGCCGGCGACACTTTGTGTGTATAATATGTCAGTTTTTGCGATTGTTATTTGATCGCCAGGGTTATTCATAAAAGAGGCTTTTGAAACGCCAATATTTTCATCGCGTCGATCTACTGGATTGTAGGTGGAAGTCTGTTATTAGTGGGTTCTGGTGGACCTCACCTTTATCGAAGTAAGATTTAAAAACGCGCTTAAAGATATGAGCTAGGTCGAGATCTCTATGGATCTCAATGGCTTACTTTTCAATTTTTGTATTTACCTAAATTTAATTAACGCCATACTTATTTTATAAATAAAAATCTCGTGTCACAATGTTAGTTACCATACTCCTCCGGAACAGCTTGACTGATTTTTACGAAATTTTTTATGCCTATTTAGTAGGTCTGAGAATAGACTACTATCTATTTTTCATACCCCTAAGTGATTAGTGATAAGTGTACAAGATACTCCCAACATTCCTCTTTTTGAACTGTTCTTTATTCAATTTTCTTATATACTATTCTACACTATAAATTCCCTAGAAATAATTTATATGGCAAAACAACATTTACCCGGTCAACTAGTCTATAGATAAAAAAAAATTGCCTCCAAGATGTCGTCATTTGAACATGTAAAAACTATTTTCGTAAAAAGTCGTTTATTTCCAGTGACGTCCAAAGAAATGCAACATGCAAAGCTTTTTCACACGGAAAACCTTTTAAAGGGATCGTAATGGAAATCTAGCAATTTAAGCCTATTAAAATTGCATGCGATTTACATAGCGCGAGGTTTTACCGCCATTTTGAAATCACGCACATAGTTTCGATAACTCGCTACACTCCAAACTATACTCATATCACGGCTTTAAGGAAATATGGTGATTGCTTAAGAATTCGAAAGTATGAGGAACATTTTAGTATCGCGTCATTGCTAGCTTCACCTTCCTATAAAAAAGATATTTCCAAAAAATATCGGGGCGCTGTAGACCAATACTGGAGAAGTTTTAGACCAAAATACAAATAGTATTGATATGACGTAATAATAAATACACCATAAAATTATAGAAATAAAAGTGAAACCAAACATTATTTTTATTAGTTCAGCATAGATGAATTGATGTCTAGTAATTCAAATCGTTTTTTGAAATTCGAATAATCGTACGACATTTCATAGACAACACAATAAGAGATCAATTAATAAGACCAGATAAAAATTTTAATGTGTTATGTTTATATATTTACTGTTGAAAAACATGTCATGAAATATTAAAAAAGAAACGCGTATCTAGTGAAGAGTAAGCAGTTCGAATCAGTTACAAAGCTCACACACTTATGATAATTTAAGAATTCTAAGAATTAGACAACAGAAAAAGAGATCAATTAATAAGAACAGATAAAAAATATTAATTTATTTTGTCCATATATTTACAGTTGAAAAACATGTCGTGAAATATTTTAAAGGAATTTATCAAGCTATGGTGGGACGAGTTTTAGCGAACTCGTTACTCGAACTGCGCAAAAACTAAGTACACGGCAATACCTACCCAGTTGGCCAATCAAACTTGACGCAGCTGGGAGGCTAACGGCCAATGGGCTTGATGGAAAGACTGGCCTCTAGGGATGTCTAGTTATATTAGTAATTTATACTCATTTGTCTTTAATAGTAATTTATTGTCCTTGTCATTTACTAGTATTTTAATATCGTTATTAAAAAACAAACTTTTATGTACGAAATTTAATACGAGTCCGTTTAGAAAGAAACTTTTATCATCGATTTATTTATTTTTTAAAAAAACAAAAAAAATTAAAACTGTTATGTTACATATAAAACTTAATATTTGTCTGTATCTCACTTACAAACTCCGAAAATGCTGGACCGATGTTAATGAAATTTTCAAATAATCTTTATTATAATCCAGCGAATTTTCATTGATAATACTCAAACATTTTGCAAAAAAAGATGGCGGTAAAAGTGTAACGGACAGACAGACTTTCACATGTATAAACTTAGTATGGATTATGATATAATTTCCGGATGTTAAGTTAAATTAATCCGCACGAAAAATAATTTAATATACCATTTGGTTTCTCAAGTACCTACTATACAAAAATAGACCTATTTATGTATAAGGTTATACACTAAAAGGTTAAGTAATTCTTAGCAACATTTGCAAACATAAGTCGATTACCATAAATAAGCGATAATTATTTTCATTATTCCATTAATGCGTTGATTTTGCAATATAATTTACATTATTTTTTAAATGTCGGGTCTAACTATTTCTTCTATCGTTAACCTTTTCCATTATTATGCAAAATATAAATTACGATTTCTTTATTTCCGATTATTTTATATTTTTCTGTTCAGTTCAGTCTTTTGCAATTTTGACCAAAACTATTGAAGCCGACATACAGATAAAAATTTGTAAAATACTCCAAAGGCACGATTTCAACAGCTGTAATAGCCCAGTGGTGAGACCGCGACTCTTTCGAGGAGTCACTTGTTCAAACCCCGGTCAGGCAACTAATGAGTTAATAAAACTTATGTGTCTAATTGATAAATGCAAATTATCACACGCTATTAGCTGAAGGAAAAAAATCGTGAGGAAACCTGCATATCTCTGGAGAATAATGTAGATATGTGCAACCTACCAATGACATTGGAACAGCGTGGGTCTTAGCTTCAACCCGTCACTACAAAAACGGAGCCTATGGCCAGCGTTAATCTACTTTTGTGAGATTTGCAAAATCGTAATAATTAAAATAAAATGGGGAACCCTTTAAAAATGGCAACACTGGCATGAAGACGTCGAAGGGTACAACAATGGCGGACAATGGGTAGATAACGCGGCACTCCGTCACGCCGCCGACAGGGTTATCGGGAATGGGACTGTGACACAAGCTACGAGAGATAGCGGGCTATCTTTAAAAACTTTATGGAGTTCTAAACCATGATAAAATAAATAGTTTAGTATTTTTTAACAATAAATAGTAGCGGCCTGTTAGTACCCCACTTCTGAGAAAAATCCACCGCTTAAGAACTATAATCTTATTACGCAGTTTCAATGGTGGTTTCAATTCAAAGCTTTATACATGTTTTTTTCTTTGTCCGTAAAACGTATGATAAATCTTACACAACAATTATTCATATAAGTTCTATAAATATGTGGTATAGAATAATAAAGTAACTAATTAGAAGTTTTACTAAATTTTACACTTAGCTGTACGTTTGCTCAAATATAATTGAACATACAAGCAAGGATACGGAACGATTTATAATTAGGTACTTATTTTTTTTAGTTTTAGTTTTTGTTTATGGAACCATGGAATATATCGGAATAAAAATTTGCTTAGCAAAAGTAAAAGTAAAATTACTAATTAATTACTTTATAAAATTATTTTTGCTATAATCCGTGAAAAAGTCGATAGAAAACATATATAATACCAAATGTAGAGTGGACGATCTCTTTTCATACTCTATACATGCAGGATTCTTAAAAACAAATGCATAAACCTCCACCATCGCCTCCACAATACGCAAGAACACACAGATATTTATAATGCTGAATGTATTTAGCATTATACATATATTTTCCATTTACTTTATTCCGAGTTATAGCCAAATAATTTTATTATTACTTGTGTATTGTGGATCTCCGCAAAATAACGCCTAATTATATAAATTATTTCCTTGTATATGTTTTATGCCATGTTAAAGCCTGTCTGTAATTACAGTTTGATGCGACACAGCGGTTTTGAAACAATAAATAAATATTAAGGGGTACCCATAAGTAATCAATTATTTTCACAAGATACAATTTCTCATTAGTCCTGCGACAACCAGACAAGTGTAAGCATTATTTTTTTTGTGTTATTCTTCAACCAGTGTGTTAGTAATTTATTCCCAACAAAGTAATTTTTTTTTGTAGCCCTGTAACAAAATGGCGGACTTTTTACCTTCTGAGAGCCATATTCATAATTGTGTACTTTTCCATTTTATTGCGAGTTTAAGTGCCACGGAAACAATAAGCAAAATTTGCGAATTATATAGAGATGTGTTGAAGGTCAACGAGTGTCAACGTCGGTTCAGAAGATTTCCTGCAAGTGATTAAGACCTATCAGATAAGCATCAAACTGGACGCCCAAGTCAATTTGGTAACGACGCCCTAAAATCTCTAGTGGAGTTCGATCCAAGGTTAACTATACAGGAACTATGAAGAAGCTTTGGGTGTACCTGGTCCACCATACAAAGACATTTAAAGGAAATTTACAAGGTACATAGACAAGGTAAATGGTTTGCACACCTGTTATCTGAGGCCGATAACGATCTTTGGCGAACAATTTTGTAATTCCATGCTCATCAGACTAAAGCAGAGATCCATTTTTGTCTTGAATCGTAACTGGAGATGAAAAATGGTTCCTTTATGATAACATAAAGCGATGGAAACAATGGCTATCCGCAAACTAGATACCTCTTCCAACCCCTAAACCAACCCTATCCCTGATTAAGGTGTTATTGTGTATTTGTTGGGATTGTTTAGGTATTGTGTATTAAAAATTATTGAAACCTAGGGAGACAGTTACTGCTGACCTGTATTGTCAACAATAACAACGGTTACAGGGCGCACTCACAAGAAAGGACCAGCTTTGGTCAACAGAAAAGGTGATACTCTAACAAGATAATGCCCGTCCTCATGCAGCGAAGATTACTCATTAAAAAACTAAGTAGTTAGCATGGGAACTTCTACCGCACTCTCCATACTCTCCAGACCTAGCACTGTCGGACTACCACCAGGTACAGGTCACTGGAGCATTTTTTTCGAAAAAAAAATTGAATTTCGTATCCGATGTCCAAACGCACCTTGCGTGATATTTTGAGTCACGTCCTCCCCACTTGTTTAAGAGGTGGGTTGAACTTTTGCAGGAACGATGGCAACAAGTCATCACAAATTATGATGATTACATAAACGATTAGAAAATAAAAATGTCATTTCAAAAAAACATTTTATCTATGAACGCAAAATAATTGATTACTTATGGGTCCCCCAATATATGGGACACTTACACACACGGTCGTCCGTCCCCAAAGTAAGTAACTTAATACTTGTGTTATGGTAGACAGACAACTGGTGAATATATACTTATATATTTTTAAATACATACTTAAATACAAATATACACCCAGGCTCGAAGACCAACAAATTCATTTATAGAACATGTTGGCCCTAGGTGGGAATCGAACCCGCGACCTTTAGAGGGTAATCTATTAATCGCTTCCGCTTACTATTAGTACCACAAGCGGGTGTAATGTATTGTTAGGCCGCTATGAGGCTGCGTCTTTATGTATTGTCTTTTGATTGGGTTTATCGTTCGCTCGTGTGTCGGTTTACGATGGCAACACTATACGAACCTGCCGCTTCTGTTATCAATACTATATTGTCTTACCCGGGCTTATTGTTTGAACTTTGTACGTTTTACTAACGTTAATTATTCATACTAATGTTATAACAAAAATCTGTCTGTCTGTATGTTTTTACGGCTATACGGTCAAAGGGATATTGAAGAAATTTCTGAAAATTCAAATTTATGTAAAACAACATAAGGGATATAAAAAATATTTTTGTTTTTTAAATGCATTCTCCTGCCCTTATGCCAATCTTAAGTGGGGTCGGCACAACATGTTATAAACATGTTTTGTCATGTCACATGATTAGGCTTCGTATTTTACGACCGGCATCTGCCTGACGTCTTGCTTTAGTCCTATTTTACGACACGTCGGTAAGAAAAATCTAAATATTCTTTATTCAACTAAACAAGTGCTTTTATATTGCCAATTCTGCAGCTAGTTCGGAAAGATGTTTCTTTCAAGAAGAATCAGTAAGAAACACGGCGGTTGCTTTTTTTTAAAATATAATTCTTATAATTAGTTACAATTTAGTCGTTACTATCTTGTACAGGATCGAAGAGTAGGTATATTTAAAAATAACATGTATTATCAAGAATCCTAAAGCTTCGTTCCTAGCTTCTGTAACATTAAAATGTAACAGGTTAAACAACGTCTATCACGAATTTGTAGGCGGGGCGGTGCTCGGAGCGAAACTGTCTCGCCAACAAACGTTTCTTTACAATATCATAGCTGACTTCAAAGAAACTACAACAAAGTGGAAACGGGACTTCTCTCCGTTTGATTAGGCGTTCTTAGCGCGCCTCGAGGCAGACTTTGTAACTTGGCGCTTTGTGCAAACGATGGCACCGCAATGTACCGCGGCCGCGTTGTATTTTTGACGATTTTGGCGTGTTTCATAAACGTTACATCAAACATAAATTTGCGCTATTTGACTAGAATACGTAAATATTTTAAACTGTATGTATATATATAGGGGGAGGCCGAAAAAAAGATGGATGGATTGTGTGAAAAATGATATGCATGTTAAAGGAGTGGCACCAGAGTTGACGAATGATAGAGGAGGATGGAAGAAGAAGACATATTGTGCCGACCCCACTAAGAGTGGGATAAAGGTAAGAGAATGATGACGTAAATATTTTAAACTAGTAGAACCGGCTTCTTATTCATCATTCTCATCATTTTCCTCAGCTATGATAGACCAGCGGTGACCATGTGACTCTTTTGAGGGAACACAGGTTGAAACCCCGGGCAAGCACCAATGTGTCTAATTGATAATTGTAATTTATGACGTGCTTTTCAGTAAAGGAAAAACATTGTGAGGAAACCTGCGTAGCTCTTGAGAATTCTAGGAATGTGTCTAACCTACTCGTACCAATCCGCATTGGAGCAGCGTGGTAGGTCTTAGCTCCAATCCTTCTCTCCAAAAACGGATAGGAAGGCCTATGCCCAGCAGTGTGATAGTAACAGGCCGTTACTTTACTTTTTTATCATCCTCCTGCCCTTATCCCACTCTTAGTGGGGTCGACACAACATTTTATAAGCATGTTGTTTGCGTAGAAAAGATAAAAACTAGCGCGAAAATATACGGTTCGATACAATATTAATTTTCGAGCGAGATGCGTTACGCAATCCATGAATTTATACAGGCGCCAATAAAAATAGGCCAAAAAAAGTCGACTTTTCAAAAACAGTACAGTGCAGTGCAAAAAAATGTCGCACGCGGCGCCAGCGTCAATAAAATTTGATGTTTACGCGGAGCGCGATATCTCGCCGAATAAAACGTGCACTTTTTTAACTGTTTTGTTCGTTCGGAAATCATTTTTGAAAGGCCTGTTCATGGGTGTTTTTAGTTTATTTATTATTGGGCTTACTATGTTATATTTTATACACAATAGATATAGTTATTTTTTACTGTCTTAACTTTTATATTATACTATTCTTATTATTATAATCTATGATAATGATATTGTCTATGAATAGATGTGATGTGTGCCCGTGTGATTAACAGCGTGCCACAATTTTCCCGCATCTCGACCCCGCGGTAATTTCGCCGTAACATGCTAGTAACTTAAATATTTCTTAAGAATTTCAATACTGTTTAGTAAAAACCGAACAAAAATCTGTTCAGTAGAGAAAATCGTTTTGAGAAAATCGATCACAAAGTCAGACAGCTTTTGGAGAATATGTTTTTTAATAAGTATAGATATTTTGATACCATTTTAAATACACTGATATCAATTGAATGACTTACTTATATTAACAAAGTACACACTAACACCATTAAGTTAATGTACTCTCCAAAATGAATAGTTAATCAATAATTATTTAAAGTAGTGCTATATCAGTCACCTTTCTAATTAGAACCTAGTAGAAGTATTTTTGATTTAAAAATATAACGGTTCTACGTAATGATGTCAGAGCTTAAATGTTTCTTTTTTTGGGGCAGAATTTATGTTAGTACGGTATTTTTTTTTAATAAAACCACAGACTGGATAATAAATATTGCTAGGATTATTACAGATAAGTATTAAATCTAATCAAAGGTTGACTGCAAGAGATCCCTTTTAGGGACAAGTCCGCCTTTATACATGTGCTTTTATTAATTTTTCTTTCTGTTTTCTAAATATATGTATAAAATGAAAGAAAGACATAAAATAAATAAATCTATAAATGCGTTTTTAAGAAATCTTTTAATAAAAACTTTTTGCAGCGATGTCCAAAGTCATGTACGTCAAAGTAAATATTAAAAGGTTGTTTACTTTATATTTGTTATCGCTAAAAGCGCATTAAAATTTATTATTGAAAAGTAATTTATACATATCCATTAGAGGGACATTAGGTAGATTAAAATAGCAAACTTCATCAGGGCCAATCGAGAACAGGTCGTTCGGAAACGACATATGCACTGATGTTTATGGTAATTATATAGCTGAGGTCAAGCTAAAGAACGAAAGCGACGATAGCAATATTTCTTTATTTCTAACTTCTTAAATAAGTGTGGTATCCGGCTGAGTAGAACGTTCTTACGACGCCTCGCTGAGAAAGAGGGGGGCTCTTTCTCAGCGAGGCGTCGTAAGAACGACTATGGTAAGTTGACCCACCGTGTGATATCCGGTTGAGTAGAATAGACCACCAGGCAGGCGGCTGGTAAAATACGTAGCTAAGTCATGTGACAACATGTTAATACCATTTTGTGAAGACTTAACTTAGACTGGGATGATGCTTTAATAAATATTTGCATTTTTTTGTATAAACAGCACACGTCGAATCATCAAATACCTCGCTAAGAAATTAGGTTGATCCATTCTACTCAGCCGGATACCACACGGCGGGTCGACTTACCTTAGTCGCCTTTTACGACACCTCGGTAAGAAATGAGGGTTGTACTATTCTATTCAGCCGGATACCACACGGCGTAAACAGCACACGTCGAATATTCTCTTCAATTTCACCGTAAGCATTTCCATGTCCTTAATATTTCGCCCGTCACGTTCATTTAACGCTAAAACAATGACGAAGCTATTTCCTTTTGAACGTTCTCCACGTGAAATTTGTATAGTGTATATTCCGATACCTTACCATAACACTCTATTTTAAGCCTTAACTACATATCGTGGTCTCTTTTTTTCCACTACAGATAGGCGATTGACAGCACTGTCGCCGGTTTTTGTCGGCTGTAACGTTTAACGTTAGCGTGGTCTAGACTTGGTGATTAGTCGGCACGTGTTCACTTGTAAATTTGGTGTATTTTTCGTTAGGTGTTCGTTAAAAAGTGCTCAGGTCATTTTACACCGTCTGTAGCATTGGAACGTTTCTTGTCACAGTTCAGAAACTACTATTATAAAATATTTACATGTTTAACTTTATATTCTTAAATATACGATGACCAAAAGAGTGCCAAGTCATTATTTTTAAAAGATATAGATAAAAGTATTAACGCAAACAAACCCACAAAGGGATCCGATTACATAACATACCCCAAGCTCTTACACTAAAAGGCGCCATTATAACTAAAATGGCTATCAAAATTATAATATCAATTACCGATGCATTAACAATTCATATCAGAAGTCAGACGTAGCAGAAGCGGGTACGAGCGGGACGCTACGACGGGACTCGATAGGGTGCGAGGGGGATGGTTGGCAAGGCAGCCGCCGTCGGAGAGCTGTCAAAATGTCAAATTTCAGAACGTTGCTCGGCGCAACTTCAAACGTGCCCCCAGCGCTGGCATGCAGTACTAGCTACCTCTAATATAGTTATGGCTGCCTAGTACTCCATGTTAATATTCATGCATCTCATCCGGCTCCTAGACACCGGAGCCATTTTCGTGAAAGCCTCTCTCTCCCGTTCCGCCACTATGAATATGAATGAATGGATTCCCCGTTCGTTTCTTGGATTAACTTTTTAATCATAAATGCTGTATTTGTCGCTTCAATTGAACTAATTCGTTTAAAAAAAATTACCACTTTGAACTGAAATTTAAGTTTTAAGGACAAAATTCAATAGAACATAAAACAGAATTTTTTCTTAAAAATATTTTATAGAATTTATCTGCTAATCAAACATTGCAAAATGGTATTCAATTTTGTAAAGGAAACTGTTGATGACCGTTTGAAATACAAATGCATTGAAATTGAAAATATCGATTCTGTGTCTATTTTGTGGAAAAATAGGCGGTTTCCATCTATAAAAAAACCTGTGTTGCCCACCGACGCTGTCTATCTCACTCTTGACGTGAAGGATATTGGAATGGACCGAAATGAGAAGCAAAAGAAACACCGATTTTTGACGTTTCAATATGCACTCATCTGCACTGCACGAGGCCGCGAGTTAATTAATATCATGCCTAAAACTTTCCCGCCCGAAAAAGTACCCTAAAATTTAGACTTTGAAATCGAAAATGCCTATATCAATCTCCGACAAGCGGCGAGTGACATCAAAAGCTCTCTGTCTTAATAATATCGTTTCTTACGTTTCCGAACCGAGTAACGAGCTCGTACTTGACTTGTGGTATTTATGAACGTCAATCACAACTGTCAAAAGTGACAGTAGTCAAATCCCCGCCCAGCAACAACGGGAAAGGACGTTCCAATTTGAAAAACACACGTTCGGAAATGCGCGCGTGCTTGATTTGGCGATTAGTGTTTTTGAAAATGGAATCGTGGATCGTGTCGCCTTCGGGTGTTCCCGCCTACAAGATGGCGGCGCTAATCAAGCGTTCGCAGGGAAAGGAACCGAATGATATACAATTTTATTGAAGCGATATGTTATTACCGAGTTGAACCTATAATTACGTGCGAACATAGCGCGTGGGAAGATTAGAAAAAATATCTTTGGACGGCTCGTGCTTTGTAATTGGGGTGTTCGCAGTTATGACCATTCACGATTTTGATTTGATTATAGAAATTAGGGCTGCAAATAAAGAGGAACGATTCTTCCTTTCCTTATTGGAATTATTAGGTACATGGTAATTAAGTTAAATGTTCGTTTTGTTTGCTTACAAAACATCTAACGTACTATACATTCTTGGAACTCAAACCAATATTTCGTTGTTGTATTGAATATTTGCAGAGGTTATTTCAATAAGCATTTCAAGTATAAGACACCTACATATATCCTTACTTCCACTAGTTTGCTGCCTCAAGGGGTAGATTTGAATGGTACTAACTAAAGGCAACACCTTAACTTGATAAAGACAACATTGTCTATAGATGTAATTTGATTAAATCAGCATATTGTTGACCATTACTGGTCATAGATCTATTTTACGAGCAAGATTGTTAGGTTACAAATATCCCAAGTGCTCTTTAAAGATATGCGATTTCCTTGAAAGAAAAACGCATGATAAGTTTTGGCAGGAAAACTCATTGATACCGTCCCGGGATTTGAAAAACTGACACCCTGGTAAGGACCACACGTTGCCCCAATGGGCTATCACGGTTCATACAGATACGTATACATCTAGAGAGCGACGAATACCAATCGTTGGGGTCTATGGGGCCATCAGTCATGCCGCAACACTCGGGTCGGACCTGATTTATGGAGTGTCGGCCGAATGTCCGGACAGACGGACTGGGGACCAGAGGTCGTCTGATCAGACGCTTTCTTATCAGATGTCGATACTCATATCGCCGTATGCGAAGAATAAAGTTACATGTCCCATGTATAAGCATAAGAAATGTGACTTTATTCTTCAGGTACGACGATATATGCTTTGATATTTTGTTTATTGTATTATATATTTTTAAAAGCTTTTATTTAAAATGCCATGTATGTATGTAAACTTGGAATCTTGCAAGTTAAACTTAACACAGTTCCTACACTTAAGCTGAAATTTTACATACTGGTCTAGTGCCGATGACAATGCATGTTAATGATAAACATGTCCAGGATTGGCACGACTGTTAACAGTAGGGAAATAAAATTTTGTTAAAACCTGTTATTTATTAAAACAAATTATCATATTTAATTTATTTGTTGTTTAGATTTGGGTTTTCCAATCAATCATGTATAGTGTCCAAGGAAATTTCAATTCTTTCTCACAAACTGAGGTAGCCAAAAAGTGATTCTTCAATCTATCCTGACGTCAACTTACCTTAGTCGCCTTTTACAACACCCCGGTTAGAAATGATGGTGGTCTATTCTACTCAGCCGGATACCGCAAGGGGGATAACTTACCTTGTTCGCCTTTTACGACATCTCGGTAAGAAATGAGGGTGGTCTTTGCTATTCAACCGATAAAACACTACCGGATGCCCACTTTGTTCACCATTCTTTGTCATTCCTCACAAATCACTCGAAGTCTACAAGTGAGGTGTGACCGAACAAGACAGGGGGTCCGCCAAACCTGTGTCACGGAGCCTGAGGGCGGAGCGCCCTCGCACGTGACCCCTCAGCGGGTCACCAGTGGCGAAGGAGCATTGATTGGGCTTGTTCGTGTCACTGTTTCTAATGTAGACATCATGTCTACAATTATAGATAATCAATCAATCAATTTAAATCAAAATAAACTTTATTCAAATAAGCTTTTGTAAGCAGTTTTGAATCGCCAATGATCAATAGGATTAATGAAGCTACAACTGGTTCGGAATATTGCTCTTACCGAGAAGAACTATGAAGAAACTCGGCGGTAAATCTTTTAAACGTTTTCATATATTGAAAAAATAATAATAATGTTGTCTCTATGACCCTTATAGATTCTGAAACGGCACGACCGATTTTAATGAATTTTTCAGATAACTGTTATTCATATTTTTTTTTAAATAAGCACTGCGAAGCAAGTTGGTCATTCAATTTCAAATCAAAAATACAAAAAAAAAAATCTAAAATATTTGTCATTTGGAAAATATTTTATGCAAATTAGTGTAGTTTGGTCTTAAGTAGCATTACGAAGAACTGTGATTTGAGCTCGTTATCCAAATACTGAAACTGCTAGTAAACTATGAAAATAATCTTTTTAAGGTAATGTCGTTTGTCGGTCTATAAAATACATTGTCTATGCACCACTTTCTTGTTCCTGCCTTTTCAAGTAACGGTCACGTTTAATATTACGAATTTTTTAAATATTAGGTATATTAAAGTACACAGAAATTTAATATATTTGTAAATTGCTTTAAAAACTCGAAGAAATAATTAATTGTCGATCGGAACAGTGTGATCGTGAATTAAGCTAGCAGTGCGTTATTTAACGCCGCCAACGCAAAAATGACAATAAAGGATTGAAATTGTAATAAATTTAGAAAAAATATTGAAAATCTTTTCAAGCATTTCTCATTTAGCGACTTTCTATCTTAGACAACGTTATGCAAGGCTGTTTTTTGTCACGTAATAAAAATAATAGAACTCCCTTCAACGTACGATGGTCGATGCAAATAGTTCGAGCATAAATTAAACTCGCATCGCGCATTGATTAGCGCCGCCAGCGCATAAATAATAATCGACTCGTCCGAAAATAAACGCGAGCGGGTTTGCAAGCGCGCCGGCCACAGATTAATAAATACTGTCACCGTTTGCAAATGACAAATTTGTCTATGGTTTTTTATGAATGAAAAGGCATAGAGTTATTATATCAGAGCAGGGAAGATTGAAATGTGTCCATCGAAAAAAATTCTAAGCACATTAAGGCCACTTTTCTGTCTCTTTTTTTTTATATGTGATTAGATAATTATTATTTATTGGACACTTACTCTCTTGGGCCTGTGAGTTCCCTTTCTCTAGTATAGTATAACTCTATAAGAATAAGAAAAGATTAAAATTAGCTGGGTATCCCGCTGAGTACAATAGACCACCCTCTTTCTTACCCAGGTGTCGCAAAAGGCGACTAAGGTATGTTTATATCAGGCAAGCGGCCGGTCGTAAAATACGTTCCAAATCATGTGACAACATGTTTATAACATGTGTCTACCCCCACTTAGTATAATACCAGTTAGCCCTACTAGTTTCAACAATATCGCGGCAATAACCACCCACCCCGATAACGTCGTGTAAAGAGCTCATGAATAAGTGCCCCGGAAGGATTCGAAACTAGTCGGGCTAACCCGATAAAATAAGACGTGAGTATAGCCAGTTTCTATACATTAACTATTAATACTCACGATACTTTAAATTTCAAAATAGACCTTCTAGATTTATTTCTTGGTTAGATTGCTATGCTAGGATAGCTGTTGACGTCAGGCAGCCGGCCGGTCGTATAAACGCAGCCAAATTATGTAACAACATGTTTATAACATGTTGTGCCGACCCCACTTAGAGTGGGATAAGGGCAGGAAGATGATGATTGCTATGCTAGAATAGCTCGCTCCATCGCACGCAGAGAGAGTTGCTGATCTTTCTGTATTGCTTTTCGAGTTATATTAAATCCGCACTCATATATCGACGCATATTTCATGCACAAAGTCGGCTCCGCAGCGATGATTTACGCGTCGATATCTGCGAGATGCGGAATTTGTCACGCGGTATCTGTTTATGCGGCGGTGTTCGCGCGGCCCGCGATCGCCGCGATTGTACACGGACACTGTTGTTTTAGTGGGGCTCATTAGTTACGTGATTTACGTATTTTCCACCATTTGAATCCATATTCAAATTCAAATTCAAAATTTTCTTTATTCGACTTTTAAACAAATGGTTTCGAATCTGTCAACTTTACTGTTGGTTTGAAAACTGTTCCTACCGAAAAGAACAAGAAACTCACCAGTTGTCCTTTTCAAAATATAATTCTTATAATTAGTTACATTTTGTCATAGCCGCTATCATTTATGTAATCCTCAAAACTCATTATCATTATCCTGCCCTAATCCCATTTTAAGTAGAGCCGGCTTAACATGTTGTGACTAGTTACTTTACCACCGCCCGCCTGTCTCACGTCAACTTACCTTAGTCGTCTTTTACGACACTTCTGTAAAAAATAAGGGTGGTCTATTCTACTCAGCCGGATACCACACGGCTAACGTAATCCACAACAGTCAGTATATTAGTCTTTCTGTATCAGCCTATTTCTGACACCATATCCTAATACATATATTAATATTATAAATGTGAAAGTTTGTTCGTATCCGTTACGTTTTCACAGCTAATCCGCTGTAAAAAAATTTATGAAATTTGATACCACTGTAGCTATATCGAGCAATTAAAAAAAAATCTTTTTTCTATTGCGAACTATTAAGAGCATTTTGCTATTATACGCCCATTCACCTAAATAAACAACGGCCGCGCGAATTTTGCATGCGTTACATAACACTTCTAAAAGCGCTTTATGTGGTGATTGAAAGTTTTGTCTTTTCAATACAAAGTACGATAATCGATGTAGTTATCACGCGTTATAACATTTCGCCTGTTTAAGGCACGTATATATCAATATTTTCCCGACGTCAGCCGGCGCGTCCCGCTGCTGACGCGGGCACAATGGCTGTTCGCGGCGGTTTTTCAGAACCGAAGTATATTTATTGCTCGAGTAGCATGCAGAACGGGCTAAATTGACGCAATATAGGGCTGTCCGCGAGTTGTTTGTAATCTGAAAGTTCGATCAAATATCGGCATAGGTGGCAGTGTCAGTACCTACAGCTCCATGAGTTGTGGATTCGATTCCCGGCGAGGGCCAAAATTTGTCTCAAGCCGTATAGTATCCGGCTGAGAAGAATAGACCACCCTTATTTCTTACCGAAGTATCATGAAAGGCGACTTATATAAGTCAACCCGCCGTGTGGTACCCGGGTGAGTAGAATAGACCACCCTCATTTCTTACCGAGGTATTCTAAAAGGCGACTAAGGTAAGTTGATCCATCGTGTGGTATCCGCTGGAGTAGACCCTCTTTCCTATCGAGGTTTCGTAAAATGCTTAGGTAAGTTAAGTGTCAAAACCGGTTAGAAAAGAAATGACACCTCGGTATGAAATTAGGGTTGTCTATTCTACTGAGCCGGATACCACAGAGCGGATATTCTCCTTACTATGTTTATGTAAATATTCACTAATGATATAATGTAGTTATGGCCTTATTTTATTGTTTTACAAGTTTCCAAAACAATTATCTGTAACTTTGTAAATAAATAAATCATGTTTGATGACAATCGTCAGCCCTGCGCGTCTTTAAGCACCCAATAGGGTCTCATGTACATTGTCTTTTTTAGCTCACTTGATTTCATTTTATTTGGTTTCGCCAACCGTTTGTTCGTACCGCGCCCGCGCAGTTCGCCGGCTCATTTGATGTGTATTGATATGCAAAGTTTTATAAATGAATACATACTTATAAAAACTTAACATATACACGAACTTTTTGCACATTGTACAATTCTGTTTTCAGATTGTTTCGAGATTAAATCTGTAGTTCAAAGTATAAAGGGCCGAAGGAAGGGAAGGTTATTTTAACTGGAAGAACCGAGAAACTGTCGAAAAGTTTTATTTATGTGTTATGTTAGAAACAAACAGCAGATGTACGGACTTGTCCCTTAAAGGGATCTCTTCTAATCAACCTTTAAGTCAATTGTTACTAGGTACATTAATAACTTAGTTACATTTGGTCATTCATTCATTTCTGCAGAGTCGGAAAGTAGCTACATCTATGCATTCTTATCATCTAAGTATTCCACAGTATAGTAGGCTTTCTCTATTAGCTTCCCTTTAACAGTTATTTTTAATTGATGTAATAGCAAAGCCAAAATTTATTGAAGAATTTTATACCCAACCTTATAGGCTAGTGATCACAAAAATCCGAAAGCCAATTGTATTTTTCTTAAATACAAACATTTATTTAATTAACACTAAAAACATAAAGAATCGTCAATTGAATCTGAAGTATTTTAATGTAATAGATAAAGTAGAACCCGATATGAGCCTGTCGCTCCTGTACTAAACCAACAATAGTTGGTAATTTATTTGTAAGGACATGCTTAACTTAACAAAAAAGTGATAACCGCACGCTTAGCACTAGAATATAGCGAGCCCTAGATTCGTCAACCAAAACAACAAATACATATTCTCCTGTTCGGCTTTAGGAGTCTAAACACCAATAAAGTGAAATAATGGAAACCTACACGTGTTGAGACATTGTAACCTCGTCACGTCCCAATTCCATCATCCAGTCAGGCCTCAATGGCGAAGTTGCGAACTATCTCATTTCCCAGCTCGGTCCAGTTTCCGAGCGCCGTCACAGCGTCCGGCTCCGCAGATTAGCATCAACGTTTGACGTACCGCCGCCCGCCATTGTCTCTATTGGTCCATTCATACGCTGCGTGACGTTGCTTCGATGAGGATCGATTTGCAAAATTAGAACAGTTATTTATTAGATCACTATCACAAGAGCTGCAAGAGACCTAAGATTGCTTGTTAGTATAAGTTTCTAGAATGCCTTAACGAAAAAAAAAGCAATATTTTTTTTTGTCTAATAGGCGAGCACTTGACTGGAATCATACCTTGTGGTAAGCGATGATAAACTCTAAGGTTGAACGTGCATGCCTAGAAGATGCCTATTTGCTCTTGCTTTGTAAATAACTATTTTATGTTTTGGGAAAGATAAATGCCGAGAGAGATTTCCATTCCCTTGCAACAGAAATGGTGAAGCAAAAACTTCGTGCACATTCGTGCGATGTCTACAACGTAGGGGTAGAAATTCTCTCGGAGTCAAGCGATACGATGATAAAAAGATGAAGGCGGAATAAGGTCATGAAATACCTGAGCACACTCTCCGTAATAGATCCTGTAGAAGACAGAAAGACAGGCAACCCTGCGCCGATGTTGTAAACTGCAATTTGGCAAAATATATGGCAATGTTTCATAATTACGCTGGTTTTGATTTCGGAAATATGTAGTAAAAAAAAGTAAATGGCCTGTTACTTTCCATAGCTAGGCATAGACCTCCTCTCTCCGTTTTGCATAAATTGTTAGAGCTAAGACTTACCGATCTGTTCCAATACGTATTGGTAGGTTACATATATCCCCAGAATTCTCTAGAGATATGCAGATTTCATCACGATGTTTTCCTTCACTAACCAGCCCTAATATGTGTTCGATATTAAAGAGAAAATAAATGAGACTATTAACCGTCTCCTTTTTTATGTATGACTAGCTTTGACCCACGGCTTCGGTCCCGTCGAACTTGGTCTGCCACATCAGGATTCGTAACAGATCATTTTAAATAAATACTTTCGTCTAATTATTTTTATAGATTAGTAGGATAGGATAGGAGGATAGACAAAGATAGAGTATATGAGTTTAATCTTCTCTCACGTTACATGTTGCGACACTCTTACTTTCATGCATTGCAGTAAAATAACTCTTTGAATATAAAGCATGTAAAAAGGAAGCATAGCGAACATGAGTTAAAAGGAACTAAATTATTTATTCTGAACATCACTTGAAGGTCTCGAAAAGAATTGGACAAATTTATCCAGATCGTATTGTAAAAGGTGCACTATTTCCGCAGCCTAGAGTGCGGACAGTGTCCATTATGGATTTGCATAATTTAGTCACTTTGCCAATGTTGGTCGCTCCCTGAATTGTTTATCCGCACATCGCAAAAATGCTATTGGCAGGTGTCGCGAGATAGAACTTGTGTTTTTTGTAAAACCTATATCCATTTGCATTTCGAATACGAAAATTTTTATGGTGATTTGAAAAATATATTTTTTTAATTCTCAATAGTCCTGCATTTTACTTTCTTTCATGAAAAACTATGATTATTTAAAAATTTAAAAGGAACAGATATAATAGTAGACTTTGATACGGTTTTTTAGGGCAAAACTTAAATTGATTGAGGAATTTTATTACAGAAATGGTTCGTACTTTTGTTACACGCTAAGAATTAGCTTAATTAGATTAGCCCAGTAATTTTGTTTCTACTTTGGAAACTATATATACATTTATCATGCTGTACATTTTTTTGCACAAAAAGTACGTACTTTAAATGTGAAGCTAATTTGGGAACATCTATTTCCTTAAACTCCTCTCGAACGAATATTTCTAATATTAAGAACAATTAAAATAATGGACTCAAAATGATTCTCAAAATTCAATTACTGTAATTTCTTCGATGTAATTTGGAAATTTAATTCAAATCTAACATGTTCATACGCCTAGGGGCAGATGGAGCCGTTAAGGGCAAAGGGCGACCACAAATAGACGCCAAAAAACCGGGCCTCCCGTCTATAGGGCCGTTATGTCCCACCAGGGACGCATAAAGGTGTGGAGGTGTACTAACCCTATCGAAGATGTGACCGGATGGATGGCACTATTACCCGGCGGCTGTATTTCACTGTCGCCAGCGCCTTGTTTATTTACGCAACCCCTGGTTTATGTGCGAAATATTCCCTTTAGTTGAACGCGAGAATTGCCTTTTGTTGTTTTTTAAGAATAACTAAAGTGCCTTTTCATATTTTCTTGTAGGTCATTTAATTTGGATAAATATTCCAAGAAGTATAGACTGTCACTTGCTTTAAATTTATGATGTCCTGGTATGGTATATATCCTGTATATAAGCCTGCCTAAAACTTTTCTGTTCAAACCCTGGAGGGGCAACTTTTAAGAACACAATAATTTTGAAAATATATTTTTTTAAATATAATCGTATATTTGCCATTTACTCATACTTTAAAGTCAAACAAAACATGTGCGGAAAATTTGCTTACTAGGTAGATGTGGTTAAATCTTTTTAAGAGAAATAAATGCAATTTTTATAGAAAACTACTTTCCTGGCTAGGGTTTGAACTCTAACCTGTGGACCCAAGCCCACAAATGGAAGAATCAAATAGTCAAAGAGTTGGCTAACTTGACTTTTTGAAACAAACAAAATAACAGCCTGTTATGCCCCTGATTTTCTACTAAGGATAACCTCAGTAAGAACTTAAGGTATGTGCCGATAGATTAGGTCTTTCTTTCTCGAACGATAAGTGCATAATCAATTGTAAATCAATTTGATACTGATCGCACAATTACTGAAAGGTAATTACGAGATTGCATTTTACATTTGCAAAATATTCCATCTCTTTCCTATAAAATGAGTAACTATAAGAATATAACTTAAAAAACAATATCAGTTATTCTATCAATAACACTTGAGCACGTAGAGCGAGGTGAAGGCATGCATATTTAAGACCAAGTCTAAAACGAAACGTCTCGCGAGGAAAAAATTTAATACATCAACTTGATATTTTTCTCTTCTGAAACTAGAATTGGAAATTTAATACGTCTATTCTAGTTCAATCACTTTGTTTAAATACATCATAAATCAAAATTATTCTGTAGATGCACAACCAAATATAAAGAATATCTTACGGGAGACATAAAAATAGGTCTTAAAACAATTTTATTATTAACGGTCTACGGAACTATTTTCGCTGTTTTAAGGTTTATACTAGTAATATTTGTTAAAGTATTTCTTATTATATAGTACTAAAATTTAGTCTTAAATCTTTAGTAAAAAATCTTTGTTTAAAATTCCATAAAAGGTTACCTCATTTCTAGAAGTATAGTGTAATTAAGCAAATAATCTTAGTGATCACAGACAAATAATCAAAGAGATGACAGTTCCCAGTTAGAAATTTTTTGTCTGTATTAAAGTATAAAAGAAGTATGAGGCCTAAAAAATGAGAATCCAGGCCTTAAATAAAATGAATGATAAAAAGAATTAATATAAATATATCAAACGTACGTGGTTGATATTTATAAACCTCTTGGATTAATTTTTTCTTGTGGGAAATTCAAAATATAAATTATCAAAAAACTCTTATATCTACTACTAATTCTAAGACTAATCAATTAAATTAATATTTTTGTTTTATTTTGTTTTATTAATATTTTTGTTTTGTTTTATTTATTTGAGTTTTGCAGCCTTTAATATATAAAATACAATTTTTTTGTTTGTCAAATATCCATTTTTATCATTTAGTCCTGATATTTTATAACCATGTGATTACACAAACTATCTAAACTTCTTTTCTTACCTATAAAATGAATTATATATAGAGAAGGAGATCCACGGGTAGGCTTGTGAGTGTATCAAGCAAATAATAAGACAGGAAAAATTATAGAGCCATACTTATCCTTGTGTAATCATACATAAATAGGAGAGATAGGCAGATAGGTCGCCTCATTTTAGGTTAGGTCGACATATTTTAAGCTGGCTTCCTAACTCTAGCATTATTTAATAGATTTACTCTATGGTTTTACCCGTTAACCATAAAAGCGAACACCATACTGATAATTCTAAAAAATAAAACCCTCCACACTCCTCGGAGACCAACACGATGATTCCTTACGACGAAAATCACCGAGGTGCTGAATATATTATTATTGTTATGGCAAGAGCTGGGAAATTGTGAAATACACACACTCAGCTTGAATTATGCCGCCACGCATATCATTAGGGAATTTGCGCTTCGCGTCGGTGCGCCGGTTGAATTTTTCAACATCCACCGAGATTATTTTATCGTGAAATATTGTTTTTTTTTTCAGCGTAAGTTTCAGCTGCAACAAGAGTTTTATTTATACTGCCAAAGCTTAACGTAACTGACGTGCAGGATGTTTTCTGAGCGAATTTTTTTTTATAGAAAATACGTGTTAACCACTTGTGAAGATTATTTATTTTGTAAATTGTGTTATGCCATTTGTGATCCCAATAAAATTTTTGAAACTTTTTCGGATTACATTTTTTGTTGAAATAAATAATATATTTTAATGATTATGTAACGCAGTGTGGTATCCGGCTGAATAGAATAGTACAACCCTCATTTCTTACCGAGATGTCGTAAAAGGCGACTAAGGTAAGACGACTCGCCGTGTGGTATCCGGCTGAGTAGAATAGACAAATCTCATTTCTAACCGAGGTGTCGTAAAAGGTGACTAAGGTAAGTTGACCCACCGTGTGCCGTGTGGTATCCGGTTTAGTATAATAGACCACCCTCTTTCTTACCGAGGTGTCGTAAAATACAACTTAGGTAAGTTGACGTCAGGCAGGCGGCCGGTCGTAAAAACGCAGCCAAATCATGTAACAACATGTTTATAACATGTTGTGCGACCCCACTTAGAGTGGGATAAGGGCAGGAGGATGATGATTTAAATGATTATGATATGAATGTATGTGAAGGTGGAATCTTGTAATTGAATTTAACGCACTTTCCGGTGTCCGATTGACCTGATATTTTACATATTGGTCCAGTCTCGATGACATAGCATATTTATAATAAGCATGACCCGGTGCTGCTAGGATTGGCTCCAGACGACGGTTGTGGTGAACGGAACTTCCCTCACAGATAATTTCCTGTTCCCATAGAAATTATTACATATCGACATTTAAATATTGAAACTGAAAGTATATTTATAACGGAATATCGTGAAAAAGTTCACTTAAAACGTGCATCGCTCAGCATAGAGTTCTTCAACAGCATTTTGTAGAGTTTTTGAGCGAACATTTCGCTTACGGTCTTACAAATTTCCATATCCACGCCCCGCTGATTTAGGCGCCAACAAATGGATTGTTTCTCTTTCCATAGCAAAACAAAATTTATAGTTCGCTCGCGAATTTCGTGCCTCCATTTTTACCGTGGGGGCTCGTGCTTTTTTCGCTCCCGATATTCGATTTATTGCTAACTTATGCCCGGTATAATCGTGATTTTAATGCACTTGTGATTTATGAGGGTGGAGACTACGGGATTGCTTTTCGAAATTTGATATCTCAATAGAGTTTATGATGCCCTGGTGCAATGCTTGTTGACTGAACGAAAGTACATGTTTGAAGAAAACGAAAAACCTATTTGGTTTTTGTGATATTTAATAAATAATATAATAATAAATAAATATATGGGACACTTACACACACGGTCGTCCATCCCCAAAGTAAGTAACTTAATACTTGTGTTATGGTAGACAGACAACTGGTGAATATATACTTATATATTTTTTTAAATACATACTTAAATACAAATATACACCCAGGCTCAAGGACCAACAAATTCATTTTTTTTATAGAAAATGTTGGCCCTCGGCGGGAATCGAACCCGCGACCCATGGAGCTAAAGGCAGGGCCACTACCCACTGCGCCCACGGGCCAGTCAAATTTTTTTTTATCTTATTATATGCCTAACATGTTTCCTGAGTTAACTACTAGTTGCACGCTATCAAAAATACTAGGCAACTTTTAAGTAAAATGGGGATAAATTAATGTTTTGTTATTATATAATATACCGTACCGTATTGAAAGATTATATTTTTTTTTAACAGACGCCATAATAGATAACTTAAATGTTAGCTTAAAGGTTATAGATTCCAAAAACGTTTTTTTAAAGCATGATTTAAATTATAGGATGCTTGGAAGATTTACTGGTTTTCATTTTAATTATATCGGATTAAAATATATATATCGTGAAACAATTATAAAACTGTGACCATAAAAGTCACAAAATGTCTAATTTATACAAAACAATGAATTATGGAACCTCAAAGTAGCATTAGTGATTCTTTATACGTTGAAAATATTTCGATTTAATTAATGAGATTAGTATAATTTTTATTAAATTATTTTAATCGACTGTTAATTAATTCTATAAGAAAATATTACTATAATATTTTAGGCCTAAACAAGGTATCCGGCTGAAAGAAAACTTTATTTTTTACCGAGGTGTCGTAAAATGCGACTAAGGTAAGTTGACGTCAAGCAGGCGGTTGGTCATAAAATACCTAAACAAAAACAAAAACAACATTTTAAAAACATTCTTCTGGCCCGTTGGTGCAGTGTACAGTGACCCTGCCTTCGGTTCCATGGGTCGCGGGTTCGATTCACACCGAGGGCGAACACTTTCTATAAAAAAATTGTTTGTCTACGAATCTGGGTGTGTATCTTTAATATATAAAGGGGAGAATAATCGATCTAGCTAGGTTTTATGTAAAAATCGTTTTATTTCTGTTTTTGGACATTAATAAATATTAAAATTTATATTGAATATAAAACACTATTTTTGCCATAAACTGTCAAGTCAGCGTAGCTTATTCGGGAAACGGGCAATCTCGAAAAATGTAAATACGTAAGATCTATCCTAAACTACCTAATTATTTATAATTTTTTTTTGCAAAATATTACCGAACAAGGCTCCATATATATTTAAAACTATATATGTATATATTTACCAGCTATCTGTCACAAGTATTAAGTACGTACATTGGAGATGGACGACCGTATGTGTAAGTGTCCCATATATTTATTTATTTATTTATGTTGTGCAAACCCCACTTAGAGTGACGTAAGGGCAGGAGAATGATAATGATGACTTTAAACCTAAACAAAGGTTGTATTTCTTATTAATGATTTTTGACTATTACTAAAAATTCCCAATTATCAGTAGCATAAAATGATTCTGTTAGTGTTCCGTGACACATAAAGTTTAGGAACCGCTGCAATAAGGTGGTCACGAGTCAAACGTTGCCAAAATTAAAAATAATTGACGTACATCGGCAAAAACGGCGGGTCCCGTATAAATTTGACAAGCCCCGTTACCTGGCCGGCTGAGTTTATCATTTTCCTGTTTTTATGTTCACCGTAATAGGCATCATAAATTTTTGATAATGTTTTTTCGATTTTCGGAGCGGCCTCGCTGACGAAAAACGTGCGCGAAACCCGACTGCTTTGAATCAATCTGGATGCAGCTCTTTGGTGTAAATAAAAGTAACAAAAATAACTTACTTTGTATAAAAATAACTTTACGAAAGCTGAAATAATTTATAAATAAAAACTATTTCTAATAATATATTTGTAAATCCAAAGTGCCGTGTGGTATCCAGCTGTGTAGAATAGACTACCCTCATTTCTTAACGAGGTATTGTAAAAGGCTACTAAGGCAGGTTGAACCGCCGCGCCCTGTGGTATCCGGCTGAGTAGAGTAGACCACCCTCATTCCTTAGCGAGGTCTGAGGAATCGACGTCAACTTTGACATCATGCAGGCGGTCGGTCGTAAAATACGTAGCCATTTTACAACATGTTTATAACAGTGAAAGAAAAGTGTGTGATAAATTGTATTTTATTTTATCACACGTTTCGCCATAAAGGTACATATCGTGAGGAAACCTCCATATCTCAGTGCAGGCACTATAACAGGCCGTTACTTTAGACACTTCTCTTGTAACACTGTGACGTGTTTAAAAAGTAGTTCCAAGTTTTTCTCCTATTAATATATAGATATCTTTAGTCCTAATATTAGTACGGTGCGAGTCAATAAGACAGTACATTTTATCTCCGGGGAGGTCCGCCCCTGTTTGTTATTCCAATTGATCGCATTCGGCCACTAATGCATTAATGCGAGCTCGCAGGATGTTTATGAGCTATGTTTGGCCGAAGACGGATGCCGATGAGGTAATTATAAAACGTTCGATTGATTCTGCGGCGATCCGAGTCGGATATTACGCTCTCTGATGTCTATTTCTTATGTTATTACGTCTTACTATTAATTGTGAATGCGACTTATTCATAACTAGCTGTGCTTGCGGATTCGCCCGCGTGGCTATCAATGTGTCACAAAAGACACAAAAGTATTTATTGTTAGTTAACCGTTAGTTATTTGTTAATTAATAAAACAAGAGAAATTTAAATATTTCAAATAAATATCTTTGCCAACTTTAAAAAACAGCTTATTGAAGTACATAATATTACTGTAAGCTTAAGTAGCCTTTCTGTGCCATCCACCTTTTGATACTAATTCTAATATTTAAAATACGAAAATTTATCCGCCTATTGACAAATATTGACAAAATACATTGACAAAATTTGGTACAGCTGAAGCTAATATATCGGGATGACATTTAAGATAAAAACCTTTTTATTAGAAAAAAGTTTTCTCTTTAGAAAAAGAAAGAAAACACTTTCTATCTGTATCTATTTGTATGTCCTTTGTATGCATTGTCATCGGTACTGGACCAGTATGTAAAATTTCAGCTCAATCGGACCCCGGAAAGTGGGTCAAATTTAATTTACAAGATTCCACCTTTACATCCACACATGGCAAGTTAAATAAAAGCTTTAAAAAAGATAGCGATTCCTTAACAGCACTAAACTGTTCGAAATGAGTGTTTTAAAGTGAACACGTTTATACGGCTCTCAAACACAATGCTGTCAATTTTATAGAGCTGTAAAACAAACAGCCAAGAGTCGAGATCATTGGTTTACAGCCTCATAAAACGGGGCGAGACGTAATTCGCCATATAACCTCCGTAGCCCTATACCACTGCTATATCATTTTACGTGTAATTTTCACTGCGGGTGCATTATATTTACTGTTTTTTTTTTGTTTGCGCATATCCTTTTTTATGGGGTGTTCTGTTCAATCACTATTCTATATCTCTTGTTTGTGGATTGGTTTTTCCAAATTTATAAACAAGAATAATTTATAGAAGTAGTCCCGCCTTCATTTATTCATTAAAATAAATAAGAAATAAAATAGAACACACTCTTTCTTACCATGGTGTCGCAAAAGATGACTAAGGTAAGTTGACGTTAGGCAGGCAGCCGATCATAAAATATATAGACAAATTATGTAACAACTTGTTTATAACATGTTGTGCCGACCCCACTTAAAGTGGGATAAGGGTAGGAAGATGATGAGAAGTGGGCATTACTTTGCGGAATTCGATGGTACTAAAGTTATGATAAAATTATCTTGCTATAATCCGCATTTGTTACAACAACACCAATAATAAAATAATTCTATGATAACTTTTGTAAAAAAGAGATTTGGTTGTTATATATATAGAGTTATTATATTAAGTAGGAAGTCTGTCTAAAATGTGTCCATCGAAAAAGAGAAAGCAAATGACTCTACTTATCTGTCTCTCCATTTTGGGCGTCTGTATGTAACAAGTCTAAGTTTTTCTATATATTTAAACTAAGAGCGTCATGAATATTTTTCTGCGCATGTTTTTAAAACAAATATAAACATTTATTTTGAAAAAAATGGCACAATCCGCGAAAAATATCATGATCATCCTCTTGCAAAGATTTCATAAATTAAAAAATGACACGTTGATGCATAAAGGTTCGCCTACACTGGTCTAGGCAACAAAATCTAAAAGCCGGCAAATACACGCTGTTTATCAAGTGCGCGTGATGTATCGGTGTAGACGTATCTGATAACACCAGATTACATTATTTCTGCGCGTAAGGTAACTTAAATCCGCCATTTATTTCCAACTTGTCCGTATAAATCATAATAAAGCCGTGTCCACACGCGGACAATGGTGCGTTATGCGTCGGATACACTCGTAACGGGTGACGTATCAATTTCTTTCGGAGAGCCTTATCGGACGGATCGCGCGTCGCCTTTTTTGTGTTTTTATTTATAACCACGGCTAAGTTATGTTTGTAAGCGATTTACGAATCGACCACCAAGGTGAGGTGAAAGTTTCGAGGAGCTCGCCAAAGTACGATAACTGGGTTTTTGGGGGACCTTTGTATTGAAGATGTACGCTGTCTTTAGGATCTTGATTCATGTCCGATGGACTTCGGTATACAGAAAGGCTGAAGCTATTTTATAGTGAGTTTTCGTAATAAATATTTATGGTTAAGTTTACAAATGAGGCATTAAGTATAATTTCTCAAATTATATGTATCTTACATATAATTTGAGAAATTATAGTTTAAAAAAAACTAATATTTAAGAAGTTGACGACCTCCTTAATAATCAATTAAAGTAACCTTATTCTTAAAAATAGCAATAAACCTTTTAAAAGCCTTTTTTACGATTTTTTTTCAGATCGACATATATTATATACAATTTTTTTTAAACAAGATTGATATTATAGTATCATTAAATTTTCATGGATTCAAATATATATAATTATAAAATAATATATTACCATTAATTAGTGTAAACTTCACATTATAGATTAAAAAAACATAATCTTATTTAAATTATTTTAAAGTCATTATTTAGATTTCGAGGCAATTATGAATTTATATCCTTTACGATTTGGTATTTGAAAAAAAAGGTAAAAAAAATATATCATATTGCCTCAGCATTACAATTAAAAGATAATGCATCCTATTGACATGAAACGGTGATTAATGATTTCGTCTTTCAGTTATAGACATATTTAGTAATAGACGTACCTATTTAATAAATAATAAAGGCACGTACTCAGAAACAGTCGGGTTTCCGACCGGGAATTCCGAAACTGGTTAATAATTTACACGTACGCTACCTGCGGTTGTACCAGAGCCACATGAAATACAGAAGGTCTCGCGGGGACCTTCCCTCCGACTTGCACGGCAAAAACCAATGTCATTAGATACCTACGTGGTGACCATGTCGCCCTTGTACTCATGTTTTTATTTATTTTAAAAATAAAGAAGAACAAAAAGAAACTTTATTTACTAATTAATAAAGGTGAATAAGTTTCCCTCCTCCTTTTGAAGAAAGGTTGGATGGACCACCATTACACATATTTAAGATTTCACCAGGTTTTCCACCATGTACTACTGCAAAATCAAAATAAGCTTTTCAAGCACTTTTAAATCGTCAAGGATCAATTTTTTATGAAACTACTACAACTGGTTCAGAATGTTGTTCTGGCCGAGAAGAATCGTTTAAATATTTTCAATTTTACATTATTAAACAGCAGTCATGTATGGAGCATTCCTTAAACTTTTTTTTTAAATTCAAGAGTAGTATTTTGCATTTGTATCTGTGATGTACTTTAGAGTGACAATAACCTTAATCATTGATAGCACAATAATATTTAATAACACAGTAGGTACTGTTAATAGCTTAATCCCAACCGATTATATTTAATTCTGTAACTATATACACTTATTATAACTACTTAACCTAATATAAGCAGATATAAAACAAACAAAATGTAAAGTTTTATCTTACTAAAGACAAATTCAAACGATGTTACTTGGTTAATTTCCAATTTATTATCCCAAAGAAACCTTCTAAAAAGTCTATCGAAAAGCAATTTGTTAAATTCCCATACAAAGCGGGCCCGAATTAAATTAGAGATGGCTTTAACAAATTCGATTTGTCTCATTGCGTTGTTTTGTTGCAGCATCCCTACCCTTCGGAGGACCAGAAGAAACAATTGGCACAAGATACAGGGTTAACGATACTACAAGTAAATAATTGGTAAGTGGAACTTTTTTACCCTTTTTTTCAGAATTTTAGAGTTTTTGATACACGCTATACTCAATTTTTATTAGTAACGTATGAAATATGAGTATGACTATTATGTAAATATAGGTGTAGTAAAAAGTAATCCATTATTTTTGCACGATATTGACGGCTTCATCTAGTGTAGTTAAACATATCCGATTTGGTTCATCTATGCATCGTTTTGTTCGATAACTTATTGCCATTTTTAAGGTAATTTTATTTTGCCATTTTCACAGAAATCTTTTTTGTTATTGGCAAAAAACAGGGACAGTCGATTTTCACAAGCTTCTCTTGAGACGAATTTTTCACCAACAAAAACATTTACCAGTGGCAAGAACAGTTGGTAATCATCTGGAACTAGGTTAAGACTATAAGATAGACGCAAAAAAAAATTCCCAACCGAGCTCTAGGAACTTTTGGCGAGGCACTATTGAATGTGTGGTCTAGCGTTGTCCTGATAAATCATAACGCCTTTCCTATTGGCCAAACCTGGCCGCTTCTGGGTTATTGCTTTCTTCAGATGTTCCAATTATTGACAGTACAGGTCCAAATTAAGAGTTTGGCCTTAGTAGAACAGCTCATAATAGAGCCAATCCCACCAAATACACAGAAGAACTTTTTTGACCATTAATCCTGGCTTAGCCACCAATTGCGCCGGCTCACCGCAGTTCGACCCCGACAATTTTTGCTTAACGTTGTCGTAAGTGATCCCCTTTACATCTCCAGTCAACATCCACTGAAGAAATGGGTTGATTTTGTTGCGATTCAGCAGTGATTCGCAGATGGAAATTAGTTCCATGTGGTTTTTTCTACGAAAATTCATGTAGCGCCCTTACATAGAGCATTTTTTTTATATCCAGCCTATTAAAGTGGTTCTAAAAAGTTTTTTGTGCAATATACAGCGTCTGCGCAATCGAAAAAGTGCTGGTATGACGGTTAGAATTGAAGATTATCATTATTTTATTGACATTTTCGACAACTAGTCCTACGGAACGTCGTGCGTCTTTAACATCAAAATAACCGGATCGGAATCGACAAACCCAAAATTAGACATGATTAGCTGATACAGTATCAGGACCATAGACATTATTCAAATTTTCAACCACCTGGCTTACGTTTTCGCCTTTATCTAAGAAAAACTGAAAAAAAAGGAAAAATTTCTCTTTTTGGTGCCCATCTTTGGCACGTGCAAACAATATTCAATCAAGCAGTCACAAAAATGTCTGTCTGTCTGCTTTTAGTACGAAAGCATACGCTTCTGACACCGTTTAGTGTATATTGATAGCACTTATGCAAGGCGAGTTATCGATTACTAACGGCATGATCGAAAAATAATGGATTACTTTTTACTTGACCTATTATATATATTTAAAGACAAGTAACCTGGGTAAGCGAGCTATGCTCGGAATTTTTTTTTTTAATATAAAAAATGTTATAAAAAATGCAAAACAGGTGGTGGTTATATTTGGGACTTGATACTAAGTAATTTATACTTCTTTGTATTCAAAAGCACTTGTTTACAAGTTTATTTGAATAAAGAATAATTTGAATTTGGTCCGCCTGTTCTCCGTATTCTAACTTCACAAATGACAGCAAAAATAGTAATTTGTATTCAATGTCAATTTTTGCCTGAAATCAAGGATAAAACGACATTTTGTTGAAATAGAACCTAGCTAGATCGATTTTTCCCCTCAAAAACCCCTACATGCTGAATTCCCGTAGCCTTTTCAGAAATTCAGAAAATATATATTATATGTACAAGATTAAATTATTTGATTTTAAAGATATTTCTAAGATCTACGAAATTTTATTAGAGTAAAAATAAATTAATTTTAATCAAGTTAAGTTGGAAAACCAAATTCATCTAATTTCTTTCCTTCTGGATTCGAACTAACAAACTTTCCGATTGCCGTAACTACCAGGCCATCATAAATTCTTACTGTATATGCTTATGGAAATCCTATAATATTGCGTCCTACAAGTACAAGTGGTGTGATGTCTCAGGTATTATTAAAATCTCGCCGTTCGCCAACGCAACGAGCATTACCGTCAGATGTCCCTGTAACCTGACTCGGATCTTCCTTTAGCAAATCATAAAGACCCTTCACAGTGACGTCGTTTTTTTGAATTTCTTACATAGTAGTTGCTACATATCATTTACAATTTTACAGTCGAAATACTGACAACAATAATTATTTTTTTGTTATGTAACGATGTAATGATAAACCCCTATGGTTAGAAATTTGTTGGCCTCACCATTTATGTATACTTATGTCAAAGAAATTTTATTGCTAGAACATCTTTAACTGTCTATTTGTATTGTCTAATTGTAAAAATAATGAAAACTGAGGAAACAATATATTTTTTTAAGTCATAAGTCTTATAAAAGTTATGATAAAATTATATCCGCGTTTGTTAAAAAAATCTATGTAACGTTAAGTGTAGGAAGCAAAACCGTTCTCATACCTTATACATGCAGGAATGGTTACCACGCGTATTACAATGTATCACCAGCAAGAGCACACTACATAAGCACAACACACAATTACTGCGACAATCTCAACGACTGTATCACATTCGGCAACAAATAAATAAAGAATATTTTAGTAATTCCTTTTTAAACGTGGTTACAATTAAAAATTTAAAAGTGCAACTCAACAATCGTTATTAATCTGGAAAGGCTCTTACGGTTCACATTCACTCTAAAGTTAGGTACGTATGGAAATATCATGATTATCTTACGCGGAATGACATAAAATATCGCACTTTACGGCCGCTGCCCAGCGCCTAGCAATAAATGCGTTTATTAATGAGGATTCCTTCAGAATAAATACTAGAATATAGTAGAAAAATATGACTCCGGGGATTTGTAATTCTCCGTATTACTTGGTATAAACCAAATTTACTTTTGCCAACTGCATAACTCTACCATAAAATTGATTAAAAATAATTTATAGAAATAAATATATTTGATTTTTATTCATAAAATATGAACAGCTATAATGAAAAAATATAATTTGATCAATATTTGCAAGACATCACGACATTTTCAATGCAATTTCATGTCATCATCATCATACTCCTGCCCTTATCCCGCTCTAAGTGGGGTCAGGTCAACATGTTTTAAACATGTTTATGAACGGCCGCCTGCCTGATGCCAATTTACCTTAGTCGCCATTTACGACACCTCGACAAGAAATAAGTGTGGTGTCTTCTACTTAGCCGGATACCACACGGCGGATCAACTTACATTAGTTCTCTTTAAAACACCTCGATAAAAAATGAGGGAGGTCCATTCTACTCAGCCGGATACCACACGGTGGATCAACTTACCTTAGTCGCCTTTTACAACACCTCGGTAAGTAATGACACCATGAACACATGAAATTAGATCACCTTGGTCTAATTTCGATTAAGGAAAACGTCGTGAGGAAACCAGCATATCTTTGCAAAATTCTGTGGATATGTGTAACCTACCAATCCCAATTGGAGCAATGTGCTAATCCTTCTTTCCAAAAACGGATAGAAATGGCCTATACCCAACGACATCATACATGCAAATTTCCTTCCCGAGCACCGTGTATGTTTGCCTTGCCTTTATAATATTTATTGCTAAGATAAATTTAATCATACGATTTCCCTTTGTTAGAGGGGAGTACATATTAAAGAAAATAAAAATTAATTAGCGAACTATACCCCCTGGTGGGTCTAAGATTCCTTTAAGCGACGTTAAAAGGTAACTTTGCTTTTTTTGCAATTGAATTATGTTCAAATTCCCGGTCCCCGGTGTGATTGCGATAAACGTGATTCAAATCGACGCATGCGATTTGTTAATACCTGCATGTTTCCGACGTGGGATGCGCGGGCGCGGGCGGCCGGTCGCATGCCCGCCCAATAAAATGTCGGACAAATTGCCCATCGACTCGCTGCCCAGATATGGCCGGGCCCTTTTTGTTTTGCAATCCGATTTATTTATTATTTAAATGCGAAATAAGTGTGTGGGTTCATGTTATAAGGCATAGATATTTGTAAAAGTAAGAATTATGTTACAAAGTTATGATTCCTGTTACTTACGGCCTGATATTTAAAGAGAAAAATACAATTGCACCTCCGTCTTCTTTTGAAGTTTGTGATATAAGAAAGATGTAGTTTTGCCTAACAATCGAGTGAAATGTTATTAAGTACTTATTTGTACTTTTAAATGTGTGTTTTAGTCATAGTTTTAATGACAAAATATAGTTGAATATGTATATGTTTCTGTATCCGTATAGACATAGACGTGCTAATTTGTATATGTACTTAATAACTGTAATATTTGCAGTCGATATATCAATCGGGCACATAAGTTTTTCAAGAGAACCCATATGTGCCTACTTAAACCCGCGACTCTGGTCATGTTATCACCGTAAAGTTACTGCGGCTTATGCTATTTCACTTAATAATTATCCTATTTTTGGAAATTTTAACTTTTACCTTAGCTCGACTTCTTCACCTACCATGACAAATTATTTAAAACATTACTTAATAAGCAATTTTAGCTTGTCCATAGACAAGGGCCTTATAACAATAGAGTTACAAATAATAGAGTAGGGAGCCATAGACTCGCATACTTCATCTGTCTAATTACACATAAAAAAGAGAGACAGATAGATCACCCTCATTTGCTTTCTCTTTATTGTAAATATGCCATATTTTAGGATGATTTCTCTACTTTAGGGTAATAACTCTATGCTTACATCTATCGATATTTAAACTTTTGATAAATAGTGGGGGGAGAAGGGGATAGCCTAATACCATGTCCGCCCATCTATCAGTTTTTACAATATCAATAAAAAAAATTAATTACACACACACGATTCCCACCTAGTAATTATCTCGCACTGGTACTAGGCACTCATGAGCGCGAGGCGGTGCGATGATAACAGACGGTGCCTCCCGACCTCTCACCTCGACACGTCACTCTTGACACCTCTATACGTCCGACGTGACATGTGGGTGAAGAATGCGCCGTACTTGTACAAAACATCCAGATGTTTCTAGGAAACGTTTGACTAATCTAAGTTTTTTAGCTTTGACGGTTAACTATACGGAAAATTAGCCTCTATCTAATTTTTTATATGATTTAGCAATTACGTACTAAATATAATATTATAAAGCAAAATTAACAATCTGTTTTTCTATTTATTAAGTCTTCAGCGCATATTAAATAAAAATAATTTTGTTAAAATTCAATACAATTGAAGGCTACAAAATTCTCGTTCCGCGTTCGGTAAATAGTAAAGGAAATAGTACTCAATTGGGCAAATAAACAGAATAAAAAACGATGATGCGGGTACAGCTAATAAAAAATAATATATTAAAATATTTTTATATTTCATAAATATAATAATTTCAATAGTATGTAGTATTTAAGTATAAAAGCAAATGTTAGGATCGATAAATGTTAATATAACTCTCTAATACGTTAAGAATAACTCACTCTATGTCCTGTTGAGTGACTTTGAGCTTTCTTATGAGTCCCACAGTCAGCGATGGTCACAACATGTTTAAACATGTTGTCATATGATTTGGCTACGTATTTTACGACCGGCCGCCCGCCTGACGTCAACTTGTCATAGCCGTATTTTACGACGCCTGTAAGAAAGAGAGTGGTCTATTCTACTTAACCGGATACCACTCGATGGGCCAACTTGCCTTATTCGCCCTTTACGACACCTAGATAAGTCAATACTATTTAGCCGGATACCACAAGGTGGGTCAATTTACCTTAGTCGCCTTTTTCGACACCTCCGTAACAAATGAGGGTGGTCAATTCTACTCAGCCGGATGCCACAAGGTGGGTCAATTTACCTTAGTCGCCTTTCACAACACCACGGCAAGCGAAGGGTAAGAATATTGTTTAAAAATCGTAAGCTTGTTCATTCAAATTGTAATCAACGCTATTAGTTATCATAAGAATGGGCTTTAAATAAAACGAAGTAACTGTGCGTCGGTAAATCAAGTGTCATAATACCCCGGAAGGGTTGGCCCAACCCTCTGTGTAAACAGGTGGCTGAGCCCTTTTCGATAGCACTTAGGGTCTCCGGAGAACGCTTGATGGTAAATATTTGAGGCGCTAAGTTTATCATGAGCCTAGACATTAATCTCTCTGATAATTTAGTTGCAATTATATTTTAGTCTTACTGCATGTAGTAGATGTAAAACCGTGTAAACCTAACCATTTAATTCGTTAAAAAAGTAATAATAAAATTATTTTGCTATAATCCGCGATGAATTGCGAAATATATCCAAAATAATTTTATTAGTACTTTGTATTATGGATCTCCGCAAAGTAACGCCTAATTCTATAAATTAATTAATTCGTATTCAAATTCGTAATTTTATTTATTAAACTATAATTTTTTATCAAATTTTAAATTAATTTCATAACTACAATTGCAATTTTGCAATGTAACTTATTATTTGTCGTGTTATTTGAATATTAACATGGAAGTCGGTTCAAATCCAGGCCAATGAGTTTCTTATTATATACATTAATTTATCACACGATTTTCGGTGAAATATAACATCGTGTGGAACCCACATATATCTGAAACAATTATTTTTTAGAATATGTGTAACCTACCGCACTGAATCATCATGATTTACTATCTTCTATTCCAAACGCTAGTTTCTATTATTCCTAAATATGGTACTAATTTTTTTTTCTCTAAAAATCATATAAGAATTGAAAATATAGCGGTTATATAAAAAGAAATAAAAAAGCTTAATTCATATTTTATGAGCAAGGTTTTGGGTATACATTTTATTAACTTATTAGAAGGAAAAGCATGGTCTAGTTGATTCAATAACCATAGATGCAAATGTCCAAACATTATGAATTACAAACACAAGGTTCAGCATACAATTGAAACCGACGCCGTTGGGACCCTGTCGAATTAACGAATGCGCCCCTAATTGGTATTGTATGAAGATGCAAATTCGAAGAATGGTAAGAGCCATCTCGTATTGTTGAGCTCCTGGTACATGTAATTGATAAGGCGTCCGGATTTGAATTTCAAATTTTATTTTTCATTCATACCTCCAGGGAGTGTTCCTTCCCAAATTTCACTTCCTATTCTGTTCGCCTTTTGTTTGGAAAATGATACAAATACTCATTTCAACAAAGAAACCAGATAATGTAATTTATTGATATTATTAAGTCATTGCGCCGAATTGAATTTTAATAGTAAATATTTTGTGGAATTGTATAGGGCTGTCACTTTGTAGACAATTTAAAATACCGCGTATGTGGTATTTTGTATGCATGAATCTATAGGAAAGATTGTAGACCTTTAAGCATGTAAAAAAAAGAATCGATTATTTTATTATTATAATCGAGTTTTACAATCGATTTCCTATACATTATAAGTCGAAATTTTTTGAATTAAAATTCTATTTGTTATTTTCTTGTTTTTTATGATAAAATATGCGTTTTGGATAAAACCAATGCCGTCAAACTACACATTTTAATCGAATTTTGAAAATAGTGCATCTGTTTAAACATCATTAAACATTTTATATTCATACTTGTCCGCTTTCAACTTTCATAAAAATTAATAATAAATTATAGTTAAGCAATTTCATACAGATGGATTTATTTTTAAGGGAGAAAATTTGTTTTTTAATTTAATCGATTTTTCCACTCCAAGTCACATACAACCCTAGACCTAGAAGAAACATATGTCTATATATGTTGCATATATACATACCAAAATAATACACAGAAAAGCACTTCCATCTATAAATATTAACTTATTGCATAATATGTTAACATGTTAACATAAGTTAACCCAATACATAAAAACAACTTAAATTCTTGAGAGGCATGTTGTGGTCGACAGCTGAATAAATATCAGAATATACAATGAAAAAAGGAGAATTAAAAAAATTACATGTTAACATTACCACATATTGCAAAATAATTCCAGTGGAATCTTTAAATGTAATTTGATTACTGTAATGGTATATAAGTTTTCCTAACTTTTATCACTTCTTTCCTAACTCACTCTTTCCTAATCTCAAGTTTATAAATTCAAATAAACTTGTAAACAAGTACTTTTGAATCGTCAATTCGACTGCTGGTTCGAAAAGCTGTTCCTACCGAGAAGAGCCAGCCAGAAACTCGGCGGTTGCTCTAAATTATTACTATTTAACGCAAAATCACAAATAACTATAACGGGCATTAATATAATGAGCCGATTATCATTACAATCTATCGACCACTAATCAAGCCTAATGCCTTTAAATCCTATACTCTACTCTTATGCACCTAAAGCTATGGTCAATACATAATAATAAAAGTAATAATAAAAGAATAATTTCTTACTTTTACTTTTACTTTATTTCATTACTTATTTTATTTCATTATTTATTGTGATACAGACAGGCTGATACAAGGCTGAGTAGAATAGACCACCCTCATTTCTTACCGAGGTGTCGTACAAGCGACTAAGGTAAGTTTACCCACCGTGTGGTATCCGGCTGAGTAGAATAGACCACCCTCATTTCTTACCGAGGTGTCGTAAAAGGCGACTCAGGTAAGTTTACCCATCGTGTGGTATCCGGCTGAGTAGAATAGACAACGCTCTTTCTTACGAAGGTGTCGTAAAATACGACTAATGTAAGTTGACGTCAGGCAGGCGGCTGATCGTAAAATACGCAGACAAATCATGTAACAACATGTTTGTAAGTTGTTGTGTCGACCCCACTCAGAGTGGGAAAAGGGCAGGACTTATTTTACGATCGGCCGCATGCCTGACGTCAATTTACCTTAGTCGTATTTTACGACTCCTCGGTAAGAAAGAGGGTGGTCTACTTTACTCAACCGGATACCACACGGTGGGTCAACTTACCTTAGTCGCCTTTTACGACAACTCGGTAAGAAACTAGGATGGTTTATTCTACTCAGCCGGATACCACACAACGGGTCGACTTACCTTAGTCGCCTCTTACGACACCTCGGGAAGAAATAAGGGTGGTACTATTCTATTCCGCCGGATACCACACGGCGTAAAAGGGCAGGAGGATGAGGATGATAATTCAAATTCAAATATTCTTTATTCAAATAAACTTGTAAACAAGTGCTTTTGAATCGTCAACTCTACTGCTGGTTCGGAAAGCTGTTCCTACCGAGAAGAGCCAGCAAGAAACTCGGCGGCTGCTCTTTTAAAAAAATATAATTCTTAATATTATTTACATTAAGTCGTTACTGTCTTGTACAGGTTCAAAGAGAGCTATATCCACACATTCTTATCTTCTAAATAATCATCAAGAGTATAGTAGGCTTTCTGTATCAGCCTCTTTTTAACAGTGTTTTTAAACTGCTGTAATGTATATAAATATGTCAATGGTAATGAATTAAAATTCAAATTCGTTTCATCACTATTAAATACGTACAGATAATGTTTTATACGAGACAGCAGATAACGCTTTATTACAAATTACCATCCATGGCTTATATAATGAGCCGGTTATCCTCACTTACAATCTATTGGCCACTAATCAACTGTAATGCCCCTAAGTCCGCTAATCTGCACTGGCGCGTCTAGCCTGGCCTTAGAGCTTAGCCTACCTATCGTGCGCCGTCAATAGCTGACCGGATCCGGTTTAGCATTGCCAGACCTTAATACTATATTAACCTTACAGTAGTTGCTGACTTCTACACTGATAAATGTGATTACTAATCGATCGAAACTCAAAAGTAATAATAAAATTATTTTGCTATAATCCGCGAAGAAAGAAGGATTATAGCAAAATAATTTTATTATTACTTTTGTATTATGGATCTCCGCAAAGTAACGCCTAATTCTATAAACGATCGAAACTCATTTAACCAGTCAAAATGGTCTCAGGGCTAGATCCTAAACGTGAATATAATTTAAAGTAAGAGAAAGACTAGAAGAGACTGACTTCATCATGTTCTGCCCTTATCCCCCTTTATTATTATTACCCCACTTAGAGTGGGGTCGGCACAAAATGCGTACGTATTTTACGACCTGCCTGACGTTAACTTACCTTAGTCGTATTTTACTACACATCAGTAAGAAAGACGGTGGTCAATTCTACTCAACCGGATACCATACGGTGGGTCAACTTAACTTAGTCGCCTTTTATGACACCTCGGTAAGTGTGGTGGTATGGTGGTATGGTGGGTGGTGTATTCTACTCAGCCGGATACCACACGGCGGGTCGACTTACCTTAGTCGTTGTTTACCTACGAAATCTCGGTAAGAAATGAGGGTGGTCTATTCTACTCAGCCGGATATCACCTGTGGACCTCAAAATTACCGAATACCTGTATAAGTAATTAACACTTAAACATTAAAACAATGACTTCAGAAACATTCTGGTGCAAAAGTTATAATTTTTTTTTTACTATAATAATGGATTAAAGCAAAATAATTTTAACTTTTGTAGTATGGGTTTCCGCAAAATATCGCCTTCTTCTATAAATTAACATTCAGATACTTAAATAAAATATAGAAGTGTACGCTCTTTGCAAAATTCCATAGTACAAAAGTATTGATAGAATTATTTTGTTATTTTCCGCGTTTGATTGATTTACGCGGATCATAGTAAAATAATTCTATCATTAATTTAGTACATTCACATACGGTTATAGCCTGCAGATTATAGCAAAATAATGTAACCTACCACACCCACTGCTATAAATTATTCAAACAACACATTTTTTACTATTATTTTATGATAATCCGATAATTAAAATATGTTATATGATAATCTGTTTCCGGTACACAACGATTTTTGTATTCAATTTTTTGTATGCAAATGTTAAGTATGCAAAATTATTTATTATTATTGGCAATAAAAAAATAATGTCTTGATATAAAATTTAAAATATTTTAAAGTAAATTAATAAGATAAAAAATCTATACTTATTAGAAAAAAAGTCCCCAGACGCCATCTGTCTGAATTTTATGGATTTTCTCAAAAGGATTTTTGTAAGGTTATTATTAAAAAATAGATTAATGTTAATGGTACTATTATGTAAATTGTGCTAAAGAGAAATGAAAAATTTAGACACACTGATTTCCACATGGGCGAAGGCGCTGGTAAAGCCAGTATTAAAAAATGTTGTTTTTTGAAATCACGAGTAACAAATAGAGTTCACTATCAAAGTTAACTCAATAACCTAATTCGGTTAAAAAAAAGGTTTATTGTTTTTAATGTAATTCTTAATGCTTCGAGTTGCAAATAAACACATAATTCTTCAGTTAAGTGGCAACCCTTGCTTTCGACGCGAGGCACGCAATAAAGGCGTCGTTGAGTCGGCAATTACTGCACCTGTGACGAAATGAAATACCAGGGCGGCATAGTAACGAACGGTCAGGCCTCCCCCGTGTTTCTGTCCGCCTGGTAATTTTACGTAGCGCTTTGTCACCGTGTGCGCCTAGTATGCACGGAAAATAGACGTCAAGGCTTTCGTTTAACCTCCCTGATTGTTTTACCACCGCAACGATACTTTTTAACTATAACATTTTTCTCATACAAATACAATATTACAATGAGAATTAAAACGAGATACCTTAAAATAAAATTTAAGACAAATAATATGGAGGAATGAAAATCATATGACCAAAGGAGTGTTAAATATGAATATGGATATATGTATAACTAGAGGGAGATCATAGATGGATCGTGTGTGACGAACGATAATGTGGTGCTTATTTATTAAAATTGATTGCAAATATACCAAATTAAAATATTATTCTACTTTTTTTATGTTTGCCTGGTACGCTTATCTTGTAACTATATTGCATCGCATTAACGGAATTCTTAAATTAGGTTTAATCGAGTTTTAGATTCATTATAATAATGCTTGTTTCAATGCCATCTACGAACTATTAAAAACATAGCTCTTCTTATTCTTCCAAGTTACTCTTTAATACTCACAAGTTTTGTAGCCGCTACCGGACAAAACAACTGTTTTGAATGAGGCCACTTTAATACTTAGCGTGCATTATGCTGGTTATCTTTGGACGCCTATAAGTAAGTTACTGAAAATCTTATTTATTTTTCGTTATAAAGCCTAATTAATAAAACCTTTATGATATGACATTCATTATTTAGAATATCAACAAAACTATTAAATAAATCACTAAAGCCCAATAAAATCCATCTACGACAACAGATCACTTAAAAGATCTACAGTAAAACAGATCTCACTGATCTCCCCTTAGGCCCGAGACCATTGAAAACTCTCCAAATTGTCCATCAAACAACCTTGCGGGCCCGACTTTACGAGCCTTGCATAAAACAGCTCGCGAACACCCGGTTTAATACCCTGGATTTTTCTTAACTCCAAACGTTTGATAAGATCTTCGACCAAATATTTTTTTATTTTCTTTTATCTTTACTGCGCATTTCGACTTTTTTACATTTAGTCTTGTTCGGAATTCAAATGAGTTTTCTTTGTAAAGATTAAAAAGTTAAAAGGATTTTTAAATAAATAAATAATAAATAATTGGGACATCTACACGGTTGTCCGTCCTCAAAGTAACTTAATACTTGTGTTATGGGTGACAGACAACTGGTAAACGTAGGCATATATGATTTTAGAATTCGGCTGGAATGAACCCGCTACCCACGGAGCTGAAGGCAGGCGATTTCTGTATACAAAATATATGAAGATTTAAAAAAAATATTATTTAAACAGTATATATAATCTATATTAAATTACGATGTTTCCCAAGCATCAATATTCTCTTCTATAATAAAATAACAGCCTGTTACTATCCCACTGCTGGGCATAGACCTCCTCTAACCATTTCTAGGAGAAGGGTTGGAGCTAAGACCTACGACGCTGCTCCAATGCGGATTGGTAGGTTACACATATCCCAAGAATTCTCTAGAGATTTACCTCACCGAAAAGCGTGTGATAAATTATCAATTATCAATTATCAATTAGACACATAAGTTTTAATATAAAAACTCATTGCTGCCTGGCCGAGGTTTGAACTTGTGATCCTTTTCTATAGATAAAGACCATTCTTTAAAGCTAAACGATGTCAGATCGTCAATCGGAACGGATCCGAAACGGCGCATAACGGCAACGGCTCATTCGCCCGACGATAGGCATCTGGTAAAAATTCTGCTACGATTACAGCGGGGAAATGGGTGTTTTATCAGGAGCAACGCTTTGAAAGCAAGAAAATACGGGTGGGAAGTCATAGCGGGACTGACCGTTTTTGTAAACACTCAACTGAAAGATATCCAGGATAAAATAAGGATAATTGACTAATAAGATGACAACTTCTTGATTTTTTTTATATTTTACTCCGATCGACCGCGTGGAAATCAGTGTCATAATTTTTTTCCCGAATTGCAATTTTAAGCATAAAAGTAGTTATCATGAGTTAATTATAAGAGATTTTTGAATAACTTTCACCGTTAGCGCACGCAAGCAAAGTTTGAAATTTTGCTGTTTTCGCAATATTTTTTATTGCAGCTCCTCCCCTATTCATCTTAGCGTTATGTTATACACCCTATAGCCTTCCTCAATAAATGAATTATCTTACACTCAAAGAATTTTTCAAAGTATTTTACTGGTATTATATTACTATTGCACACATTAACTCAACAACAATCTCAACAATCGTTTCACCCTATAATCGGATGATGCTTTGAAACCACAACAAATACAATTACAAAGTACAAAAATATTTATTTCTTTTCAATAATTCATTACAAGGAATAAAGATTGAGACTTTTTAGTAAGTATTAAAATACTTGTGTCAACCAAATCGCAAAGCGATTTACTCTACTTTTAGTACTAAATAAATGTTCTCAAATCGCAGATTACAGCAAAATTACTTTTATATGATATCGCAATCACAATCGTCATATCATTTCATATGATATCGCAATCACGCAATCGTCAAATCACAATCGCAATACTGTCCTTATGTTATTTGTTAAACTTGAAGGGTATACATCCATTACTTTATGTGACTAAAATGTTCTACGGCAAAGTATGCAATACAGCACCGTGTGTTTGCAATCGTTCAAAAAGCAAAACCCTCCCGACACCGTCACCAGAGGTGTAGTAAACGGGAAGTGAAATGCGAAATAGTGTGTTTTCTTTTACGGTATGGAGATTGCGGCGGGGATACGCGATCTGATTGCTGTTGCCACCGAATGGATTTCAATGGCCTCCGATGAATACGTGAGAGGTTCGGATGGGGCGTATTGTTTTATAACATCCAATATGGTGTGTATAATCGAGTGAAACAGATCTTTACATATGTGTGATATATCATCATCTTCCTGCCCTTATCCCACCCTAAGTGGGGTCGGCACGATTTGGCCACGTATTTTACAACCGGCCGCATACCTGACATCAACTTACCTTACCTAGTCGTATTTTGCTACACCTCGGTAAGAATTGAGGGTGGTTTCCTCTACTCAGCCAGATACCACACGTCGGGTCGACTTACCTTAGTCGCCTTTTACGACACCTCGGTAAGAAATGAGTGTTCTATTCTACTCAGTCGGATACCACATGGCGGGTCGACTTACTTTAGTCGCCTTTTACGACACCTCGGTAAGAATTCAGGGTGGTACTATTCTATTCAGCCGGATACCACACAGCGGATATGTGTGATATATATAATACAGTAAAATTAATGTAGGCAGGTAGATTATCCAACAATATTAAAGACAAAAAAGAAGTTAAATACGTGACTAATGAATACATCCCGGTGAGATAGTTACTTGATGAATGTATTTGTAAGACAAACAATAACATGACCACCGCTGTGTGGCTTAGCAGAATAGACCACCCTCATTTCTTACGGAAGTGTCGTAAAAGGCGGCTAAGGTAAGTTGACGTCAGCCAAAAAAGCCAAAAATAACGAACCAAAATATGTAACAACATGTTGTGCCGACCCCACTTAAAGCGGGATAAGACAGGAGAATGATGTACAACTCAGCTATCCCGTACTTAACCCAATTTCCGCTGTTAAAGATGACTAAGAAACAACAAATGAAACAGAACAGAGAACAGAGCAGAAGAAGCAGAATTTTATACATTCTGGAAAAGTAAATTTATTTGGTCTAATTTAAAACCGAAATCAGAACAACCTCGACAAAAATAACACCACCAAACATGTCGACAAACTATAACATAAAGAAAGATTAAGCTAAATTAAAGATCAATCGTCCCATTACGGAGTCAATAAAAGCGAATTAGTTCCCTTAAAAAACCTAATCACCACATTATACCGCCCATCCACTATGCAAATACGTCGGCTAACTCAATTATACGACTAAAATCGCAAACACCCGTCCCGGCAATAACAGGTTAGGCTCGCCGTAATTACGACGAAAACAAGGCCCCGAATTAAACACAAGAAAAACAATTACCCATTATGGCACCATAACAATTCACCTTCCGGGGCCCCGCGTCCCATAGCCCCCTTGCACTCGTCAAAATAATTCATTTTAATTTTCTTTACGGCCTAGTAAACCTTTATTTTACGATCGGAGCACCGGAGATAAGTCGGGGACTCCCTTAAAGGCTCTTAGACCCCCATTCGCCGCTACCCCCGTGCCGAGATATCGTAAACGTAAGGCGCTTTGTGGGAATTTCGGATGTCCTTGCGAAAGGCTGAAAATTTGACTTGCTCTTGTTTTTATTGGCCCTTAAGAATTTACGCTCGCTTTAAGTACAATCAAAGTATAAGCTGTTACTGTTAAAGGTACAAAGTACGCTTGTTGTTAACTTGAGAACATGGTTGTTAATTTTTTTCATTTTTCGGGAATCTAACGTCCAGTTGGACTAGATTCACTAGGTGGTCGATGGTCACTAGGTTCTCAATGTATTGATTTAGATCATGAGGTATTCTACGATAACTAAAAATGATAAATTAAAAGTAGTAAAATTCTTCAAAAACAAAAAATAATGCATTATATTGCTATAATCCACCATTACAGAAAATTATGAAATGCTTAATGTAGAGTGTACTATCCGTGTTCATACTTTATATGCCTAACAAGGGACACCAGTTGTATTTCAGCTGTTTCTACCCTCACTTAAAATTGTTAAAACATGACCTTTTCAACACAGTTTACATAAAACCGTAATGTACTTATAACCTAAACCTTCTGGAAGAATTGCATTTCATTTAGTAAAAGATATAGATTTTGTATACGATTGTGTATACGTTTTGTAGGTTTTAATCGTGCACATACAGACAGCTTTTGGGGGCTTTGGTTTACAATAATTATAGATAGAGATAAATACTCAGAGATAGCAGGGTTGTAAAAATGCTAGAAACCACAACCACCTACCATTACTGCATAAGCACTACTCAGATTCACTAAATACAATCTTAAGAAGAAACAATCTTAAACATCAATCAGATTTATATAATCTATTGGTGTCTTCCCTGGATTAGAACACACATCTCCTTCGTATGCACGATCTAACTGCTCCGCTGTCTAGGATTTTTAGTAGTCAAATTTTTTTTCTTATTAAAATAATTTAATTACTTGAATAAAAATCTCTCAAAAGTACTCTTAATACTGGTCGTATCTATACCTCCAAGACATTCCGTTATATTTGCCTCTTGTAAATATTAATTATAATTAAAGGGGCTTTCAGAGTAAATAAATTATCATGAGGTACTTATTCATTGTGTTTTTAATTAAAATTTTCCTTTCTTTGTTTTTCAGGTAAGTGCCTTTCGCTGTTTTTGCCTTATACACTTTTTGGGTAAGTAGTTTTATTGTTTTAACTACTATTTTCATAAAGATTTATTACATATTCTATTTTCTTTAAATTTATATTTTACTTACTTAACAATTGTTAAGACGTTTTTACATAAAATTTTTATTTTTCATAAAAAAAATTATATTTACAATCATTTGACTTCAGATAAATTACCAATCAAATATAATCCTACAATAAGCTTTGACTTATTAGAAATAAATATACTAGCTTTTGCATGCGACTTCGTCTGCATGGACTTAAATACCAAAATCACATCGCTCCGTTTTCCGTACCATCGTAAAGTACGCCACTAACTAAAAATCCTGGATATTTTCTATTAAGAATAAAAATTTATGTGAAAGTAAAGTCAAATACTTGTTCGCTGAAACAATCAAGACCATCATGACATTCAGGAAACAAAGAATATTCCAATTTCAAGTTTATCTCTACATAAAATGTTCTTATCAAACCTCGCAGTGGGTCATTAAAAATCTTTTCAATAGCCGAAATAATTATGGCGGCGGTGATTTTCGTGAAAAACAAGAGCGAAAAAAAACCCGCCCAAACGTGGAACGTACAAAAAACACAAAGGCTTTGACGATCCCCGAGCCCTTTCAGTGTTTCCGCGGCGGCGCACGGCGGAATGGCGGCGCGGCGTCATTTTTCACCGTTCCTCCATTTATTTTATCTGTGCACCACACTCAGCCGCGGACGATAGGGCTCTGTTTCGAATTTCGAACGAACATCAGCTGTTGAGACGCCAAGATTTATTGCCAGCCATTGAACTAGAATACAACTTCGATTTGAATTTTTTTTTGCCCTCGCATTCGTTACGTATTTAAATGTACGTAAAGCATGGGCTCTGCGCTTTCTTTTAATAAAGGATTGGCAAATTATTTGATAAATAAAACTTTTCTTTGTCATTATTTAGGATAAATTTCGGATCAAACAATTCAAAAATATGTTCACTGCTCCTTCGTTTATTTTATCTGTGCACTACACTCAGCCCCGGACGATAGAGCTCTGTTTCGAATTTCGAACGAACATCAGCTGTTGAGACGCCAAGATTTATTGCCAGCTATTCAACTAGAATACAACTTCGATTTGAATGAAATTTTTCCCCCCGAATTCGGTACGTATTTAAACGTCAGTTAAGCATAGACTATACGAATTTTGTTTTCAATAAATTTCTGGCAAAGGTTTTATTTTAATGTAAACTTTTATTTATTTAATGTATAAAACAAAGTTAATCAATTAAGGTTAAACAATAGTAACGTCATGGACGAAAATAGGTCACTAGTCAACAATTAGACTTTGTTTAATTTAATTTAACAAATGTATAAATCAGAGGTTGGGTATAAAAATTCGCAAAAAAATCAATCCTACCTTTAACGTTAAATGTTAAATACAGGTTTGTTGAATTTAGTGCATGAATAAAAAGTGATTTGAATACTGTCCAGCTGTCCATAGTATGAAACAAAAACTACAAAAAATCTGCAATGACACCCATCTGTTTTTTTTACGATAACTTAGTACTTATAACGTAGCGTTATGAAAACTTTGGTTACGAATTACACAAAAAATACTCATAATTTTGGGAGAATTCTACGTCAAACGTTACGCGTCAGTGTTGCCACTTTCATACCCCATTAGCTTTATACGTATGAATAAACAAGTATATAATTGTATTTAAATGATAATTATTTGCTCTTATGATATATTTAATCGAAAATGTTTAATCAGTATGTGTAATTGCAACTCCCCACTGTAATTAAATGTCAACATAGAACTGTAAAGGGCACCGCTCATTAGCCAGTTTAATTATTCATATTGGATCCAACCATTCGTGATACGATTTTGAGCGATATCTAACCGACGAGACGTGTAATTAAGTTTTTACACGAACCTAGTAAGTTTTACATGGGTTTGGATGTCATTAGTTGTTCTCAAGAGCTGTGGTAGCCCAGCGGTAACACCGTGCGACTCTTTCGAGGAGGTCACGGGTTCGAACCCGGACAGACACTAATGAGTTTTTCTGTTGAAACTTATGTGTCTAATTGATAATTGCAATTTATCACACGCTTTTCGGTGAAGGAAAACATCGTGAGGAAACCTGCATATCTCTAGAGAATTCTGGAGATATGTGTAACCTACCAATCCGCATTGGAGCAGCGTGGTAGGTCTTAGCTCCAATCCCTTCTCTCCAAAAACGGAGAGAAGAGGCCTATTCTCAGCAGTGGGATAGTAACAGGCCGCTACTTACTTAGTTGTTCTCAAAGGGTTGGATGTAGTTTGGACAGCCGATTGCTAATCACACCTGACCACTATGCGCTATGAACTAGAAATGCTATACTCTATGCTATGAGTTAGGAACCGACATAAACTTGCGGCTCCTGCTTTGCGCCTTGCAAAAGTACGTAAGTCGTTTGTGGGTGGGTATAAGATTCTATAATAATTCCGCAATCAATTTTAGCTTTTCCAGCTTAAAAACACTATTAAAATGAGGCTGATACAGAAAGCCTATTATACTGTTGAAGATTAGTCAGAAGATAAGAATGTGTGGATATAGCTACTCTTCGAACCTGTACAAGACAGAAGAGATGAAATGTAACTAGTATTAATAATTATATTTTTAAAAGAGCAATTGCCGAGTTTCTTGCCAGCTCTTCTCGGTAGGAACAGCTTTCCGAACCAGCAGTAGAGTTGACTATTCAAAAGCACTTGTTTACAAGTTTGTTTGAATAAAGAATATTTAGAATTTTTTTTAAAAATATGGTTGCGTACTGCAGTTGGACTGTCTTGCCTAATCACACTCGATCTCTTTGCATTTTTTTCAGAAAATTAATGTTCAACAAACCTCACCAGCCCGTGGTTTAAAGATCTCTTCTAGAACTCTAATTTCAGTCAGTTTGTCTTCTGTAGTACTAATCTGGGCTACCCGTGGTTCCCGTGGTGGATGCAACTAAGGAACTTTTCGCAGGCTGACCTTCTTTGCAATGTATTATTATTGAAAATGTTGGGCTCTTGGCAGGAATCGAACCCACGACCACCAGTTAATTCTATAGTATGAGGATGACACTAAAAAGCGTCATCTAATCAACCTATCATACTTACAAAGTCGCGTGTAAAAGCTAGTATTAAATAGTTCCCATACTTAAATGTTCCCATAGGCGTTACGAAAGCATTCCGCGTCGTCAACCTTCCGTCAGCAAAAAGGTCGCAAAACCCTGCACCTCTCCCTATCTCATTTTCCATTTGACAAACATCATTACACCCCAGCATCCCTCGCGGTCCCGGAGCCTCGAACGGGTCTCTACACTTCCGTGGCTTAAATGACAATTTTGCTCAATTATTTTGATGAATATCAAACTTTTTAAAATGATCCTCCGGTACAAAAGTTATGGTCGAATTATTTTGCTGCGCGTTTGATAAGAAAATCTATGTAATGCTAAGTTTAGGAAGCATAATCCGTTCTCGTACCTTATATGTGAAGGATTAGTTGCCACATGTACCAAAAAACACTACCACTACTAACACTCCATATACATTCACAACGACAATCTCAAATTTCGTCCCGTAACCGAAGCATCATCATGAGATAGGCTCCCCACGATTTGCTTTGGAGAGATAGAATTGCGTTTGAATTCCGCACAGTAACGCCTACTTCTATGAATGATTGACAGTCTTTACCACTAATGATGTATATAGCACAAGATCGATCTATCATTGATATATATATCGATATATCAATGTTAATCGATAAATATTATATTACTAAAACTATTCATCCTCCTGCCCTTATCCCACTCTAAGTGGGGTTGGCACAACATGTTATAAACATGCTGTCACATTATTTGGCTGCGTTTTTACGACCGGCCGCCTGCCTGACGTCAACTTACCTCAGTCGTATTCTACGACACCTCGGTAAGAAAGAGGGTGGTCCATTCTACTAAACCGGATACCACACGGTGGGTCAACTTACCTTAGTCGCCTTTTACGACACCTCGGTAAGAAATGAGGTTGGTCTATTCTACTCAGCCGGATACCACACGGCGGGTCGACTTCCCTTAGTCGCCTTTTACACACCTCGGTAAGAAATGAGGGTGGTACTATTCTATTCAGCCGGATACCACACGGTATATTACTAAAACTATTATATTAATAAAAAAAATTATATTACTAAAACGGACGATTTTCGAATATAAGTACATATGTCTGTTTTTAAAAAATTTCGTGAAATTTTGATGGTGTATAGGTCAAACTGAATTTGAATTTAGTGGGTTAAAATACATACCCATAGGTCGGTGCGGTCAAATGTACTTTCCAATTTTTTTTTGGTACCTTTGTTAAAAATACTTTTATTTCACTAAAAACTTTCGAAAAGATATTGTTCATACAATTCACACTTCATACTTAGCCCCCAAGAAATATTTTATCCTATACACTAAGCACGGTATATAGGCTTCAATTATGAAAAATTTCATCAACATTGATGAACCGAATTGAACGTGAATGTGTAACAAACCAACAGATTTTTGCATTTATAATGTAAGCGTATAGATTAGTATTCCAGAGGCAATATAAAGAATAAATTCTCAGCCTTATCTGCTGAATTGAACAACTGCTTCACCTAAAATTATGCTCTCTAAAGTGTTAATTAAAATTTACACTTTGGTCCGTATTTTTGAGTCAATTTGTGAATACCGGGCGATATCGTTCAGTATAACTGAGATTATAAAATCTCTGACATTCAGCGCGATAATTATACTTAATTAACTTCTTATGTTCTCTTTAATGTTATTATTTTAATCTAAGATTAAAAAAGAAAGATTGATACTTGTTTAAGGATCAATTATACGATTCTAAAGTTATGACTTAGTTTTAAATGTGTGCGTTAATATTAGTTATCGTTATGTTAGAAAAAGGAATTAAAAATACTATATCCGTAAAGAGGACCGACTTAGAATTTATCTTATACTAGCGTTTAAAACCGCAAATTCGTCCGCGTGGTCCGTAGTCCCGCACAGTATATTTTTTTTAATTAATAACTCGTATTACTTATATTAATTATACATTGCTATAGCTTAATGAAATTTATCTAGTACACATATAACCAAAATATATAAAACTTTTTTTAAATATCTCTTTTGACGTAAGCCAAACAACGTAATATAGAAGTAGGTTCTCCTACTTCTGTAAATTACAGAATTGACTTGACTTTAATACCTCGTTAATAAAAACCGTGATAGCTGGCATTTCTGTGATCTATTACTGCTTAAGTAACAGGATTTTTATAGCCTATATGTAGCCTCGGTGTCCAGGCAGTAATTGTGCACTTCATCGATATTGGTTCCGCAGATTCGCTGTAAAAAATGTGAAAGACACACATTTTTTATAATACATCTTTTTCTCACACTTTTTTTATGTGAGATATACAACAAATCTTTCGTGAAGAGAAGCAATTTCGACCATCTAAATTAATAAATATAGCCAGTTTCACTGAGATAAACAAAATAGCAGGTAACGGTTGTTATCTTTTCTCAAAACTATAATAATTTCGAATAATACAAGAAAGTCCTTCAACTTACATTTCATATAAATTTTTCATTGAATGAACAAAAGGAGCGTCACTATCTACTAAGTACAAACAGCACTAGCGAACGTCCCCTTTGTTATCTATTACCGGAACAACCCTCTGCAGACGGCTGTAGTGTTGCCCATGAAGTGAAAATGGCATCGATATCGATATAAAATATAGGACTTTTAGATTATCGGATTTCTTATTCAAGGTATACCAATTAATTGATTAAATTATATTATTAAATATATCAAATTATGACACAAACTTTTGAAAACATCAAGCGTTAGTATTATTAGTATAGTAGTAGTAAAATCTTTAAAATAAACTTCTAACCAAAGAAGATATTCTGTGTAATTAAATTCATTGCTCACAATACAGCATCATTATATAATTATAAAAAATATATAATACTAAATTCAAATTCAAATTCAAAATATTCTTTATCAAGTGCACTGTTTACAGTACTATTGAATCGTCAAATGTTTTAAAGAAGCTACCACTGATTCGGAAGTTTGCTCCTACCGAGAAGAATCAGCAAAAATCTCGGCGGCTAATCTTTTAAAAAATTATTACAATTTGATGGTTACAAGATAATCGTTGCAACTAAGAACTATATACTATTCTTTTTAAAGTAGTAGTCACAAATGTTTTTACTTTTAATAGTAAAATAATTATTAGGGGAGCTCGCAATAAAAACCAATATTGGAAAACAAAAAGAGTTCCATAATTAATAGGCAATAATGTGACTATAGACGGTTCCCACTTACAAATATAATAAAAAAAATATTGTAAGTTGTTCTTATAGGTACACGATTTATCGATATTACACTCCCACATCACTACCACCTCGCCCCGATCGACTCGGAAGCCGCTTCTCTCTGTTTGTTTGCTACAACAATCTGCGAGCTCAAATTGTTTTTAAACGTGATGTAAATAGCTTTTAAAAACATGACTTACGTTATGTTTTCTTTGACAACCGTATGGATAACTTATTTATTATTCATGACCACAGATCAAAAAAGAATTAACGCGGAACAGTTGATTGACGCATTTTTAAATAATTAGTTTTTAATGTGTAAAGGTGTTATGTTACAAATAATTTACTTATAAATAAGTTAAGAAATATACGCCTAAATGCTTAGTTTGTAATGTTGGCACTACGCTTCGTAGTATGTGTTGAGATTCTTATATTGAGAGAGTCGTTTCAACTGTGAATTTGTCAAATATGAAGCGTAAAGATTCTTAATTTTAGTAAGGGTGCATACATACATACTTTCTGGCAAATCTTTCTCTTTTTTATGTATTATAAATATAACATATGAGTTGTCAGTGAAATATAAGGCAGTTTATGTTGAAAATTAGCCACATACGTGTAAAATGTAAGCGAAACAGTTTATGCAAGTAATATTTCGTGAAAACAGTGAATGGATGATAAAAGCGTCATAACAAGTCGAGATCCGTGGTGACAAGATTCACCCTACAATTTCAGTTTATGAGATATTAGTGAGATGTCAGACAGACGTTTATGGCATCGTAAAGCGACCTCTGCTCACTTGTTGAGTTTATGACGGTATTATGTAGACACGTCTGAAACGCCCTTATTTTTATAGAGCTAAGGTCCCCTAACACCAGGCGAGCAGAAGTAGCGTGGACTTCATTTAAGTGCAGGACAATCGTTGGAGTAATGAAACACTTTGTATCAGTTCATGACAAACACCACCTTACACTATTCACAGCATACAAGTACAAAGTATTTATTCATGAATTCAAAACTACTAATATTCCTGTCATGACAAGTATTTTCTTAAATACCGTTTGAAAAATTACAATAAAAGGCGTTTGACATAAACATATTCAGATTTCAAATCGTATCTATCCACACATTCTCAAATTACCATCCCGTATTGCTCGGTAATTAAATGCAGCCACTAATGCGTACCACCTTATAACTTATGCGCTCTTGGTACCTGTGCGCGTGTAACTTATGCGCTCCGGGGCGGGGTTAATAGCTAATATCGCCTAATGACCGTCGTCGCTGTGTAATGTTCCACATGGGACGAGCTCCGAACGCCTCGCGCTTATGCTCTACTGGTCGTCTTGTAATTTACTCATAATCATTCTCTATCGTATAAGTTCCATTGGTGGTGTTTTTTTTTACTTGGTGTTGTTATAAAAAAAAACTTTCAAAAAAATAACAAGCATAGAGCCGCATTCAGAATTACAAATATTTTGTGTTTGATTGAATGTCTGTGCTGAAATTTTAAAATTGTTCAATTTTTTATCATTAAAATTACGTAATAAATAATTTCACTAATTTATACTCTTTTTGTGTCTGTCATTTTCTAATAATTTTCATCAATAATTCCCAATATTGCTCTTTTTAAAAATAACTGCAAAACTAAATGTACAAGTAAACTTATTACACTAAATTAATTTTATAAGCTTTATCATTATAATGCCCCATTTATCATTGATCAGCAGCAATTTCGTTTTTTAATAAGACTGTTCAAATCTTAAAATTTTTACCATATGAAATGAGAGAATAACCACGCTTCTTTGTTAAATCAGAGTATCAACTTATTACTTTGCACGATATGACTCATATGGGCAAACTCAAGACGCAGACACGAATAAATTAAACTCACTTAAAAGAGTCGCATCGCAAATAAAATCTATTAACTTACAACCATAAATCACTTCTAAATTATATCCGAACGGCGCCTAGCCCAAGATGGCTACCCGAAATAACACGTCAAACAAGACGTTTTTACGTTCGGAAATTTAATTGCCTATACGATTACAAAGGATTCGTTGTTTTCACAAACACAATGATTTATGACGTAGAAATACTTTAAAATTTTATCCGTATCAGTTGTGAAAATATTTATTTACTACCGTCCGTGGTGATTTAGGGCAGGATTCCTTTGATTCGGACGGATTTTATTATTTTTTAATCTCTCAACTAAATGTCTTGTTAATAAATCTTAATGGCGTGCAATAAAGTATCCTGACGCGTTCAATATAATCGCAGCGTGAATGAGCCCGTAATAAACTATAATAATTTATTTATTGATTCCCATATAAAGCATTGTCTAGTAATAGACACAGTTTTATCGTGTGTTGATTAATTAATATTGTCATTTAGAATTTATAGTTTCATATACAAATTGAATGAAAGAATATTGTTTTATATATCGAATTGATTATTTTGCATGTTATTTGATAATGAAATGGAGAATGAATGAATAAAACTAAGAAAATATATTGAAACTATTAGTATTTTTATAGATGTGGGCGTTTCTGTAGCGATAAAATAAATTATTCTGCTACGATTAATCTACTGTAACTAAGACTTAGCGGCACCACTACGTAAAAAATAATGGAGATCAAATTTATTTTATATCAATTTGTTTTTTTTATGTATCAGTACTAAAGATAAAATATTAAATATTGAATCTAACTGTGGAATATTAAATTTTATAAATATTATCTTTGTTATTATCTTATCTTTGTCCAATCACACATAAAAAGAGAGATAAATATAGTGTCATTTACTTTCCATTTTTTTTTGATGGACCAATTTTAGGCCTACTCCCCTATTCTTTAATAATGATAACACACATACAGGCTTTCTAAAAAGTCATGCAGTACAAATCTGCACTACCACTAACACAACACTCTGCACACATTCATTACCTCAATACCAACAATCGCTTCGTTCCGTTACCGAAACATCATAAGACACGACAAATTTTCGAAAGCATTTTGCATATATCAGGTATGGCAACAGATAGTGCACTCTACATTTAACATTATATACATGTTATGTATGCTTATATCGTCATCATCATCTTCCTGCCCTTATCCCACTCTAAGTGGGGTCGGTACACATGTTATAAACATGCTGTCACATGACCTGGCTGCATTTTTACAACCGGCCGCCTGCCTGACATCAGTCGTATTTTACGACATCTCGGTGAGAAGGAGGGTGGTCTATTCTACTAAACCGGATACCACATGGTGGGTCAACTTACCTTAGTCGTATTTTACGACACCTCGGTAAGAAATGAGGGTGGTACTATTCTATTCAGCCAGATAACACATGGCGTATGTATGCTTATAGCGTCTTTAAGCAAAATAATATCATGATCGTTACTTTTGTATAAAAAGATCTAATAATCACAAGCGATTTCCGATCGTTATCAAACCGGATATCTATGGTGCTACGACCGCCTGTGATTGTGTACGGAGAACAAAGAGCTGTCGCAATTTGCAATCGCAGCGGGCAAGCCCTTTTAGGGACCGCACCGAGTATTACCCGTGTTTCTACTACAGTTGTTATCATTGCGAATTTACATAGACAACTGAATAAATATGCATACTATTTTGTTCATTTTTGAAAAAGGAATAATAGATGAACCGAACTATCTTCCAGAAAGTTGTTGCGTTTTTTTGTTATCTTAGGTAGAATCATGCTCACCTCTGTACTAATAACTGTATTACAGTAGGTCAGCCTGCCTTATTCACAGTTTCATCATTCAGTATTAAGATTGTTATTAAAATGTATGATCGAACAATACGTTGAAATTAATTATTATAGTTATTATTACCGTCTTTAATCATATCATCCAAAATACCCCAGCGCCTGAAGACCAAAATTTTAAAATAGTGCGTGTTTCAAGTAATGACATCCTTTACAACTCTTTTTATACTCTTTGAATCACTTGATTGCGAATGTTTTATATAGTTAAACAAATATGTAATAAGCACAAAAACTTTAGTTTTTCAAATTCCGTGCACTCGTCTTCCTTTTTTTAATTTGCAATATATTAATTCAAATCAATCTAATAAAAAACCTAATTCCTGTGGATTAAAAAACTGCAGTGAATTCAGAATACTTTAATACGAACCAAGTACAGTAAACAAAATTCAGTAAGAAAAGTAAACTCCATATCATCGTTTATTAATTTTAGGCAAATGTTTCTTTTTTACTAATACGATTTTTCTTTTATACTAGGCTAAAAACATTATAATTATAAGTAACCTTTGCATCACAGGTGAATCCGCACGCCGCAGCTGGTACGTCATAAATATTTATAGCCTGTACAAAGAAAACAAAATCATTATAAATGTAATTTTCTATCCGCTTGCAATTTACGTATAATTTGCCAGATGATGGCAAATTAGGTAGTTAGCCTCACCTAGATCCTGGCTCGGATATATTACGGTAATTGGCTCGATTACATTGATTACCACTTGTAATTACCACGCTTTTGCTATTATCGCGGCGGGCGGATTGTCAAATCGTGCCGTGATTAGTTTCTATTATGTGAAGTGCAATTGAGATTTTAATTTGTGTTTCATGATGGATTACCTCTGCAACACTTATGATATCCTGGTACCAATAATGTTTAATCTTCATAAATAAAAAATCTTCTTATATACAAAATATAGAATATTTATTTGTCTGTGCGTCCCTACGGAGTCTATAACTTCGAAACGGCTTGACCGATTTTAATGAAATTTTCAGATAATCTTTAGATTAACCCAGCGGATGTTTCTGTAAAGTTGTGGCGGTCGGAGTATTTTTTTTTTACCGTTGAGTTCTGTTTCCAGAGAGAAATAAGACTGGGTCACAGCAACGGGTTGTCGGACAGCAAGTATATAATAAATAATACTTTTAAGACTCGTTGTCGAGAATTATTTTACCAATAATCGCAGATCTTCTTTCGGTCAAAGGCCTCCGATCTCTCTTTTAGAGAAAGACTGAAGCTTAGACCCACCACTCTGCTTTATATATACACATGTTAAGTTACACATATTCCAAGAATTCCCTTAAGATATGCATGTTTCCTCAGAATGTCTTTGACCGAAAAGCTCGGAACATAAATTGTTAAGGCACATTCGTTATTATTCACAAAGTTATAAGTGTCTGCCCGGAGTATCAACCAGTAATGCCCCATCACGGATTATGGTTAAAAAATAATTATTAATACTCTTTATTATGGATCTGGGCAAAGTAACACCTAATGGTATGGATTACAAATTTATATATTTGAAATGCGGCTTACACTAATTACAATCACCTATACCAATACTAATGGCGTGATACTGACAATTGCAAATTGCACATTACGTTTAAAAACAACACATTCATCAAATAATTGCTTGCATCTAGGCCATATCGCCCTCATACATTCTTGAAATTTTAATCTAAATATCAAAGAATAGTTAACGTAGGTCCCATATCAGTGAACAAGATGCAAAACCGAAACGGGCGCGAGCGTGACCCGATACGACGCCGCACGACGCGACCGCAAAAATTGTGCAATTACCAAATGAGAACCAACGCGTGCGCAATCAAAAACAATTGGACTACGCCGAGCGCAGATCCTGCGTTAATGTCACTGCTCCAAGCAGTTCCAAGACCGCAAATTGCGTCGTTTTCGTCCGCAGGGCTGTACAAAACGCGTTATGTTAAAATAGATATCAGTTAGATAAAAAAACAGCTATGACAATATTTTTACGGTTTATTTAGTTGATTTTATTGATTTATCATGCAAATGGTTGTATGGGAATGCGGGGTATAAATGCACGAATTTTTATTACAATTTGGATGCTAGACGCTACGTGGCTTTAGGAATTCAAAAAGTGATAAGATTTTCTAGATTGTCGTGTAGCCATTTCTTCTATATTCCTCCTTTTCGCATGTAAGCCGGAAATGTAACTATGCTCTGGGTGCTTAGTGCGAGTGTTTTAACTCGATACTCGATAACGTTAGCGTAACGTCAATTTGTATGGCACAGGAACAGCGATCACTAGATGTCGCTGTTGCACTTTCACTTAGAAAAACTTGCACTAAGCACACTGAAAACAAAAGTTCGATTGGGATGTTTTTATTTTAAGGACACATAGGGATACCTTTTATTGCATTTGGGAGTCCAAGGTGTTCTCGACATTTGTATTTCAAACGTATTTTATTATGTGTATCCTTTGTCTCTCCCTGATTTTTAAGGTTAATAGTAAGCTGTTTTACGATAAAAAACACATAACAGGATTTTCAGAAAGAAAAATACCAACTCATATACAGAAAATGATTTATTTCTAGTTTATTTTGAATTCTAAATCCTTTTATTAATCTGACTAGCGACAGCCCTGGTCGACCGCAGCGCAGAGTGCGGACTTTACGCCAAATGTCAAGTGCGTAGTTTTTCCGGCGAGCGGCGCTGCGGTCTGTCGTGATTGTTGCGACAATGTGGTCTAATTATATTTCCGATTTTTAGCCCTATTAACTGTTGGGAAAGGTTACAGGCCCAAATTGTATGCGTCACGGTATATTGTCTGTCTTTGTTATCTTAACGGAATAAGTATTATTAAAACTTATACATATTATAAAATAAAGTCCCCAAACTCTGCTTTTATCGATTTTCTCCAAATCTACTGAAAGGATTTTTATGCGGTTTTAACTAAAAGGTAGTGTGATTCTTCCGGAAGTTTTACATTAATAGTACATTATGGTTTTGTTTAAATTGTGTTGAAGAGGTGTCAGTCGGAGAAAATCTCGCCGTCTGCCTTTGTAAGTGATCGACGTACTCAAAATATATTTAATGTATTTTTGTACGGTTTTTATTTAAAGATGTAGAATGTGCAGTGCTTGAGAAAGGTTTACGTTAATAGTAAATTCTACGGAACGGTTAAACCGATTTTGATGGTAGATACAGTAGGTTGTGGAGCAACATAAAGTATACTTTTTTTCCTAAATTTCCTTCAGAGTTGGAATTTCCGCGGGGATTTTTTTAAACAAATTTGTATAAACCCCAGTGTCCAAGGCATGAGTCCTTTAATATGCAATATTTCATTAAAATGTAATGTGATTTTATTTATAGATCACTCAGTTACGCGAGACTTCGTTTGATTCAACTTAGTGTAGTGTGTAGATTATGTATCTACTATTTTCTTTACAGAAAAAAAGTTGTTATATACATATATATATATATATATATATATATATATATATATATATATATATATATATATATATATATATATATATATATATATATATATATATATATATATATATATATATATATATATATATATATATATATATATATATATATATTTGCCCGGTATATCAGATTTGAATGTACTAAATTTTATCATCATTGCTTCTGCGGATTAGACATACACCAGATATAAGACAGACAGGCTTTCGTATTTTTAATATTATTACTAAAAGTGTGGGTAGTCTGGTTAACGTATCTCAATAAATTATGAATGTACTGAGCACTAGTAATCTTATAGCTTTGGAATGCTATAAGAATGCAGGTAACCATGCTATCGTCTTTATGATAGAACTAGCTTTTACCCGTAACTTCGTACAGCAGGGTCGTCTCGCTTACTCCTTGGGAGTAGGCGGGGTACGGGCCTCGAGGCGTACCTCCTTGCCCGGGCAGTTCCTCGCGGGCACTTAAGCCCGGTCTGTGTTTCGGCCGTAGGCCGAGGTCACCTAGGTGACCTAAGGGATGTCTGGTTCGGTGGGGAGGTCTGGGAATGGTAGCTCCCAGACCTCAAAGTCTTCTTCGGGTGGTCCTAAGTCGGGTGGTGTCATGATCAGGGGTGTCAAATCCGGTGTTTTCGCCCTCTCGCCCATCGCGTCGTCCTCATCGTCGCCGTCGTCATCCACATCGAGCCGCGGAGACGGTGACCGCAGGAGCTCGCGAGGCAGGGAACGTCCATCGGGTGGTCGCGCATGGAGTGGCGCGATGCCGTGGAGGTGTACGTGCGCGCTGTTGTCCGCACGCGCGAACATCCGGCGCGCAAGGCGACGGACATACTCCTCCACGGTCGGCATTTTGGTGTCCCGATGCACGACGTCGTTCCGCACATACCTCGGGGCTCCTACGATCAGTCGCAGGCAACGGTTCTGCTGGACTTGCAGTCTTCGCTTCTGGTACGCCGAACATAACGCGTACCAGGCGGGTGCCGCATACGTCAAGCGCGAGCGGACGTAGGCACCGTAGACCCGCAGTTTGGTGTTCATAGGTAGATGGGATGTGAATAGCGCGTGAAGCTTGGACCTAGCAGCGGCGGCTCGACCCACGACGTGATTCACCGTGGGGAGCATGCGCAGGCTGCGGTCCAAATCACACCCCAAAAACCTCACTGTGGTCTTCCACTCTACGTCCTGGCCTCGGAGAGTCAGCTGACGTAGCGGCTTGGAGCGGCTGGTGAGCAGAGCGGCCGTCTTCCCGACGTTGACGGCCATCCTCCACTTGTCCAGCCATTCCGGCAACAAGTCCAGCATACGCTGCATGCGGTTGGTGGCGACGATCTGATGGTAGGACGACGCGAAATACGCGCTGTCGTCGGCGAACAGCGACAACAGCACGTCCTCCTCCCCTTCCCGCAGATGGTGGCGCAGGGTGGGGATGTCATCCGTATACGCCGCGTATAAACGCGGCGATATACAACTGCCCTGGGGTACTCCGGCTTGGATGGTGCGTGGCTGGGATTCGGCACCATCCACTGCCACGTAAAAGCTACGGCCGTGTAGGAACGATGCCAGCACTCGCACATAAGCAGGCGGCATGGTGGTGTCCAGTATTTTGACCAGGAGCCCGGCGTGCCACACACGATCGAAGGCCTTCTCGATGTCGAGAAAGACCCCCACGGTGTAGCGCCCGTTGTTCCGCTCACTGGTCAGGTGGTTTATTACCCTCGCCAGCTGGAGCGTCGTCGAGTGGCCGCTGCGGAATCCAAACTGCTCCTCGCGCAGGGGCAGGTGGGGCGTGACTCGACGCAGCAGCAGACGCTCAAACAGCTTGGCTATGTGCGAGAGCAGGGTGATCGGCCGGTAGCTTCCAGGCAGGCGGCGGTCCTTCCCCGGCTTGGGAAGAACGATGATCTTCCCGGTCTTCCACGCCTCTGGGAAGTGGCCGGTGCGGAGTACTCCGTTGAACAGTCTCGTGAGCGCTACGAGACCTGTTCGGGGCAGCAGCATCAACGCGGCGTTGGCGATTCCGTCGGGGCCTGGCGCCTTTCGCTTATCAAGGCGAGCAGCGACCGACCGCAGCTCTGACAGGGAGATGAAGTCCTCTCCCCGGAGCGGCGGTGTAGGGGCCGACAGGAACCTCTCCAGCTTGTCCTGGACAGCCGCGTGATGACGAATGACATGGAGGTTGGAGGTGTTGGGGGCGTTGGGCGTAAATGTCTGTTCCAGGTGTGCCGCCAGAATCTCAGCACGATCCTTGGCGGCATAGGTGCGTTTACCCGCGGCATCGAGCAGCGGGTAAACGGGGGTGTCTTGTCCGGTAAGTTTCTTGCAGAGGGAGTACAGCGCTGTGTCGTGTTCTGTCGCTCGATCGACGGTATCCTCCCATCGCGCCTCGTCGAGAGCGACTACGGCACGCGCGATCCTCTCTGCAAGCCGGTTCAGGTCAGCCTTCACCCTGGGGCAACGAGTGCGGGCCCATAGGCGGCGCAGGGTGCGCTTCCGCTTAAGCATATTGCGGAGCGAGCTCGGCAGGTCCTTCCTTCGATTGGTATCCTGTGAAGTCGACGTGGTGGTGGTAGCTGCTGCTTTGGCGGCGATGATCGCCTCCGCGACGAACGCAGCAGCATCGTCGACTCCCGAAGGTGTAGTGATCGGGCCTGCTAGCTCAAGCCCGGCAAGCTCTGCGGTGTAGCGCTCCCAGTTCGTCCGCGTCCGCGGCGGGCGGGGCACTAAGAAGCCTCCCTGGGTGGCTAGGGTGACCAGAACCGGAAGATGTTGCGTGTCGAGGTCATAGAGTACCTCGACATCGAAGGGGTTGTCCAATCCGTGGTGCAGCACTATGTCTATGACGTCTGGCTGGGAGCGGCTGTCGGTGGGTATGTGGGTCGGCGCTCCCGGCCCCACCACACCGTACCCGCTCCTCACGCTATCTTCGTGCAGGTGCCTCCCGACCGCAGTGATGATTCGCGATCCCCACGCGTGATGTTTCGCGTTGAGATCGCCCACGATCACTGCAGGTCCCTGCTGCCCGAAGATTGCCTCGACATCAGTGCTGCAGAAAGTCAGTCCGGGTGGTTTATAGGCGGCATAGATGCGGAGCTCCTGGTTGCCCACGTTGACTCGCACCCCCTGTGTACGGGTGCTAGTGAACGGGGTATGCTCCAGCTCTTCGTGTATGATGTCCCTCCGCACCAGAGCGGCCGTACCTCTGTACGGGCGGCCCCGGGGAGAGACTTCGTCGCGGCGATACACGAAGTAGTTGGGCACGCGGAGCTCGACGCTGTCCGTGAGTTTAGTTTCGCCCAGGAGGATGACGTGGATATCCTGCGACTGGGCGAGTAGTGTTAATTCACGGACGTGACCTCTGATGCCGCCCGGGTTCCAATATAGGATTCGTAGGGAGGTCATTGATACGACCTCCCAAACTGGGTAATTGCTGCCGTGATGGCGCCGACTACGTCCCTGTTGCTCAGATAGTGGGTGAGCGCCGCCATAAGCGCCTCGATAAGGACCCGGACAATATTATTAATGCCCGAGTCCTGCGCGAGGGGTGGCGGGAGGAACGTAGGATATTGCGGAGCTCGCAGCTCCGCCTCTTCTGTGGCCAGTCGGTGGCCGCGGCTTCTCGGCGCCTCGGCAATTTCTGGTATTGCCGCCAACGATGTTGATGTTGGCGGCCTGGAGTGCGGTGTGGACGCGGCGGCGGGCTCAGCTTCTGCTGGCCTCGGCTGCCTGCGCCTGCGCCGGTTTCTTTTTCTTCGCAGGGGCTCCCCCCTGCCTATCGGGTCGTTTGCCGGCGGTTGCAGAGTCGCCGGCTCCCGGTCTATAGTAACCCCGCCCGCTTCCCTCCGTTGAGTAGCTGGGGCGGTCGGGATGTAGGCCGGCGGTTGTTTGGTCGCCGGCTCTGCGACTATGTTAGCCCCTCCCGCTTCCCTCCGTCGAGTAGCATGAATGATCACGCCGGGCGACGGCGGGGCGCTACTCAATGCGGGTCGGGCGGGGGGCGGCAGGCACGGCCACTGCGGGGCGTGCCGCGGGGGCAGGGGCGGCGCGTCCGGCTACCGCGGGACGTACTGCGGGGATGGCGGGGGCCGCTGCGGCGACTTGTATAGCGGCGGCGGGTGTTGCGGTTGGGGGGGGGAACTTGACCACCCCCTCCTGCCCTCTGCTTCGCTTGCTTGTCTGGGCGCGGCGGTGCGACATCGATGCCGCGCTTTCGCGCCTCGCGACGGAAGACCGGGCATTTGCGATCCCGCGCCACGTGCGCTTTTCCACAATTCGCGCACTTGGGCGCGGCTTCTTGGGGCCGGTCACAGTCCTGGGCCAGGTGCCCGCCTGCACAGCGGACACATTTGGGCGGCCGGTGGCAGTTGGCCGATGAGTGTCCGAACTGCTGGCACCTGTGGCATTGAGGCGGACCTCGTCCGCCCTTCCATGCCTCGACGATGAGGCCCGGCATCGAAAGGAGCTCGGTCTCTCTGTACAGGTGACCGAGCTCTTCAAAGGTCAGGTGCTCCAGCTGCACGAAATATGTGCAGCCGTGCCGCCCTCTGACCCCAGGGATGGCCCTCGCCTGGGTCGCCGGGTACCCTAGACTGCGCAGCGCCGCGATGACTTCTGCTGGCGGAGTGTCTTGAGGTAGCCCCCTGATGGCTACCTTGCTGGGTAGGCTCGACGCTGGGCTGTAGCAGAACCACGCGATATTCGGGTCCTGCTTGGCAGCGTCGAGAAGGTACCGTTGGAGCACCCGGAATTCCTCCGCGGATTTGGGGAGGAATCTGACGCCCTTCCCCATCGGGCGGGCGTTAGGGGCGTGTCCGAGCATGCCTCGGATTGCGGTGAAGTGCCTCGTCCAGTTGGGTAGGCACTCCACGGTGATGGGCGGGTACTCGGAGCGCGCCGTCTTCGCTCCGGTAGTGGATGGTGGATTAAGCTGACGCTGTTGCTCTTCCTGGCGCTGCTGGAGCGCGCGGGGTGACGGCGGCGCGGCGGCGGCGGCGGCGTAACCGGACGGCCCGGCCTGAGGGGTAGGGGGGCGGGACGTCGCCATAGGAGACGGCGTCGAAGCGAATCCGGCGTAGCTCGTTGAATCACGAGGCCACGAGGTGGATCCCTGTGACGCGCTCTCTGCGGGCGGTCGCACGCCGCCCTCATCCCGAGGCGAGGAGGCCGGCGGAGGAGTGGGCCGAGTCCTTTGCTCGGCTGTTAGATGGACGTCGAATGACGACGACGTTGTAAGTGAGGTGGTCGGCGACTGGTCCGTCTTCGGACGCTTGTCGTCTCCCTCGAGCGATTCGGGCGAAGAGTCGGCAACCCGCGGACGCTTCGGTGCTTCGCCGCCCGATGTAAGCCCAGCTACATCGGCGGAGAACAAAGGCGCGGAGTCTGGCGACTTTCGCTCGCCGGATGGAATCCGGAAGCGTGGTAGTGGCGCTGGCGGTGATGGTGGCGCTGCTGCGGGTGCGATCGGCGTAAACGGGACGGTGGTATTGTCCCGTATGTCGCGCCACACTACAGCGCGGGGGAACGCGGGGCGCTCCCCTCTAATACGTGGGTCCCTCGGGGGGGGCTCCCCCCGACCGGACATGGTCGCGCAGTATTACAAATGCGTGTAATGCTACTCGGATAGTAGCTACAGAGGTACCTTAGTGAGCCGCTCCTGTGCGAGTGCAGCTCCGCGCACCCTCGGCGCGTGCAACCCAGCCGGGTGAGACCCCTGGGGGGAGGCCCAGCTAGGCGCCCGCGAGCGGGGGCGGAGACTACAAACACAATGGGATAATGAACGGTGGTTTCACTGAGGGCACGTCTGCATACGTCTTTGCAACGAAAGGCGGTGCAGATCGCTGCGTCCGGGCAGCTTCGGCGGAGCAGGTGCACGCGATGCGCTGCCGACCGTTTCCTCGAGCCGCAACACGGGTCGCGGCGAGTACAACTGGCGCCGGTGGCAGGGGTGCAGGGGCGTTAACCGAAACTGGCGAACTTTGCGTCTCACACGATACGCACAGCGATAACGTTCACGTAAACAATACGCGTCCGTTCACTGCGCGCGTCCGCACGAGACGTAACTTCGTTTGCGTAGACTGTTGTCGCGTCATAGGTTGATAATAGATGGCGCTTTTCTATGTCATCCTATATTTGTAGAACTAACAAGTTGTCTATAGCCTATATGTCACCCCGGTGTATAAGGAATAATTTTGCTAAATTTCATCAATATTGGTTCAGCGGTTTCGCTGTGAAAGAGTAACAAACATCCATACTCACAAACTTTCGCATTTATAATATTAGTAGGAAATAGAATTGGCTTAGCTGCAAGTTCAAACTTGTTCGAACAAGTGAAGAGACTCTAAGTCGTGTACTCCGGTGAGTGATTAGCGAATCGATTTGAAGGCAAATTATTCATAAGGGGTTAAAGGCAAGGCAGAGCTAGCTACTGTGGTGGTGGCGATAGGAAGCCACGTTAATTATGCACCACGTCGACACTGTAATGGGTCGCGTTGTTAATATTTAAAGACCGATCGAACATAAACGATATACCTACCATCGATTGTAAGAATTTCACATCTTGTATTTATTATTCGACCTCGTTCACGCCAACTTAAGGTTAAGTCCCCTTAATCCTATCCTATCCTACTAATATTCATCATCTTCCTGACCTTATCCCACTCCAAGTGGGGTCGGCACAACATTTTATAAACATGCTGTCACATGATATGTCTGCGTTTTTACGTCCGGCCGCCTGCCTGACGTCAACTTACCTCAGTCGTATTTTACGACACCTCGGTAAGAAAGAGGGTGGTCTATTCTACTAAACCGGATACCACATGATGGGTCAACTTACCTTAGTCGCCTTTTACGACACCTCGGTAAGAAATGACACCGGATTAACATATAGGCTATAGAAATCCTGTCAATTCTACAGGAATAGAATAACATTGAAAAGCGTCATCTGTTATCAACGCGACAACAGTCCACGCAAACGAAGTTGCCGATAAAAAAAGGTAGTAATTAAATATGTGTTTCTTTCCTGTTACCAAGAGAAAAACGGGATTATTTTCCCATCGATTTTTGATCCTATATGTTACCGTGGTGTATATGCTTTAATTGTGTCAAATTTCATCAACATAGGTCCAGCAGATCAACTTTGAAAGCGCGATAAGCACACAGATTTTCGCGTTTACATAATAATATTAATAACTTATAGAAATAAGCATTACTTTGCGATAAATCTGCAATCCTTGCGATTTAGCGCGGATTATAGCAAAATAATTTTATTATTATTTTTGTGAAATAATATTAGTATATGTACTTGGTTTTCAGTGACAAGCACAATTCTTGAAGAGGGCGCAAAATATAACTCTGTAGAGGTCTAACTCTTTATTCTTTGGGGTACCTGCCTAAATAGTGAATGTATCAATCTCGTAAAAAGTTCAATGTTACTTTTAAAAATTAATTTAAATCTTGGGCGTTTGACAATAAAATTTATTATTAACTGAAACATTTTTGAGCAGTTCATTTATCTCTCTCTTCTATATTATATTGGTTGACTTAAGGGCCAATTACCCCATAACTCACTTAGAATCGTGAACACACAATAAGTGTTTGCAAGATTCTATAGTAATGATTAGCAAAAATGAGTCTTTTTTATTGAGGTTAACATTTTATTACATCATCAGCGCTGAACCCCTCGTACATAACTTAGCATCTTCGGACACAAATTTGGATGTATTTCCCATTTTTTCACCCCAGAACTAAACTATAAAAAGCAATTTAAGAACAGTAGGATAATAGGAAAAAACACAACGGGAAAAATCTTTCAGGGAAAAGACAATTTTCTTTAATAGCTTAAAGGCAACAAAATAGACCACGTACCAGGACATAAGAAAGATGCAGGTGTGTTACGCCACCGCGCGGAATGTGCGGTAAATTTTCCGGTTGCCTTCCCAATGATTTCCTCGGAGACCGCCGGCCCAGATACCACGGATTTCGATACGATAACGCCTCTCAATTTCTGCCCGCCCGGTGCCTTCGAGATATTGTGGCCATGCCTATTGACTCTTTAAAAGGTATTAAAAAACAACGCCAGGGCTGTGGGAAAACTTTTCATTTGAATTTATTAAAGAAAAATCACATATTTGATTATTGAGGCTAGGTATATGCTAAGTGTAAACGACATCACAAGTACTTTTTATGATTTACGCTAGGACTTTTATCGCAGCTGTACACTCTCGCCCGAGACGTATAATCTTGGAGTGACCATTTTCACTCTCGAGAGTAAACAGCGAAGCACTCGACTCGGCGAGGCGATTGTGTGAGGCGGCGCGAGATACTTTAACTCTGGTACATAAAACGGACACGAGTATGAGAGCGGGCGAGACACAACTAGACATACTGAGGCGAGGCGAGATCTAAACTGTACATCTTCACACTCGGCATAACTTGGGGTGTCTCGCAGAGAGTGTACATCCGCCATCATACGGTCTGTACACTCTCTGTGACTGTCGGCATAATCGGCGAGCGCGTCGATGTCCACTCCAGAGACTACACAAGGTCTCTCCGAGCTTAGACGTCTCGGCCGAGAGTGTACAGCCGCCATAAAAGTCCTATCATCAATTATTTTTATTTTTAAATAAAAAGTACACTAAGGGTATAAGTACCCTCAATAATGCAATATGTGATTTTTCTTTTTCCCGAAAGGATAAGATTTTTTCTATGTTATCTCAGTGTATAAGCTTTAATTGTGCCAGATCTCCTAAGGTCCAGGTCCAAGGGGTTAGTGAACAGACAGACTGACAGACTTTCGCAATTATAATATTATTATATTCTATAATAAAATTCCGCAATCAATTTCAGCACTGCCATTACAGCAGTTTAAAAACACTGTTAAAAAGAGGATGATACAGAAAGCCTACTATACTCTTGAAGATTATTTAGAAGATAAGAATGTGTGGATATAGCTCTCTTTGAACCTGTACAAGGCAGTAACGACTTAATGTAAATAATATTAAGAATTATATTTTTAAAAGAGCAACCGCCGAGTTTATTGATGGCTCTTTTCGGTAGGAACAGCTTTCCGAACCAGCAGTAAAGTTGACGATTCAAAAGCACTTGTTTACAAGTTTATTTGAATAAAGAATATTTTGAATTTGAATATAGTTCAGTAAATCGTTATCAAAAATACAAAAGTTTTTTCACTATTGTCTCATTTCAAGTCTTAAGACACCAACGCGATACAAGTAAGGAATAATATCTACAAGAATTTGTAAGATTATTGCGATCCCGGCCACACCCAATATCGCCGATTGATACAGCCCGATGAGGTCCCTAGGGAATCCGGGAAAATATTACACGCCCGGCGTATAGCGTATAGCAGCGGACTACGAAACATACTTAGCTTATGTACCGTATTATACTTTATCTTGGAATATTCTACACGAACAGAATGCTAATATGATATTTTTATTATATAACTTGTGAAAGTATATCGCTTAGTAAGAAAATTATAACGCATCTCACTCGTAAAAGTACCTTTTTTATGGAATAGGAGAGCAAACGAGCATGCGGTGCACCTAAAGTGATCACCGCCGCCCACGACCTCTAGCAGAGCGAGTGTGTTGCTGTCCTTTAAAAAGGTGGAAAATACGCTTTTTAAAGGTACTTATATCGTTCCGGGAACACCGCTAAAGGGAGACCGTTCCATAAAATGGTGGTGCGCGGAATGAAATTATTAGAAAACCGCACTGTGGTGGATCGCCACGCATCCAGATGTAGAAGATGATTTTAATCTGTGATGTACAGTGCGGTTGTGGAATTTAGCAGCAGGAATCAGGTCATGTAGTTCAATGGAACACTCTCCGTGAAAGATGCGGTAGAAAACGCACAGTGATGACACGTTTCTACGAATCGCTAAACAGTCCAGCTGTTTGCTAATCAAACCTACCTATCTACCTAATAATAAACATTGGGGCACAACATGTTATAAAAATGTTGTAACATGATTTGCTAGGTATTCTACGACCGGCCGCCTGGCTGTTAACTTACCTTGTCCCCTTTTATGACACCTCGGTAAGAAACGAGGTTGGTCTATTCTACTCAGCCGGATACCACACGGTGGGTCGACTTACCTTAGTCGCCTTTTACGACACCTCGGTAAGAAAGAGGTTGGTACTATTCTATTCTAAACCACACGCCGTTAGACCCGAATTACAAACGTTAAGTAAAAAATTGTATTTTGTTTAAAGCCTGCGATATATAGAGAAAAGATTGCAGATTACTTAATCGCGTGAGTTCGCGACAGTTGCCTCTCAGTCCAGCAGAGGGCCGGACGGTTTTAGTACAGGTGTAAAATATAATATTTATGGGGTAAAGAAAGAGTCCGAATGCTTGTTAGCGATAATGAGGTGCGCGCGCATCGATAAATTCGTTCCGCCGCCCGCCGCTCGGGGGCGCGGTTCATTTGCATCTTTATGTGCGCTCGGTTTTATTTTAAACAATCACTCAACGGGGTCGTTGACATTTGGAAGTAAACAGTCTTCGACGAGTCGTACATTTGTAGTGATACCCAATTCGCCTAATATTGCGAAAAGGTGCGAATACTAAGAATCTAGTTAGTCCTGTAGCGAATATATGGAACCTTCTATATTTGATTTTTAGCTAATTCTAGTAGAACATTTGATGATATTATGGTTAGAATGTTTTTTTTGTACCTAGTCAACGCATTAAACCCCAAATACAAATCTTTTATGTAAAATTCATATATTTATCTAAGACCATACTTATGTAAGGAAGACTTTCCCAATTTAGATTTTCAGCTAGAGACCGTGCGTTTCTTTCGAGGAAGTCACGGGTTTAAACCTCCGGCAGGCACAAATGTGTTTTTATATTGAAACTTATGTGTCTTATTTGATAATTGCAATTTATCACACTCTTTTCGGTGAAGGAAAACATCGTGAGGAAACCTGCATATCTCTAGAGAATTCTAGGACTATGTGTAACCTACCAATCCGCATTGGAGCAGCGCGGTAGGTCTTAGCTCCAGCCTTACTGTCCAAAAACGGAGAGAGGAGAGACTACCATCCGTGGGATAGTAGATTCTTCTTCTTAAAGGTTTGCTGGCTAGAGTATGCGGATTTTTAACTGATTAGCCCGTTGGCTCAGATGACTAAAAACTATAACCTATATGCTGCTAGTGTCGATTTTTATCGTTTTGTGTTTTAATCAGGTTTGTTAGTTATCGTGTTGTTGTTATACATATGTAGCACGAGGACATTTAAGATATTTATAAAAGGGCATTATTTTCTTTCAAAATCTCATTATCTTCAAAACCAAAGCTACTGTTCGCATTATCCTTATTGTTTACTAATTATTTTTTACTATTCCCGTAAGAATACCGAGATTTTTGTTGTTTAATTTGTTCACTTCTAAATATGTTAGAAACTGCACCAAATTTTAAAGTTATTGCTGCGGCGAAATTACTCTAAAAACTCAATAGATAGACAAAAAGACAGAAAGACAGCTAAGAGTCTCGCATTTATGATATTAGTGTGGAATTACGAATATATTACGCCCCATCCGAAGAATAAAGTTGCATGCCCTATGTTATATACATAGAATATATAATATTATTCTTTGGATTAGGCGATTGATGTGCTTTCAAATTCAAAATATTCTTTATTCAAGTTGACTGTTCACTACTTTTGAATCGTCAAATGTTTTTAAACAAGCTATCACTGATTCGGAAATTTGCTACTGGCGAGAAGAACCAGCAAGAAATTCTGCGGATAGTCTTTTAAACAATAATGTCAATTGAAATAACATCTGCAGTTTATGAACGCTATAGTTATTCTATCCGCCACTAGATGGCGCTGTTCACTGAGAAACTGCTAGGTCAGGATGACGTCGGCGTTCGCTCTCGGCTCGTTAGCCCAACACGGCGCCTGTCACGTTTTTGACAGTTTTTGACATAGACATCGATAGTGAGGCATCGTTACCAGCGAGGCGGGGTTTCTTATCTCCTATTTTGTTGGTTTATACCTATTTGATTTAGCCGTGTAAGCGCATTGTTACTGGTTTTGTTGTTTCTTACGCGATAACGATCGCCTATATCGCTATATTATTGTGGATTGCTTTTAGCGACTCTCTGGTGTTTTAGAATTTATTAAAATACACATGTAGTAACGTCTTTGATGGACTTTGATTACTCAATCGGTGTGTACGGAAAAACTTATTTCAGTTTGTGTTACGCCCTAATCATTGCTTAATTTTTTAATATTGTGTTATTAATATTAGGATCCTAGATTTGATTGCGTAGTTTTAATACGATTTACGTTATTCAAACACTTTCGTTAAGTTTCGACAACAGTGAAGTACGGTTAAACTATGACAGATTATCCTAGCGCTAAGCCAAGTCCTTATCTCATATATATTATTACAGGCTTCAATTATTCCTATTTTCATTTTTATTGCTCTAGTATATTAATCTTTAAAGTGTAAAAAACAGACAGACAAACTTTAGCATTTAACTTAGAATAAAGAAGAATTAAACGCAGCGTTGATTGTCCACCTTTGAGGTGGACTGACGACCTCAAAAAGGTCGCAGAAAAGTCACTGGATCTAAGCATAATAAGATCGTCTGATGTACAGATCCCTTCAAGAGACTATGGCCAGCAATGACCTCTGTTGATTGAAAACGAATAGTCCTACACTGGATTAAAGGAAAATATCCCTAATTAAAAGTAAAAAGTACGTAAGTCGTTTGTAGGTTTGAGTATAAGATTCTATGATAAAATTCCGCAATCAATTTTAGCTTTACCACTACAGCATTTTAAAAACACTATTAAAAGGAGAATGATACAGAAAGTATACTTTTGAAGATTGCATGATAAGTATGCGTAGATATAGCTTCAACTTTACACAAGGTATTAATGATTAAATATAACTAAATGTTAAGAGTCATTTTGAAAAGAGCAATCGCCGGGTTTCTTACTGGCTTTTCTCGGTAGGAACAGCGTTCCGAACTAACAGTAGAATTTATTTAATTTAAGAACTATTATAGGAGTCATTTTGAAAAGAGCAACCGCCGAGTTTTTTGCTGGCTTTTTTCAGTAGGAACAGCTTTCCGAACTAGCAGTAGAATTGACAATTCAAAAGCACTTATTTACAAGTTTACTTGAATAAAGCGTATTTTGAAATTTGAATTTGAAATTTCAGATTCATAAGTAAACTTCACAGCCCAAGGTAATCTCGTAATCACAGCCCGATATATCAGTGTGGTTGTGGGGGGTGTGAGTGGTGGGGGAGCGCAGTTTTCCGCCTTGACGTGCAATTATAAAGATAATAACGTTTTCACCTCGCGGCGGTTTTATTTGTCCCTTTGATTTATAGCTGCGAACGCGCGTGACGCTCCACCGTTATTTTTTCGTATTCCGCTTTTTTAATATCGGTTTTCGATTGCCGGTTTTTTTTCACGTTGGCAACATTGACGTAAGCAGCAGTTTTCATTGTTTACATTGTGTTGTCCTTGGTCATATCAAGGACAACAGTAACGGTATAAGAATTACTTGATAAAAATTCAAACTAAAAATGTTCTTTGTAGAAGTAAACTTGTAAACATGGGCTTTTGAATCGTGAAATCGAATGTTGGTTGAGAAAAATGTTCTTATCGATAGAGCTAGCAAGAAACTCTGCGGTTGCTGATTTTAAAATATATTTCTAAGTATATATATATTTATATTTAGGTATATGTTTCACATTTCGTCATAGCCATCTTGTATAAGGTCGGAGCGTAGCTAAATCCAAGCATTTTAACATTTGTATAATCTTCAACAGTATAAAAATGTATTGTGAGCAGTTCTATCAGTTTTAAACAAAAACGCCTAAAATATAATTCAGAAGAACTTACTTATTAGAATAATAAATTAGATACGTATCAAAAGAGTATTTTATTCGATTTATACTTTTAATGAATTCTTCCGAACTTTTTCATATGAAGATAAGTTAACATACAGAGTCGAGATAGTTTCTTTTTTGAATAGAAACTTTACTTATTATAATTCTTTATTCTATTTCTTTGAATGCTCAAATTTTGAGGAAAATATTACAATTTTAAATTGAACGTTATTTTCTTGTGTGTAGAAAACAATAAAATTCAACCAATATGCCACAATCTTTAATCTGTAGCTAAATTGACTCCGGGGAATTCCGAGAAGCGTCGTTTTGGCATCCGCTCACAAAAATAGGTGTCGATTTAAAAAAAAAGCGAACTAGTAGGAAAAAAAATGTCGTTCCCACGATAGAGTGCTCAGATTCGAAAACGAATAAACAATGGCGGAGGAACGAAGTACGGGCGACGCGTAAACTATTTTGATTAGAATGCGTTCCCGCCAAAAAGCCGCCATGATATTTCTCAACTTGTCAACCCGGCCGCGCTTTTTGCTACCATTCCGCGCGGTCGCCTTGAAATCTTAATTTCGGACTCTTTGGACAAACCATAAACAACTCACGATTTATAGAGGACAATCGACAATAGCAATTCGCTCAATACTGAATATAATGGGCGAGTTTAATTAAAAACAGATACCTACTAAGTTGCAATGAGCGAACTTAACAATTTATTTAAATACCAATATATTACAATACGTTCGAATCGAATTTTACAAATTTATCGAATTTTAATAATTATGGGTCCTTTAAGAGAAGCTCTCGATAAGAATTACGACAAAAAAATACCAACTAATAAAAAAGTACCTATATTTATTGACCGTTTCCCAAAAATTGCAAACAAAAAAACGGTGACATTGTGATTCAATATATTCAAAGACAATTATTCAGAAAATTCTTAGTCTGTAGATAGTTTTTTGAACTTCTTCATTATGTCGAATCTCGCTAGTTTCTCTGATCAAGATGAAATCCTTTATCATTAATCACCATGTAACGTTACACGTTACGGGGCATAATCGTAAATATGGCTGTACAAAACGCAGCCAGAACCCGTTCCCCGCCGACATCCGACCATCGAGAAATCGCGGGACATTATCAGAATTTACACTCACTTTACGTAGAACCTAATCCGCGTTTTTTTTTGCGGACATTCGAAGTCGAAAACAAAGCATCGATCAAGCCCGCTCACTCTCACATAAATCAGACGGACGTGAAAGAGACAGGTGCAAGGACGGCCAGTCGATTTTACAAATGGGCGGAGCGCAGAGCTAGTGTCGACAACGAAACAAAAGAGCGAAATGGCAATAATGGCAAGTGCATAATGCAGTACGTGCGAACGGGAGAGGTGGTGTTTTTTTTTAACGCCGAGAAAACGCCAAGGCGGTTGGGAAATCTAGAGAAAAAGGTGGAAGTGGGAATTGGTCTGGTTGTTCTTTAGAATCAAAACGTTATTTATTATTAATGTAATGCACTTTAAAACACTTTCGAACGGAAACGAGTTTTTGTTTTAAATAAACATAAATCACGATGAGTCAAAGATGATGTAAAAACAGACTTTTACGCGTCCATGTGAATTGTTGCGTTAAGTAGATAATGAATATATCCATTAACTTTTAATTTATGCGTGTGTTAAATTACGGATAACAGTCCTGTTATAAAAAAAAATGGATATTTTTATAGTGCTAAATGAGTGCTTTATGAATGATTATACGATTGGCATGGAATATTGTGACTCTTACCTTAGAGAGTCAGGGGTTCGAGGCCTGATTTGACACCTTTAAGTTTTCTATGAAATTAGTGTACTTTATTAATATTTGCAATACATCGTGGCTTTTTGATGGTAGAATGCAAAGTAACTTGCATACCTCCGAATAATTGCTGTAATATGTGTTACCTACCAATCCGTATTGGATCAGAGTGGTGGGTTAAGCTAAGAACCTTCTCTATAAAATCGAGAGCGGAGTGCTTTGCCCAGCACTGGGATAGTGACCCACCGACATTTAAATAAGGAAAAATGTTTTCATACTCTTGTGTAATAAGCTGTGATAGCCCAGTGGTAGAACCGTGTGACTCTCTAGAGAAGGTCACAGCTTCAAACCCCTTGAGACACCAATGAGTTTTTCTTTTAAAACTAATAGCTAACTAAACTAAAAGCGTGTAATAAATTGCAGTTATCAATTAGGTACATATAATTGATAATTGCAATTTATTACACGCTTTTCGATGAAAGAAAGCATAGTGAGGAAACCTTCGTATCTCAAGAGATTTCTAGGGATATATGCAACCTACCAATCCGCATTCGAGCAGCGTGGTGGGTTTTAGCTCCAAGCCTTCTCTACGAAAACGGAGAGAGGAGCCCTATGCCCAGCGTGGGATAGTAACAGGCCGTTACTTTATATATAAATTTACTGCTTTACACCATATGTGCCAAATATCGAACCCAGAACCTCACGCTATTATTTCAAGCCGACAATATTATTCTACCCTCAGTGACAATGAGCGCGATCAGGGCGCTTCACGTGACCGAATCGGTTAACAATTGAATCGGTTACAAACGGAACAAATTGGTTAATTAAACGTATTTTGAGTAATTTGAGCAATTTTGAACAATTTGAGCAATTTTCGTATCATGACGCCGACGCCTGAGCGACGGCGGGTCACGCTTCACGGTCGCCTAACAATTTTATATGGCGGTTTTGTCTAGCCTATACATGTTTATTTATCTCAAAAATTTACTTTTTTACTTTACAAGTACATTTATACAAGTAATATTTTAATTTTTAAAAATTTACTTGTAAATTTTCACAAAATTTGGCTGCGTATTTTAAGACCGGGCGCCTCCCTGACGTCAACTTACCACAATTGTATTTTACGATACCTCGGTAAGAAATGAGGGTGGTCTATTCTACTCAGCCGAATACCAATCGGCATTTAAAATCAGATAATAATGTGAAACAAAAGTAATGATACATAGCTGTAAAATAATATCTTGTTTGTTAAAAAAAATTGTTATGCTAAGTGGAGGAAGCACAAACCGTTCTCATACCTTATAGGTATGAGACAACTCGTATACCTTTAGGTAGTTGAACGATTAGTAATAGATTAGTTATAGATAGCTTCACATTTTTATCGCAGAGGCTATGTCCTGATAATACTTCGGTTACGGAGCAAAACGATTGTTGAGTTTGTCGTAGTGAATGTAAGCATTGCGTAGATCTTCTTGTATCGCGATGATATTAAATGTTATTAGTAAACATCGTTGAAATCATCTTATTATTATTCTTAATATTATTAAAGATTTTTTAAATATGTGCTTTTCATTTTAGTATAAATACTCGTATGTCTCTTTATGATATAAGTTATTGTCCTAAATAAATAAATGATAATTATTATTTTCATTCTTGTTACAGGTAAGTTCAAATCGACGTTGGAATACAGGTAACTTAATCTTATAAACTTTATAAACTATCTATAATATCATTTATTGATGAGTATAACATAAGCTTTTTTAAATTAAAATTAAAAAGACAAAAGAATATTTAAAATATGATAAAAATGCAATTCATTTTAAAAAACCACAAAAATTTAATAAAACAAACCATAAATGAAAATGAACATGAATACAACAAAATTGTTAAAATTCATTCGGACAGATTAGAAAATCTCTAACTTATAAATAAGAAAATCAAATCACACATTCATGTCTAAAAATAAAAAAAATTGTTAGATTATTATTATATTTCAAAATTATTAATTGCAAACAAATGTGTAAGTATAGATCTTCAATATCTTCGTCATAAATAAATAAAAGAAATAAATTATAATTGTTAAAATTTATTCTGACAAATTACTTAAGAATTAATTTAAAAAATAAAAATTTGTTAAATGTTTAATATTTAAAAAAATATAAACGAATGTGTTAATGTCTCCGTAAATAGCATCGTAAATATTGGATTCAATTTTTTTAAAAATAGATATAATATCGGAAAAAATATACATTATTTTTATAATACATTGTATTAAAAACATTAATATAATATTCATACTAGATACAATATCTTCTCACGGGGCGATCTTTATCGGCGGTTCGTGACACGGAGCGCGTCATTCGATACATTCGTCGGTCGATGACGAACGTGGGGGAATCGAGTAGGAAAATCGATAACATCGATGCCTGGACTTTTGTTTGTCTTATTTTTTAAACGAACTCGTAATTGGTGTTATTGTAAAATACTCGATTTTTTATTATCGATTTGAAATCGCTATTTATTAAAATACCCATTTTGTACCATAGAGTTATCATAGAGGACCCTGCCTAAAATATGTCTATTGACAAATAAAAGCAATGAGGGTGTATCTACTTGTCTCTCTTTTTGTGTTATAAGACAAAGATAAGTAGGTATATGAGTTTCATCTTACAAATCATTATTTGTTGCGACTGTAACTTTACAAGCTATGATGACCTATGACTTATCTACTCTAGTTATGACTCCCCTACTCTATGGGTTATACCGATGTAAATATTTGCCTCTACACAGATTAAAGAGAAGAATACGTTAGTACAACAATACTGTTTTAGTATAATTTAGAAATTTATACATATCGTAGAATTTTTTTCATTTTTGTGCCATATATACCTACCTGGATTATAAGGTTTTAATGTAAAGAGTGTATCTATATCCAAGTTAAACCTGTTATTCCCCCAAAACACCAAAGGTACAAACTTTCATATTTTATCAAGACAGTAAATTACCGTTCGGCCATCTTGAATGATCTACCAAAAGAATACATAATGATATTTGATTCCTTTTCATTCGAATTTACGCGTCCGAGCGCGGGGTCAGAATTTTTCCTTTTTTTTCTTTTTTTATCCCTCCCGATGGTTGAAGGCTTAAATTTCTGATGTGATCTCGGACGCATACCGAGCATATTTGATGTTACTTCGTTATTTTTTTCCGGCGGCCAGTATTGTGATATTTTTTTTATCAGATATAAATTCGATGGGACATACGAGTACAAGGGTACGGGTAGGCGATGTTTTGTACCTCAGTGAGCGTTAGGACAGAGGTACACTAGGCATCGCACCACATTGTATGCTGTGTTAGGTATAAACTTCACAAGGAGGATAAGCTATCCTCCTGATGATGCTTCGGTTTCGGGGTAAAACAATCGTAGAGATTGTGGCAGTGAGTGCGTGTAGTGGTTGTGTGGAGTGGATAAGGTATGTGAAAATTACCTGCTTCATACACTTAGCATTATGTAGATACTCTTGACAAATGCGGATTACAGAATAATAATTCTCTTGCAACTTACTATGGAGTTCTGCAAGGTAACGCCTGCTTCTATAAATCAATGGTGGTTTAATTTTTTTGTTGGTATTAAGATAGAGCAGGAGATTCGCCTACGAAGATACTAAAAAATAGGATTAGTCGCATTACAAAATCTTTATAAATTATTAGTATTTTAGACTCTATTTATCCTATGTAAACTTAATACGGATTTTACATATTAGTAACCCTTTTGTAATCAGAAATCTTTGTCAGTTAAAATAGCCTCAATTACGTTTTTTTATGGTCCCAAAACAAAACTATATAGCATTTATAAATCAGAAAATTTCAGAGACCAAACTATAAGCAAATCTTTATGTGATCCGATTTATATGAAATAATTAAACAACTATTTTAACAAAGTAATAAAAAGTTAATTAAAAAATTAAAAAATTTAGCAATATGTTTAAAAATCGTTTAATGACACCAGGAGTGCATAAGTATGTATGTACTCGTAAACGCAAGCTTTCTTAGCGAACGAACAAGACAGGCGGGCGAGAATTAACGCGCTCTCAAATTGCGATCCTCGCAGCAACGACGCCGGGGAATGTACGCTCCGGTCCGGATACCGGTAATTTTGTTAAGTTAGATGAAGATCTGAAAGTAAGCACCCAGATCCCTTGGAAACTAGTGATTCGCTTTAATACGCTCCGTAATGGCGTTCGAACAAAATAGTTTTAACTTAATGTATCCTCCAAAGAAACTCCAAAGAAGGGACAACGTATATTTTTATAAGAACGTGTTATTTTAATTAAAAAGATAATTTAATAAACTCTTAATGACCTGTGATGTTTTAAGCAGCGGGAGCACGTGATCATAAACCGCGCGCGAATTTCTATGGATCTATTTTATCTATGTGTTTTCTATATAATCTATGTATGTCATTGATAATTTACAATTCATCCTGCACTTAACGGTAAATTCTGCATATCTCTATACAAATCCAAGGATATACGAAACCTGTTATTCCGCATTAGAGCAGTAACGTCAGTTATAGTAATAATCAAAGATATAGAAAACCAGAGATATTTTAATTTTTTTAATTTTAAATGACTAGAGCTGTTAAGGGTTGCAAGTGCAACGGTGCTTTGTAACAAAAATAAGTCGCAGTTATAGTAAACTAGGTGTACCCGTGACTTCATTCGCGTCAACTTAAGAGTTAAAATACCGAAAATTATATTATGTTGTGGGGTTTTTTTAAACAAACAACAAAAACCGGACCTTATATCCCATATGTTAGCTCGGCATATAAAAATATGTACCGAATTTCATCAATACGTTACAGCGGATACGTTACAGCAAAGCCTTACAGATTGTCGGATAGACTCTTGCATGTATAAATTTAGTATAGATATAAATATTAAAGGGGTTTATTTGACAAATAATGCAATCAAGTTTCTTTTATTCTTTGTATCAACTTATATAATCCCTTTTTATTTACTTAAATATAATCCCTTGACGAACTTTCGCAAGTAATTAAAGGTACTAACTAAATTAAATATTTATTTATTATATATGAATGTTAGCAAGTAGTATTTTTTTTTATTTCGTCGTTGCACAAACGGACACTGACGTTTGGTGTCATTAAATCTCGTAATAGGGTATCATAAATTGCAAGAGGCGGACGGAGCAGCCCAGCCGGGCGGCTGTCATCGTTTGTCAGGGCATTTCACGCATTGTTGGACAATAACGCGGGCGGTATTGTGCCTGGTAGTCTGACGTGACGCGAGTACTGACCGCTGCGTGTCATGATGCCCTGGTGATGCATGCCGTGTCATACCGCATGACGTCATATAACTCTAAAGATAATGTGTCTGTCTTATCGGAAGCTGTCAGAAAGCAGAGATAAAATTCATGTTTGTATATTTTCAATATTGTATCGCTAAATTAATTGCAAACACAAATTTATTGTTTTCATTGATGCATTAGATTCAATATCATAGAGGCTGGCTGGTTACAAGGCTCTGCTAACTAAAATAATTCATAATTATTGAGCACTTTTCTTGAGCATTTAACATTATGAATTCCTCACTCCATATAATAAAAAAAATATCTTATAGCTCTATGAAAACTAACAATCAATTACTTCATTCATTCACCTCACTTAAAGCTCTAATTTCGTGTAAAGTTGGTGCTGGTTGCTCGTGGTTTTATCATGCAGTATTTTATTTTATTTTGAAGACTAAGATAAGTCACTGAACCTATTCTTAGATATAAGTTAATTTATAAGTGTAGGTTATCTTTAAACTGCTTATTGGCCTTTTGGCTAGACCGCTGCATCAATAAAGTACTTTATTTTGGTTGTTCTTTTTAATAGCAAAAAATTTTTTTGATCAATCGTAAGTTGCCTGAAGTAAAATATTTCTAAAAACATTTTTTTAAACAAAACAATTATCAAAAATTAACTTCTATTATAATAAACTTCAGTCTGTAAGTTAAACTTAGAGTACCTCTCAGAGTAAACAGGCAATCTTCCCGTTGTCAGGCATCGGGGGGGTATCCGACTCTGCGCGTCCAAATATTTGCGGGTGTCTCATAAATTCAGGCGCTCGTTCTACCAGGATAACATACATAATGCGCCGCTCCACGGATCGGTAAACATATTGTAATGGAAAACGCCATCATTGTTTGCACTTTATGATGTCCTGGTGTTGTAAACTGACGCTTTGGACGCGAGTGAATGATAATTTCCCAGTACTTCGGATAGTGGGGGAGTAATCTCCCTCCCCACTGCTCTTCGAACAGTATACGAGCGTACATGAAATTTAAAATCTTTATACTTTATTCAAATAAACTATGGAATCTGTAATTCTTCAAGAAAAGCTTTTCTTACAATGATGTATTTGTTAAATGGTAGTACCTAAGCGATCTGTTACCATCCCTTAGCTGGGAAAAAGGCCTCCAATGCGAATGACTAAGTTGGTCGAATAAATCCTTAAAATTAACCAGAGATATATATACACGCATATTTCTTGATAGCTCTTTCACAGAAAATTACACGCTGAATTTGAAATATCAAATAATCATATGTTTTAATAAAAACAAATCATAGTTTAAATTATTATTAAGCATTACATTCACGACTCGCCAGTAAAATAAAGATTTAAGAACTAATGTTTATGTTAAACGCTAACTATTAAAAGCCATTTCGAACCAAAGAAGGCAATATTAAAATAAATTAGTTACCAGTACAATTTATACTCGTACATATATTATTAGAATGTTCCATATGAAATCCGCAAGCTCTTAATAAACGTTGCAGCTGTTTCTCCTTTGCCACTGGCATTATCACGTCGACCATGCTCCCTTATGACTAATGTATTAAAAACGATGTAAAAAATATAACATCTATGGTATTAATAATCTGTGTAAAGTTATGAATATATTTCAATAAACACAAGAGTCATAATAATTCGGAAATGCCGAATATGTGACACCGTATCACACGCATAGTTATAAAGTGACCTAAATAAAAAAAAAATTGTGGCCAAATTGCTACAAAGCGTAGCGTAACCCCTACAAAGATCGTGAGTGTTAATAAGGCCCATAACTGGGAAGTGCAAGAAAACCAGTTTTTTAATACTTTGAACGTGATGTCATAGATGACATTGATGTAAAAATATTACAGATCTAGCTCAATAAAGCTTAATTTTGAATAAGGTCACTTTTATACCAAGAAGGTCGCAAGTTCAAAACTGACGTGAGAGACGTATGAGTTTTCCATAAACAATTTTGGTAAAAGAAAACTGCATGACCTTTAAACAACTCCTGCGATAAGTGTATCAGATACACAAATAGCGTGTGGGTCTAACCTAAACCTCCAATTCTTCTTCAAGGCGAGGCCTTTGTCAAGCAAAAGCTAAAAGCCGCTACCCTCCTTTTACTTATAAATCCTATAAAGTCAAGTGCTTTTCAAAATTTCTTTTTTAATAATAAAGAGTTATACTTTAATGTTCTCGTAATCTTACATTATGAGACTTAGTTCTTACACACGTATAAAACAGAAAATTACGATCGTATTTGAACCCCGAGTCGCAACTAAGCCGTTAAAATATTCGGGCAGCGACACTTCGTAAATCGCGACCTTTTGTAGTCGGCTATACTGGGCGTAGAAAGCCAGGATTAGTCTTAAATAGCAAGCCTGTTTACTATATTTTGAAAAAAAACTCAAAATTTTCCGTTCACATTAAAAAGTTGCTTGAATACGAATTTCTATATATCATATACTTTTATAAATAAACTTATTCGACAGACGTTCCTCTGTCTTATCTATTTAAATAAGATTGTTTACTAAATTTTCTATAGGTACCTATCTTAAACTTGAAACAATTTTCTTTGACCTTCTGCTTCAATAATTAACACAACAATAAAAAAACAAAGAAGTTGTTCAATTACTTAACGCGATGCTATTTCCCTTGGAAATTGATGGAAATGGATACAAAGATATAACTTTTTTTCACATTAAAAGACATAAATTCAATTATTTTTTTTATTTAAATTGATATATATATATATATATTATATTTATATTGAATTGATTTTGCTGATACAAGCACTTTTTAATCGTCAAATTACAATGAAACTACGACTGGTTCGGAATGTTGCTCTTACTCAGAAGAACCCGCAAGAAACTCGGCGGTCACTCTTTTAAAAAATAATGACATATTTAAATAATATATATTGTTGGCAAATGAAAAATTACAATATAATCCAGCGCGTAGGTAGCTAGCTGGTTGAGAAACCAAATAAACAATAAACTCAAATACTCTGTAGTTAAACAACCCTGTATTAAAAAAAATATCTGCATGTCATAAAGCACTAAATTACTCTATGGCATAACTATTTGCGATATCAAATCCTAATAGATCATTACTCTGTATTAAGAAGTCGCAACAGTCGTTCTAAAACTACAAAACGAAGATGGAATCTAAGACGCGCACTAATCCGTTAAAATATTCGGGCTGCGTCAGTTCGTAAATCGAGCCCTTTGTAGCCGGCGTTCGGGGTGCAGATAGCCAGAATTAAACTTGAATTTAAAACCATTTTATATTAGCTAAGCTTAGATCGCTCGCGCGCGGCGCGGGTGAGATAAGAGAATTGGCCTGTCAGGCACCGCATGATATATTTGACCAGCATTTCCATATCCCGCCCGTTCCCCTATTTTCATTTTGTACGTGTCTGCCTCCTATATTATGTAGCGAGGTGTATTTTGATAGGAATTCTCGACTGTCAAACCGTTGACAAGGATGAGTTTTTTATTGAATGTAAGAAATGTTGCACTAGCTACAATTTTCTTATTTAGGGCGAACTTTTGGGGATTTTGGTAGAGAATTTTTCTCAACATTAAAAATGCCTAAATTATTGCGGTGTCGGTGATTTTGTGCGTGAAAGTCGACTGATTTTTTTATTAACCGATAAAGTTTCCTATTCTATTTTGTACCCTTTTTTAGCAAAACGTAAGATGGAATATCTACAAGTTAAGTCAAACCACTGAAAATAAAGGTGTCCATAAATCGTCCGTATGACGTCAACATGACGATCAACTAATAATCGCAAACACAGATACATACTTTATCAATACACATACTCACACAGAATTTCCCTTGGAGAAGACGAGTTTCGGGATTTCAAACGGTACAGTCGCTTCACGCTATTCTTCCAATAGCTTAATGATTAAACAAAGTCATAGCACCAGCCCTTCGCTACACGTCGCCCTAAGGCTTGCTCCGGTCTCACAGGAAGCCCCCTTAGTGGAGCTTCTGCGCTCTATTCTCCGCATTTTGCTCCAAGAACCGTCTGCTTCTGAAGCTTCTTTTAATTTGGGATATTATACCAATACGAATCTACGTAGTCTGTGTTATTCCAGCTTAGATAGAACTTACTTTACTGGCGACTGCGTTCTTGTCTTGTTTGTTTTCCTGTTCCCAAAAAATTGGATTTGCTTTATCCTGTATGTATGATTGTATACGATTCAATTGTTTCTAATTTAATTTAAATATAAGCAAACTTTTGCATTTATCAAAATATTTATTTTAAACTGGTGTATTAGCAAAAAGAAAATCACTACCACCGCATCTCTTTTTACTAACAAACGTTATAATTTTAATTCGTATTACTGCAAATTATAGCGAAATAAATCCATAGTTCAGCGTCTAAAATAAAAATTAAAACGTGCCAGTAATTACTGCGCCCATTGATTATAGTTCGCTTTATAATTGTTATGAATCGCTGCAAATTGGTCAATTTTCCCCCATCGCCTGCGCTTTACTTGGTGTAGGTAAGGTTTAATTCCGCAATCATCACGGCGAATAATTTAAACCGATAAGCGTTTCAAGATAAAGCGATATTTTGATTTCTTATTCGCTTTTGTGCATAATAAAACCGTAATTTCTCAAATCAAATTGACGATTTAGTCAAAAAACGTTACGTTTGTATCATTCTTAAAAATGCTATTGTATTCTATTGTCATAGCTCAGCGGTGACACCCTTCGAGTCTTACGAGGGGTCTTGCTTCAAACCCCGGGCAGGCACCATTGAGTTTTCTGTTAAAACTTCTCTAATTGATAATTGCAATTTATAACACGCTTTTCGCTAAAGTAAAACTTTGTGAGGAAACTTATAAATCTGTAAAGAATTCTGGGTATATTTGTAACTTACCTATCCACATTGGTGCAGTGTGGTGGGTTTTAGCTACAACACTTTTCTTCAAAAACGAAAAACGGAGGCCAGCAATAAGACAATAAGAGGTCAGTAGTTTCCTTTTTTATTCCAATGGTTAGAGCGCGTGATATCCGATTGATGTGAAATTCGACATACTGGTCCAGTCCTGATGACAATGCATGTTTATGAGCATGACCTAATGAGCCTGGATTGGCTCCAAAGGAAGAAAATCATCGACAGTTAATAATAGTAATTTGAAATTATGTTGAAATCTTTTTTAAAAGCCCTTTCACTTGACTTGTTTTCTAAATAAATCAAAACAATTTTGCTTTTCAATACAATTACCAGACTTAAGTAAGTAGTATGAATAAATGTTCATTATAAAACGAGCAGAGTCACCAATAATCAGCAGTCTCGAATACAGAACGTATCAAATATTGTAGCGATTTATATATAGTATTAGGACAAAGCTTTCGCGATGGTGCAGCTTTTAACAAAGCTCTTGGCCGCGCGCCAACTTCTGACGGTGTCTCCGAAAAAGTTCGTGTCATACTGCTTTGAACACTTTGTTTTTTTTGTTTATTTTTTATAATACATAATATTATACAAACTCTGTCTGTCTGTCTGTCTGTTATGTTTTGTAGCAATATAGATGAAATTTTATACAGTTCAGCTTATATACAGGGGATATGTGCCCTGCCCCGATATCATTCCCCTGCCCTTTTCCTACTCTAAGTGGGGTTATTACAACATGTTTTTCACGACACCTCGGTAAGAAAATACCATCAATTTTTGAATTGTTGAAATCTGTTCTAAGGAGAATTCGAAACCAGACTAAGCCACAGTAACACGTGGCCGGACAGCTAGTTATTAAATAAAAATAATCAATATATTTTTTGAAACGAGCTGTGATAGCTCAGCGATAAAAACCATGTGACTCTTTCCGGGGGGGGTCACGGGGTCAAATCCCAGGCAGACATCAAGGATTTTTTCTTTAACAACTTATATGCCTAATTGATACCTACAGTTTATCACACGCTTTTTCGTTAAGGAAAACATCGTGAATGAACTTTAATCAATCAAAAGAACAATAATAATTAAATGTCATAATCACGCGCTATATGATAAACTATGTATAAATTAATTAACATTAAAATGTATCAATAAAAAATCTCATTAATATTATAGTAACATCTATAAAATTAATAATTCCGGACAGGTTATAAACAAGTTGGGCGAACCCGATATCTGAAGTATGTAACCGGATCTTAAAACATGTTTGAATAGATCACACGATAAGTTTTAAAGATTGTTTTTTTTAAATATACATATATACTGTATGAGACAATTACACATATTATCGTCCGCCCCTAAAATAACTTAATGGTAAATACTCGTATATATATATTACATATATTATTTTAAATAAATACATTTATACCCGCCGTGTGGTTTCCGGCTGAATAGAATAGTACCACCCTCATTCCTTACCGAGGTGTCGTAAAAGGCGACTAAGGTAAGTCGACCCGCCGTGTGGTATCCGGCTGAGTAGAATAGACCGACCTCATTTTTAACCGAGGTGTCGTAAAAGGCGACTAAGATAAGTTGACCCGCCGTGTGTTATCCGGCCAAGTAGAATAGACCTCACTCATTTCTTAGACTGGTGTCGTAACAGTAGACTAAGATAAGTTGACGTCAGGCAGTACCAGTCGTAAAATACGTAGCCAAATCATGTTACAACATATTTATAACATGTTGTATCGACCCCACTTAGAGTGGGATAAAGGCATGATAATTAGAATGATGGTTTAAATACATATATACACCCAGGCTCGAAAAACCAACAGTGTCTATAGAAAATATTCGCTTTCAGCAAAAATTTAACCCGCGAACCGCAGAGTTGAAGGCAAGGTCAACTGCACCAATGGGCCAATATAATAATTATTCCGAATTTTAAGCATTAATTTTCTTGAACCCCACGCAATTAACAGCGTGAGCAAAACAAGTGCTCTTTGCCGTAATCATAAATTGTAATTAGGTATCTAATAATAAAACATGCACCGATTATCGTATCATTTAATCTTACATTAAATATTTGGGTTTGCTTACAAATTAATTAACAAATTACCGTAATATGCACACGTAATTGATTAACTATTCATTTATCGGATACAAATCGATAAATTGGGCATAAGTTATTATATAATTATTTTACTATAATTTAAATTATTTTAATATACGCGCGGTCGCGGCTATTCGCTGGATCCAAGCGGCACATGATTTTGAAGTGTGGAGTTCATGAAGAAAAAGAAAATACACTATAAAAATACAGAATATGTAAAACTATTATAGAATGACATAAACAATTTTTTACAAGGTAGGTTCAATTGTCCTAGATGATCTATGGAAACCGTCTCGTCGTCTGTAGTATGAGCTGATTCTCAACCTCCATAGAATCCTCGACTTCCCCCGTCATAGCTGACGAAAGTCTGCCTGTCTGTATGGGTTAGGTAAAATTGAAGCTATTATATATAAGAAAATAAATCCCGTATTTCTTCGGAAATAGGGAAAAATAAAATCTTTTATATATGTTTTATATATGCTGCGCCAACATCATCGCCAACGTAAAAAACAGTGTGTTACAAATTCTTGATAGAAAGATGGACTATCTTACACTCAAAGAATTTTTAAAATCGGTCCAGTAGTTTCTGAGATTAACGTGTTCAAACAATCAAACAAACTCTTCAGCTTTATATATTAGTATAGATTATGTATAATAATATATTTAACATCATAGTTTACGGTTATGTACTCGTCAACTATTGCCTATTTAAAAAAAAAAAAAACCATATATGCTCAAATCATTATAAAAGGTAAGCGATACGATCTTTCTGTTAGTTTTCATATTATCAAAAAATATTTTCAATTTTCGCCCACGAATCCAGATTTTAAAAATCTAGTTAAATCTAACTAGAAACAATTTGATTTTATTGCCTCAAACGATCAGATTGTTCAACTCTATTAAAACTTCTTGACGTACCTTTAAATTCAAACGGTAAGCCATCTGATAAAGATAAAAAAAAAGTTAGGCTGAGTGCGCTCCGACTTTATCTGTGAACGTTAATATCCAATTGAAAAAAGAAAGTGACAGCTCGCTTTTTTTAAGCTACGGTTTTTGAAATGAAGAATGAGCTACTTTTTTCGTCTGTTGTTTTTGTATCGATCCAGAGATTGTCTTTTTTTTAATATGACAACCTTCGTGGCAAGGCGGTGCGGATTCGACTTCCAAGAAGTCTAATTAATTTTCTGTCCAATTAATTTTATTTTTTTTAATTACATTATACATTTTTATTCATTAGAAAGAAGGATGTTAGTTGTATTAATTAAAATGTTACGTTGAAACTAACAGTCTTAACAATGATATTTGCTTAATCTGAAATAAGACATTCGCAATAATGATTTTGCTACAGACAAATAAGTTAACAGATTGTCTTTGGTCTCTTTTATTACATATTTTTATGCTTTTCATACAGCATAGTCGTCCGCTCGCATTTCTTACCGAGGTGTCGTAAAAGGCGGCTAAGGTAAGTTGACCTCGAATCATGTGACAACATGTTTAAAGCATGTTTTGCCGACCCCACTTAGAGTGGGATAAAATAGAAGGAGAATGACAGCATAGTCGTTCGCATGCAGTTTATACAATAAACATATTTATTAAATGACTAGTTTGCAAAATTATCAACGGCCGGTCGTAAAATACGCAGCCAAATCATGAGACAACATGTTTAAAACATGTTGTGACGACCCCACTTAGAGTGAGATAAGGGCAGGAGAATGAAAAATAATTATATTCCAGAAGAAAAACGGGAACTTTTTGTACTATATCCTGTATTAAAAATACAATGTACCAAATTTCAACAATATCGCCTCTAACTAATAATCCACGAAAGTTCTACAGACAGACAGATTTTCGCATTTATATTATCCTATTATTATGGATTAAAGCAACATAGTTTATAGATGTTGAGTATTACTTTGGTGAACTCTTGAGGACAAAAGTAATGTTTAGAGAAAGTATTCCTTACATTTAAGTTTGTCTGTATCACTAAATTTACTATTAACTTGAAGTTAAAGTTAACTGATGTAGACGTCGCGTTAAAAGCATGCCCACTTTGTCCTGAGCTAAAAACTCCCGTAGGAAGGGCTTAAAGGCAGTTTTTTTTAATTATTTAAGGGCTCAGGTGGTTAACTCGGGCCGCTTGTCATTAGTTGATAAGGGTACCCTCAGTTTGTTTTGTATTCCAAGTAATTGTGGACTTAGTTTAAAAAATATATATGTATATAAGAGTGATTCCCACTGTAAAAAGGATTTGGCTACGTATTTTGCGGCCGGCCGCCTGCCTGACGTCAACTTACCTTAGTCATATTTTACGACACCTCCATATGAAAGAGGGTGGTCTATTCTACTCAGCCGGATACAACACGGCGGGTCAACTTAACTTAATCGCCTTTTACGGCACTTCGGAGAGTAATTTGGTTGGTCTATTCCACTCTGCCGCATACTACACGGCGGGTCGACTTAACTTAGTCACCTTTTACGACACCTCGGTGAGAAATGAGGGTGGTGTATTCCACTCAGCCGGATACCACACGGCATAAATACAATGCCAATATTAAAACAAATACTTAAAAGTAACTTTTAAGTTTCTTTAATTTGAATGTGTTTAAAAAAAACGTAATATACACATTCTCTAAGCTATCAAGTGAGTTCTGTTAATGTTAGAAAATCAACGCGATAAGTAAATCGATGTTATATGCTAATCGCGTAGCCGTTATAGATATAAATAAAGACGTGTCACAAAAAAATTACTGTACTTATTCTAAACGTTAAGGAGTATTTAAATTTTGATTTACATATTACACAACTTATCGTTCCAACAATCCAAGATTCCACGCAATCAACACGCAAAAAGCGTTAAAAGGTAATCGATTAATGCGCAAGTTTAAACCGCTCAATTAAACGTGGTTGAACTTGATTAAAACAAAAACTTAACGAAATAAACTATCTTTTAAATACTCTGTACCCGGAATTCATAATATGCAGGCAGTATATAGAAACAATGCGCTCGGAACAGAGCTCGCTAAGACTTAAACAATACACGGGAAGAAAACAAAGGCTCCCGAAAATTTACGTTTAAAAACAAAGTAGATACCTAAGCAGGATCCGTATCTATCCTATTTAGATATTAATCTAAACGAAAAAGCAAAAGCGATTCAAAATAGGCAACAAGCTAACAGTAGGGACGGGGCGGGCCGCGCTGTAATTGGCCATTTATCAAACAGTGAAGGGGTTAGCTCCTGCCGCCTCAGCCACCCTGGTAGGCCCGCGGCACGACAGGCTTTGGCGAACAAACATACGTTGTATAATTTTGTTTTATGTAAAACAACCCCCCCCCCCCTCACACCTCTCAAAAAGCTAATCTAAAATTTTAATTGCACTCGTTTACAAAACATACATACGAAATTACAAGAAAATATATATCCAATACACCATCAAACTAATATACAAATTAGAAAATTTAACCGAAAACTTAGATAAACAAAAATGAAAAACGATCTTTCCGAATAATCGAGTGAATCATCTTTAAGTTATTACTTTGAAATGTGTGCGTGCGCTCTAGTCTTACATTTTTTAAATAAGATCGTAAAATATGCACATTTTTTCATTCCTTTATAATAAACGCTGGCTTAGTTTCCGTTTCTATATTAAATAAACAAATAGTGGAAAATACCAAAATGAATTTATAAACCGAAAACCAAAATTGGGCATACCTTTAAATCCTACCTTAAAATAATACCTTTAATATTACATTCCGTAACACAACCATCGCGAAAGTAAGCCAAATAAATATTAAAAATATAAAAACCACATGAAGCTTACAAACAATATTTGTTATTATCATCCTTAATTTGAAACATAAACCAAGCAAGCGTGCGATATTAACGGAATTTTCGCAAAATAATCCGTTCCCTAAACACACAGGTCATCCCGGCCGCTTGATTTCGGATAAACCCCCATAAAGCTGATTAAGCCCGGTTTTAAATTCAGCGTTTGGGTAATGAAACTTTCTTATCAGCGAACCTCCTTGTTTTGAATTATGGCCGTGGCTTATTTAAATGCGCCCCTACTACTAGCAACTTCTAATATCCTGGTACCGGCTTAATTACCCATTATTCTAATTATTTACACAGTAAAGTGGCCACATTATCAAACAACTTTAAATAAAATGGCGCATATAATTTCATTACATTTTTTGTTTTATACTTACAAGTGATTCAGCCTAGTCTATCTCCCGGATTGCTGACCTCACCGTATACCAACTAACTGACTGTCCAGTAACTAATCAACCAACCAACCAACCAACATATCAACTACCTTTTGTTACAATCTTAAAGAATATTTTCCACTATAGGTATTTAAAGAAAGGTAATTGATTTCATGCGATGCATATAAAAAAGTTTTGAAAAAAAAAACAAAAGTAATGAGAATATTATTTTGCTATAATCCGCGATAAAAATCCGCAAAATATATAGCAAAATAATATTCTCATTACTTTTGTATTATGGACCTCCGCAAAGTAACGACTAATTCTATAAATAAAGTTTTGACTGTTAGATAAAATAAGATCATTCGTAATACAAACGTTCAACTTTAATCCGTGTTTTGAAATGAAAACTCATTTTAAACCGCACTACATAACGCTCAAAGCATTAAAACGAATTAGTTTATAATATAAACAAAACACAGACAACAATTTGTCACCCCAATTCACTCCACGATTGTCAAAGGGTGAATCCGTCTCTGCCAATCCAGCCGTGTATAATTTAAGCCTTTGTCTATGGTGTTGTGATCGGAAAAGTTAACTTGTAATCTCTATGGATGTGCTTTTGTTATGGGGATCAATTTAAACACTTTCGTTTCCTTTTGAATAATAAAATAATAAATTACTATTGAATTTTCTTAATTAAAAAAATCTAGTTACTTTAATTTAGATTTTTTTTTTGTAATGCCTATAGATTCGCAACTATCGTTGTTTTTTTCCATAATTGCTTTTAATTTTATTGACGTACGGTACTCTAAATAATACGAACAAATTGTAAATGAAGTGTTCACCATTATCATATAAATGTATGATATTAAGAAATCAGTTTCAAATCTAATAGGACAAGAAAAAGTGGTTTTGAACCAACTGGCAAAAATACACTAAGTTGACCTAGGTATTTACAGTAATATAAAAGAAATGTAGCAACACAAGTTCATTTCTATGATTTTTGCCTGTTTTAGGTTATATTATTATTCTTGGCTCGAGTTAAACGCTGTATAAATGCATGCCAGATGTAGTGCCTGAATATATTTGGCTTCTTGTATAAAAAAATACTTAAGAAAGCCTTCATAGGATGTGAAAAGCTACTTTGGTATCTTAAAATTATAGTTAGACTTATGAAGTAAAACTATTTTAAATTTAACGAAGTCGTTAAGTTTAAGTTAAGTCGAATTATTTTTTGAATTATGTGGGTACGGTATTTATACAGACGCTTGAGTTGTCGTTACGTCATACTAACGTACTAAAGCGATTTCTGTGTAATGAACAGCATGAAAAATATCAAATTCACAATAATCTTTATTCTATTTGGCTATCGCAAAAAATCGTATTTGGAATGAGGATATGATAGTCCAACCACAACTTTATAATTAAGTTAGCAGTCGTTATCGCGTTTAAAGAAAAACCGCCCACTTTTTATCTTAAACAACATATATTTACACGTTCCTAAATTAATTTTCATTGCACGTAATAAACATTCTCATTGTTTATCTGTGTAAAACCAGATATAACACGCCATTTATTATATTTAAGTCGGTACTAAAATTTTATATCCATTATCGGCCTGATTATTAAGATCGTAAAATTTTAAATACTCTAATTAAAAATAGACGTTTATTACAAGATGCATTGAAACTGAGTGTAGAACAAGCTATAAACCAAACTTAATGCCCCGGGAATGATAATTACGGCCGTTTTGACGCATCGAAGTACATATTCGAGCCCTTTGAGTCCACTAAACTCACAGTAAAACCGCCTCAATGGGAGAGGCAATAAAAAACATAACATTACTGCTAGCTAACGGACTCCGCCCTCATATTTTGTTATTTCTAAGAAGATGATAAGCACCGAAAAGCGAGATAAAAGCCAAAATGGCAAGTCAGAAATGTCACGCGGCCTCGCGGTCGCATCACTATGCAAATATACCGCTTAATTGCTTTAAATATCTTTACTACGATCTCTACTAGATCGTTTACTTGCGTTTCTTTTGAAACAATTATGTTAATGGGTAACGTCGGTCGAACGAGCGTCGCCCGAGCAATAATTTACAATTAAGGCGGTCTGCGTAATGGCGCCGTTTCTGAACGAAGCGGAATGGTCGCGTTCGGATTGTCACAGGGAGACATCATAATCTGCCGCGTGCGGATTTATTCTAAAACCGGGAGCCTGGCTCGGCCGCGTTTTGCATCCAACGCGTTTGTATAAGAGACGGCTGTAAGATCTAATTATCTGTGAATTTTTCAGTGAAGTCGATAAGTGTTTTATATCGCACATACAAACTTGTGAATATTTAAATAACCCTCTTAAACCCTTCTCTCCAAAAATGGAGAGAGGAGGCCCATGCCCAGCAGTGGGATAGTAACAGGTCGTTACTTACTTAAACGTATACTCAACGTAAACCTATATATTATGGCTATCCTGAAAAGTGTGCGTTTTGTACTTGTTTAGTTATTCAGGCCTTGTGCGGAATTGTTCATCATTATCCGGCTGCCCTTATCGTGCTCTAAGTGGAGTCGGCAAAACATGTTGTCACATGATTTGGCTGCGTTTTTACGACCGGCCACCTGCCTGACGTCAACTTACCTCAGTCTTATTTTACGACACCTCGGTAAGAAAGAAGGTGGTCTATTTTACTAAACTGGGTACCACACGGGGGGCTCAACTTACCTTAGTCACCTCTTACGACACCTCAGTAAGAAATGATGGTCTTATTCTATTGACTAATGTACAAAAAGTATTAGACATTCGAAGGAGACCTCCTGGATTATTATAAATTCAGCTGTGTCCCAACTCCCGCCCGTCCTGAACGCAGTCATACGTTGGCATTAGATGAGACGCTCAAATTAATACAACGGGGCGTCGGAACACCTGCGCCTCGGCTGTTTCTTTCGAAATTAACTCGCTGTAGTTGCCAACAATGGAGACTGGGCCCCGCCCGATAAAGTTTTGCACTGTTTTTTTTATCCCGCCGTCTGCGGTGGCTATATTTCAAACTGTCATACTTAATCTTTTTATCAAAGTTTGTTAAACGCCGTAAGAAGTGCACCCGTCTGCCTCGCGAACTCATCTGCCCTCTAATTACGTCCAGGAGTTTTCTATTTGCAAAGTTTTATTATGAAATTGATAAGTTCCGCAACGAGTTCCCATTGGCGAGGATTCCGTTCTTTGTAACTTTAAATGGAAATGCGGCAGTAGCTTAATAACATTTACTTTGTTTTAGCAATATTGCGTTCTGTTTATTTCATAGATATATTATGCTAGAGTAAAAGAATGCCGTGTGGTATGCGGCTGAGTAAAAAAGACCACCTTCACTTCTTAACGAGGTGTCGTAAAAGGTGTCAAAGGTAAGATGACACGTGTAGTATCCGGCTGAGTGGAATAGACCGACCTCATTTTTATCGAAGTGTCGTAAAAAGTGACTAAGGTAAGTTGACCTGCCGTGTGGTATCCGGCTGAGTAGAATAGATCACCCTCACTTCTTACTGAGGAGTAAGGCGACTACAGTTAATTGACTAACCTCGTGCGATCCGACCGAGTAGAATATACCACCCTCGCTTCTTACCGAGGTGTCGCAAAAAACGACTGAGGTAAGTTGACGTCAGACAGGTGGTCGATCGTAAAATACCTCGCCGAATCATGTTACAACATACTTAAAACATGTTGTGCTGACCCCACTTAGACTGGGATAAGGACAGGAGAATGATGATTATACTAGAGTAAAACCACCATCACCGACACAATACACAAGCACTACACACGTTCACTATCACAAACTCAGCAACCGAAGTATCCATCAGGCGATATAATCGCAAAGAAAAATAATTTTATTATTACTTTTGTATTATGAATCTCCGCTAAGTAACGTCTAATTCTATAAATTATTTAACCTTTCATTTTGTAATTAATTATATAACTGTATTTATTTAATATAACGCTATACGGAAAAGGAAATGCAGCTAGCTCGGCTGTCTGTGTGTAAATTTAAATAACGAAAACGTTTAATTTCGAAACAGTTGTTTGTTACTTGGCAATTCGCAATACCCGCCTCGCAGCGAGGCCTAGGAGCGTATAATTTATATTTAATTTAAACAAGACGACATTGGTATTCGCAATACGAGTGCGTAATTAAAATTCCCGCCAGGGTTGGCCCCGCGCGACAGTTTTCGCGCCAATTTCAACGGCCGGAAATTAATTGTGACAGAAAGACGCGGCGGTCACATCCGCTTGAGTTCCGTTATTGCACCGTTGCATTATCTGTGGCTTCATGTACATTAAATATTTTATAGCTTAAATATGTTACAGACACGCTATAAAAATGTAAAACGATGGTGAAAGGTTAATGATATAATTATGTTGTTATGGGTATTCGTTAAATATAAACATTAGTCAATTAGCGCTAGACTTTACAGGTGGATTATCCATAGAGTTAATTTACATAGAGTAGGCGAGCTATAGGCAATGACTAACAAATAATAAATAAAAATGAAGATGAGAGATCTATATTTGTCTAATCACAAATTAAAATGAGAAACCTATAGGTAACTTCATTTGTTTTTATTTAGAGGAACACATTTTAAACTGGGTTTGCTACTCTAGTATAATAACTTTATGGGATGATCACAATGTTGACTCTATTACACTAATAATCCTGCCTTTTTACTAATGTGATTTCAATCAACTCGTAAATAGTGATGTCATTGTTAGTAGCATATTTTTACACATATATCTAGCAACTTTTCTAATACAAAGGTTGTCTAGAAGAAGAAGCGATAAGATCACCTCTTGTACTGTGTAAAATATTTATTTATAGTGATTATATTATGTATACTATAAATATGTAGAGTACAATTAAGGATATAAATAAATAAAGAAAATTAAGTTAGAAGGCCATTATTCTAACAAAATGTTACCCTTAAAAATATTTGATATCTTCCAAGGATTTTAGAATATATGAGCCCTCACTATTCCAACTTTTTTGATGACTAATAATTATATCCAAACCTGTGTAGATATATTTTGACTATGACAAGCTTTACTAGCGACTTTTATACATTCAAGAAGGCAAATCGGAAATCTATTTATTTTTTATACAGGCCCGGTATATAAGCTTTAATTGTACTAAATTTCAAATATATTGCTCCATCAAATTGTCCGTAAAAGCGTAACACACAGATAGACAGACAGATGTGTTAGTCACCTTAGCCTACCTAAAAAAAGAAGGTAGTAAGAATAAAGGTGTAAAACTGTTTCCAATGTGACTCGAATCATAACGACTAGGAGATCAGAGCCGTCGATAGGTGTATCGGAACAAAGACCTCCATAAATAAGGGGCTAAAAATTTTAAGGGCGCCATTAGAGGCCCTTAGCGGAGAACGAACGAAGGATCAGAGATGGCATATCGCAATTGTTACTGGGCAGCGTGAAATTCGCGTGTTATTACACACGATACATCTTTATTTATTTTTAGCATCGCAAATGTTTTGTATCGAACAGAAAATTGGGAGCAAATCTTCATACAGTTATTATACTAGAGTTTGGGCGCCAGCCTAAGTGTCTATCGCAAAATAAAGAAACAAATGAGCTGCCTGTCTAAATTTTAAATGTGATTAGACAAAGACAAGTATGGAACTCTCTTCTTCCCTGTCTTTATATCAAATTTCATCGATATTGGTTCAGCGCAGTCGCCGTGAAATAGAACTTCGAGACACTCGCGAGTGAAGGGAGACAAACAAACATACATCCATACTCACAAACTTTCACATTCATAATACGAATATTACTAGTAAGATTGGATTAATTTCAGTGGAGTTTCCTATACCACCTGCTTAGTTTGTGTTTTTTTAATTTATTTTATACTGTTAACTTTAGTTTTGCAATACCCTCACAATAAACAATATACAATATTGTTCTTTGTTTATTGTTCAAGCTGTGATGGCCTAGCGGTGCGACCGTGTGAATCTCTAGAGACGATCATGGGTTCAAACCCGGGCAGACACCAATGAGTTTTTCTATTAAAAAACTTATGTGTCTAATTGATAATTGCAATTTATCACACGCTTTTCGGTGAAGGAAAACATCGTGAGGAAACCTGCATATCTCTAGAGAATTCTGGAGATATGTGTAACCTACCAATCCGCATTGGAGCAGCGTGGTAGGTCTTAGCTCCAATCCTTCTCTCCAATAACGGAGAGAAGAAAGAGGCCTATGCCCAGCAGTGGGATAGTAACAGGCCGCTACTTACTTTTACTACTTATATTGTTCTTTCATAGTTTAGAGGGGAAAATAGAAAATTTTCTATCGGTCCTATATGTTGCCCGGTATATCAATATTAACTGTATTAATTTCTATCTACGAGTTTATTACTTAATCCGATGAGCCGTGAATACAGAGAGGATATAAGTGGGGTCGGCACAACATGTTGTGCAAACTGTGATGGGCTTCGTATTTTACAACCGGTCGCCTGCCTGACGTCAACTTACGTTAGTCGTATGTTACGAAACCTCGATAAGAAAGAGGGTGGTCTTCTACTCAACTTGATACCACACGCTGGGTCAACCTACCTTAGTGCCTTTTACGACACCTCGGTAAGGAATGAGGATGGTCTATTCTACTCAGCCGAATACCACACGGCGGAATTTTTGTATGGGTATAACGTCGGTAAATATCTCGCTACATTTAAGTTCGAGCAGGAAATGTCTACTTTTATATTTTATCTGATAAAGAAAAAATCATTACTGAAAATAATTTCTAATCTGGATTAATTGAACCCGAGTCAAGTATCAGTAAATATTTCAAAGTGTCACAGATGGTGTGTGAATACCTTAATAAAAGGCCACGAAATTAGCGTATTAGAATAGCTTTAATTAACTGCATTTCTTAAAATTAAAATTCATTTACTTATAAGCTTTATCTATATTATTATAAATTCTCAACTAAAAGTCAAGTACAGGCCTATTACTTACTTCTGGGTATAGGGGTCCTCTCTCCTTATTTAGAGAGAAGGGTTAAAGCTTAGACTCACCACGTTGCTTCAATGTGGATTGATAGGTTACATATTTCACAGGAATTCTCAAGAGATATGCAGGTTTCCCTTCGATGATTTTCCTTTACAAAAAAGCGTGTGATAAATTTTAAATATAAATTTGACACAAAAGTTTTTAAGCAGAACTACTCACTTGCCTAGAACCTGTTGAACCCGTGAACCAAATGATTGATATAAGACGAATTTCATAGCCCTTTAAAAAAGATCTCAAACAGGTAAGGAAGCATTTTCCAAAATTTTCAAAAACATTTCATTCTTCCTTTAAGTAGTTTTTGAGTTTGCGAACAGACAGATGTGGCGTAAGACTTTATTTTAATATAATATGTGTCAGAATTAAATTCATTACGATGAACTTAATTCATAAGTAAGAATTTGATTAATGTTTCACTCCCTTTTTTATCTGAAGTTAAATTAAGACCTCAAGCTTCATGACTTGAGTATTTTATAGACTTAAATCACAAGGTACTCACGCCTGAATTTAATTGTATATGATAATGTTATGATTCCGATACAAAACTGATTAATGGCCGCTGATTAAATATTCCAACGGAAAATATATTCTAGGTGTGGTATTTCTTAACGGAAACTCGAGCAATTAATATTTGTCAAGCGATACGATGTCAATATGATACGATAATATAAAAAAATTTACTATCTTTCAAGCAAGACCACTCTAGCGTAATATATTCAAAATTAAAATTCGAAATATCCATCAAAGTAGGCCTTTACAATTTGTTTTGAATCAAAGTTTAGTTGATATGTAAATAATTACACCAGTTCGCAAATTAAAAAAAAGTGGCGCGCAATTTGATACATAAAAATCCAAATATGGATGGGAATCTCGTCTCGGTGACATTCAGTGTCAACTATATAGGTACTCCCGTGATAAATTCTGCCGAAAAATCAGAGCTGTAATATATTTATGTGGTAATTGGGATAATCGGGATCAAGCAAACACTTCTTTAATTTAATTAGTTTATTTTGACTCTACATCTAACTTCCAACCGTCCTCCGTAGTTCGTTCTTCCTTCTCCTTCCTTAATGTTATACTATCTCGCTCACTTCCTCATATGCATTCCGTTCCACTCTTTCCTCTTACGTTCCATTTCCACATTTACTTTTATCTATTTACTAGCTGACCAGGAAAATGTTATTTTGCCATATGAATTTTAAAAAAAATTGTCCATAAAATTTAAAAAGAAATGTTAGGGGTGGACAACCCTTATCACTTTTGGATATGAAAAACAGATAGTAGCCGATTCTCAGACCTACTGAATATATATACATAAAAATGTAAAATACTTCATAAAAATCGGTCACGCCGTTTCGGGGTAGTGTGGTATAATATGACACGAGAATTTTATATATAAGATACCAGATTATTCAAATATTTATCACTTCAAACGGCACTACAACCTTATATGGATCTTGGCCTAACAATGAACCATTTCCATTTTGCTCTGTCTTTGACCTCCTGCCTCCAAAATATCACTTTCCATGCAAGCTAATACAAATATCTCTGTTAAAATGACGACAGCGGAGAGAAATATTTTTAACAACCAAACAGAAATATTTTCTTTCTCCTTCTATCCCTCCCTGTATTTGGACATACGGGTATCTTTAATCAATCTTATTTCAGAGCAAAACATCATAAATGGCAAAAGCTGTTGGAGACATTAGTCTTGTTACAAGCAATAATGCAAAAAGACTATCAGAACAATATTTAGGACTTAGGAATTTAACACCGTTAATCGGTCGCCAAAGCCTCGTCTTTTGGTGAGTTTCAGAAGGTAAATATACGGTAACATCTCCTTAAGACCCTGTAAGAGGCCGCCAGCCATTAATTGTCGGGGGCTATAAATCCTGTACTTTTACACGTTTAATTGCACCATGATTCATATCAACGGTTGTCAACGCCTTATCGCCAGATCGCGTTCCTCGACCGCCATACATCATCCGCTATTAGAATGTCATCTGTTGTGAGACCGACAGACTTCATTTATATTCTTGAATATACATTACTTTTAGTGTTAAAAGTTATTTAAGTTGAAATTTTTGTTCTATCTCAATTAAATTTAAAGTAAGGAGTAACGTAAAACTTGACAGCAATCCCATGGCTAGGCGAAAAAGAGAGAAAAAGGTTTTCTCCTCGAATTGGCAGGTTTCACATATCTTAAAAATTCTATTCTTTCTATATGCAAGTTTCATGGTTGATAATAAGTCTTATAACTTAACTAAGTTATATTTTATTACATAAACAAACGGGTCATATCGCTGTTGTTTATTCAATAATTACTCTGAATCACGAAAATTTAAAATCTACCCTAAGTTATATTTTACTACTATAGTATAAGGTCGGAGTACTTTTAGATCATTTTATTAATATTTTGTTTAATTCTTCTCTGTTAATAGTAAAATCGCCTTCCCCTAAGCAAATTTGTAATATTTGTTTTAAACTTGTTTATGTTAACCAAATTTTAAATTTTAATTTTATCCATTGTAGAATTATAGAATCCTATACCAAAACTGTTAAACAGTTTTGTACGCCGTAATGCATTTCTAAACTAATTTTCTTTTATTTCATTTCCTTGTACAAATGAAGTTTAGTCTGTCAACACTTTAAGAGAAATTAACTTTAATCCATCAACGCACACTGGAACAGTTAAAATTAAACTCAAAACAAATGGTTAGCGTGCAACTTGTAGGGCTTTAATGTGAGATGTCAAAATATTCATCAATCTTGTTTATACTGGGATTGAAATCTAAGTCTGTTTGCGAGCTTAATCGTCGGCTATCCCGATGGCCGCCCGCGCCGCTTTCACGCCTCTACAATTTTATTTTGACAGCCATCCGTAAATCGTTTGACGCGAACGTAAACAAACGTTCAACCTTTTAGTATTATTTATTGTTATTTCCGACAAATATAAAATCGGTTCCGCGGCAAATCCATAAGATTGTAATCAAATGTGTTCTGTTTGACAAGTTAAAGAAAAGTTGCGTCAAAACTTTCAGATGGAATACGTGAAATGGATGTTACATTATGTTTTATTTTGGAGATTTGAAAACGAATCGAGGATTGAATTTGAAAATTAATAACTACACTTTGGAAATAAATGAAACGAATCGTTGTCAAGACTTGATATAATTTCAATAAATTACTTCATTTTTTTATATTAAAAGACATTATATTGCATATACGAGTATTTATGAAAATATTTATGGCTGTATGTATCTTAAAATAAATAACCAAAATAATAATTACTATAAAAATACAAACAAAACAAGCTTGGAAGACTGTTGAAAGTTTTTTCGTTAATTAACGTAATTAAATTTTAAATTTTGACAATATAATGAGGCATTGCAGCGATTAGGATGTTATCTATGGCCTAAAACGTTTTTTTTTAAATTTATAACGTATTGCAACACCACAATGCAAAAACCTTCGAGAAAAACAATTCTCTTGTGATATGATCATCATCCTCCTGCCCTTATCCCACTCTAAGTGGGGTCGGCACAACATGTTATAAACACGCTGTTACATGATTTGGCTGCGTTTTTACGACCGGCCGCCTGCCTGACGTCAACTTACCTCTGTCGTATTTTACGACACCTCGGTAAGAATGAGGGTGGTCTATTCTACTAAACCGGATACCACACGGTGGGTCAACTTACCTTAGTCGCCTTTTACGACACCTCGGTAAGAAATGAGGTTGGTCTATTCTACTCAGCCGGATACCAAACGGCGGGTCGACTTACCTTAGTCGCCTTTTACGACACCTCGGTAAGAAAAGAGGGTGGTACTATTCTATTCAGCCGGATACCACACGGCGTTCTCTTGTGATATGATGTGATGTGTAATTATGCTGTTTTGGAGTTAAGGATAAAAATTAAAGAGAACTGTAATATTTCTATAATTCGTTTCAGGTTAAAACTTCCTACTGCCTATTGATAATAAATTTCTAATCCTGATTTATTGTATCATCACTGAAATTATAACAACTGTATTTCTCAAGTAGAAAATTATTTTTAAGACCCCAATGAATCTTCGGTATTAAAATCGTGAGTTTGGGCCTTGTAAAAGTCAAGCAAGCAGTCTCAAATCTAGTGGCCCCAAAATTCCGGGTTCGCGTATACCCTACAATCGCGGTAATAGGCCGACCCGGCGCCATGTTGACTTGATCGCTTGACGAGTGCGCCGAATTTATTCCACATTAAATATAGCGAAAGGGTTGAGGTGCGAAATATTATTGGCGACAGATGTAGTTCGTATTATATACAAGATACTGTTACGGGAATAATAATAAATATCAAAGACCTTTATTACACTATAAGTTAGATATTTAATACAGAACAAATATTACAATGGAGGCGTAAGAGGGAAGCTTAGTAGGTACGTACTGCCACTAGGCGACCGACTTTTGTGGCATAACCAGAATAATTAGCTCCCATGTCGCATAATGACAATAGATACGCATAACGCCCAATGTGCATAGAACAACGAAAGACGAAGGTTCCTACCAGTGGTTATATACTATATATATAAACTGTGCGATGATATCGCTTTGTGAGTTATAAGGACCATTAAAAAACTTATGAATTGTATGTAATAAACAATGAAATATAGCTTTTGTAGATGATTTGAATATATGTAGTTCGTCTCGATCTTTCAAATGAGAAATCCGTTATTATTTTCTTTCAAGAAACAATGCAATCTACTGATTCATATTATCATCATTTGATAAAATAATATTCATACTATGGTATGGGTTTTATTTTTCAAACACGTTTTATATACACTCATTGTTCCTTTTTCACAATTCCTCATACTCTTTTTAAATTTATAAAATTTACTCCATCTTTTCTTAAATACTAGTACTTCTTACATACACTATTAATCTCTATAAATATTTTTATACAATTCAATCTTATTTTTCGATATATTACATTATACGATTAATAAATACAAAATAAAAATATTAAATATTAGAATATTTAACACATTATAAGATGATAAACGTTAACTATGCTTCTAGAAGTGAATAGGTAAAGATTTTTATCCTGTTACAAACACATTACGAAGAAGTATCAGATTTTGCATAATAAAACTTAAGTAAATAAATGATTCATTGTTTACGTACTGTTAATATCAAATATGGAATTGTTTTTCTTTTATGATTTGACGTTTGATGCGATTATTGATGCATCGGACAAGGAACAAGAAATAAGATTATTGTTAGATAAAATACTTTATATAAATTTAAATACTGTGAATAGTACAAATTTACATAGATTAATCCTTGTAAAATTATCTTGAAATAATTCATCAATTTGAGAAAATTTTGTTTTTTATGTTTTTTATATCTTTTTTCACTTAATATTTATTATTTACCACACAATCGCTAATTAACTAACATAAATTATTATTTATCCCTACCTAAGCTAGTTTTAAGAACATGGCAGCTCGAAGAGTATTTAAATACTAGGGTAGGATAAATGTGTAGCAAACAGCGACCACTAATGATTGCGACGGCAGCACGGTGCGGCCGCTGCGGCGGTCGCGTGAACTAATTCGCAGCAGTGATGGATTGCCTCCACTGCCACAACTCCTCTAGTGTCTTGTTGCCCTGTTACTTCGCTAATTGCTATATCTAAACTGTTTCAATACATACATACAATTTGTATAATAAGTACAGTAAATATATTATTTCTGGCTGTTTGTATGATGTGATGCACTAAACCCAAATATATAAATAACATTTTGTACATTACTGAGATACCATTTTTATCATTACACTAATCTATACTAATATATAAAGCTAAAGAGTTTGTTTGTGTGTTTGATTGATTGTTTGAACGAGCTTAACTCAGAAACTACTGGACCGATTTCAAAAATTCTTTCAGTGTAAGATAGTCCATTTATTGAGGAAGGCTATATATCATATCACGCTAAGATGAATAGACGAGGAGCAGCAATAAAAAATAGTATTAATACAGCATAAATTAAAGCTTTTCTTGCTGAGTAAACGGTAATAGTTATTCAAAAATCATGTATTACAAAATTGTTCCCCTGTAAAAGTTCTAACTAAAAATCCGCAAAAACATATGTCTAGCTTTTAGGTTAATCTACTCTAACCATTTTTATGATTATGATATCTATGCATATATATACATACGACTATCCTCCCAAAAACACAGTACTCATCATCATCCTGCCTTTATCCCACTCTCGGTCGTGAGTTCGGCACAACATGTTGTCACATGATTCGGTTAGGTATTTTGCGACCGGCCGTCTACTTGTCGTCAGCTTACCATGGCCGCCTTTGACGATATCTCGGTAAGAAATGAGGATGTCCTATTCTACTCAGCCGGATACCACTCGACGGGTCAACTTAAGTCGCCTTTTACAACACCTCGATAAGAAATCTATTCAGCCGGATACCACAAAGTAGTAGTCTTTCGTTTTTATTGTTTCTTTATTTATAAAAAGCCTCTATTGTTACACAATTAGGTAATATAAATTCTATAGAAGTTTGATTTCACGATATCACATTATCAAAATAAATTGAGTAAAGTTGTTTACGTGAACGTCAAAACAAGGTCAAAACGATCGAACACCCTAAATTGAACATAAAAACAGTGGAACTACAAGGGTCCCCTCAATTAGCACACCATGTGTTGCCGTGATGAGGAGCGAAGGTCGAAGGTTTAGGGTCAGGATATATAGCGGTAATTACCACCACCAGGCGCGCAGCGGATTAAGGCGTTCTCCTTAACATTCGTAATACTGTAATGCGTAAAGCTGTATTACACGATACAATTTCAATTAATTATTGATAGGTTCTATTTTACGTTAATGTTTACTTGTAATTGTAACTACTATACACGACACTACTTTTAGTTAATAAACTTGGATGGATTATTTATTATTTTTGAATAATATCTATTCCGATGTCTATAACTTCGTTCGCGTTTAGTTTCTTGAAAGAAAAATGTTTTTTATTCCTACATGTAAGACTGGTACATAATGTTATAAATGTAACCAAATTCATCAATAATTTGTTTTTAATTTCGGAAGGCTGTTCGCAACCAGCAGTCGAGTTGACGATTCAAAAGCTAATATTCGCAAGTTTAATTGAATAAAGAATATTTTGAATTGGAATTTGAAATATTGCTTGTAAGCGTGCCAGGGAGACTTTTTTGTTTATACATAGTATAAATATATTTATCCTGATTACAAAACCTAAAATTTGTGATAAGAAAAAAATATTACATATTTATTTTCTTCACACGCACTTCTTTATGATGATATGAACTTACAATTTAAAACAAATTAGTTTAGGTTAATTTTTCAAACACAAATATATTCACACCTAAAATTGGATAGAAATAAACTAATATTTACGGAATAAACAATAATTCTATTTTTGAAAATTCAGTCTTAAATGAAACGCGCCTAGAACTCAATACAAAGACATAACAATGACGTGAAATGGCGAAATAAGATTCCAATAGGCAATAGTAGCGTCCACTCCTGATCCCCTGGTTATAATAATTTACTGGTCACACCTATAATTGCCTGATTTAGGCCACTTTCTATGCGACGCCGCGGCCGGCGGATTTCATGAAAAAAATTTATCGCCCGTGGGGCCGCCTACGGATTAGAACAATTTGTACGTGATGCCGCTTTGTTTTCGCGCTGATATCGCCGGGGCCAGTAAATCATCGGCCCGACTTCGATTTCATTTCGGCTAAGTAAAATCCCTGTACTAATGTTATTAAAATACTATAGTCTGCCTTTCGATCTGATATATGGGCTAACAACCGGAATAAAATATAGCATATATGTTAGTCCGGTATTTAAGGTTCTTATTCTTCTTCATCAACCGATGGACGTTCACTGCTGGACATAGGTTTGTTGGGATCTCCACACCACAAGATCTTGTGCCGCTTGGATCCAGCCGCTCCCAGCGATCTTTTTAAGCTGGTCAGTCCACCTCATAGGAGGTCTACCGATGAACCGTTTTCCAGTGCCAGGTTGCCATTCCACCACTTTAAGACCCATCACCACTTCAGCTCCGCGACCACCTGAGCTCAGCTAACTAATACCTAATTCTATATTTTTATTTTTGTAAATAAACCCCTGTAGTTATTTTTAGTTAAAATAGAAATTTTACGTGACATATAATTTAGGGTAATATACGGTACGCTGGAAAGAGAGTCCTGAGGTGAAATTTAACACTCGTACGATATTTAATACGTATGTCTATCGCGCGTTTTAAATTTACTACATAAAGTTCTAGTATTACAAAGGGAAATGACTAAATCTCCAAGATTTGTTATCGAGCCGGTACGGTTCGCAAATAAAGGGTGAATAATTCAGTACAAACGCCGTTGAAATCCCATAAATCCACTCCGGACAGTTGGACGGATGGCGTTTTGATGGCTTCAGGGGTATCTTATGTCTGACACGAGTCTATCGGTCTAGAACTGTTTAGGTCAGTGTTATTAATGAATTTGGTAATTTGATTATCCTCTTCCTTATTTGATGTTGAAATAGATTATAAATAAAGCCATTTTTTAAAGTATCCACAATCTTTTTTATCATTAAAAAGAGCATTAAAGAGCTCATGAATAAGAGCCCCGTATGGGCCTCAAACTAGTCGAGCTCATCCGATAAAATAAGACGTGAGAATTAATTATGAATAACACTCACGATAGTTTAAATTCAAAAATCTTTTTTATCTTTAGGAAAATTTATAAAGCTTACACAGTAGGCAGCGATTCATTAGGGAGACTGAAACGAAATATAAGAGAAAATATGACGTCGATGTGGCTACATTTCACATATGATTTCCAAATGCCTAAAGTATCTAAAAAAACTAAGTACAAACTTCATTAACGTGGAAAAATGTGGTACGTCTAAGCTAGAGTATTAAATAATATTTATAATATATCTTGTTGGTTATCCTCAATAAAATAAAGCTCTAATCCTACTCTTGGAAATCGCAGGCTTTTGTCCAGCTGTGGGGTAGTTAATCAACCATACTTTTATTCAATGCTTTTATTAACTTGTGTTATAAAATTTTTATAATTGAGTTGTACTTATTATGACCTGGCTCCGTTTAGTTTAACCCTTTAATACATTTTATATTTCCCCTATTCCTCTCTTTTTAGCGAGTTGTTTTGGGTATTTAGCAACAATCTCGTGAAAATTGGACTTGATGGTAAAAAAGTTGGTTACGCCTGCTAACACGTTGTAAGCTGATTACCCTCACAGAAAACCCTAAGAGGGTTGGTTCCTCAAGGATTGCTTTTATACTGAGCCCGATATAAATTTTCCTCCTGTTGGATTACGATATGCAAGTACCCGGCAAACATAAACAGGCAGGCATGGCAAAATGGTCCGCGCACAGCGTACCGGGTTTATTTGTTTACAAAGAAATATGTTTTTAATGTGATATATCGCCGGTAATAAATTAACAGTGACACTGGCCAACATTACATGGACCTGATCCAAGCCATGATATATTATTATTTATAAAATTAATAGCGACATTATTTATCTAAATTTTGCAACGCGGCCCACTAAAATAACCACTTTCCAAAATTATCTACACGCAATTTAATCTTTGTCAGACTTTTATTGAGAAACTAATATGTCAGTTGAATTAAACGAGAGGTGTGACGTATAATTTATAGAATTAAGAGGTATTTTGAATATCCCAATAAAAGCTGTGATAGCCGAGGGGTGAGACCGTGCGACTCTTTTGAGGCGGTCTAAAAACAGCGGTCAAAGGTCGAAAAACTAAATGACAACATTACAGGGACATTTTACTTTATTTTAAAAGGCTGTAATATAAAGCAGAGTAATCGTAAAGTAAACGTCTACTTTGCTTGTCAAACACGATATAATATCGACTTAAACACATCAAGAAAAACTGATATCCTCAGAAGAACACAGCCCACCAACAAAGTTAGTAATCTATAGGATAAGATGATCTTATCCTTCCCTTTTCCCGGCTGGTCGTAAAATAAGTAGCCAAATCATGTGACAACATGTTAATATCATGTTGTGCCCATCCCACTTAGAGTAGGATAAGGGCAGGAAGATGATGATGATAAAGGAAAAATAGCGTGTTTTATAAAATGTTTTCAAGTTTAAAAAAAAACGCGCACGTCAGCGCTGCCAACATAAAAGAACCATACCAAATTAGACGCCGTAACTCTCGTTGAAATAGTCGACAGTTTGCGAGCCACCCGCAAACGGATGTGGGAAAAACAACTTGCTAATAATGAATTATAGGGACCGTAGATGTTTTGCCGGCGGCCGATCCCGACCCATTGCGGTAACCGTATTTCGTTACTCCGCTAATATGTCGTAACTTTTTATGTTACGTTTTGTTTTTCCTTCATTTCCACTATTTCAATAATCGCACGGAGGCTGGCTTGTGCTTGTGACGCCGATAAAGATCGCTTTGTACTGCTCTTTGTTGTTTTTCTTCACTTTTTATACCATAGAGAATCGATAGGCATTGGGATGTTAATGTTCTGGAATGGCGACCACGCACTGGAAAATGCAGGATGACCTTCAAAAGGTGGCGGGGTCGCTGAATCTAATAGGCACAAGGTCATATGGTGTGGAGATCTCGTGAAAAGAACTACGTCCAGCAGCATTTGCGATTTTGTCGTGGAGTCTATCTCCTGACGATGTTTCGGTTACGGGGCAAAACAATTGTTGAGTTTGTGGTGGTGAATGTGTGCAGTGCTTGTGTATTGTGTGCCATCGGTGTCGGGTAGTGCATGAGTTCTTACAAATTCTGCATGTATCAGGTATGAGAACGAATAGTACACTCTACATTTAGCATTACACATTTTTTTTTTATCGCGGATTATAGCAAAATAATATTCTCATTACTTTTGTATTATGGACCTCAGCAAAGTAACGCCTAATTCTATAAATTATTTGAATTGCACAAAATAAAAAAAGGATAATACTTAACTTTAAGAGAGCGATTTATCAAGTTGATAATTATATTAAAATGTCCAATATCGCCATGGTTCTTTTGATAAAAAGAATGAATTAAAACAAAATATCATTATTTTTTTTATCGGATTCCGAATTCCATATCAACAAAGTAACGCATAATTCTATCAAAAGTTAACATCCTCTTGCCCTTATCCCACTCTAAGTGAAATCGGCACAATTTTTTTTTCGTTTCCCTTCGTCAACTCTGGCGCTTACTTCTTTATATGCATGTCATAGTTCACACAATCCCACCATCTCTTTCGGTCACCGTCATATCACTCCTCCCTTCATTCATTCGCCTTATTATATGTCCATCTAATTTAATCTTGCACTTCTCGTCTTTTCCTATAACGCGCGCAACTTTCAGACTTCCCCGTAAATAATCATTTCATATTTCAGGTCTTCTCGAACATTCTCATCTCATTTGCATGCACTCTTCTTTTACATGTTTTTTTCATTGCCAAACATTCTGACATACATTGTAAATGGTATGCTAAAAAATGAATAGATCGCTATAGATCGATAAAGTGCGATAGTACCAAAGGATTTTAACGATAGTGCCAGTTACAGTGGGCTTATGAAAACTAATGCATTCGTTTGGCGACTCAGATAAGCCACCAGCCTGTAGGGATTACTGGACATTGGATCCAGACCAATAAAACTTTCCTTCGGTATAGTGTCCCGCATACGTAAAACATAATACCGAATATACAATACAAAACTGAAAAACAAAATCAGCAGTGACCCTGCCTAGCTCTAGTGGTCGCAGATTCTGCCAGATATAATACTAATTCTCTACGGATTCTATCCGTAATTAACAGATACAAGTGTTAATAAAGTTATAAGCAATATAACTATTCTAGAGAGGTAGAGAGCGACGTGCCGGGGCGGTCCTCCCGGAATTAAGCCTTAATTAGGGAAAAACAGAATTTATTGCGCGGGCAATACCTCCCGCTCACCTGTTTACCCCTGTTTGTTTTACTTAAGATGCGGAACTTGCTTGGACTTTGAAAATACCTTATTTTTAAGGTGTTGGATATTTTGAAAATATATTTATTAATTAATTAAATGTTAGTCTATTCTCCTCAAATTTCGTTGGATCAAATAAATTTTTGAAGTCATTTTAGCTTATTCTGTTTTCACCTTGGCCGGTTACCATCTCCTACATCTTCCAATTTTCTATACTTCTACCCAATTCTTAGAACTATAAAATAAATAACTGTAAGTCAATAAAAATAATCTGGGAAAGCCGAATGGTTAAACCGCGTGCCCTTTTCAAGGGATTCACGGGTTCAAATCCCAGTTATAAATGAGTTTTCCTGTCACCACTTATGTGTCTAATTAATTATTATAATTTATTACACGCTTTTCGGTGAAGGAAAACATCGTGAGGAAACCTGAATATATCCATAGATTTTGAGGATTGAAACCTACCAATTCACATTAGAACAGCGTAGTGGGTCATAGCTAATACCCTTCTCCCCAGAAACGGAGAGAAACAAGCCTAGGCCCAGCAGTGGGAAAATAAGAGGCCGTTACTTTTATTTTTACGAATAAAGAAAATAAATATAGATTTATTTTAAAGCACACCAACAAATGAAGCTCTATCTAGCATAAAAGTTTAGCTTCTTTTCCCAAAAGAAAAGATGGGGAGAAAAGGTTTTCAGAAACTCGGAAAATAAAAAAGAAAATTGTGAAATGTGAAAAATAATATCGTAAAATACCAGGAGCGCATAGGTTACGAGGTGAATAAGTAACGGCGCGGGTGCATTCCCAAATTAACTGTCAGCATGAATTGTCGAGATAAACCCGCCGCCGCCCGCCCGCCGATTGCTTTGTGATTCGATTAGTTTTTCGTGTAATTTTATCGAAATTATATTTTATTGGCGTATAAGTTTTCTGTGCTATCTGATTTTAGTTTCGAAATTCCAAAATAAACAGACCGTCGTATAAATTATGTGTGGAAAATATGTTTAATCAATATCTACATCTTCCTTATATTTCTCGCATAATCCACACGTGTCTTATCGTAATAGATACGCTTAATTTAAATCAAACATGGCCTCTCCTCAGTGTAGAATGATAAAATGCAAAACATTATTGTGAAAACGCATTTTATCGACAAGCGGAGTTATCTTAATCTTAAACTGGGTGAATATAAAGGTTATTAGTCTCTTAAGACTTATCGGTAATTCCATATTTTATTCAGTAAAATTCAATAATTAGGCAGTAAACCATTTTAAGCCTAACATCTATGTATTTTATTTAATAGACACAAAATCAGCTTGACACTATGTAAATGATTAAAAAAAGGAAAGTAGCAGCCTATTTCGTTATTGGCAAAGGATTCCTTTTCCTTTTGGATAGAAGGGTTGTAGTTTAGACCCATCACGCTACTCTCATTTGGATTGGTAGGTTACACATATTCCACGAAGTCTTTAGAGATGTGCAGGTTTCGTCACGATGTTTTTCTCCAGTCACGGTACGGCACGGTACGGCATATAGTTTTTATAGTATATAAAAATCTATTTAAAATCATTTGCGAATTAAAAAGTCTACTAGAACAAAGAATATTTTACACAGCTCTACATAGTCCCATGTATATAAATGTATACGTATCTTAATTTGTAAATAGTTAATATACGAATATAGGGCACCAATAAATATTAAACTTTAAAAGGACGCCAGAATGTGTGCTACGGAAGGCAGAGACATCAACTAACATAATGAACATCGGAAAATTATCTCCAATTTAAACTCGAAAGCGTAACCCCCGGACCCTTCCGGGAGCGTAATTACTACGAAACATGGCTAGCGTCCGATGCGACTAATGTATTGTTAATATCAAAATTAGTTAATTAACTCTTCATCTGCCCGACCCGGTCTAAAATACCCCTAGCGTGAGAGACGACTTTAAATTTTTGTTTATATACTATACACATAAATATTTAAGCTGTGAAGCCCAAGTAATAGTCCAGCGGTGAAGCCGTGCGACATTTTTGATAGGATAATGAGTTCATACCCCGACAGGCACCAATGAGTTTTTCTATTAAAAACTTATGTGTGTGCAATTGCAAATTATCACACGCTTTTCGGTGAAGTAAGACATCGTGACGAAACCTGCATATGTCTAAAAAAATCTATGGACATGTGTAATCTCCAAATACGCATTGCAAACAGCGTAAAGGATCTTAGCTCCAACCCTTCTCTCCAGAAACGAAGAGATGAGACCTATGCCCAGCTGTGGGATAGGCTGTTACTTAATACTTAATAACAATTTATAACATTCGTTTTAGTAATTTTAAATGATGTACGCTAAACGATACAGACAATAGGAATGATCTAAATTAATTATGATTTGAAATTTTGTGCCGTTTTTGTAAAATTAATAACATTCAGCTTTTCAAAAGCTCTGAAACTTTGGAGAATCTCATGAATCTGAAACCACACTGAAGACTAATTTAAATAAACCATATTTTGAACATGAATTTAAAAAAATCTTGCCTAAACTACATTTTTACATTATTATATCATTACACGTTTTATTTTAAATCCAATTGATTGAATGAATCTTGTGACTGTCTCTATGTCTATTCATACACAGGGGGAACGAAAAACGCAAGTTTTACGCGCGACGCGGGAGCAATTCCTTGTATTAATTTTGACGGCTGAAATTGTTATTACTGTGTTTCTACTCGTATATTTGCAATATGTTACTCTGACGGCTCGAGGTTCGGAGATTTATTGCGTGACGCTAATTTGGCTATCGTGGAGCCGAGTTAATTTTTACAAAGCTGATTGTTTGAACTCTGACCGGAATCATATTAAACGAAAAATATGTTAGCTGCTTATAATAAACATGTCAATATTATAAAAATTGTATAATAATCTACTAACATTTCATGACTATATAACTTTTAAGAATTTTTGTTGATAATCTAGTGTATTGATTTAGAAAATTAGGAAAATATAAACAATAATTATATTATTTTAAATGATCTTATTAACCTTATCCTTAAAATAATTTTAGATTAGTGAAGTTAGTCACGTCCGAGATAAAATTTGAAACTTATATGAATACAAATCTAGTATGTAAGTATTTAGAAGAAGCTTAATGTTCGGTGTAAATATAACAATCGTAGTGGTCAAAACGTTTGCTAAAAACAATTATTTGCAGATTCAAGTTATTTTTGCAGTCAAATCATAAGGTCTATCACAAATGTCCGACACTTGAGAGAGAGAGCTTTTAAAGACAACCTACAACTCTATCCCAGAGAGAATTCTGGAAATTATGTAGTTCCTAACGTGCTCTCTGGAATTACCCGAATTATTTGACCAGCTCTGAAATATTAATATCTTTTATTTTTTTCTTTTTCCATTTTTAAAAAACATATAATTTCAACGAGCGTATAATAATTGAAAAGACAGTACAACAATGAGGTGCATCCGAACGCAACAAATGGGACGCGAAATTTGCATTTGTTTATGCGTATTATTTTATAATACATTACACGAACCCCAGATGGGGTCTCCTAAATCATAACACTCATCTGGTCGTGTTAATACCATCGGCGCGCGAAGGGTTGAATTTCAAAATGGCGATGTCTAATTCCTTGTAGCTATCTGTCCGATGCAAAAATGCGCACATGCCATGATTTATTTATTTCGAATGCAAATGAGACAAATTGTAATGAGATTTAAGAGTTAAAGTGTCAAGGACCCTTGCGAGGGTGAATTATGTGTGTTTATCTTAGTTCGGCGTCACGAAAGATACGTTTAATTTTATTACTGACGAGTTCGTAAAAAGCTACTAAATCTTCGTATTCGTAATTTATGTTATTTATTTTTTAATTTGGTACTTAAGACAGATAAATATATAGGCGTCCCATTAATTTAAGTACGTAAATACACTTAATGTACAATCTGTAACTGAAATTTCTTCTCAAGCATAAATATCAACATTATTATTAAAAATTATTGTTAATATGAATATGGTTTTACTAGATAATAGAATAAGTTGTATTTGTAAGTTGTACCTATTCTATTGATCTTATAGGAACGGTCGAGCTGCATATAATTTTTAATTATAATATATAAATTTTTCGTAACTATTCCAACTGTAACGGCCTAAAAACAAATTGCAATAACTTACAAGCAAGGAAGGCATATTTTCAAATAAAAAGGATTCAAATTTATGTTATATAAAAGTTCATAGACGAAAACATTTTTTTGGCACGATAGAAAAAAACTTATAATTGACAAAAAAATCCTTTTCAGTTTTTTTTTTACTTTTGGGTTTTTTCTTTCTGTTTTGCTTTCAATGTTTCTTTTAATATTATGATATTATATAACACTGAAGATGACGTACCGGTTAATAATTTTTTTCTGGTGTTCTTTACAATGTAATCTAATCAAACGGATTTAGGATTGCTTTACTGCTTGATTATATCACAATGATAACAACACTACTGCTTATTTTTAGGACATGACTACAGGAGCAGTCGAGGTTGAATAGACAACGTTCGCTTGTAGAGAACAAACAGACTGCACGAGTTTACAGTATCAATCAAATATTTGTAACAATTAAAAATACCAGGGTATCATGAGTTTTGAAGATACATTAAGAATTGATATATCCTACTAAAGTTGAGATGATAAGTAAAATACTCCACTAATCCATGGTCAATATTCCTAAATGGTATTGCCGTGTTCATTATTTTTATCACCGACCGGGGTGTTGCGACAAATGCGTTATGTTAATAGGTCCTCGAAGCTCATGATATCCTGGTATCTATTATTATTATTGTGAGATTTCCCCGGCTTTCCCTAAATAGGAAAAGTTAAAGGGCCCATTTAGTTCTTGGGACACGTCCGCCAGGCAGTTTGGCGGCCCGGGGTTCGGGGATCGAAACCGTGAAATACAACTTGGGACATGTTTCTAATACAAGCGAATGTGAACACGATTGTATTAGGATACGTCTTTGATATTTATCCATTATTTATATTAAAAAACAAGCAAGAAGTAATAAAATTGAAGTTAATATTCGTTGGAATACTACTTTACTTACCTTTTGTGCTTAAAAACCAGTTATACTTACCGCAGTAATATCACGCGTCCCGTTTTGAATAATTTAGGGTTCTTGTTTATGTTTTCTAAAGGTATAAAATAATAACGTTAAAATCTAGATTGATATTTTGATGACGATGAAACATTTTGTAAACTAATAGATTTCAGTGTGACCCCAAATAATAATAAAAAAAGAAAGAATAATTCGCAACCTATTATTTAATTATTTATCAATTATATTCAAATATTGTGTTATCTAACCAATTATATTAGTATAAAATGATTGGAAAATGTTTTAAATAGTCATTTGTCCATAACTTGGTTAAAAAGAACTGTTCAAAGTATTAACAAGGTGTTACTCGTAGATCTGGAACTACCAACCTTTTAATAATACGTTTTATACATTAAATAACGCCTTGATTTTTTTTACCAATAGTTATATTCGCGACTTCGTTCGCATTAAACGAACCTTCAAAACACCCTAAGTTATGTCATTGCAGCCAAGTAAAAAAAGTTGTGTAATAAAAATGAAAGAAAAAGGTTTTTTCTTTAATATATGCTTCAAGCCGATTAGCAAGCTAGATTGATAGACAGTCAGACTTTCGCATTTGTAATATGTATTGTATGTAAAATACCTTTTGTAGAAAATTGGAAAAACTTTAAAACATCGCACACAGAAGTACAAAAGCATGCAAACTATATAAGCAATTGTAATAGGTATAATTTCATTAAATGTAAAACGTCTTGTCTCAAGCAAGGGGCGGATTCTGGGGCAGAGAGAATAAAATTTAATTTCGTCTCAAAGTTTTTGGATTTTAATTACCTGAAAGCAAATTAAATAAGGGGGTTCTGCAGAATACCTCGAATTCTAAGACTTTGCGAAGCGAGTGCTCCAGTAATTTATTAAGGGTTTACGCTGAGATGGTATTTGGCAATAAATCGGTAAAACATAAAGTTGTTTTTACGTTCATTACGGTTTTATAAATGGGAATTGCACCTCAATATAATAATTTTGGCGCGCTGGTAAGATTACTTGCTTCAGTAAATATCAGGTTGGAATTCAACCAGACGCATTATTTTGATATATTTTTGGGCAAGTAAGTCTAATATCAGAATATTTGAAGCTACTATAATAACTAATGCTAAGCTACTATAATAACTACAAGCTGTGTTAGCCAAGCGGTATTACCGTGCGCTTTTTTGAGAAGGTCTAGGGTTCAAACCCCGGGCAGGCACTAATGAGTTTTCTAGTAAAAATTATGTGTCTAATTGATAATTGCAATTTATCACACGCTTTTCGGTGAAGGAAAACATCGTGAGAAAACCTGCATATCTCTAGAGATTTATTGGGATATGTGTAACCTACCAATCCGCATTGGAGCAGCGTGGTAGGTCTTAGCTCTAATCCATCTCTCCAAAAAAAACAAAACGGAGAGAAGAGGCCTATGCCCAGCAGTGGGATAGTAACAGGCCGTTACTTACTTACTACTTACTATAATAACTAATATAATTTAATGGGTAAGCAAATGATTACAGTAACCTTACTGTAATAGATCCTCCTGTTCTTATCCCACTCTGAGAGGGGTTGGCACAACATGTTATAAACATGTTGCAACATGGCTACGTATTTAATGACCGGCCGCCTGTCTGACGTCAACTTACCTTTGTCGTATTTTATGACACCTCGGTAACAAAGAGGGTGGTCTATTCTACTCAAACGGATACCACACGGTGGGTCAAATTACCTTAGTCGCCTCTTACGACACCTCGGTAAGAAATGAGGGTGATCTATTCTACTCAGCCGAATACCACACGGCTAAGTGACTATACTATAATGATTTGCTTAGAATTATTAAATATATGACATGTTAACACATTAAGCCATAATATGCCATATCCAAAACACAACTGGTATTTTCTTAAATAATTTATAGAATTAGGCGTTACTTTGCGGAGATCCATAATACAAAAGTAATAATAAAATTATTTTGCTATAATCCGCGAAGAAGTAAAAAAGAAAATATATATAATGCTAAATGTAGATCTATCTCCTGAAGATGCTTCGGTTGCGGGGCGAAACGATTGTTGAGTTTGTGATAGTGAACGTATATAGTGCTTGTGTATCGTGGTGGCGGTGGTGGAGGTTTGTGCATGTGTTTTTTACGAATCCCGCATGTATCAGGTATGATAACCGATTGTCCACTCTACATTAAGCATTATATATATTTTCTATTTTACTTCATCGCGGATTATAGCAAAATAATTTTATTATTACTTTTGGTATTTTCTTCTTTCTCATACTTTCGTATCAAATATTCGACATCAGATTTCAACTCGTGACATCATACTTTAGACTCTGATTGTCTGCTTATTAAATTATCTGATAAATCTCGTAGCTCACCTATTCCAGGTCGTCAGTTTACATAGTGGTCTACGTGAATGTTTCTCGAACTGTGAACTTTAACTATCAGTTTTCATTTTATCGTATCACATTAATACAAACATATACGCTCCTACTTTGTTATATTAAAGGTGTCAAAACATAAATAACAAATTGACAGCTGATTTTATTTAATTCCACAAACATTGGATCAAACATTGGAATCAGATTCAGTCATTACACAAATAAAAACTACCAGCAATATATAAGAGGAAAGAGTGAAATAAATTTTATTTCAATTAAAGTTTCATGAAAGAAAATTGAAATACTGCTCCGTTACGCTTTACACATAGCGGATACCGTAAATAATAATTAATTAATTAATAATGTATAAAATACGCGATGCGGTTTCTTTAATCGCGTTCCGTAAATAAATATCTTTTTTTTAATTTTCCACGTTTATAAACGCCTATTGTGGCTTGGTGGTTCTTGATAGCTTAATTATTAAATTCCAACACCTGGCAGTATGATTCAAAGCACTTGGACAACGTATTGTTAATTTTTTTAGGTCGTTGATTTAAAATATTTCCTTAATTAATAAATTAATACATAATTATTTAATAATAATTATATTTTGTTAAAAATACATAATATAATTCCGCGAACAATTGTACTGTTATATAACTTTTCGACGTTTATTATTGGTTGCTGTTGACAATTTTGATAGCAATTTCAAAGCTTGTGAAATTAAAACTTTCTGGTAAAGCCATCATGGCTGCCACCAAGCTTTCTTTGAAAGCTACCTAGCTGTAAGCTTTATTTTAAAGCCAGAATCTGCCCGTAATCGGACAATATTGGAACTGTCTGTAACCAAACTTTGTTGAAAGCCAGGACCTTGCTGGAAGTTACTACGAAGCTTTATTCAAAAGACACTGACTGAGAACCTGACTATAACCAAGGTTTATTTAAAAGAATTTATTACCATTACCATACCATTTGCTTGTATTTGTTTTTGATGTCCAAAATATAATATGTATTTAAATATTTATTCAAAATTATATGCATAAGAATGAGCTGTGATTGCCCAGAGATGAGATCGTACAACTCCTCTCAGGGAGTCAAGGGTTCAAACCCAGGGCAACCAATGAGTTTTTCTGTTAAAAATTTATGTATTTAATTGCAATTCATCACACGCTTTTCGGTGAAGGAAAACATCATGAGAGAACCTGCTGTATTTCAGGACAATTCTGGGGATATGTGTAACCTATCATTTCGCATGGGAACAGCGTGGTAGGTCTTAGATCCAAACCTTTTCTACAAAAAAACCGAGAGATGCCCTATGCCAAGCAGCGGGGTAGTAACAGGCCGTTACTTTACTTTTACATTTGTTTATGCTTTACGTATATACTTTACTTTTACATATACTTACCAGTTGTCTGTCATCTGTAAGACAAGTATTGAGTTACTGAGTTACAGACGCCTGTTTGTAATCGTCCCATATATTTGTTATATTTATTAAATCTATTATGGTATTAAAGTTTGTAACGATATTTTCCCTTTCCAGGTTTATCAACGCGAGACGCAGGATAGTCCAGCCAATGATAGACCAGTCGAATAGAGCAGGTAACATTTTTCTTATACAAATATTTTATAGCACCTGTAACACTTTAGACATCATCCTCCTGCCCTTATCCCACTCTTAGTGGGGACGGCACAACATACTTGTATTATAATCATGTTGTCACATGATTTGGTTACGTATTTTACGACCGGCCGCTTGCCTGACGTCAACTTATCTTAGTCGCCTTTTACAACACCTCGATAAGAAACGAGGGTGGTCTATTCTACCCAGCCGGATACCACACTGCGGCCTAACTTACCTTAGTCGCCTCTTACGACGCCTCGGTAAGAAATGAGGGTGGTCTATTCTTTTCCACCGGATACCACACGGCGTATCTGTAACCCATTAAGAACTCAATATTTAAGAACGGACACATATAAATTTTGTGACGTCACAAAGTAATAAACAAACAGTTCTTATTGAGCGTCTAAAGCCACTAAAACATTTCCCCGGACACGGTACATTATCACAAATGTATTCACCGGGTCTACGTGGGCCATTGAAATTCAGCACAACTTTGAAGTCCACAATCCAGTTGCACACCTTCATACAGTATGCAGGATGCAACGTCCCAAGAGACCGCTGACCGCCTCCTAAACGAATTTCTGACCGGCACCCGCAAAAGGAATGTGTTTGAACGTTTTGGACCCAAGTAAAGAGCATTGGAAATGGGCGAAACGTGTTAGATAACAGCGCTGTAAGAAACATCAAAACTGTAAAAAAATGCGATTTTGTTGTGGAGTTTACTTCCTGATGATTCTTTGGTCACAAAGCGAAATGGTTATATTTTCATTGCTATAGTCCATAGGCTTAGGTACTTAATGTAAACATGTCAAAAAAGGTTATTTTTAGAAGGCAGATTTTGATTTTGTTAAAAAGATTATCCGCCGAGTTTTTTGCTGGTTTTTCTCGGTACGAGCAAACTTCCGAATCAGTGGTAGCTAGTGGAACAGTCCACTTGAATAAAGAATAATTTGAATTTGAATTTGACCACCCTCATTTCTTACAGAGGTGTCGTAAAAGGCGACTAAGTTAAACAGAATAGACCACTCTCGTTGTTACCGAGGTGTCGCAAAAGCCGACTAAATAAAGTTGACGTCAGGCAGGCGGCTGATCTTAAAATACATAGTCAAATAGTGTAACAACATGTTTAAAATATGTAGTGCCGACCCCTCTTAGAGTAGGATAAGTGCAACGAAATTGTATTTGAGGTTACTTAAAAGTCGATTTTGGAGATAATTCAATGCAACTATACCATAGCAGTAATTTTTAAATTTAAACTATCGTGTGTAGTATTCATAGTTAATGTATAGAAACCGAAACCGAAAATGAATATGTATAAAAATGAATGAGTGCCCCGAATGGGTTCGAAACTTGTCGGGCTAACCCGATAGAATAACACGTGAGTATAGCCGGCTCTATACATGAACCATAGAATATATATATAAAAACAATAGAATAGAATAGAATATATCCTCCTACATTTATCCCACTCTAAGTGGGGTCGGCACAACATGTTATAAACATGCTGTAACATGATTTGGCTGCGTTTTTACGACCAGCCGCCTGACGACAACTTGCCTTAGTCGTATATTACGACACCTCGGTAAGAAGGAGGGTGGTCTTTTCTACTAAACCTAATATCACACGGCCGGCCGACTTACCTAAGTCGCCTTTTACGACACCTCGGTAAGAAATGAGGGTGGTACTATTCTACTTAGCCGGATACCACACGGCTAATAACTATAGAGGTACATAAAAATCTTTCCCTGCGGCCTACATTAATACGTCAGACTGCTCCAATTCGGAGATCTCGCGGAGACAAAGGCGATCTAATCCCGCGTAGGCAAGTACCACATATCAGATAGGGGCCGATTGTCGGGGGTCGTGATGGATGGCCCGGGACGGGTCAACGAATTCCTACATTATTCTTTTTTACCCTTCTTGCGTCCGTTTGCGAGAGTAAGCCCTTTTTGCGACGTCCTTTTTTCCCCTGGAATTTTTACGTTTTATGTACTGTTACAATTACTAAATGGAACTTGGCTGTGTTTGCTGTTATCTCGAGTTTGTTTTTATAGAAAATACGGTGAAGTTAATTTATCAAAGTAACATTTCTAAATTTTCATTAGTTTGTGAACCCTGTTGAATTAACGTCATATATAGGTATATGTATAGTTCACCGTATAAATAATTATAAGTAACTTTACCCGTAACTTCATTTCCGTCAATGACAGTGTTCAAATACCTACAATTATATGCTATGTAAATTATCCAGTTCCTAAGGGGTCTCTTATTATCCCACTGCTGGGTATAGGTTTCTCTGTTTTTGAAAAGAAAGATTGGAGCTAAGACCTACCACACTGATCCAGATTGGTAGGTTAGACCAGAATTCTTAAGATATATACAAATTTCTTTAGGTGGAAAATTGCAAATATCAATTAGACACATAAGGTTTTAACAGAACAACTTATTGGCGCCTGCCCCGTTTGAACCTGTGAACCTAGTAAGAGCACAATCTCACCGCTGGACTATCACTTGTTACCGCACGATTAATAGGAGGCTAAGGAATACGTCACATCTAGTGATGTATAATAATTAATAATCAATATCTATATCTATATCAAATGTTATAGTTATGACTTATTGCATCTTTAAATAAGTAAATAAGATACTCTTTTAATATTAATTATTAGATAATTATTTAGACGCCAGCGATTGTGGCTGCATCTTAAAGTTGTTAGAAATGGAAATAGTCAAATGTTACCTCTTTAGTTATTTTATACCAAAAACGCGGTAATCACGTGACAAGCAAGGGATGGGCTTGACAATCGTCTATAAAATAGCTGAGCTAGCGAAGGAACCTGCTATGATAGAGAGTTTAAATCCAAACATCGTAGACGCCCTAAGGGCGTTCTCGCTCGAGACTCGTTCTCCCAGTTTTCACTCCGGCGATGCTTCTACGCTCGCCCACTCCCTCGGTGACGTTAAAAAAACCTCAGGGCTAACAGCTTAACTAAGCTGTTAGCCCTGAGGTTTTTTGTTGTTCCTTTTTTTTCCCTGAGGTGTTCGAAAAAAAAAATTACGAAGGAGTCTCGCTGTAATATTTAAGTGGAACGGTTATTATACTGTTACGCTGCTAGATTGTGTCATCATTGTACGATTATTAAACACCAACGTGTCTAAGTCATGTTACAACATGTGTGAGGGAGTTCTGTTCCTGAGGTTAAACCGATCTAGTGTTTAGTATTGGACCTTCGCGTTTCTTTTACACACTGCTCTTTTTTTATCTTACATAAATGATCGATTATTCATTCATATTAAAATTGATAAAAAAAGCTCCAATTGGATATTGTACTGTATTGTACTTTTATATACACCCACGGTACACTCAGCCGCGTCACCTGTCGACGCGCAGAGCACACGCGCAACCCACTAATGAATTTATTATAAGAGCATAAATTGTTCTCTGATGCGTCGCCATTACCGTGCGAGACTGTAAATTACAATTCGTGCTGCAGACTATTTCCGACCAATCGTTTATCCGGCTTTTCGCGGATTAAACTGACGGCTTGCAGTTTATTAAAAACGTAAAACAGTGTGTTATTGGCTCATTACTGTGATGACGACTGGCTGAGAGCGCATCAGAGGGAATCTGTTCGAAAACACAATTCGAGAGTGAAGCCGTTAATTTTGGGTAATTTTCAAACAATAAAATTAAGTACGCCCATACCTTTCCACGAGAGGCTTTAGTTTTAACAAATAGTTACTTGTTACAAGGTTACAAAGTAACGCCTAATTCTATAAATTAGTTATTTATGTATATATTTACCAGTTGTCTGTAACACATATTACAAGTATTAACTGGCGTTGGGGACGGACGACTGTGTGTGTAGGTGTCCCATATATTTATATTTATTTAAAAGTAATAATAAAATTATTTTGCTACTATCCGCGATAAAGATATTAAAAAATTCGCGAAATATTATCGCGGATTAATAAATATAAATATAAATAATAATTACACTTAATAAATATTATAATAATAAATATTATCTTTATTATAAAAAAAAACATTCTTACATAAATATAAATGAACAGAAAAATATTATTATCTATACAAATTTATCTTTACATAATTAAGACCTCTGTAACCGAACTAGGTTTCCCTGTACCTCGGTATAGAGCGGATTATAGCGAAATAATTTTATTATTACTTTTACATAATAGAGGGTGTTTTAATACAGTCGACGCGAATATATGCGATGACGACTAGTAAATCAGATAATACTTTGTTTAAATACGAAATAATGTTTTAATATGCCACGTTTATCACCTTTTACATTTTAATCATTAATGTATTTCACTCAATCATCATTAGAACTCCTAACAATGATTGGCGGAGAGTGCAAACGAATTCGAACGCGAACATAAATTTTAGAGTGATTAGCTTAATTGATAGACTAATCATCAAATCTACATTAATTATTAACATATAGTAGATCATTAAAATAGTTTTAATATTTATTATGTGAACGAAGTTGTAGGTCAAGCTTTAGTATATTTTTTAGAAACATTTCGAAATTTTCCCACGAAAAAGTAGGCGGCATTAAAAAAAGTAGTGTTACGTCGAAAAGATGTACACACCAGGAATACATAAACAGCGGGCGATTGGAAAAGCTGTTGGCTCGCTTGACCACAGGAAATGCGGTGGCCATTTTCTTCAGCCGATTGCCAAAACAATTTCACCATCTACCCACCCTTTAGCGATTTTACGTCGTCGGCAAACTTGGCGGCATCCGGCGGGAATATTTTAAACTCTGCCCCTACTTTACGTGCCTGTTTTAGAGTCGGCGACGCGGCCAAAAGTCTACACAGTACTTAAGACAATGAGCGAAACAATTTTGTGCAGTGTAGGCTAATCTTATACAGTCTCTATGGTTATGTCGTTATTTATGGTAGCATTTGTAATAGTTTAACTCACAATACACAATCAATAACTTATATATCCTTTTAGGCAAGTAATAAATACAGTTTCACTTTATGTAAAGAGCGTAGAAAATATGCTAACAAAGATTTAAATTATTGCTAAAATAGATCGATGAATAGGTATTTGATTGAAAACTTAAGAGGTTAAAAGCCGGAGAAAATAAGGTCTCTAACAGTAAAAAAAATTGGTTTTCTTAGAAAGAACGGATAACAATAATTTTACTGAATCCAAAAAAATTGGTTACATTATTTGATACATTGAGTTGTACCTATAATACATTACGATAAATGAATCACTTTTCTAAATCAATAGACAAGCTGTATACCTGTGAAAATAACATTAAAGATAAATAATTTGTCTATGGAAAATTATTTTATTAATGCCAATTCTCCTATGATTTGAATAAATAAAGTTATCTAAAATAATTACGAGTAAATTAATTAGGTAAATCGTTTATTTTTTAATTATTATAATTATCGGATGTAGCACGTACATTAAATCTCCACGCGTTATTGTATGATGTAAAAAAATGTACCATCTAATATCATTATCCTATATAGTGTATTATCTATGGTCATTATGATGCATAGATGAAAATGTGTAATGTTGTCTCGATGTCTCTATGGATCGTATTCCAATTTTTCCTTCGGAAACAGAGTAAATGATTATAATGGAAAAAAAAACAATATTTCTGCTATGAAAAACGTATCTGGCAAAACTATAGTCTTAATATCGCTACACAAGTACAAACCCATAGGAACATTACCGCTCACTAAATCATAGTTTCCTGGTACCGCAGCCCCATAGCCGGGACTTGTTATTGCTTCCTGTTCTCCTGCTCGGGACTTGGAGCGCCGGCGACACGGACCACTTGCCACGACAATGGGATTTTTCTCCTATATTGATGTGGGAAGATTTGATTTAATAATTTTTTACCTAAAACTAATGAGAATATTATTTTAATATAATCCACGATAAAATAAAGTATATGTAATGCTAAATGTAGAGTGTACTATTCGTTCTCGTACCTGATACATGCAGAATTTAGAACTTACCTAAGTCGCCTTTAAGTTCAATATTATATAATATTCCATACAAATCCCATCGGATATAGTTTATTCAAATCTTTCTCCCCAATAGTAAGTTTATTCTATCCAAATCACCTTCGAGTTTAAATATATTTCCATTGATATAAAAAACGAAAAGTATTTAACACAATAGTGAGAGTTCCGGGATATAAAACGTAGCGCTAAATTTTTTTATAAATAATCAGAACACGGAACGAATCGCGTGACTAGGGAGATGCAACTGTTCAAAACCTGAGAACACTTGTATGCGGTAATATTTTATATAAGCCAAGCGTGAAATTATATTTTGTAAAACATAATATCAATAGACAAACGTACTTATTCCGTATATTGCCCAAATTCATCAAAATTCTCCTGCCCTTATCCCACTCTAAGTTGAGTCGGCACAACATGTTATTAAAATCTTGTCACATGATTTGACTATGTTTTTATTTATTACCTTAGTCGTCTTTTACGCCACCTCAGTAAGAAATGAGGGTGGTCTATTCTATTCAGCCGGATACCACTCGGCGTGTCAACTTACCTTAGTGGCCTTTTAGGACACTTCGGTGGAAATAAAGGTGGTCTTTTCTACTCAGCCGGACACTACACGGTAGGTCGATTTACTTTAGTCGTCGTTTACGATACCTTATTATGAAAGAGGGTGGTCTAGTCTACTCAACCGGATACCACACGGTGGGTCGATTTACCTTAGTCGCCTTTTACGATACCTCAGTAAGAAATGAGGGTAGTCTTTTCTACTCAACCGGAAAACACACGGTGATTATACTTACCTTAGTCACCTTTTACGACACCTCCGTAAGAAATAGGGTAGTCTATGTTACTCAGCCGGATACCAGATGGCGGGTCAACTTACCTTAGTGGCCTTTTAGAACACCTCGGTAGGAAATAAAGGTAGTTTATTCTACTCAGCCGGATACTACACGACTAATTCTTTCATTTCTAATTTCCACGTGAATATCGAATATTGAAACACCGTCTTATCTTATCAATCCCATCTTATACTAATATGATGGGATTGTACCCCATGTGTATACACAAATTAAGACTACGTGGACATTTAAAGCTCAACATACATTGAATTCAAATTTATAAAGTTTATATCTCGACGTCTCACAGAAAATAAGGTTAAAACAGTAATCGTCCGAGCGACTAGACACTACTATTTTTACCTTTTCACAAGGGAACCCTAAAAAAATAAGATTCCGTAAAGCTCTCGGCGATTGTTGTGCAGAACGCATTAATATTCCGCTGCAGTGGAAAAGCGTTGTAGCTCTGTTAAAAGATAAAAAAGTGCCACTTTTTCTAAATGTTTCGCCTCGGATGAGGTATTGTGTTTTATCGGCAAAAAACGTAATGCCGTGTTTATTAGACTGATTGTTTATTCTATTTCGCTTCCTTATCTGAATATTTTGTTCTCGCTTGCCTTATTATGTGCAATATAATGCTCAAATGAATGCGAATATCCGGATATATTTTATTAATAAATGGGCTGACACGCGACATCAAATACATAATTTTTGCATTATTTCTATACCGCTTTCAAACAAGCCTTATGATTTTATGCGATCCATTCTTCGAAATAGTTGTATCAAAGTATTTTAAGTTTACAGTACCATTCATCATCCTCCTGCCCTTATCCCACTTTAGAGAGGGTCCCCACTTAGGTGGGGTCGGCACAACATGTTATAAACATGCTGTCACATGATTTGGCTGCGTTTTTACAGCCGGCCGCCTGCCTGACGTCAACTTACCTCAATCGTATTTTACGACACCTCAGTAAGAAAGAGGGGGGTCTATTCTACTAAACCGAATACCACACGGTGGGTCAACTTACCTTAGTCGCCTTTTACGACACCTAAGAAATGAGGGTGGTACTATTCCATTCAGCCGGATACTACACGGCGTAGTACCAATATTGACAAATATTCTTTATAAACTATAGATAAACCCCTTTTTGTTTGTAAGTGATTTTAATGCTAATTTTAGACAGAATAATAGGGTATATTTGCTTTTAACCAAAACTTTTATCAAGAAATAAAACGTAGATTCCTAGACTAGACGACGAGATTCTTCCTTCTTAGATATTCTCACAATTATTTAAAGGCTGTTCAGGTAGATATATAAAATACTAAAACCGATCATTTGTTAGATTATTTTGTATTAAACTTTGTAGCTATGTAACATTTCACATGTTACTATTTTAAAACTCGATAATTCATTGTCTATTGGACTATCCATGGACTATTGTCATAAACCAAAGTTTTTTCTTTTAATTTAAAGATGTATTATACACTGTTTATACAAATTTTCACCGAAAAAGAGATTTAAAGCTGCTTGAAAACAATTAATCTCTAATATTATCTAGGCCATAATAGTAGGAATTAATTTGAAAAAAACATAACTTGGATAATAAAATAAATAATTATTTGTTTATTATAATATCACACGTCAAAGGATCAACTGTAAGATAGGTAAAGATAGATAGTTTTAAAACCAAGATAAAGCCTAACAATACCGAGTTACAACATTGTCGAACTCAGACCATTAGTTTCTGAAAAAAGCGCTTATTCTGAAAACTCATTCCGATCACGACATTAGTCCGTGTTTGTGCCGAACGGTGCAATGGCGCGTGCCACCATAAAGGCCCCACGAGGAAGACGGAAATCGGCGTCAATAATGGGCGAACACCATTAGTTTACGATTGATAATGCCCGTGGATATATTGCCATCGGAAGGCATAACAGTTCTGTGGTAAAATTGAGCGAACTCTATGCCCAAGTTCACAATGGAGAGCGTCATTTTTTAGGTCTTTTTTTACGTGAAAAGTTATTTAGCTGTCAGCATTATGGCTGAAGAGCAAGTTTTGTTAACTTCGCTCGTGTATTAGGAAGTCGTACATAAAGACGTCTTATTCGATAGATAAATAGACATTTATATTAAAATTTCTTCAACTTTGTTATGCTTTATTATCTTTAATAATTAAATGACCTAATCTTGTATATGAACATAATCTGAATTTCGGAAACGTCTCCAACACTTTCATGATATTCAGTATGTAGAGGGTTTTAGAGGCGATAAATCGATCTGGGTAGGTTTTATTTAAAAAAATGTCGTTGGTGGAAAATCTGCTAAAATATATATATATAGATTACAAAAGTTTGCTGTCATTTGTAAAGTTGTATTAGTTGGGAATGGTAAAGTGGTAAAAATACCTCGGAGCAAGTCCCGGATATCACCAGCCCTTTCTTTTCTTTTTATTGCGTTTTTTAAACATCTTAAAAAAGGCTTAAAAACGGATTATATAATATTTTATATATTGTTAGTAATATCTGCGACTTCGTTCGCGCCAACTTATGCGTTTAAGTATTCAACAATGAAATATTGTTTTTTAGTATCCAAAACTTATTTTTTTATCCTCTATGTTGCGGAATATAAGCTTTAAAACTGCCAAATGTCTTCAATATTGATCCCACGGATCGGCTGTAAAAGCGTGTCAGACAAACAGACTTTTTAATTTATAATATTAGTGTAGATTAGTTATAAATTATTTTAATCTCTCATAGATAGTTTAACATAATCAAAGATATTGTGTAAGGAGTCGAAAGGGTCTATAATATTAGCAGTTTGTATCTCACACCTGGGACCAAACCCGGGACACTACCCACCACGTAGTAGTCAATATAAGGGAGCAGACCCTCGGCCACCAAGAGCAGTCCTAATTAACCGTGCAGTGTTCTACCCCGCAGTGTTCCCGCACGCCGGGCCCAGCGGCGCGTACAGCCCCGAGGCGACCATGGGCTACATGATGGACGGCCAGCAGATGATGCACAGGCCCCCCACGGACCCCGCTTTCCACCAGGGCTACGCGCACTACCCCGCCGAGTACTACGGCCACCATCTTTAATCCATGCACTTGTACATGTAAGTATAATGTACCTTTTTTGTTTGTACCGACCGTGCCTTGGTCGATCATTTTTAAAATTTTATAAAAAAAATTAAAAGAAAAATTAAAAAAATAATAGGGCAATTGGGGCTCTCACCTCTCTAGACCGCTCATTCCCCAAATAAACTACCATGACTTTACGTTTGACAGCGAAAATATATATATATATATACACATACAAGATTAACTCATTTAAATATTAAAGATTAAACAATAAGGACAGGGTCGACGGAATGTGGGACATGAACCCATTTTCACATATTTAATCCACCCATTTACTATTACGTTATTACAACTTGACAAATGACTGCGAATTTAAGCTTTACAATCCGTTTTTAATTTTAACAGTTTTTTCTAGGAAAACCGGGATAAAACATTTTTTTTTGTTAAAAATAGTTTTGTTTGCTAGATCGATTTCCCCCCTCAAAACTCCTAGAGTCGTTTCCAACATTCAGAAATTTTTTTATTCAACATTAGCTCATTTAAATAAAAGTATTCTGAAACTTCATTTAGAACTAAAATGAACAGTAAATACAATATTGCCATTATGAATTATAGGTGTCCTGAATACTTAAAACGTCATTGACACAAAACCTAAACTAGAAAACTTCTCAAAATACTGTGAATTGAATTCGGGCGTCCATTCATGAACCACCAATGTTGAATCTTTGCAACTATTAGCTGCACTAGCGTCGGGGGGGTGGTAATATTACTTAAGCAGATATACTATACCTATTACCTCGCCTATTGCTATCATCGGTTCGCTATCTTTTTTTTATTTTTTTTTATTATCTAAAATAACATAACTACTACTTTAGACTACACATTACCTCAATCGATCCCAGGTCTATTGAGAGAGGAATGGTCTTACCACAAATTATGAATTCTTTGGGTATATACAGGTTTCCCTATATTATAAAGAAAACCATGACTTGTAAATATCAATTAAAAAGAAGTTCTTAATAAAAAATTCTAAGCAGGGAATCACGCCTTAAGATTAATAAAAAAACCATAATGTATCTTAAATATGATAGATCGGAGAAGATATTTAATAATATCAATTCCTTAAACACGCTAGATGGCATAAGATATTTAACAATGTCAATTCCTTTATTATGCTAGATGGCATAAGATATTCAACAATGCCTATTCCTCTTAGATGCTAGATGGCATAAGATATTTAACTATGTCATTCCTACAATATGCTAGATGGAATAAAATATTTAACAATGACAATACCTCTTTCAGATATGAATAAACCATCACTAGGCCTCACCTCGCGATAGCCGAGGCTAAAGACGCGAAGACAGGCTCCGCGCCGCCGACCACCGCGGCATCTCGCGCTAGCGCACACGTGATACGAACAAAAAGGAGAACGATGCTAAATGTACATAAACGCGAAACATTTTGTAATATTTGAAACAGTATACGATCTCCTAAATTAAGATATAAAGTCAACTAATGGTTAAATTAAATGTAAATTAACGAAGTGACTATGGACGCTGTATAATAGAACTGGTGCAATCACCCTATATAAATAATGAAGCGGTTATCACTCGGAACAATAGGAAGGAGCAAAGTTGATGAATGTAACAATAAAAAAATGGTTTGATAGTTATCGTATAAATATTTATAGCTAATTGTGTATTGTTATTACGTAAATATAAATAAATAATTGATTAGTTGTAAGTTGTAACTATCACTGGAAGTACTGGGAGAGCAGACGGCGGATGAATACAAATTATTTCTTTTGTAAAGACGATGTCTAACTAATAGTTATGATTTTTGTTATTGAGGCATATAACGAACGAAATTTATATTGTTATAGATCAAAACGGATCAATAGCCGAAAACTTAAGCCGAAACATTTCGGTCTATATTTCGGCTTCTATCGCGTTAATTTCGAAATTATCAACCATTTTTGGTTTTTCTTTCAAATTGCTATAATTTATTACACTTCGAAAGGAAAGCTCAAAACGTACGTATAAGTAAATGTCAATTTCACGATTAATCTATTAATTAAACAGTTTTGCAATTTTGCTTTACAGGTAACGTACATATCTTTGAATAACATGTATAGTATATATATTTATTATTGGGTATCGTATTTAATATATAGTGTCACCTTGCCTTGGTGTTCATAATATAGCACAATTTGTAACCGATGTATACGATGAATTAAATAATATTTTACACTGTTAAATGCGATGAGATTTTTAGCTCTATTTTGTCTTGATACCTGACATTGCCTTCTAATTTAAACGAGAACATAAATGTTGAAAAAATGGAACCTACTAATGTGGGTAGGCTTTAAACGAATCGATGTATACAATTAAAGTGATACGAAATGAAGATCGTTCAAAAACGCGCCAAATGATCGACTAATTTTAATACAGACTTATTAAAGCATTCTTATATAGTTCTTATATAGTATTGCTAAATTAAACTAAAGTCGTAAACGCTATCAAACATCTTAATTATATCGCTCTTTAAAAGAATATTTAAAAATTCTATGAATAAATTAATAGAATTTTAGCCGTTATTAAACTTCACAAGTACGATATTATAAATCTGTAACACATAGTTTTTTAAGTCAGTAATGAACAATTTCATTTATTTTTAAACGAATTGTCATTCTATTTTATTTGGCGCGTTTTTCAACGTTCAAGTTCCGTGGGGTTGTCATAACTAAATATTCAGATGTTTTCTTTTCACTATTTTATTATTGTATTTTGTATTTACCTATAGTGTGATCGTGTACCACGGAACCAAAAAAATTAAATAATTTAAGTCCTTTGGTGAATTCAAGGGTAATATTGTAATTACCAGCCTTAAGCCAAGTATACGAATGGAGCTTTTAAAATTTGATGAAATCGGTATTAGCTACGGTAGCTTCGTAATCGGTAAAGTTATCCGGGACAAGCTTTATTCTAGTGTAACCACGATTTTTTGTAAATGCGATGTGCTTGTTTTCAAATATATATATCCATAGATCCATAGATATAAAATTAAAAATCGTTCTAATTTCAAATTTATCGTTTAAAAACGAAAAATAATTTACAATTTTTATATTTATTTTTGAATGAACCATAAATTATTTGTCAAATATTCAAGTAGCGTCAACGAAACAAACACATCGCATGAAATGTTTTAGAAATATATTTGTTAACTTTTGTAAATAAATAACAATAAATCGTTCTATGTATAAACCGTTTAGTTTTCAATAAATATTCAGTATTAAAATTGATTTTGACATGAAAATAAAACTCACCCGGACTTTGTTATTGACTATTTGCGTCAGGAATCGTTTGCGGTATGCTCGTGGCCTATTCAAAAATATTTGTCAATCGTTATTTAATGACTGACAAAATTTATTTAGTTTAAGTAAGCACTTGCCTTCAAAGCTGTGTTTGAAGAATATAATATTGTTCTCTAAATATACACGATATAGCTGATGTTGTGTGAAATTGCAATTCAACCTTGTTTATTCAAATTAATGTTTTTATAGATAGTCTTCCAGTTATGACGAGGGCTTTTACTTTATTTATTACTAATCAACTGTTCTACCGAAAATATTGACGTTCCTTTTCCTTTCCCTTGTGCCTTGAGAAGAAAAATTGTATTATAAAGATCAAAATGTTTCTTACCATTATTTAATAAAACTTTTGACAATGTTAAATTATGTCACTCAGTTTTAGCAGTAGAGCTCAGCTCGCCTCACGATACATTAACAACTGAATTCATAGTTTAATCTTTCCTGATATAAATTTTATGTAACAGGCTGTATATGTAGGCTGATTTTATAGTGATAGATTATTTCGATAAACCGTTACTCGTGTAATTGAGTTAGTAATTGAAATTTGGAAATACTATTCTATAATCATAGCTGTGGTAGCCCAGCGGTATCACCGTGCGCCTCTTTCGAGAAGGTCTAGGGTTCAAACCCCGGGCAGGCACCAATGAGTTTTCTAGTAAACCTTATGTGTCTAATTGATAATTGCAATTTATCACACGCTTTTCGGTGAAGGAAAACATCGTGAGGAAACCTGCATATCTCTAGAGAATTCTGGGGATATGTGTAACCTACCAATCCGCATTGGAGCAGCGTGGTAGGTCTTAGCTCCAATCCTTCTCTCCAAAAAAAAAAAAGCAGAGAAGAAGCCTATGCCCAGCAGTGGGATAGTAACAGGCCGTTACTTACTTTTTTACTTACTTATTCTATAATCGAAAGATAAGTTAATCTATCGGACCCGATTATTATGACTAACATTTGACTATAATTGTTAATCTCTAATTAAATTATGTTTCCAAGCCAAGGTTTGTCTCTACATCTAGTCTCTAGACAGAAGTGGCACTGAGCGCTTATTCAAAAAACAAACAATGACATTATAGTTCTGTCTCCCTCGCACTTGTATCTAGTCTCTCGGTCAAGGTCAATGCTATACATACCTTAGAATTATGGAGTACGGTTATTCACCCTTCTATATGATGTATCTTTTATTCACAACGTAAAATAATTCCTGTGGCTAAATAACTTCACGAAATTAACTGAATTTATATAGGCTGCCAAGGTGTGTTGGTACCTGTTGAATAAAAATTAATGTCTTATGGTCGGTACTACACTATTTAAGTATTTTATCATAGGGTATTAACAGATCCTTGTTAGATAAGGGTTACTCGCAAAAACATTGAGCAATTATTGATATCTGGGCATTATGAGTACGATACCATGAGACGATTTAAACTACTCTGATTAATACGAAAAATGACTTCATGTATTAAAATATTTTTTCCTATGTCAAACACAACCTTATCAAAACGCCAATTATATATATAAACTTTATTATACGATTTTTTAAATTATATTTTGTTTATAATATAGGAATCAAAACTTTGTCCCTTACGTTTCATTACTTATTTTACTTCAATAGAGAAAGTGAACTATTTCTGTAAAATAAATAAACAGTCAGCCTGTTTTTGCTGTCTGTACCTACAAGCAAGGCCGAGTACCGCATTCGATCCTGACGTACCCTTATATTATTGTTAAAAATCAACACGTGTAATATATTTTATTAAGAGGAAAGTCTTAAATAGTAGTTATTAGCTATTAATGTATTAATTGAAGAAATTTTATTTTGATTTTCTCTTTATTATATGTATATGTACATTATACTTGAGTTTGGAAGTCACGAAATGTAAATATAGTAACTAATACGGATAAATTACGCGTCTCGCAGCGACATAAAGCCTGGAATACGACTCCAAAGTGAAATTACTAAATATATATTTGTATACTATAGTTGACGATACTGTAATAAAGTTTACACGAACATATTTGGTCATTGACGATGTTTCTGAACGCTGACGGGACGTCGAAGGAAACGTGTCGGCATTATGAATGCTACGAATTGTGTAAAAAATATTAAAAAACTAAAAAAAATATATCTAGTTTAATTTTAGCGTACCCCCTTTTGTACAAACGTAAATAATATTATTTGGCTATAATCCGAAATTTGAGACAATCTATCTATCTATGTAATGTTAAATGTATTTATTTATTATTGACTACATACAGCATAAAATAGCATATAATTAACAAGAAAATTAAGTTTTTTATAGTAAAAAATTTGAGACTTATGTAATGCTTATTTTATTGATTTATTTATTATTGGGAACATACAGCATAATTAACAAAAATCTTAAGTTTTATACTCAACAAAGTTTCCACTGAAAGTTAACAACAAAAGAAGCAGTAATGAATTTTAAATTTTAAATCTAAAATATTCTCTAATAAAAAAAAATTAAGTAAGACTATTTTAAATATACTAAAAATGATAAATTAACAATGTAGAGTATGCTATTTGTTTATATACCTCATATAAGCAAGATTCTCAAAAGGAATAATTCACATACACTACACAACTATTTGCTGACTTTCTTTAATAATTTCAAACGATTGATTTCATTAGTTTATTACCTTTTTTTTCAAGCACTCTTCAAATATTTTCAATTTAGAATTTTTTAAACATATTTCATAGATAGTATTTATTCCATATGCACACGAGTTGAGTAAAATAATTCCTTACAAAGCTAATATTCCCATACAATGAATAATAAATAGCAAGTTAACTTAACACTCAAAAAAACAATCGTAATTTAATTTAATTCAAAGCTAACCAAATTTATTTAAATTCAAATTAAGTCTTTTTTTATATTTTACGATTTTTTCATAGAAATATTTCCCACTTACCATGAAGTTTAGATAGATTAATATAAGTTGAAATATTAATATAAGACGCTCACTGAGTCCAGCTTACATTTTAAGGTGAATCCATAGTTTTATCGCGGATTATAGAAAAATAATTTTATTATTACTTTTGTCAATCCATAGTATTTTTTATCTCCTATAACATTTGACATATTTTAAATAAATAAAAACAATAATTTGTTAATTAAAACTTTTAAGGGTCATCATGTTTATTTTCTAGTTTATTATTATAATTATGAAAGTTATTATGAATTAGGTGTACATACAGCTAATAATTTTATTAATACATTAGCAAATGCAGAAGTTTTTACGGATGATTGCTATGTGATAAATTAAATTTTCTATTATAACAGAATAAAAACAAAAGCAACAAGGTTTTTTCAAAAAACCAACAAACAATATGTTAGTAAAATCAAATAAATAATTGAAATAACTAACAGATCTCGTTCGTTCAAACTTTTCATATATTCCATTTTTCTCAATTGGGAAATGAACCCACAATCCTAGGCTCGTGAAACGAGCAGCCATACGATACCCCAACCGTATCATTGTACTAATATCCTTCGAACCAGAAACGAATCTTTTTCTTTTTTTTATTATTCCTTACCAGGGCATCAGCTGTATACGCATGACATAGCTACCAGGCCGACATAAATTGGCATCTCGCGTTTCTTTTGTCGCTAGGAGCGAGGGTGGAGGGGGCTAGGGGGGGCTAAGGTTGACAAATGTGCCGCTCCGAGCATCCGCGAGCGATACAATCGGTGCGTTGCTTACAGTGCTCCGTTGTAGGAAAAAACTAGGGTTGTCTATTATCGGAATTAGAAATTATGGAATATTATGGAAATCTTCTAGTAAATTTTGGCATTTACAACACTTTAGTGACGATAGAAAATAAATATCAAACCATTCAATTTTTTAGTTTTTTTATATTCATTGTAATATTGCGGCATAAAATCATATCTAAAGAAACTCATTTCATTCACTTTCACATAAACAATGTTTCATTCATACAAAATATCTTCAGCAGAAATTTAATCTCACCAGTGAATCAGCTGATGCAATCGTGTATAAAGCAAGTCAAAGCATATAAACATACTTTGAATAAATAAGAGATATACAGAGGCCAAACAGAATGAAACGAAAAAGTGGGTTTTCGTTTGTTTAAGTAATAAATGTTCTAATAAAATGCTTCTTCTAAAATTTTTAAGCATAACACAAGATGAACAATGTCACGAACAATGCTAGTACAAGACAACATATTTAAAATGTACCAACATCGCACAATTTTCTATTTCCTTATTGCCACGAGAGTCCATCTTATGAAATATTAAAATGATTAGCGATATAGTGGCGGCCCTGCGGCACGCGTCACTGGACCCGTCCCGGCGCGCCATTACTCACTGTCGGCCGCCATTTTCGAGCCCCGCCCGCTACGCCGCTACGACGCTACGAGCGTAGCAACCAACGCCGCGCGACGTCTGTGGCTCTAGTATTTTAAATTGTATTGTTGACTGTCGATTACTAATAATTAGAAAGGATCCTCTGACTGACCTCCTTGAATCATCCACATCTTACTTAACTTAGAAGACATACATACATGCAGATAACGGGTAAGATGAGATAAGATGTATTAAGACAGAAAAAATGTGGTACTAAATCAGTCATCACAATTAAGCACTGCTTGTTAAATAAAAAACACCTTATTCTCATTTTTCGTAGAACAGTAGTTTTGATAGAATTAATATTCGCGTTTATTTAAGAAAATGTTAGTTATGAATGCTAAGCGAAAGGAAGCAGGCAGTGTTTACATACCTTATAAAAACCTTATAAAACGCCGCGATCAGCAACACTCCACACAAGCACCACACACAATCACCATGACAATGTTTATGATCGTTTCGCCCCGTAACCGAAGCATCATCAGGAGGATAGCCTTTACGACAAAATCGTAATGCATGACGATTTTGCATAATAATTCTATCATAACTTTTATTGCCAAAACTTTATAGTTAAGGGTTCTATATATTACCAAGGAAATACACGTTAAAAATAAAATCGAAAAGATCTCCTGAGTAAGTAAGTACTTGATATTAGGAGATATGTTGGGCAAATATGAATGAAGACAGAAAGAATTACTTACAAAAAACCATATATTGTTCTTAAAAAAAATAACCAGGGTAACATAAATATTGTGGAGCTTACAAGCGGATTCGAAAAGTGCTGTGTGTGACACAAAAATATTTTTTATTGATTCATCAATTGAATGAATAAATAAATAATAAATGAAAGAGAATAAATAAATAACAACACCTCCTAATTTACTAGGATACCATGTAAAATATTCATAGCAATTACTAGGGATACATAGGTATGGAGAAGCGTACAAGCGGATCGAATTAAAGGTGGCCGCGACATGTTTATTAGTTAATTAAAGTTTCACGTCGAAACAAGTGGCAAAGGGACTCAGCCGAATACACTAGCAATGAATTTACACAGAAATAATATGAAGATTATTTGTAAAATCATTAAATTGTTTTAAGCTGTGATAACCTATGCGTTTAAACCCCGGGTATGCCCTAATGAGTTTTTCTATTAAAAACTTGTGTCTAATTGATAATTGTATTATATCACACGCTTTTTAGTGATGGAAAACATCATGAGGAAACCTGCATATCCCACGAGAATACTTGGGATATGTGTAACCTACCAACCTACTTTGGAGCAGCTTGGTAGGTCCTAGCTCCAATCTTTCTCTACAAAACCGGAGATAGGAAGCTTACGCCCAGCTGTGGGATAGTACAGTAACTTTACATTTACTTTTAAAAGTATTTTATATAATCCATGACACGAGATTTTTATATAGCACCTCTTTACTCCGGCACTGCAGCATAGCAAATTCTCTAAGACATTATCAACGCATGTTTCGCTGTGGAATTGTTCTCCGGAGACATATCCGAAACGAAAATTGCAAAATGCTTTACGTTTCTGTTCAGATTTTACGACGTAAAACAGCAAAATAATTATAGCGTCACTTTTCCATTCTAATTTGCAATCTGAAAAGAAACTGTAATATTAATAATGGCTGAATAGAATAGTACCACCCTCATTTCTTACCGAGGTGTCGTAAAAGGTGACTAAGGTAAGTTGACCCACCGTGTGGTATACGGTTTAGTAGAATAGACCACCCTCTTTCTTACCGAGGTGTCGTAAAATACGTCTGAGGTAAGTTGACGTCAGGCAGGCGGCCGGTCGTAAAAATGCAGCCAAATCATGTGACAGCATGTTTATAACATGTTGTGCCTACCCCACTTAGAGTGGGATAAGGGCAGGAAGATGATGTCTGTTAATAATATTGTATACTTGTTTGTGACAAGAAGGTACTTAAGTCTTAATAAAAACATTTTAATTTAGTTTTTATTTTAGTAAACGTTATTGTGCTTGCTACTTGAAAAGGTTAATAATTAAAGGTTAATTTCTAAGGCGTCTTTGCTTTCACTTTGTAAATATATCATGTGATTAGGAAGTTCAGCTCTACTCATCTTCTAGTAGTACAAATATAGAAACACTCGAAGAATATAATGTAATGTAACGGCCTGTTACTATCCCACTGCTGGACATGGGCCTCGTCTCTCCGTTTTTAGAGAGAAGGGTTGGAGTTAAGACCTACCACGCTGCTCCAATGCGGATTGGTAGGTTACACATCTCCTTAGAATTCTCTAGAGATATGCAGGTTTCCGCACTATATTTTCCTTCACCGAAAAGCATGTGGTAAATTGTAATTATGAATTAGACACATACCTAAGTTTTTAATAGAAAAACTCATTGGTGCCTGCCCGGGATTTGAACCCATGATGGTCTCAAGAGAGTGGCACAGTCTTACCGCTGGGCTATCCCAGTTTATAATTATAGTGAAAACAATGAAAACATAGACATTAAATTAGAATTAACAAAGTGCAGGCTTAGTGCGACGCTCCGTCACTCAGCCGCAGCGTAAATCAAGCACCAGTTACGCAAACAGCGCGCAGAATCGCGCGATGTCCCGCAACGCTGCAGATCCATCACGCGACTCGACGCGGTTCCGTGAAAAACGTCGCGACGCGGCGGCTAACGGCCGTGTCGATTGTCGCGAAACATTGGACCGACAGCAAAAAAACAAATCATTATTATTAAAATTTAATATACAATCATTCTCATCCCCTTATCCCATTCTAAGTGGGATCGGCACAACATGTTACAAACATGTTGTTACATGATTTGGCTGCGCTTTTACGACCGGCCGCCTGCCTGACGTCAACTTACGTTAGTCGTATTTTACGACACCTCGGTAAGAAAGACGCTGGTCTATTCTACTAAACCGGATACCACACGGTGGGTCAACTTACCTTAGTCGCCTTTTACGGCACTTCGGTAACAAATGAGGTTGGTCTTTTCTACTCAGCCGGATACCACACGGCGGGTCGTCTTACCTTAGTCGCCTTTTACGACAGCTCGGTAAGAAATGAGGGTAGTACTATTCTATTCAGCCGGATACCACACGGCGGTATTAAAATTTAATATTAAGGGGTACCCATAAGTAATCAATTATTTTCACAAGATACAATTTCCCATTAGTCCTGCGACAACCAAACAAGTGTAAGCATAATTTTTTTTTGTGTTATTCTTCAACCAGCGTGTTAGTAATTTATTCCCAACAATATATATTTTTTTTGTAGCCCTGTAACAAAATGGCGGACTTTATACCTTCTGAGAGTCATATTCATAATTGTGTACTTTTCCATTTTATCGCCAGTTTAAGTGCCACGGAAACAATAAGCAAAATTTGCGAATTATATAGAGATGTGTTGAAGGTCAACGAGTGTCAAAGTCGGTTCAGAAGATTTCCTGCAAGTGACTAAGACCTATCAGATAAGGATCAAACTGGACGCCCAGGTCAATTCGATAATGACGCCCTAAAATCTCTAGAATAGTCTGATCCAGGGTTAACTATACAGAAACTATGAAGAAGCTTTGGGTCTACCTGGTCCACCATACAAAGAGATTTAAAAGAAATTGGCAAGGTACATAGACAAGGTAAATGGATTGCACACCTGTTATCTGAGGTAACGATCTTTGGCGAACAATTTGAAGTTCCATGCTCATCAGACTAAGCAGAGATCCATTTTTGGCTTGGATCGTAACTGGAGATGAAAAATGGTTCCTTTATTATGACATAAAGCGATCGAAATAATGGCTATCCGCAATCTAGATACCTCTTCCAACCACTAAACCAACCCTATTCCTGATTAAGGTGTTATTGTGTATTTGTTGGGATTGTTTAGGTATTGTGTACTAAAAATTATTGAAACCTAGGGAGACAGTTACTGCTGACCTGTATTGTCAACAATAACTACGGTTACAGGGCGCACTCATAGAAAAAAGACCAGCTTTAGTCAATAGAAAAGGTGTGATACTCTAACAAGATAATGCCCGTCCTCATGCAGCGAAGATTACTCAATAAAAAACTAAGTAGTTAGCATGGGAACTTCTACCGCACTCTCCATACTCTTCAGACCTAGCACTGTCGGACTACCACCAGGTACAGGTCACTGGAGCATTCGTTTCGAAAAAAAATTGAATTTCTTATCCGATGTCCAAACGCACCTTGCGTTATATTTTGAGTCACGTCCTCCCCAATTGTACAAGAGGGGGGTTGAACTTTTGCAGGAACGATGGCAACAAGTCATCGCAAATTATGGTAATTACATAAACAATTAGAAAATAAAAATGTTATTTCAAAAAAACATTTTATCTATGAACGCAAAATAATTGATTACTTATGGGTCCCCCTAATATAATACGTCACTAAATATAATTGCCGTGTAATATCTAGCTGAGTAGAATAGACCACTCTCATTTCTTACTCAACTATCATAAAAGGCGGCGTAAACTCACCTGTACCTAGACTTTGTAAGACTCTTAATAAACATAGTTCTATAGTTGACATTTACTCAGATACTTTAAATGAATTTAGGAAAAAAATATTAAAATCTTGGAGATCTGAGTGACTATAGAGAGCACAGTTTTATTTGTATTTTTTTTCTACATATTTTTTACAATTAGATATAAGATTTATATTGTTTTTTAGTTTTTTTCGCTTTTAAGTTTTTTTTTATATATGTAAGCTTCTTTTATGATAATGCGGTGTTTACTTTTAATTAACTATTACATTTATAAAGAAATTCTAGTAAATAAGAAATTGTAAATGCTTCAATGTATGTAGTTGTAAGTAAACCTTTTTAAATAAATAAATAAATAAATAAATAAATAAAAAGGCGACTAAAGTAACTTGACGCGCCGTGTGGTATTCGGCTGAGTAGAATAGACCACCCTTTTTCTTACCGGTGTCTCGTAAAATATGACTAAGGTGAGTTCACGTCAGGCAGGCGGCCGGTCGTAAAATACCTAGCCGAATCATGTGACAACATGCTTATAACATATTGTCCCGACTCCACCTAGAGTGGGATAAGGGCAGGAGGATGATGACATCAATAAATATAAATTCGGTTATACTAGAGCAGACGGGCCTGTAAGTGAAAGCGACGCATTTCACTTACAGGCCCGTCTGCTCTACACATAATGAGAGGAAAAATAAAACTTATATATTTATCTTTTAATTATCACACATAAACAACAGACACAGATAATAAGTCTCATTTGGTGTCTTTATTGTCTTTGGACACATTTTAAGTTGGCTCCCCCTACTTTAATACAATAATTCGATGAGGGAACCAGAATTATAGTTATAGTTCATCGTGTTGCAAAGCCAAAATGGTAATGGATATATACATAATTCGATTATCTCTATATTACCCGCATTTCACTTTTTGTCTTGTTCTTTATGTTACTCAAAGGTTGTCTGGAAGAGATGCCTTTTAGAGTTGTCTTTAGTTTCAATTGTTTTTATGTACAATAAAGTGAATATAAAAATAAAATAATAATATTGGATATTCCGAGGTGTAGCAAATATTTTGACTTAGTGCATGGCAACTACTATTTTAAATACGCAAGTCACATTTCAGAAAGCGACTTAAGTTACCGAAAAAAGTGATGTCGATGTATTTTTTTGTAATCAATTTTTGTTTGCTAACAGTACCTCTAGCGACAAACGCGATCGCTTTTCGCACGGGCAAGTGAAAAATTTGCTCCAAAACCGCGTCGTGTCAGTCACATCTAATACTACCGTGAACTCTTGATACTCTGGTACTAGTTGTAACTATTTACATCTAACCAACACCTATTTTTAAAACTGGTTGGTTAATTAAAAAATAAATAAATCGGTCCTTGTATATAAATTTTACATACAACACACACATAAAGTTATTCCTGAAAAGAACCAAAAAATTTTATGTCCGTACAATAGTTAAAAAAGTATATTTACTTTCCGGTAACCACTCTAATTTTTACAAAGCCTTCAAACACTGCGGATGAGGCCATCCATGGAGCGCAGTTATTTTAGAAAAATATCAATATATTATTTTTATTTATTATATCATATTCTTTAGGAATTGAGTTATTTGGTATAATGAATTTTCAAGTTATTTCCCTTCCTGTTTCCATTAACTAAAGTCGCCAAGTGACTTGTGAGCGGAAGTTGATATTAGACCGACCATAACGCATGGCTGCCGCAAAACAATAACAATAATTTCAACGAAAACGGAAATCTCCTAGCGAAAAATCGTTAAAATAGCGGACAGAGTCCAGCGTACGCCATCAAAGCAGTTATTTGGTCCATTTAACGTGAAATACTTGCTCTGGATATACTAGGAACGCAGAAGCGCGGGGAGATTTTAAAATACGATTTATTACAGTGCGATGTAAAGGCGCACTCACGCGTTGTTCGCCTAGTAGGCTCATGTCGCGAACGCTCAGTCGCAGCGGGGTGCACCTTTGAACGCAAGACCCGACGTCGATTCCCGACTAACAAACATTCATCCACACGTACAGGGTGTATTTTCAATATGAAAATGTTTTAGATTTATCTTTTTTAAGATTTATTCAACGCGTATTCACATCATAATGGATAGCAAATTAACCACTAATGGCGTTTCGGAATTTATTTCATGTGAAGATAACATTATGGTCAATATAATGGGACAAGTAAAAAGCTGTACTATTATGCCGCTTCCCGTGCTTTAATCTTAATGCCCGTTTTAATCGCAAACATTAATAGAACTCATTACATTTCAAGCTGGATAGTGGACACGCCACAGCTTATCTTTGGGGAGTACAGACTTCGATGACCCTTTTTTATGAACGGCAACCACTTGAGCCGGTAAAAAAATGGTAACGATATAACTTAACGGTGGTAATTTTTCAAACAATCAAATACCGTAACTACTTATATTCCAGTGGTTTAGGTACTTACTAAATGTAAAGAAACAAAATCATGTGCCTTAGACTTACTTGTGCCAAACATTTTATTGCAATAATATGTTTTACAAATAAAGACATTGAAATAAATCTGCATATGTCAAAATTATTTCTTTGATAAAATATTCCTTTTCTAAAATTTATATATGCTTTTAATATCAAAAACATAAACATTTAATCTCATAAAATTTATTCATCAGATGTAGATTAGAACCATTCAACCATTCTAATAGGCTTTTCTGGCAATAACGATTATATTAGATTATCTAATATACCATAATATAAATCTTTTATAAAGTCTTCTCCTTTTATAAAGTCACTCTGTGATATTGTAGTGTTATAGTATATTTAATACTTTCCATTGTTCTTTAGAAAACGTTCACATACCTGTGTAAATTCTTTAGACAGACTACAATGCATTACATATAATAATATTTAATAGTTTCCAAAATTATTGATAACAATCGTGCCATAATAAAATGGCGCAAATACAAGCAATATTTATAAATGCTTTGAAGAAAATAAATAAGAATAATATGTAATCTATACTAATATGCTGAAGAGTTTGTTTGATTGATCCTTTGAACGCGCTAATCTCAGGAACTATTTGAAAGGACCGATTTGAAAAATTTCCGGAGTGTAAAATAGTCCATTTATCAAGGAAGGCTTAAGACTATATAACATCACGCTAAGACGAATAGGAGAGGAGGAGCAATAAAAATTATTACGTAAGCCGGCTAAATTTAAAGCTTTCCTTGCGCGGGCTAAGCAAACGGTGAAAGTTATTCAAAAATCATGTATGACAAAATTGTTCCCCTCTAAAAGTTCTAAATAAAAGTCCGCAACAGCATATGTCTAGCTTTTAAATTTAATCCACTTTAACCATTTTTGTGCCTATCAAAATATTAACTATATTACAGTATTATTAGTTATTCTTACCACGCGAGCGGGGCCACTGGCGATTGCTAGTGTGTTATAAGCTACCTACTAAAAAAAATTTTAGGTAATTATTTAAACCTACCGTAACTAACCGTAGTCTAAAACGAAACGAAAATGTGATATCAGAAGCGAATCATATTAGGCCAGAATTCGATTTAGGGCGACATTTCATGAATTCACTTATTCAAATTTCAGCTAAGAAAGCCCAGAGATGAGACCTTGCTACTCTTCCGAGAGGGTCACAGCTTAAAACACGGTACAGGAAGAAATGAGTTTTCTCGTACAAAATCGGACAAATTTGCACAAAATCGTATGTGCAAATTTGCTAAATTGTATGGCGTGGGAATACATTGAAACATCATTCATTGACATCAGTTCATCAGTTCTTCGGAAAAAGAAGAACATATAATAATTCTTTAAAAGATCTTTATAAACGTCCTTTTACGCAAATTAATTTAAAAAGTACGTAATATCCCGCGGTTTTATCCGCTTACATACCGATCTCATGGCAGTCCTATATTACTGTAAAACATTTATTTGATCTATCATCAATAGTGCCACAGCACATGCGTTAATAGATTTTTATGACTAATTTTGTACACCTTATATAATTTTTATTACGGATCCCTATTTTTTTGGAAATATATAGCTTATGTTGTTCAGTAAAGCTGAAGCTTTCTAATGGTGAAAGAATTTTTGAAATCTGTCCAGTAGTATTTGTGTGAAAACATTACAAACATACATAATTTTTTTTTCTCTTTATAATATTAGTATAGATAGAGCATCCTGTATAATAATAATAGGTATAATTAATTACAAAACAGTACAAGCTTACTGTTCGTGTTGTTAATGAAAACTCTAACCGGGCAATGAATCTCGGACCGCCGCAGTAACGTGGGCGCGGCGGTATATACTGGACATAATAGATAAAAGAATTCCAGTTTAAAATATTCTTTATTCCATTAAACTTGTACACAATTACTTTTGAATAGTTGACTCTTCTGATTTAATTCTACCAAGAACAGTTGTCACCATCTTCTTCTTCTTCTTCAACCGATGGACGTCCACTGCTGGACAAAGGCCTCTTCATGGGATCTCCAGAACACACGATTTTGTGCCGCTTGTATCCAGCGGCTCCCCGCGACCCTTTTGAGGTCGTCTGTCCATCTAGTAGGGGGTCTTCCAACACTGCGCTTTCCGGTGCGGGGTCGCCATTCCAACACTTTGAGACCCCAACGTCCATCGGTTCTCCGCACTATGTGCCCCGCCCATCGCCACTTCAGCTTCGCGACCCGCTGAGCTATGTCGGTGACTCTGGTTCTTCTACGGATCTCCTCATTTCTGATTTGATCACGTAGAGAAACTCCGAGCATAGCTCGCTCCATCGCCCGCTGAGCGACTCTGAGCTTTCTTATGAGGCCCATAGTCAGCGACCAAGATTCAGAGCCATAGGTCATCACTGGCAACACGCACTGTTCGAAGACTTTAGTCTTCAGACACTGAGGAATATTGGACGAAAAGATCTCGCGTAGGTTCCCAAACGCTGCCCATCCGAGTTGGATTCGGCGACTGACCTCTTTCTCGAAATTGGACCTACCTAGCCGGACCGTATGTCCCAGGTATATATATTCGTCAACAATTTCGAGTGCAGAGTTCTCAACGATGATCGGGTGGAGCGGAACATGTGAGTTTGACATAACTTTCGTCTTGCTCATGTTCATTTTTAGGCCCACCTGTTGAGATACTCTGCTGAGGTCGTCGAGCATTGTGTTAAGATCCTCCAGGGACTCTGCCATAACGACTATGTCGTCGGCAAATCGAAGGTGAGTGATGTACTCGCCGTTAATGTTGATGCCGTATCCGTTCCAATCCAAAAGCTTAAAGACATCCTCCAATGCAGCGGTAAACAGCTTCGGGGAGATGACATCTCCCTGTCGCACACCACGCCGCATTTGGATTGTTCTCGTAGTTCTGTCTTGGATACGGACAGACATTGTGGCGTTTTCATACAGACACTTCAACACTTGGACGTACCGATAGTCGATTCGGCATCGCTGGAGCGATCTTAACACAGCCCATGTTTCCACCGAATCGAAGGCCTTCTCATAGTCCACAAACGCCAAGCAAAGTGGCCGGTTATACTCCTCGGTCTTCTGTATAACCTGCCGCAGCGTAAATATGTGGTCTATGGTACTATAGCCTTTCCGGAAACCGGCTTGTTCGGGAGGCTGGAAGTCGTCGAACCTACGAGCGAGACGATTCGTTACGACTCTCGAAAACAACTTATAAACCTGACTCAGCAGCGCGATGGGTCTATAATTCTTCAATAAGGTGTTATCACCCTTCTTGAAGAAAAGAACCACCACGCTCCTGTGCCACGCTTCCGGCGTAGTGCCCTCGTGAATGACGGAATTGAACAATCGCTGAAGGACTTGGAGTACCGGTTTTCCACCCGCCTTCAGGAGTTCTGTAGTGATTCCGTCCTCACCCGGAGCCTTGTTGTTCTTAAGTTGTTTGAGAGCCGTACTAATCTCGTATAGGCTGACGTCCGGGATATCTTCGGTATAGTGTCGGGTCAACTTGGCTCTTGGGTCTTTTGCCAAATTGACAACAGGCTGTTGTGTTGAGGTGTATAACTGCCCAAAGAACTTCTCAACCTCTCCCAAAATCTCAGGTCGAGACGAAATGATGCTACCAGTATCGGTCTTCAGTCGCGTTAACTGCCTCTGCCCAATAGACAGATCTCTCGCGAACACTTTGGAGCCCCTGTTACGCTCAATTGCATCTCGGATGCATTCCGTGTTGAAGTGTCGCAGGTCGCATTTCTGCGCCTTAGAAATCTGTCTATTGATCAGACGGTAGCTCGAAGCGTCTACTGAAGACTGTAGCCTCATTTCGTTCCTCTCGTCCATGAGCTTGAGAGTCTGGGTCGAGAATTTATTGGTTCTCTTACGGTGAGTCTTATAGAATTTGGACCCCACCGCATGGACAGTTTCCACTAGCCTGTTGTTTACATCGTCCACTGAAGCGCAATCAGCTAAGCAATCAAAACGGTTTTTCAGCTCGAGTTGAAAGTTCTCGGGGTTTTGAATATGAGCTCGAGTTGGTCGGAGCGTAGACTTCACCAGTCTGGATCTTTCCAGCTGTACGCATATATTCAATGTGCCTCTAACCATACGGTGATCGCTCCCGGTTTTCACGGTATTGATCACAGAGACATCATTGAATATATGACGCCTGGTCGACATGATGAAGTCAATCTCGTTTCTCGTGGAACCGTCGGGACTTACCCAGGTCCATTTTCGATGTGGCCGTTTCCTGAAGAAAGAGTTCATCATATAGAGATCTTCTCTCTCCAAGAAATCGGCCAACATCTGGCCCCTGTGGTTCCGTTGCCCATATCCAAATTGCCCTACTCTCAACTCGGTGCCGCTTCGCTTGCCCAGCTTTGCGTTGAAATCCCCCATCACAACAGTGTAGAAGGTTTTGGAGGCATGCATGGCTCTAGATAAATCCTCATACATGGCCTCTACCTCCTCGTCCGGATGTGCCGATGTCGGTGCGTAGACCTGTATGACCTTCAGCGAATACCGTTTGGTAATTCTGAGTATCAGGAACGCGACCCTGCTCGACACACTCTCGACTTGAACAATGTTGTTGACAAGGGACTTGTGGACGAGAAACCCGACACCACCTTGGGACTGTTGTTCGCCCTCCCGGTAGTAAAGCAAGTTGCCGGATTTTAGGATCATCGTGTCCTCCCCCTCTCTTCGGACTTCGGATAATCCTATCACGTCCCACCGCAACTTGCTTACTGTTTCTTCCAGCTCGAGTATCTTTTCGTCTTCCCTCAAAGTGCGTGCGTTGTACGTTGCCAGGTCTAGTCGTCGGGGTTGGCAGCGGAATCTCTGCCGGAGATTCTTGACACCCCCTGCCCCGCCGTTACCCAAACCGCTGCCAGAGCTGGGAATAGCGGAGCTGCCGGGAACTAGGGGCTGTGGTTTCGTTTGTAATGCCATGAAGGTATTGCCAGTAATCACCACGCTTGGCTTGCGGGTTGGTGATCGCAGTGCTGACCATGTCGCACCGACAGTGCTGCTGCCCACTGTCGGTCTGGTAGAATTTAGGTCAGCTGTATGAATGGTTATACCGCCATTGGTCGGTCGCCAGAGCCTCGTTGGTTAATCTGCAGGGTGCACCGCGTGCAGGTGAGGTTGACAATTGAGGAGACTGATTGGGACGAGCCTCCCCCTTACACCCCTTGTCACCATACTCGACAGTTAATCTTTCCAAAATATAAATATTAACACTAAAGAAACTCGGCAGTTAATTTTAATTAATTTTATAATTACTGCTTCTATGTCAGTATTGAAAATTACAAAAATAAATCAAAAGAATGAAAAGGAATCATGGAAATAAATAAAAAATATAAAAATGTGGCTTAAATGACATATTATGAATACCATAATGCTTTTGTTTGTAATAAAAATCTTTTCAATATTCACTTATTTACTTCATAACAATATTCCATAAGACATATTGATATGAAAAGACGTAAAAAAACACGTTATTCTGTTTTAACATTAGTTTACGCTAAGCTATATTTATACGTTGATCCTTCGAAAAGGAAACGACGTCGGAAACCGACAAACATGGCGGCATTGCAAAAACATTTTTAATTAAGATATATTCATTACATCAGATCACATATCGAATACATAAAAGAAATTCCAATTTCTTTATTACCTCATTCCGATTCAGCTTGTGTCGATATATGAAAAACAAGATAGATGTCGCCACTTGTGTTCTGGTAAGTAATGAGTATCAGAACATAAGTCAATCAAAAAGGAGCCAATCTAAGCCTTATATCTTTTGAAACAGAGTTCAAATTATTTCAATTAAAATCTGTAACAGCGCAGCCGAATTTGTATTCCCGAATAAAAACATTTATCCAACGCTAATGTAAACTTTTTTTTTTGCAAGTCGATAAAGTCAACAATACTGTGTCATATTGTGCCAGATACGGCCATTCGATTTTCAAATTTGCACGTTGTTTACATGACGTGTTCTGTCTCTCTCAATCTCGTGGACGCTGTGTATTGTTGTCTCGTTTTCTCGTACGTGACTGGACATTCCGATGTTCGCTTGAAGTCGGATAATAGCTGGATTTGACAATAACATTAGTTCAGATAGGGAGCCTTTGATTGGATTATTGAAAGATGGACTTCGTGTGATTTATGACCGCCTGGTAGCCAATGTGAATTAGCATTAATTTTGGACATAACAATGGCCCACGTACTAGAAAAACCTTCGTACTAACTAACTAAATTTATAGTTAAAGAAATAAACTTCACTGATCGATAAGGGCCTTGCTCGGAATATCTCTAAGTGATCAAATCAGAAACTAGGATATCCGTAGCAGAAAAAACTACCAATGTAGCGTAGTAACAGGTTATGTTGCTTATTTAGCGATGGGTTAAGAAAAGCAGGGTCAATGGATATTAGGGTCCTTAGGTTCTCAAGTAAGAACTTCGCACTGGAAAACGTAATGTTAGTTGGGACCGCTGGATCTAAGCGGTTTTTTCTTATTTCCTAATCAGAAAAGAGAACAGAAACATGTTTGTTTTTTGTTCTTCTGTATCTGCAAAAGGACATAGTTGAACTAGAGATATAATTTACTTTCTAACCCGATACTTAACTCATCGGAGATGAAATCGTAGGCAGAGGCAATATTTAGAATACAATTAAATATTATAAAATTTTATATAAATTTTCATAGTTTATACTTAAGCGGAATTATATGCAAAATTATTAAAAAAAATATACAATAGACAAAATAGAAACCGCCATAAGCTTCTTCTGCATTGCACCATAAAGAAGTACATAAATTTTATGACATTAGAAATAAGATTCTATCATAAAATTCGACAATCTAATTTAGCTATGCGATTAGAGCTATTTCCAAGGAGGCTAATACAGAAAGCCTATTTGTACTATTGAGGATCATATGAATTTCATAGATGGACTTATTTTCCAATCTTAAGCGCTGTGAAATTGCAATAATGAAATGTAACAAGCTATAAGCATCATTTAGTTTTTTTTAAAGCAATTTTCTGAATAAAGAGTAGTGTTAACGATTCTAATGTTAATATTGTTTACAAGTTTATTTGAATAAAGAATATTTGGAATTTGAATTTGAACGATCCTCTCTCACATCCTAATAGCCTGGAAATAGTTGACTGGTTAGACCATAAGCTACTTTTGATCGAAGAGAAGCTAGCTCGCAATATATTAATAAAAACTTTCATACAATCGGATGTGTAACGGAAAATTGTCATATTTCCTGAGCATATCATAGCATAATGGACCTTATCCAAAAGCAATTACAATGAGAGTAAGTCAACGGCTGTGTCAGAGCGCGGGCCGGCTTAAGTACATTTCCTTCATTTCGGAATTCCCGCTTACAATCATTGTAGCAATTTTCCGGGGCATCCGTCGTGAGAGACCGGGGGTGATAGTGCAGGAGTCCCCGTGCATACATCCGTACTTAATATTTAAAATGTGAAAGTCCGTCTGTCACGCTTTAGAGGCTAATCTCAAAGACCAATAGTGATGGAAATTAGTGTGAATAACGTTAGTACTCGGATGACCGAGTTTTGATCGATAATTTTTTAAAAGATGTAAAAAAAAGCAATGAAAAAAAAGGAAAGAAAGCGCCGGGTGACATGTGGGAATCGACACCAGGGGTTTAGACCTTTTTGGTCCACCCGTTACCCATTAGGCTATCATAGCTTTGCATTTGACAGCTCAAATATTATTTGCATTCAATTCTACATTTTAGCATTTTTTAATCCCCGAAAACAGGTATAAAACGACTTGTTTTAAATGAAACCGAACTAGATCGATTTTTCCCGCCCAAAAGCCCCTAAATGCTGAATTTCATGAAAATCGTTTGGTGCAGTTTCCGAGATTGGAAAATATATATATACAAGATTAATTCATTTAAATATTAAGGATTAAGTTACGGAATATATAACAAATCTATATCAAATATAGGATCATTAAAGACAACAAAAATGTCATAAAATTGCTAAATGATTTCGACAATTAAACTTTCATTTTTTGACATTATTTTTAAAATTTTATTCTATTTTTCATAATTTGACTTTTGTCTTACCTCACATAATACGTTACACATATGTTCTCCATGTTTTAGACTACAGATACCCGTGACTTCGGTCACGAGACTTATATGCTTAAGTTGAGGGTAGCTCAATAATGCAATAAGTGTTTTTTCCTATTATAATAATCGGGATATTTGTCTATATGTTACCCCGACCTTTAATAGTCCAAATTTCGTCATTATTGGTCTAGCAGTTAGCAAAAAGACTGTCGCATTTAGGTATAATGTAAGTATGGATGTTCTGCTACTATCTCTTTGCCTACACACGGGGGGTTTGGGGGTGCAGTGGGGGTTGAGAGGGGTTCAGTGACGTCGCTCAGCGTGTGAAAATTACATTCCAGGAGCGCCTCGCATATCTATCACTTGCAAATTTAACTTTAGTTTCGGTACGCTCATGTGCGTTACATCCATCCGTGATATGCATGCATGTGTGCGAGTGCTTGTATCTTTTGAAACATTTATTTATTCATGGAAAATGAATATTGTTTCCACTATAAAGTTTGGAAGGGGCGTAAAATTGTAATAAATTATTCTGAACGATAGCTAACGTACTTTAGTTTAACCTTCTTTCATGATATTCTAGGTTTAGTCTATGGACGTCTAACTTAAGACCATGAATTTTTTTATCAATAGGGTTAAAACTTATTTAATTTAAATTTAAATGTAATTCACTGTACTTATATTAACTTCGTTTTTTGGATGGCTGGAAGAGATTCCGATTCCGGAATAAGCCCACCGTTGTAAATTGTTGTTTTTTATCTATATTTTTATGATGTAATTTAAGATTTTATCGAAATCAATTTTAATGAATGAATCCACAAACTTACGAAAAGTGATACCTAAACGCTATTTTTTCGACCATCTTCCAAATTAAAGATTGATACGATTTCAAGTAAAAAGATCAAAATTTCAAAGACGGACTTTAGCAATTTTTTTATCGTCAATTTTCTAATGTCAATGTTAAAAATTAATAATTTATGCTACAAATATGTAAAAGTTTCTTAATAAAAACAAAATTCTAATGTTGAATAAAGAAATTCTGTCTCGGGTACTTCTAAATCATGTTGATTTCTTCGGCGAAGGTTTTTATTTACTGCGGCCATATTTCTAATAATATAAAAAATTACCTTCAAATCGATTGGTGATGTATATAATAGACAAAGTAGGAACCGACATAAGCATGCGGCTCCTGGTTTGCACCTTGCAAAAGTACGTAAGTCGTTTGTGGGTTTGAATATTCTATAAAAAATTCCGCAATCAATTTTAGCTTTGCAATTACAGCAATTTATAAACACTTTTAAAGAGAATCTCATACATAAAGTCTACTATACTGTTTAGGATTACTTACGTGCTTAGAATGTGTGGATATACCTCTCTTCACAAAACAGTAATGACTAAATGTAACTAGTATTACGAATTATATTTGTTTTAAAAACCACCACCGAATATCTTGCTGGCTCTTCGCGGTAGGAACTTCTTTACGAACCACTTGTTTACAACTTTATTTGAATAATGAATATTTTGAATTTGAATATGGGAAAGTTTTAAATAAACGATAATCGGCAATATATGTATCCTGTTTTATGATTATCGCTATTTTTGTTTGCAGAAACAAAAAAATAACAATTAATTTTAACATCGCTGTCATCGAAATAAGTTGACCTTTGTACACTTTTTTTACCAATAATGTTTTTTCCAACATTTTTTATGGTATATAAATAAATAATATAAAATTGTTCATCAGTCACGGTTAGAAACCCTCGTATATTTTGTAAGACAGAGCAGCTTATAAACAAATTCTTGTCGACGATAATAAAGCAGGAACTCTGTAGGAACATAGCTGATATAATATTTATAACGCGCTCTCTAAGTGAGACCACGCGAGATTTTCAGTGTTGCCTGTCACATCAAATATTAACGAATGTCTTCTGTACTGTATACGTGACAAGTTGCTTTTTTCGGCGTTAAATATTCTTCAGATCACACTAGCGCGATGTTATTTTGTTAACTGAAAAGATCAGATTCCACTGCTAGCTGATTTTTTTCTTGAGTAACCGCCGAGATTCTTACCGGATCTTCTCGATCCCGAACTTTCAAATCATTTGTTAATTGTCAAATAATTTTGCGATTTGAAAGTACTTTAAAACAGTCTACATAAAGAAAAAATATTTTGACCAGGATGTCGAATAATAGTCGCCAAGTCTTCCAAATGATCATTTAACAATCTAAAAGTTTTGAAACAATCTTTTTGAATAAAAAAAGTTTGAATTGAACCGGCATTAGCTCAGGATCCAGGATTTCCACTATCCAAACAATATCATGAATGTATTGACAATAAATACCTTGCCATCAAAGATGATTAACTCAAATCCGTATGTAACATTAGTTTCGAGATATATCTTAATTAGCTATTACGAATGCTTCGTCAAATAATCAGATTAGTCATATTCATCGCACTAATTACAAAAATTAAAACATTTATAAAAGATAACTATTACGCGCGACTTCATTTAAATTTACGTCAGTCTGTCTCCAGTTATTCATTATGTCTACAATAAAAATTTACATATATACGATGCTTTATTCGGACAAAAAGAAAGCACGTTCGCGTTTATTACTATTGATATTATAACCGTCTATTTGATACATGAGTGACAGCTTAAAATACGTAGCGACATCTCTTATCTGGTAGCTAGACTTCGATGGAATGGTTCTTACAGCAACACAAATGGTTCGTGTTTAGCGTTAGAAATCAGAACAAGTTGTAACACATTTCCCATCCGGCTTAACGTTTATGGAGATATTCTATTCGTCACACTTTTATAGTCATCGTAAAATGTCACTCAAACTACACTGACAACTAAAACCACTGCACAGTTCTTTTTTATTCTTTTTCGTCTTGTCTTTAATGACAAACATAGCTCCTGACGATCTTCTTCTTTTTCTTGTGCCTCTCCGACTAGCGAAGATTAGCCTTCAGTGCTTGATCCTTTATATTTCTCGCGAAGCTAAAAAGCTGGGCAGCACTCGCGGCTCCAGTCTTTCATTCTCTTATATTGCGCAAACATGACTTCATCTTGCGGCCGATGCGTCTCTTGCATGCAACTTTGCCCATAATCATAATCATCATAAATAATCCCTGATGATAGCGTTCTGTTAATGGTGTTGCACCAACTAGGCTTATTCTGTGACGTGTGAAGAACACGATAGAGGGAAGAGTTAAGAGTTTCTTTAATCTGGTCCCGTCTCGGGCCACGTCAACCTGCACGTAGTCTCCTTCTGTCGATACTTAATATAAAGTTCGTTCATTATCGAAACATTGGGTTTAAAGTCGTTCGAGGAACCAGCACGCGGAAGGAGCACAGGCCTCAGTATGAGAATGTCCATGGCGATTGAGTTGAAGACTTTAGTCTTTGAGAGTATAAGGGCCTGGATATTAAGCTGAAAGCTAGTTTTTCTATAAAAAATACGCTACTGGCGATCAGCACAAGCCTAGTTCATATATAACAATATCTGGCCCTGGCGTTTGAGCTGACGCCTACAAGTCTAAAGGAAAATCTAACCCTGGCGGTTGAACTGTGGCCTGCTAAGTTTATAGGGAAATCCGGCCCTGGTTGGCTGAACCGAAGCCTAGTAAGTCTATTTGCTTGAACCGAAGCATAGGAAAATCTGGCCCTGTCAGGTGAATCGAAGCCTAATAGGCCTGTAGTAAAATCCGGGCCTAGCGGTTGAAGCGAAGCCTAGTTTTCCAGTTTTGTTGTTAGTCGACTTGGTTTATTTTCAACGCCCCTGAGAATCGCCAAAATATGTGCCTAACTCAGCCCACGTCCACCACCACCCCGCCTTTTTAGAGATTAACAATGCAGTTAGTAGTGTATGCGTTCACTTGTATTATATCAATGTAGACTAATGTATGAATATAGTACAGGCTCAAACACGCGCTAACGAGTAACATACTATGTCACTATACGTCCGCTCTCACCAAGGGCGTCGTCTTACTGACGTGGTTCATTCTGAGACATTGCAATCTTTTCTTTGTACATTAATATATGTGTCTTGTATATGAATATATAAGATAATATTTCCAGATGACGACATTTTCAATGTTATGTGTTATTGTATTTTAGAGAATATTAATAATAAATTTGTATTATGTGTTTCATTTATATTTTTATATAAATCATATATGCGTTTTGGTTAGGTTGTAGGGGTTCATGTAAAGTTTGATAATAATAAATAAATAATGATTTACCATCTCCACCCGCATCATCATCATCATTCTGTTACCCTTATTCCACTCTAAGTGGGGTCGGCACAATATGTCTTCCATTCTCCTCTATCATTCGTCAACTCTGGTGCCACTCTTTTAATATACATATCATTTTTCACTCAATCTTTTTTTGTCCTCCCATCCATCCATCCACATTCATATTTACCACTCTTTTCATCACATCTTAATCTGCATATACAACAGCAATACTACTTCTTATCTCGACATTGATTTCTTACTGAAGCCTAGTTAGCCTATAGAAGATCCGGCCCTGGCGGTGAATGATCAAAGGCCCATCTCATTGTACATTGTAAGCTAATGTGCCATTCAGACCGGTGAGGAGTCGGCCCGATCTGTGCCATTGTGTCGTGCTAATATAACCACGATATGTAGGGTATAGTGGGACATATACAAGATGTAGCCCCGCTTCATCAGTATAATAACTTCACTGATAACGCGGAACAAAACAATCGTTTAAGCTGACATAAACATTCATATTTTTTTTATTTTGATGCGTCTGGATTCAATCACTAAACGCTGCCAGCATTCTTGGTACCATTCCACGTGGGCATTATTTTGTATAGTCCTAGCGTGTAAGTAGTTTAGGATAGATATAACTTGTACATTTTTGCTGTAAATAAAAAAAAACGGTATGTAAGGAAGTAGAATATGAAGGAATATAGAGAATATAGAGTCATCATCTTCCTGCCCTTATCCCACTCTAAGTGGGGTCGGCACAACATGTTATAAACATGCTGTCACATGATTTGGCTGCGTTTTTACTACCGGCCGCCTGCCTGACGTCAACTTACCTTAGTCGTATTTTACGACACCTCGATAAGAAAGAGGGTGGTTTATTCTACTAAACCGGAAACCACACGGTGGATCAACTTACCTTAGTCGCCTTTTACGACACCTCAGTAAGAAATGAGGGTGGTACTGTTCTATTCAGTCACCACACGGCGTAACGTACTGAAATTATATAACTAGTACTATTATATTTAGAGTATATAAGGCCAACAATTTGTTTACAAATTTACTTGAGCTAAGAATATTTTGAATTTTAATTTGAATATTTCGTTAACTTTCATAACTTTATCACAGCAGTATCGACATATTAATACAAAAAATAACACGATAGAGATTCTAAATGCAACCTTTAAGTCAAAATACAAGAGAAATGGTAGTTTCTACCATTCTTCTGTCCAATCTTTCTGTGCAAGGTCTAAACGGGAGAAGGTCTAACCGGCAATAGGTTATCCAGAAATTTTGTACTAAAAATACACTTGAACAATAACAGTCCTTTTGATACAATATACAGAAATTTTAAACCAACAATCTAGAATTAGGACATTCGCCGACATACATGTTTCAAAAATATAAAAAAATTTAAGACTTTAAAAAATGAAAATCGTATAATACACATAATTGTATACTTTGCATATTGTAATGAATTAATCATTTATGTATTTTCGCCATTTAAAACGACTATCAAAGATTTTGGAATACTAATTTGATTTGAACACAGAAATAACAAAGAAAATGTTACCCAAATAATACTGATACTTCATTAATGTAAAACGATTATCGTATCGCCTCAAGCTGTAATTTAAAAGCCAAATGTCTTATTACGAAACGCCCGCGGCGTTTGCTTAATTATGACCGCCATTTTGAACTTATTTTTACCTGATCGTCGTCTATTTGTTATGTATTTTCACTAACCACTAAATCAAAATGATCTTTATTCAAATAAGCTTTTTACAAGCACTTACAAATCGTCAAGGATCAATTAGATTTAATAAAGCTACAACTTTTTCGGAATGTTGCTTACCGAGAAGAACCCACAAGAAACTCGGCAGTCAATCTTTTAACAATTTTAAATTTACCTTATTAAAAAGTAACCTTGATTAAAGCTGAAAGCATTTCCAAATCCAAGCATTTTTATCATTTAAATAAACCTCAAATGTGTAATATGCTTTACGTATAAGCATATTTAATGTAAAGTTTTGTGAACTAACTCTACTGAGTCTCGACGCAGGAATCACAAGACTTTTATGATCTTTATAATATATATATATATATATATATATATTGACCGGCAAAAATCTTTCTAATATCTACCGCTTTACCCACAGAATTATTCCGTATGATATAATGCTGTGGAAATAATCAAAACAAAAGGCAAGAAGGTTCCACTAGTTCTCCTCTCAGCTTGCAAAAAGGCTTCGTGGTACATAGCATTTATATAATGCTATATAATATCTTCTATGTACTTAATCGCGAATAATAGCAAATTAATTCAATTATTAAATATTTTTGTATTATGGATCTTCCGCAAAGTGACACCTACTTCTATAAATTATTTGGAAGATATGATTTACCTTATTTTATGTACGTAATAATAACGTAAAAACCAGCCCCGAATGTATATAAAATAAAAACCAGACCCTCTAATACCTCAAAAATGAAGACCGTCTAATAGAGAATGACTGATGACTTTTATTAAAAAATAACTTTCGACGGATTGCATTAATGTTCCATTAGGCTAAACTTTTTTAGAAACAAGAACAAAAGTTCATTTTAATTACTAAAACGGTGTGGTTCGACGACCTCGAGAACAAAAGCCTTCCGCGACCCGTCGAACCTTCGATCGTGATAGCCTATGTAACTCATTATGCCCGTTTTAATTTTATATTTCCAAGCATCCATTAGACCTCCATTCACAAGCCGGTATGATGACCGCGCGCTCGTGCCTTTGCGTGTATTATGAATTTTGTACAAAAAAATACAAAAAACGCGCGAATAGCACATAACCAAACACAGACTAATATCACAAATTGAGTATATTTCAGAAGAGTTGGACTGTTGAATGAAATTTTTTTTAAATCATTTATTCATTACCAGAATTCTGCATTACTATAAAACGGCAGGAACCTTCTAGTGAGTAAGACAAGTATACTCGTGTCAGAAGGTTCCGCTCTTCCATATCTTAATAAAAAACATAACAATAAAGAATAAATGAGTGTGTATATGTTTGAGTGTATTTATCTGGCCATTTTCACCTTCTCTTATCTTATCTTATCTTAGTCGTGTCGTCTTAATTAATATATCATAATAATCTATACTTCATTCTACTCTGTATGTCTTCAATAGTAGTGAACTGCTATCTAAGACATACAGTTCTGAAATAAGAAGTATATATGCATATGCAATTTTTTATAGAAAACTAATATTAATAGAAAACTCATCTATTGCACAAAAATAATGACTCTTAAACTTTGTAGGTATGTATTGTTGTTATGTAATGACTCGTGAAATATAGAATTGCCTGCAACTTCTAGATGAATGAATTATGTCCCTATGACCATAAATTAAACTTACGGTCATAGCTTTATGCAAAAAAGCTTTATGTAAAAATGTTTTATCGTTTAATTGTTTTCTTTGTGTTTATATACAACTAGTGGTTCCCGCCGACTGAAACGTTTAAATTCCCTTAATAATTCAATATGAATATTTCCCCCGTTCCAGTAAGAAAACCGAAATTCCCACCGAATATCCCATACGTTACTCCAGTATATAGGCTGTAATTGTGCTAAATTTCATCAATTTTGTTCCAGCTTGATTAGCTGTGAAAACGACACAAACAGATTATCGCATTTAAATTATAAGGACAACGAATTTTTTTGGCGCGTATACTAACACAGTAATTCCGATTCTAATAAACACAAAATTTAAAAGAAACGAATTTGAAACATGACTTAAAAGTATCATCAGATTGCTGGGTTTTCTAAAATATTTTTCAACATTTTTTGATTACATTTCAGTACAAATGCGATTTAAATCTATGATTAGGATTGTCTGTGGTCGGCATCATCTGTCCCTTTCTAATACCATGTAAGTTATATGCGTTCTCTTTCCGAGGGCTGTAATAAAACGTAATTGGTTTTAAATGGACAGGATTGGCGATCGAGAATAATGACTCAAGAAGCAATTTGCCGTCCGACGGTGGAGCGTACACCTAATATTTAAAAACCCTTTCAAAAACTCTCTATGCATATTTTAAGAATCGATTACTTTGGGTATAACGGATGATATTTAGATATACAATATATCGATTATATTATTTACTAGTCGACCGCCATAACATTGTTCTACCGGAATAGAACAATATTATGCCCTCAATGAACTCGCCATCAATTTATTGTCGTTCGTTTGAGGTGTCGCAAAAGGCGACTAAGGTAAGTTGACGTCAGGCAGGCGGCCGGTCCTAAAATACGTATCAAAATCATGTTACAACATGTTGTGCCGACACTACTTAGAGTGTGATAAGGGCAGGAGAATGATGATCATAAGCAGGTAATAATATATGGTCGCATAACAGAAAATTCCGCAATACGCAGACAGCAATTAGCCGGTAATTACTTTTCATCCGCTCTCAGTTCTGAACTCCTGGTAATTATAGTAAAGAAAATTTGTTTAGAGTTCCATGGCTTGGCTTGTAGGTTGGCTTTATTTATAGCTCAACGTTAAATTCAAATTCAAATTCAAAATTGTCTCTTTATTCAAGGAAACAACAACAAGGAAACTCTACTGCTGGTGTGAAAAGCTGTTCCAACCGAAAAGATCCAGCTAGAAACTCGGCGGTTGCTCTTTTCAAAATATAATTGTTATAACTAGTTGGTAGAACTAATTTGTAAAAATTCCCGAGTTTTGTTTGATTCACATCCAATGTAGTCTTATTATACTTTTCTTTAAAAATAACATAATATATATATACGAAATAAATCAAATCATTTATTTGCATTAAAAAGATTACAATAATTATTGTACGAATAATACAAAGCAACTTGTTTCGCCATTAATGAGCATGCGAAATCAAATTTCAATTTTCACTATTTATTAGATAAATATGAAAATATACAGAAATTAATGTCAAATTAATAAAAAATACGTCCAATAAAAATTATACTAAATGTCAAGAAATATAAAATAATATACAAAAATACATTAAAAAAAAACTATTTACGTCTAAATTAATGATTATTACAGATAACATTATAAATGTTATCTATATCTATACTAATATATAAAGCTGAAGAGTTTGTTTGTTTGAACGAGCTAATCTCAGGAACTGCTGGACCGATTTGAAAAATTACTACATAACATCACGCTAAGATGAATAGGAGAGGAGCAGCAATAAATGTTGCGAAACGAAATTTAAGGATTTTCTTGCAAGCGCTAAGTAAACGGTGAAAGCTATTTAAAAATCAGTTATATAATAAACTCACGATAACTACTTTAAAGTTCAAAATTTAAATTTGGGAAAAAAAAATTATGACACTGATTTTCATTTGGGCGAAGCTGTGAATATAATACACAAAGTACCATATATATCCTCCTGCCCTTATCCCACTCTAAGTGGAGTCGGCACAATATGTTATAAACATGCTGTCACATGATTTGGCTGCGTTTTTATATCCGACCGCCTGCCTGACGTCAACTTACCTTAGTCGCCTTTTACACCTCGGTAAGAAATGAGGGTGGTCAATTCTACTCAGCCGTATACCACACGGCGGTACTTACACAAAGTACCAACACCGTAAAACAAATTAGATAATAACCAGAATCCCGTTGTTGTTTTATTGGCGTTTAACTAATTATATAAATAAATCAATGACATATGAAGATTTCATCAAAATAAAATATTTTTAAATAAATTATTATAAATAAATAAATATATGGGACACTTACACACACGGTCGGCCGTCCCCAAAGTAACTTAGTACTTATGTTATGGGAGACAGACAACTGGTGAATATATAATTATATATTTTTTAAATACATATTTAAATACAAATATACACCCAGGCTCAAAGGCCAACAAATTCATTTATAGAAAATGTTAGCCCTCGGCGGGAATCAATGCCTCGACCCGTGGAGCTGAAGGCAGGGTCATTACCCACTGCGCCAACGGGCCAGTCAAGTCAATATTACATCAAAAGAAGTATTGCAGATTAATACAAGAAGTATGTTGCTATTTATCCATTCGAAAATTCAATATGGCATTCAACGATAACCATCTAGATTAAATATCTTGATTAGATAAAGCAAATAGTTTCTTTGGCATTTACAATAAAAAAAAAACAACCAAAAGCATTTACCAAGAAAACTTAGCAGCAATTAGGTATTTTATTTTAGATTTTATCTCCCTTTAAACGTATGCTAATAAATACCGGGTACTGAACGTTAACGCTTCCACGCCGGCCAATCACGTGTCTGCGCGCCATAATTCAAAAATAGAAGGGTCAAGGGGCCCCTGGCGAAGACGGTGGCTCGTCCGTAGCAATTAAAAATAAACGCGGTGTGTAATTTGTTGCCAGTTTATGTTGGCCCGCGTCGGCCGCAAAACGAATAACATGCTTGGATTTGCATTTTGATCGGCGCAATTCTGATTGAGTGAAGGCCTGAGTTCACGAATGCAAAAATAAATAATAAATAAATATATAAACATATGGGACAGTTACACACACGGTTGTCCGTCCCCAAAGTAAGTTAATACTTGTGTTATGGTAGACAGACAACTGGTAAATATATACTTCTTCTTCTCCTTCAACCGATGGACGTCCACTGCTGGACATAAGTCTCTTCATGGGATCTCCAATATATACTTATATATTTTTAAATACATACTTAAATACCAATATACACCCAGGCTCAAAGAAAAAGGACAAAAAATAAATTCATTTATAGAATCTGTTGGCCCGTGGCGGGAATCGAACCCGCGACCCGCGGAGCTGAAGGCAGGGTCACTACCCACTACGCCAAGGGGCCAGTCATAATAATACTAATTAAGTACTAGAGAAATATAATTAATAATAATTAACGACTATTTAGCAAAAAAAAAATTATTTTCGAAGGAAAACTTGTTACGAGCGATGAGGCGGAAATCTCAATTTTGTTATGCACATTTTTTTATGTATAAATTTATGTATAAATTTTTTTGGTTCATTAAACTAGATATAATCAATTTTGATGTATAAAAGCAGAAGTAATAACAAATACACAAGATTATAACCTAATAGAAATGAACACAACATGCAAGTATAAGTATACAGTTCACTTAAAGTAAATTACTCTTTTAAATTACTTAGAGTTACGCAGGCATTTACACATTTTGATTTTGAATGAGGCTAAAGAACCACAGAAAATATCTACGTTGCTACATACCTACACGTACACATTTTATTCATGACAATTTAAATAACTTCGTACAAATGCAAATCAAATTTATACTACTCATACTGTATATTATATTATTTAGTTTGCATTCTCGTTAACTATAATTTATACCGTCAATTATCCAGTGTTTTTTTCCGATGCCGAACCAAAAACTTTTGTGCCTTATTAACACAAAGAGTGCCCACAGCTTTGCCTGTCTTGTAATTTGTGTGCAGCAAAGTTTTTCCCGCGTAAATCCCGACACCAGGAAATGTAATGTAATATTAAAATCCGTACAAAATCCCTTTAGTAGATTTTGAGAAAATCGATCACATACAGATAGCTTTTGAGAATTTTTTTATATTATTATAGATATATATAGATAAATTTAAAAGTAATATTAAAATTATTTTGATATAATCCGCGACAAAACTTAAGATACAGCAAAATAATTTTATTATTACTTTTGTATTATGTGTAATTAATATAATATATAAACAGCAAATATACCAAAATGTATCAATATTGCTTGAACTGTCATGATCATTATCCTCCTGCCCTTATCCCACTCTAAGTTTGTTCGGCACAACATGTTACAAACATGTTCTCACATGATTTGTCTACTTATTTTACGACCGGCCGCCCGCCTGACGTCAACTTATAACAACCTCGGTAAGAAATCAGAGTGGTCTATTCTACTCGGCCGGACATCACACGGCGGGTCGACTTACCTTAGTCGCCTTTTACGACACCTCGGTAAGAAATGAGGGTGGTACTATTCTACTCAGTTCGATACCACACGCAATATTGCTCTAACGGTACAGCCGGGAAAGCGTCACAGAATTGTAGACCAGGCATTTATAATATTGGAATGAAAAATCCAATAGTCTGTCTGACCATAGCTTATCTGGCTATATCCAGTAGGTATCTTAGAATTCTAAATTCTATGTAAATCGATGTCCAACCGTCCCAGATTCAATTTTTTACTAGTAAGAGTATCAGTGTAATAATTACGTCACCGATTAGGGCCCACGCTCATTCTGAATTCAAGGTCCTAATCAGTGTGGTTTAATACTAGTATTAAGGTTAGATAATTGTATGAAAAAGTTAACTAACCCATTTTAAATAGTTACAACTGTTCTCTTATCAGCTTTAACCTAAATTAATCCTCTTATCTCAAATTAAATCTCCATATATACCAAGTGACAAACATTTTTTGTTGCGTTAGTTACCAATTCCACTTTAATCTTTATTTTATCTTTAGTACCTTCTAATTTTCAAAACGAATACAATCACAATTTGAATTACGCGCTATAAACACGTCACCATCATCATTAACACATATAATAAAATACATTATACGTACTGAACATAATATGTTTAATAAATAAGAGAATTACCCAATCGAGCTCGTAATAAATTTTTGTAACAATTAATATATTTTTTATATAACATAATTATTAATAATTCGTACAAAAACATTTCATTTCAATTTGTGCATACATTTCGTACATAGTTGTTATTCTGTTTCTAAACGCAACAACTATATGTCAAAATAAAGAATGACATAATCAGGCACAAGGCGCGTAGTATTCTTTTTTAAAAACGTAAAAGTGTGACTAAAACTTATTGCAAGATTTAAAACAAATAATTTAAAATTAAATAAAACAATATGTCATATGCTACGATCCGACATTTACGTCGAACCAGGTTACTCTATGAACAAATTAGAACCGAAAGCACCATGACTAATCTCACTCAGGAAGAGTTTCTGTTTCGACCTCCAGTAGCACAATGGGGCAAAGTTATAAGAGAAGCAGAAAAGATGGTCGGATATCCAACCTCCTTCATGAATTTGCGGTGGCTGTTAAGTGATGAATTCGCCAATTTAGCCATGCACTTGCGAAAAATTGTGAGTACCTTTATCTACGTGTTATCTAATAGTGTTAAGTCAAGTGCGATTTATTGAAATCCTATTAACGTTTATTCTATCTTAATTTCGTATTAAAAGTTTATAATTTATTTCCCATATGAAAAAAATATTTTGTTTAAACTTTTCTCTAAACCTTGTTAATTAGAAGTAATTTAAAGTACCAATATTATTATATTTATTTGTTATATAATTAGTCATGACCTTCTGTATCTTTTATAAGTTTTAACTATTACTTGCTGTATATTTCAAACATTAAAAATATAATTTAATGCCAATAATTTATTGTCATTATATTTTAAATTCTTGACATAAACAGCAGATTGTTATAAAGTGATTATTATAGAAGCATAAGAAGTATTACCATTAGAAGTATAAAAGTACTGAAAATATTGATTTATATTAATCTGCAATAAAGCATAGTAAATTCATAAATTGATTTATCGAGGATTATAGAAATATATTATTTTGATTAATTTTGTCTTACAAACATCTGCAAAGTAACTCCTAATGATATAAATTATTTATTGAAATATTATAAAAATCGTAATTTAGAAATTTTTAATGTTAGTTACTTGTTATTGCTGTAAGGTGATATGGATCAGTATAATCTTTTGTATTGATTTTTGAATTGTTTTTATCTAGGTACAGTCATCCACAAACTTGCAGGCAGAACCTAGTATATTAGGATTATGAATTACAAATGATATATTTCCTAATTGTTTGACTTGTTTTAGGTGGGCAGTAACCATCCCATAATGAAGACAGCTAAAACTGTGCTCTACAACGAACACAATAATTTACAGCCGTGGGGTCTTATCATCTTATTACTATCAAAAGCCATTGCCCCCTCAACATATTCCATAGAAGCCACAACTTTAACAGAACGACAACGCATGCTTGCAGAGTTAACGGAAATGATATGTACAGGTCACTACATTCACAGAGGCCTGCTGAACATACCTGTTGAGCAACGAGACAGCACGAAAGAAACATCAATATTTGCTAATAAAATTGCTATACTGATTGGTGATTATTTACTAGTGACAGCTAACGGTATGCTTGCTCGCTTAAAGAATCAGGATCTTTCATATCTAATATCGACAGCATTACGTGACTTGAGTGAGGGTGAGTTCTTTGGCCCTCGTGATAGTCAGAACATACCATTACCAGGAAAACCTGTACAAGGAGATAACGACAGTTTTAAAATTAATGGTGACACAATACCACTGGATGTTAAGGATATGCTAGGTTCTCCAAATCGTGAGTGGATGTTAAGAACACTGTATAATGGAGGCTCGTTATTTGGTAGAGGGTGTGAGGGTGCTGTGTTATTAGCTGGTAAAGCTGTGTCTGAGCAAAAGAAGGCATATCTATTTGGTTGTCACTTGTGTTTAGCGTGGCAAGCTGCGAGCGAACTAGAGAAAATCACATCTAATAATAAGGAATCGTTTTCATTAGTCAGTGCACCAGTTCTGTTCGCTTTAAACGATTCTCCAGAGATTTATGATACTTTAAACAGTACTAAAAATGTTTCTAATATAGACTTTGATATGTTAAAATTGAATATAATGAAAACAGATGCATTGGAGCGAACAAAATTATTGTATTTAGAAAATTCTGACAAGGCCAAAAGTTATGTCGAAATGTTCGGTGATAATGAATCAGTGAGTACTATAAAAAAGTTAATAAAAAGTTGTTGATAGAGAATTTTGGATAGGTTAATACGGTTTGAGGTAAGGTTTTGTCAAAAAGACGACTCTTTCACAAAATCTTTCCTCAAAATATTACTTAGGGTATAACTGACTATTATTTAATATACAGATACGGTTGGTTATTTTTTGCTTTAACTCATTTGAAAACTTGTTTCAGTCTATTAATAAATTCTATGAATGTGTTTTTGATATGTTAAAAAGCTATGATAGAATTATATTACTTTAATCTAATATTATATTAGCTAAGTGTAGGAAGTGTGAGTTATACATTCAGCACACAAGCAATACACACATTCACTAGAATAATCTCAACGATCGTTTCGCCCCATAACCGAAGCGTCATCAGGAGATACACTCCACGACAAAATAGCAATTCTACCTAACATTTGTTAATTTTAAGTAATTAAGCAACATCAAGTTCCTTTAAAATATATGTTAACTTTAAGTTTTATTTAGTTGTAGGAATAATAAATTAAATTAATTAATTTATTATTAATTATATTAAAACTTTGTATAGTATTATATATAGAATAAGTGGATAAATCAAGATTTTCGCGCCTAACCAAAGACCATAAAATGTATCTATGTTTACCTCAGATCAAAACGAACTAAGATGATTTTGAAAGTTCTAAGGTACTTTAATGTGTACGTACGACGTTGTTTTACTTTTAAAACAATGTCCCTGCGCATTACTAATTACGAAATGTCCCCACCCATCTGTTTGGTCGCCATATACTCAAATACTTCTAAACAAATTTTAAAACAGTTTTCACTGGTAAATAAAATGACTCGTGATTAAGTATCTTAAATTTATATGTAAATTAATAATTAAGAACAAAAGTTTATGATAGAATTATTTTGTGATACTTGCAGTAACTAATCCTGCATGTATAAGGTATGAAAACAGTTTTTGCTTTCTACACTTAATATTAAGTAAATTTTCTTAAATGCAGATTATAGCAAAATTATTCTTAAATTTTATCATAAACCTTTGTACTATGAAATCCCGCAAAGTAGCGCTTAGAATAATGAAGTAGTAAATTTATTAAACGATGTCAAACAATACCACCAAACGGTCATTAACTTATGATGGCTTTCGGCTCAGTATTGCGTGTCTTTTGTATCGTAAAAAAACGTCGGCTTAGTTTTTCACAAATAAAATGATCCATTTATGTTTCCGTGCACTCCGTTTTTCTTTTTTCGATTTGAGCATAATTAACAACGATAATTTTTTTCTTTATAGTAATTCAATAAATAAGAAGCAATCTTCTCAAAAGTCAACCCATTTATTCTTCTTCAACAACATGTACACTCCGCGCACTAATAACGACTACGTTAAATGGCGCTACTCTCCTCTCCTCTCCGCTCCGCTCCGCTCCTCTCAGCACCGCACATCTCCGCCCGCCAGCACACCTCGCCACAGTCAACTTCACGTCTCTATGCTACAATTTCTGCTCTGCTCATTTGTCTTCCGTTATAGTAAATTTTTTCTAATGTATGCTTGGCAGATGGATTGATGGATATCACCATATCGCTATATGTTAAGACCCCATTCCCTTATGTCTTTTTAGAGGCTGTTTAACAGCTGTTTTACAACAAATATTCAATTATATCAATCCAAATAACTCTTTGTATTAGTTTGTGATATATGTTATTATAATAAGTTGTGTTTATAATAAAATTCTATCAAATGTTTAATAATTTTATTTTAATTATGACCCTACGAAATCAACTATAAACTAGGTGGGCAGACGATTCAAAAAAGTTTACAAGGATCCAAAAGGAACCGATTGTGTCTCGTGGAAATCCTTTTAATAGGGCTATGTCTAGCAGTGGACATTATGATGTATTATAGGTACATATCAATACAAGGTTTATAAATTCAAAAGTATGTCTGTCTGTAACGCTTTCATGGGTAATCCGCTGGAGTAATATATATAAAATTTGATACAATTAAAACTTATATACCAGGCTATCATAAAGAATAAATAAATAGAAATAGATAGAAAGTGCTGAAAAATAGTGTATTAACTCAATAGCTGACGCAAAAAAGCTCGGGTGGGTAATATTGAAATGAAATGCTAATATGTGGCGTTTCGTGTTGTGTAGGGTATGTTCCTGCATGTATAGCGTATGTGAGCGTTCTGCTTTCTACACTTAGCATTACATAAATTTTCTTAGCAGACGCGGCTTATAGCAAAATAATTCTGTACTATTGGATTCCGCAAAGTAACGTCTGCTTCAATAATTTATTCAAAGTGAGTATTTTACCTATCGTCCATGATTATTAACTGTCATAGCGTCTATATTAATTTCCCGCGCATTTCCGCGTTTATTATTTGTAGGTCAGAAAATTTGAGATTCATTTAAATTTTCATCGTCTCATATTTCCGCGTCATCGGGCTCGACACCGGAAATGTGATCGAGTTTAAAAAAATAAATACATTTTTTGTCAGTTTCAATAATATTAAGTTCATTAAATAACATAAATTGCTATTTTATGAAAAATCCAATCTAATTAAAGAAAAAGTCTGTAATTAGATAAATTTCTTTTAATTTTATTCAATATATTGTAGCGTTTCGCTATGAACCGTCATTGCCATCTTCTGTATCGCAGACCGAGCGTCCTCCATTGGAAATTTCGTAGTATATTTCAAAATGGCTGCCATTTCTTCTTCAAGAAACGTCGTCAAATACTCCAAAGCCCGAGTTCCACGGACCGCGTAATACAACTGTTTGTATTCAATCGGTTTCTTCTCCAATTTAGCCTCAATAATATAACTATAGACTGTTGGATATTCCCATATAGCCCAAGTGACTGGAGCTCCTACTAGGGAGTAGGAATGTGGATGCGTAAAGAAATCCTTCACGTCCAAGTAAAGCTGCCAAATTATTGCCAAATGACCGCCAAGTTTGTACGCGTCGCGTTCTAGGTGCTTCTGATCGGCCAACTTCATAGCGCATTGGCAACCTTTACCAAGTATGCTGCCCGATGTTAGCATGGTACGTAAAAGCCATTCGTCCTTGCCTTGACCAAGGAACTCGTTTGATCCAAGCTTGGCCAAGTTGTCTTCATTTTCCCATAAGTAATGACTCTTTACTTCGTTGCTAGCTGTAAAATAAAGTTATAATCAATTGACAATCAATGATCGTTGATGCCTAGATCCACCCTATACCGTGCGGGCAAACGTGCAAGAGAGGTTCGGATCCAGGCAATGGTTCGGAAAGGATGTTATTTTCTTTGTCCCCTTACCCGTCTTTTTGCATTATATCGGATAATGTCGTGCTATGACGTACGAGGCTGGAAGGTTGAGTCCCATGGACATACAGGTTCAAATATGAAAAGAACCAACCTTTTGGTTTGCTCGGCATCGGGTTGTGGTCAGCATCATGCTCTCCAAGGAAGTCACCTTCGACCAAATCTCTTAGGCCAGTCGATATCAACTCCGTGACCTCATTATTTCGCAGCCCGCCCAAATGTTTTAGGCATGTCGCTAGAAGGTGATCACCTACAATTGTATTAATTATACTTTAATAATTGGACTTTATAAGTCTGTGTAGCATATAAATGCATAAAATAATCAATGCCTAAGACGCGCCGCACACATCCGAAAATCAGTGTATAATTTTTTGTCGCCAATAAATATAAAATCCAGCATACGTCATGTAAGTAAGTAGGTACGTAATCTGAAAAATACAAAATCTCATCATGTCTGTCAGTAGTTTAAGCCTAACGGTAACTTCTGTTTAACTATGCTACCCGCAGTTTTATGGTACGGTGGTTAGTTTGGTACATTACACATTTCCCCCATATTATCTAAATATATGCAGGTTATCTCTCGGTTTTCTTTACCAAAAAGCTTGTACGTTTTAATAGAAAACTCATTGTTGCCTGCCTGGGGTTTGTAAACCCCTGAAAAGAGTCACCCATTCTGCCAAATCTTCCTTCATATTAAATACCCCCAACCTTAGGAACTTAAGCATAGCAACTCATTCAGCTATATAACTAAAATGCTTTTGCGGAACTCCGAATTTCTTATGTGACTATGCTGAAGCAATTCGAGTAGGGCTAAACTCCACTGTTGTGGAGGTTTTGGAGTCCATATTTGGTGTACAATCTCACAACTAACCTGTCAACAATACAATTTTATTTCCATACAATAGATCTTTGTATTTATCGCCACGTTTATCCTTGTCCTGTAGGTTAGCCATCGTTTTATGTATCAGGTGTCCAGTTCTCTTCATCTCTACGATTTCAGCGAGCGCCCGTTGAGAATGCAGGACTCCTGAGGCGTGGAGGTCGTTCGTATAATCCTGGACGTCGAAGCCGGCTGCTTTAGACACCAAAAGCACTATGAGGCCCACAGATTGAAGGTTACTTTTGGATCCGATTAAGAGATTCTTTGCTGACTTTAAAAGAGGGTGATTGGTTCCAACCTATTAAGGGAAATCCATATAGGTATTATTAACTACTGATAACTGCAACTTAATCGTTTAAGTAAAGTAAAGTAAGGGCATAGGCCTCCTCCGTTCCTGGAGAGAAGGCTTGGAGCTAAAACCTACCACGCGGCTCCAATGCAGATTGGTAGGTTACATATATCCCCAGATTTCTCTAGAGATATGCAGGTTTCCTCACGATGTTTTCCTTCACCGAAAAGCGTGTGACAATTTGCAATTATCGATTAGACACATAAGTTTTAATAGAAAAACTCATTGGTGCCTGACCGGGGTTTTAACTCATGACCCTCTCGAAAGAGTCACACCGCTGGACTATCACAGCTTATCGTTCGTCGTTATCCCTTATCCCACTTTATGTGCATATCGACCGCTTAAGTATTTATTTATTTATTTTATTTATTTTTATTTGAACAATTATGCAAGTACATTTTACACTTAAACTAGAGAACAAAGCACCAGACTAGCTTCATTTGGTTGTTGGTGTATAGCCATATGCAGCCCAAATAGACCTAGGCCTGTGCTAGGGCTAGCAAGAGTCAACAATATTTCTATTTTGCTTAATGCCAGGTGTCGACTAATTTGAAGAAATATAAAAAAAAAGTAAGGAATAGATTATGAATTTTAAAAAATATTATAAAAAAATTTATAAACCTTTCTATATACTCAAGAAAAAAAAATTATGTAATGTATGTAAGTTAAATTACGTTACCAATTTCCTAAGATGGATGGCAGTGTTAGCTATTTCATCGTTGAAAAGCCACCGAAGGTTCAGGAAGGAGGTAGGGTAGCCCACTATTTGTTCTGCCTCTGTGATCACATCGCGCCAGTCCAACTCTTCGCGGTGACCGATGCTTAGACCACCCCAACGAGATCTAGCTCGACTGATATGGAACCAATATTAAATAAGTAAAAAGAAAGTAATGGCCTGTTACTATCTCACCAATGACCCCCACCAAACTACTATCCCACCAAAGGTGTTTGCTTACTTTTTTTTAAAGAAAGATTTTATATATCTGCGTGTACACAAAAGTTTTATTTATAATTTAATATATTGTTTGTTTACCTAAAATTATTAAATGTCGCTTCATACCTTAATATTTTGGTATCCTTCAAAAATGTATGGCCGTAAAAGTGAAATGTTTTATTCAAAAACATTTCTGAAATTATTTATTTTAAATAAATAATTGACTCTGTCAAATCTTAGATCAAATTACAATGTGTATCTATATTTATAGTCATAAGTATGTTATTTATTCTGTGGTAGCCTATTTAAAAAAATGTAAGAATTTTTTAGAAGAATTTCAGAATACTCTAAGTTTTTATATGCATAGTCTTACATAAAGAAAGTGGTTAATACAGACTAAAATAATCCAAAGAACTGTTAATAAAGATTCCTTTTGCTACACTTTTGCTATTTCAGCCGGAAGTCAAGATCTAAAAGTAATTTGAGATCTTTTAGTTATTCCAGCTAAAATAATTATAATTCTAATAATTTTTATTCTATTATCATTATTTATAAAATTTAGATAAAAAATAAAATTTCATCTACCATAGTTTAACATTTAATTTAGTTAAACATTAACAAAAAATAAGCGACAAAAACGGAAACTCGTCACTGTGTATGTACCCAATTGTGCAAATAGCACGACTCAACAAGGTTTTGGTGACTAAATGATGAGGGTACTAATAGCCGACTTCAAGTAACAGTCAACCCCACATTTGCGATTACCAGCGATATTATGCAGAGCGTGATGATCACCGATATCTTTGACAGAAACTTAGAACTTGTTTTGTTGTGTCCTTAGTAATTTCTTATAATTAAATTAATTTCTCTGTTTTAGAGCAGAAATTTTATCAATAAACAGTCTGGCTTTAATTAATACAAGTCTCTCAGTTATTCAGTTGGATAGATTGATCTAAAATTTTAAATATATAATACTACTACTACTACTAGTTTATACCCGCGACTTCGTTCGCGTGATAGGTTGAGAATAGATGGCGCTATTTATTGTGTATAGAATTAACAGGACTTTATGGCCTATTTATTCCTGTCTATAATAGAATGGACTAATTGTGCCAAATTTAATCGATTTTGGTTCAGCGGATTCGTCGTGAAAGAGAAACAAACATACATGCATACTCACAAACTTTCTTCACTCACAAACTTTCAATATGATAGTATAGGATTTAATAATATTTTACGATAAATTTAATAATTCACGAAATGGTAAATGTCACGATGTTCCACGAAGCGGAGATTTTAAATTTCGAATGAGTGCATTTCGCGCGCACGCGACTACAGCTATTATCGAGTCAAAATTACTTCCGGTGACATTTGAATTACGAATTACGGCCTGGAAAAGAAATTGTTCGCGCATAATAAGTTGAGGCTCAACCATTGATGACCTTTACAGTCCCTAACATAACAGTAAGAGTTTATAATAAAGTCACGTGCTAACATATTTAATAGTTTACTATTATTATTTTATATATAGTTTATTATTTATTATATGTAGTTTATTATTTTTATAATAGTTTACGTATTTCTGGAATTTGAAATTATTAATCAATTATTCTTATATATTTTTTCATTAAACGAAAATAAAAGACATGTCGGTTAGGATATATTTACCGGACTGTTTCTCTTAAGATTGCTAAATCATTATAAGATTTACTATATTAGAAGGGCTAACCAAATTTACATATTTTATGGCATTATCCACTTGCCTTTATCCCACTTTAAGTGAGGTCAGCACAATATGTTACTAACATGTTGTCACATGATTTAGTTAGGTATTTTACGACCGGCCGCCTATTCAGCCGGATACCACACGGCAGGTCGACTTACCTTAGTCGCCTTTTACGACACCTCGATAAGGAATGAGGGTGGTATATTCTATTCAGCCGGATATCACAGACGTTTAACTCAAATCTATATTTGATATTGCAACTGGCGTCCGCGTTAACATACATACAATAATACTATTCAGACCTTGAAACTTCAATACAGTTTCTATTAAAATTCCAAAACACCTTTAATATTGTCATTTAATTCTTCACATATATATGATAACTATGAGCGAGGTCACTATCGCATGCCATCCAAAATACTTTATCAAATTTGATTTCATCTTCGCAAAATTTATTTTTAAAATAAAACATTAAAAAATAAATAAATATATTGGACACTAACACACACGGTCGTCCGTCCCCAAAGTAACTTAATACTTGTGTTATGGTAGACAGATAACTGGTGAATATATACTTACCTATATTTTTTTTAAATACATACTTAAATACAAATATACACCCAGGCTCAAAGGCCAACAAATTCATTTATAGAAAATGTTGACCGTCGGCGGGAAACGAACACGCGACCCGCGGATCTCAAGGCAGGTTTACTACCCATTGCGCCAACGGGCAAGTCAGTTGTTTTGTTTGTAAGCATTTTCATGTCGATGAATCCAAAGCCGGGTCATTAAGTACCAAATTAAAACAGAACAGTTTCGACCAATCCGATTTTCACTTTTTAAATTCATCTTTTCGGGTACTATCAGCACGATCTGAACAAAAATTATAACCAATTCCGTCCATTAAATCCTGTCCGTAATTATAAAATTATCCCCATTGAGCTGAACGGGTTATTTCGTTATAATTACAAACGGTCGGCTAATTATAGCATGCGCTTTTTAATTGTGGCAACCCCGCGGACTCTTGAATTTAAAAATAACCTTAAATGGATAACATATTTATGTAAATATATAAAATACTAACTTTTAAATGCAACTTCGTTTGCGCGGACTGTTGTCTCATGATGGGTTGGTAATAGATGGCACTTTTCAACGTCATTCTATTCCTGCAGAATTAACAGGATTTATATAGCCTATATGTTACCCTGGTGTATAAGGAATAATTTGTGCCAAATAACACCGATATTGGTTCAGCGGTTTGACCGTGAAAGAGTAACAAACATACATCCATACTCACAAATTTTCTCATTTATAATATTGGTAGGAAGGATAGGATCTACTATTATCTGGGAATGTCGACTTATGTGCACCGTGTGGTATCCGAGAATAGGCCACCTTCTTTCGTACCGAGGTGTCCTCCTCGACTAAACCTCCTACAACTGGAAGAGATCCCTTTTAGATCATTTTTCCTAGAGATCCTTTTTCTCTATTCCAACAATATGTATGTTCAATCGCTTGATAACTCATAAGAAGGCTCAGAGTCGCTCAGTGGGCGATGGTGCGAGCTACTTTCTCTACGTGATCAAATCAGAATGATCCGTAGAAGAACCAGAGTCACCGATATAGCTCAGCGTGTTGTGAGACTGAAGTGGCGATGGGCGGGGCACATAGTGCGGAGAACTGATGGGCGTTGGGGTCTCAAGGTGCTGGAATGGCGACCACGCACCGTAAAACGCAGTGTCGTCAGATCCCCACGAGATGGACTGACGACCTCAATAAGGTCGCGGGGAGCCGCTGGGTCCAAGCAGCACAACATCGTGTGTGGTGGAGATCTCATGAAGAGACCTATGTCCAGCAGATGAGAAAGAAGAAGTATGTACAAAAAAAATATTAAAAAAAAATCGCCTTATACGAACGCTGGGCGCAGTAAAACATAATTTTGAATTAAAACGAGGCGGTAGATTTACGAGGCGCAAACCAGTAGGCGCGCGGCCACGCCCCGCTATTACATCGGCCTGTTCCAAAACATATTATATAACTTACTTATTTAGGGACCGCACTTTGCCTAAGCTGAAGTCTGGTCACAGGAGGTACACTAAGGGCGACATCATAATTCTCCTGCCCTTATCCCACTCTAAGTGGGGTCGGTAAAACATGTTTGAAAAATGCTGTTAATGTTTTAGCCTGGTATTTTACGACCGGTCGCCTGCCTGACACAACTTATTTTAGTCGCCTTTTACAAGACCTTGGTAAGAAATGAGGGTGGTCTATTCTACAGAGCCTATTAAGCTAATCAAGGATATCACAAAAATTTGATTTTATTTTAAAATAATATTATTATTACTTTTGTAAATAATTTATAGAAGTAGGCTTTGCTTTGCGGAGATCCATAATACAAAAGTAATAATAAAATTATTTGGCTATAATCCGCAATGAAGTAAAATAGAAAATATACATACTGCTTAATGTACAGTGGACAATCCGTTTTCATACTAAATACATGCAGGATTCGTAAAAACATGCACAAACCTCCACCACCCCCACCACAATACACAAGCACTACACACGGACACTAGCACAAACTCAACAATCGTTTCGCCCCGCAACCGAAGCATCATCAGGAGATATCTCCTAATAATAAAATTATTAATTTTGTACTTTTGTAAATACAATATAGCAAATATATGTATATACAATTCCATGCCTTGCCATAGGCAAACCTGTTTTTTTTTTTAATCGTATGGCAATTTTGCTCGAAGAGTATAAGCGTTAATTATTAATAAAAAAATGTCAAATAATATAATAATAAAAAATGTCGAATAATATAATAATAAAAATGTCAAAAATAATATGATAATAAAAATGTCAAATATTTTTATATGAAAATAGAGATTATTATTAAACATTTTTTTCTTTTATATTTTTCATTTTATAAATCAATGTCCAAATTTTCCAACCAATTGATGAAGGGAGAAGGAAGATCAAACAGGTCTCCAAATGGGCCTCGATACGAATTTATGGGACAACGCTGGATTATATGTTCCATAGTTTGATCTTCCTCGCCGCATTCGCAAACAGCAGAGGGTTTCCAGCCCCATTTGTGTAGCATGTAGTTGCAACGAATAATAATAATAATGTAATAGGCAAACCTGTATTGGATTTGAACCGAACCCTCATAGCACTGTTACATATTCATTTTTGGTCTAACCATCCTCGACCACGGCATTTCAAGTTTACTAACTCCGAATATCCAACATACTAGATGATTTCACACGATATTGCGACAGGTTTGGCAAGAATGAAAGGATTTAATGACAAGGTCCAATCTAGATAGCCCTTTAACAGGACCTCAATCGGTTAACGAACGTTAAATGTCACGCCAAATTGACCGTTTCGTAATATTTGATTGGAAAGATGCACTGCATGCATTCAGTAAATACTGAGTGGAAATGTGAAATGAAAAGTATTGTCAATTTGCGAAAATTGTCTTTGTGAAAACGCAGCCAAATCATGTAACAGCATGTTTATAACATGTTGTGCCGACCTCGAGTGGGATAAGGGCAGGAGGATGATGAAGTCTTTTGAATTAACGTAAATTTTAGCAAAACAGGGATAAATAGAGTTTTTTTTAAAGAAACCTAGCTAGGTGGGATTTTGCCCCCAAAACCCTGTACGTGCCGAATTTCATGGAAATGTATGAAGCCGTTTCCGAGGTTTGGAAAATATATCTCTATACATATATACATACAAGATTAACTCATTTAAATATTAAAGATGTATAATTTCAAATACATACTTAAATACATATATACACCCAGACGCGAAGCCAACCACCAACAACAAATTGTATTTAGAAAATGTTGGCCCTCGGCGGTAATAGAACCCGTGAGCCGCGGGCTGAAGGCAGTGTCACTGCCAACTGCGCCAACGAACCAGTCAGTAAGAAATACTTAACATGCACGTACGGTTTAACATTTTCGAAGAAAAGAATTGAATTTTTAAAAATAAACATATATTTTAAAAATACCCCTCTCACATATTTTATAAGCAACACTTATACATAAAGATAAATAACCCCCAAGACATAGTTTTCTTATATTTCAAAATTTCTTATATCGCCTTTTACGATATCTCGGTAAAAAATGAAAGCTATTCTACTCAGCCGGATACCACACGTCTATATCCACTATTACATATAATAAGTGTTAAAACGCGCCTTTCTGTCTCAAAACACGTTTCAAATATTCATATAATTCAATCGAACACTACATAAATCAGGTGAGTACCTAATAGCTGTGGACGCGGTACATAAAGCATCGAGACAGGTCTACGATGTGGGTCACCATGTCTAAACTTAAGTTAGGATATGTATTATTTATTTTTATTTGTTTATTTTTATTTTTTTCGGACACTAACTATTGCTGTTAGCCCTAGAGGCTTTGACAGCGTCACCGAGAGAGTGGGCCAGCGCAGAAGCATCGCCGGAGTGAAAAACTGGGAGAGCGAGCCTCCTGTGATGTGAGGCCGGACCTCGGCTTAAAATGACGCGTTATGGAGGACTGTATCGGACTTGAACTGTATTATTTAGTTAACGCCGTGTGGTATCCGGCTAAATATAATAGTACCACCCTCATTTCTTACTGGGGTGTCGTAAAAGGCGACTAAGGTAAGTCGATCCGCCGTGTGGTATCCAGCTGAGTAGAATTGACCAACCTCATTTCTTACCGAGGTGTCGTAAAATACGATTAAGGTCACTTAGAGTACGATGTGAGTTACCATGTCTAAACTTAAGTTAGGATAAGTATTATTTATTTTTATTTATTTATATTTATTTTTTTCGGACACTAACTAATGCTGTTAGCCCTAGAGGCTTTGACAGCGTCACCGGGAGAGTGGGCGGGCGCAGAAGCATCGCCGGAGTGAAAAACTGAGAGAGCGAGTCTCGAGTGAGACTCGCAGCATCCTGGGAGCGTCGCCTTAAGGGTGCCTCCTGTGAGGCTGAACCTCGGCTTAAAATGACGCGTTGTGGAGGACTGTATCGGACTTGAACTGTATTATTTAGTTGACGCCGTGTGGTATCCGGCTAAATATAATAGTACCACCCTCATTTCTTACTGCGGTGTCGTAAAAGGCGACTAAGGGAGGTCGACTCGCTGTGTGGTATTCGGCTGAGTAGAATAGACCACCCTCATTTCTTACTGCGGTGTCGTAAAAGGCGACTAAGGTAAGTCGACCCGCCGTGTGGTATCCGGTTCAGTAGAATAGACCACCCTCTTTCTTGCCGAGGGGTCGTAAAATAAGACTAAAATAAGTTGACGTCAGGCAGGCGGCCGGTCGTAAAAACGCAGCCAAATCATGTGACAGCATTTTTATAACATGTTGTGCCGACCCCACTTAGAGTGGGATAAGGGGAGGAAGATGATGAAGATGATGATTATGCATAATGAAAATGTGAACGTATATTTAATTTTTTTTTAAACATTAATTTTTTCGTTCTCTATAAGTTTTATTGCAGCATTCAATTCCAAGATTATTTAACTACATAATCAAATCAATATACTACTACTTTTGTCCTATAAATTTGTTGTAACTGGTAACACTAAGCATAACATAGTCAGACGCGCAATCCTCTAGTCTCTGGTCCGCCGTCATTCCCACGGTGTTGCCCGTTCGAATCTTTATTAAACTGGTGACTGGCCAATGGCCTACATAGATAAGTTCAGCCTTCAAAGATGTTGTTTTGCATTTATTACGCACTTCGTTAACCTTTAGATACGATCTTGGAGTTTATGTAAAATTATGTAAGCAAATAATTCTCCGTAGAATTTACGTTAGGAATTTACTTGATTGTGTCTTTATAAATACCTATACACTGTCCATTATATTAACCATCTTTTGACAGATTGACGATAGTGATGTCCTAAAGATTCTCGTATGCGATACCATTCCGATTATAGTACCTACTATCATTAATCGAATTACGTACCTAAGTAATTCGATTAATAATAACCTACGTAAACTAGATTACTACTTGAGAAAAGAAATTCCAACTTTAAGAAAACTTATTGTTTCTTTGAAAAGAAGTGGTCTATTTCATGGTGAAAAATCTTCTTTGGTCAAAGTTTTGAACACAATTGGCTTTTCATATAAAAAGTTAAATAAAAGAAAATTATTAATGGAACGCACAGATATAGCTATAGCACGTTGTGATTTTTTAAGAGAGGCAAAGAAAATACAAGATTGGGAAAATATTGTTTTCACGGATGAAACATGGCTCAACGCTAACCACACACTATCTCGTTTCTGGACTGATGATACTGCTGATTCCACTTCCTCAGTACCAATGGGAAAAGGTGAGCGCCTAATCATTTGCCATGCAGGTACAGCAAAAGGATTTGTACAAGACGTACTGTTGGCATTTAAATCGAAGAAATCAAATGACTACCACGAAGAGATGAATGCAAATGTGTATGAAGAGTGGTTCAAAAAATTGCTCATTTCATTGGAAGAACCATCAATAATTTTTATTGATAATGCGCCCTACCACTCCCGTCAAATTGACAAAATGCCAACACAGGCTAATAAAAAGCATGAAATAATTAATTGGCTTCGGGACAATGGAGAAAATGTGGACGACTCAATGTTAAAAGTTGAATTAATAAAAATATTAAAAACCAAAAAGAGAGCAAAACGCTATGTAATCAATGAAATGGCAGCAGAATATGGCCATACTGTTCTTCGGATTCCTCCATACCACTGCCAGTACAACGCAATAGAACTTATATGGGCACAAGTAAAAGGGCATGCTGCGAGATGCAATACAAGCCCCCCATTCACAGCGAATAAAATGTTGCAATTGCTAAAAAATGCTTGCACCCACGTAACGGCCGAGAACTGGGCAAGTGTGGTGGAAAGAACTAAAAGAGTAATATTCTCTGATTGGGAATCTGGTGATATTGCGTTTGATAATATATTATCTACACAAGAGCTAATAATAACTGCTACTGAAGACTCCTCATCGGAGGAGTCTAGTGTTGATTATCATTCCGACGACTCGTGCTAATAAAATAAATTAAAATATCCTGATTGTTTTATTTGTATTCATGTATTAACTAAGAAGAAAGTAAAACTTTATATAATGTTATTAAATGTCTTTTAATACTCGTAACATCGATTTCTACCGATTATTTTTAATCTGTGGCATAATCGTAGTAACCCATTATGTGTGACATCACTAAGTGGGCGGTACCCATCCATAAAGTACAAATATTATTTGTATGATATTTGTACGTAAGCAATACAAAACTTAATGAGCGTGAGCTGTCAAAAGACTGATAATATGATGGACGCAGTATAAACGTACGATTTATGTAATAACTAGATATACCTGCAACTTTGCTCGCACCAATTTAATTACCATGCATTTAAGTACCATGATTAATTCAACACGTTTTACCCGTTCCTGAAAGGAACCTATATGTTACCCCGGTATTAGCTTTTTATGGCACAAATTTCCATTTTTATCACTGTTAATAGAGTTAGTACAGATAAGCCATCAAAGCTTACATACAGACAGACTTTGGCTTTTATAATATTAATATAGATGTAGTGAAATAGGCCGTAGTTTCGAAAGTCAAAATGTTTGAAAAATTTCTATTGCGTTTGAAATTTGTCATGGAAATACCTAATTTTTTAATTTCGATCGCGATATCATTAGTAATCTTCCAAATTAATTAAATCTATTAGATTATAATACAATATAAGAGAAAAAATATGTTTCCTTATAAAATGCGAAACGATTGTACTTAATTAAATTAAATTTTAAAACAGTTTAGATTAGGATAGAAAAGTTTGTTGGCGATCGGACCATTTTTTTTTAACTGTAAAGGATATTTTTGTTTCGAGGGAAATTCGATTGATGGTTGGATCGAGGGAAAAATGAGCTACAGCAACGCGTGGCCAGATATTACTATGTAAAATAGCTAAATACTATTTCTATGTGATTCAATAAATGATTACTTGATAAAATATTTCATGGTCGTCCGTTTGATTTAAGAAATTGATTCTTGGGGACAATGTTTGCCCTCCGTAAATAGAGCAAAAGTGATGCTCGTCGTGAAATCGGCATCAGCGACATTTAAATGTGCCGGCGGCGCTTTTGCCTTCGCCATTTGCATGAGATCGCGTCGATCCGCCATCTTTGTTTTTTTCCCGCCAATACGTTGCCACGTATAAGCTTTGGGCACACCCTGCTCAGGTCATAAAAAGGGAAGATCGAAACCACTGAACTAAGAATTTAAATAATCTATAGAATAACGCAAAATTTTAAATTTAATATTAGGCACAGTAATAACTTGGAGATTCGTAATACAAAAGTACTGAAAGTAATATTTTGCTATAATCGACTCTTATCGAATTTTTTATTGAAAATTACACAGTTATGACAGACTTATCTTAGTATTCTGTGTAATGCTAAGTGTAGGAATCAAAACCATCCTTATACCTTATACTTGCAGGATTACTTACCATGCAAATCATAAGACACCACCACCAACAGCACTCTACACAAGCATTACACACATCCACTACGACAATCTCAATGATTGTTTCGCACCGTAACTGCAGCATCGTAAGGGGTTAAGCTCCACGACATAATCCGAAAGAATTTTGCTTTGCGAGAACGGTTTTGCTTCCTCCATGTAGTTACATTACAATCTGAACAAACTCTGATTATAGCTAAATAATTCTACCGTATTTTTTTTACTATGGAATTCGGCAAAGTAACGCCTATTTCAATAAATTATTTAAATGAAGATTGACATATCGGTTTTCAGACCTCATACATGAAGAATCCGTAAAACGCATCGACTACAAATAATCACCCACACCAAAATACCCAAATACTGAACATTCACAACCACGATCAAAAATAGTACTCCCCATAACTCCCATCTTTCATGTTTTGTTGTATATTGTAAATTCTGATGAGGGCAATCTCTTTAACCGCAATAATTAATTATTTTACCTATTTACTACAATTGCATATTCCCACCAGTTCACAGGTTGAATCATTAACTTTTTCTTTTTCTCTATATTACCCGTATGCTCTTTCTTCTTCACTTCGTCCTTTTCCTTCTGTTACTCAAAGGTTGACTGGAAGAAATCCCTTTTAGAGATAAGTCCGCCTTTATACATGTGCTTTTACTTTTTCTTTCTGTTTTCTAACTATATGTATAAAAGAAATACGCCGTGTGATATCCGGCTGAATAGAATAATATCACCCTCATTTCTCACCGAGGTGTCGTAAAAGGCGACTAAGGTAAGTCGACCCGCCGTGTGGTATCAGCTCAGTAGATTAAACCAACCTAATTTCTTACCGAGGTGTCGTAAAAGGCGACTAAAGTAAGTTGAACCACCGTGTGGTATCCGGTTTAGTAGAATAGACCACCCTCTTCCAAACCAAGGTGTCGTAAAATACGACTTAGGTAAGTTGACGTCAGGCAGGCGGCCGGTCGTAAAAACGCAGCCAAATCATGTGACAGTATGTTTATAACATGTTGTGCCGACCCCACTTAGAGTGGAATAAGGGAAGGAAGATGATGATGATGCATAATAGAAATAAATATAAATATATGGGACACACACACGGTCGTAAGTCCCCAAAGTAAGTAACTTAATACTTGTGTTATGGGTGACATACAACTGGTGAATATATACTTATATAATTTTTAAATACATACTTAAATACAAATATACACCCAGGCTCAAAGGCCAACAAATTCATTTATAGAAAATGTTGGCCCTCGGCGGGAATCGAACCCGCGACCCGCGGAGCTGAAGGCAGGGTCACTACCCACTGCGCCAACGGGCCAGTCAAATAAACGCCAAGTGTACCACCGGCCTTACACCAGAACAATTTATAATAGTCGCTGGCGCGTCCCTTATATTCGGCATCAGCATCACAAAGATGCCGGTCAATTATTCACTGCACTATTCTGACTTTCAATTATACTGATTTTCCGATAATAATACTCATTAAAAATACGTAAGTAGTTATTCCTTATGTTCTAATGATATAAATTTAGGCTATTTTATTTAGATATATAAACTTTCTAATGCCGTGTAGTATCCGGCTGAGTAGAATAGACCATCCCCATTTCTTACCGAGGTATCATAAAAGGCGACCATGGTAAATTAACGTCAGGCAGGCGGCAGGTCGTAAAATACGTAGCTAAACACGTGACAACATGTTTGTTTTATCTTTATTAAAGAGCTCAGTCGTGCCCGACTATGCCGCTCTGTATAGACAACTTACAAAATATAATATATCCACTACTAGACCTTATACCTAATGCTTCATTAGGTATATAATTAAACTAAAATATTTGCAGTGGTTGATAGAGGATCAGCGAGAGTAATATAACCACCAGTTGAGAGTATCATTTGTTTTCGGCACATGTTTATAACATGTTGTGCCGACCTCTCTAAGAGTGGGATAAGGGCTGAAGGATGATGATAAATAAACTTTCTAATTAAGTCATTAAAATGCCAATTAAAAGTTATTTTATTAGTTTATTTATATAGTTTATTTATTTAGTTATTAGTTTATTCTAATTCAAAATATTAAGGTTAATTAAAAAAAAATTCATGTGCTGCTTACTGACATTTTATTTATTTGAATGTTATATTACAATAAAACTTATGAAACGTACGTACTAAATAATAAAAAACATTCCTTCAACCCCGGTTACTTTAACCAATGAGTTTTTCTGATAAAACTTATGTGTCTAATTAATAATTACAATTTATCGCACGCTTTTCCGTAGAGGAACAATTCTTGAGTAAACCCGCATATCTCTAGAGAATTCTGTGGATATGTGTAACCTACCAATCTGCATTGGAGCAGCGTGGTAGGTTTTTTAGCTCCAACCCTTCTCTCCACCACGAAACGGCCAAAGACGGTCTATCCAACTAAGTGTTCAGTGTACCAATAATATACTCCTCACGAGCCGAGCTGATCTCAATGTCATATAACAGAAGAATATTTCCTGACGATATCCCTGTAGAAGTCAAACACAAGGTCGCTTGCTATGCGGCACCGCGCCAAGGCTTCTTCATACGTGTCTTCACTGAAACTACCCTCCGTGAACCCTAGAAAATAAAGAATGCATATCCATTAAAAAATTGAATTAGTACTGCTCAAATATACACCAACAATATACCACTACACGTTCACTCTCGCCCGCGGCTCTGGTGTTACTGACGAAGTGCGCTTGAAGATGTTACTTTTTTTTACTTACCAGTCACAAGGTGTTTTTCACGACTGTCGAACACGAAGTATAGGAGAGCCCTCGCGCTCTGCACCTGACCACACGTGGGCTCCAAAATCAGGTTACCCACTTCGTCCACGGCGCAGCCCAACGCCGCCACCACGTGGTGCATCGCCACGCCCGAGTTGAGAAGCGCCAAGCAGGCGCAGTTTATGGCGCACGTTAGTAACTTGAAATCATATGATCCTTGATGATTCAAATGTATTTGAAAAAGTTTATTATAACAAATATTATTTTACAGAAATTATGCTATAATCTGCATCCAGAACTGGGAATAGCGGACCTGCCGGAGACTACGGGCTGTGGCTTAGTGTGTATGTCCATGAAGGTATATGCCAATAATCACCACGCTTGGCATGCATGTCGGTAATCGCCGTCGCTAGCCTAAACCTGTGAAGAAAATCTATGTAATGCTAAGTGTAGTGTGTAGTAATGCATTAAAATGTTGTCATGGAGCCTATCCTGATGATGCTTTGGTTACGGAAGAAACGATAGTAGAGGTGACTGATTTAAAAATATTTTGTGATAAATTGCAATAAAGTGAGAGTAACGCCTACAAAATTCGTGATTGATAAAGAGAATACTCGGAAGACCAAGGAAACACTAGTACTAGTTAGTTTTAGTTTTAATAGCGTGTCATAGATGGTGTTGAAATAAGGGTTACAATGTAACTAACTTGATTAAAGCTAATTTTGAATTGTCACTGTAATATTACATGTGCGACATAGGTAAGGATGAAATTGAAGTTGAGGACCTAACAGATATACCCTTCAGGGATATTATTAGGTTTGTAAAAGCAACAGGTAGGTTAAAACAGGTGACACTTTTAGGACAGTAGCGAAACCTGTGTCCCAACATGGGGAAATGGGTGAAATAGTCCAGGATGGGAGCTGACCACCCGTCCTGTAACAATAGGCGTGCTCCGCAATTAGATAGATAGAGAAGTGTGTGACATGTTCTACTACCTTCAGAAAATCAGGATTCATTGGCCAGTGTGATATAAAAAAGAAACTCACCCCACCATAGTTTTCTAACTCTTGTATAGTTAGAGTTATACCAGTTCTAGGATATAGGCAGCTCAGTATTGCAGTCTCACAGGTCTTTCTTATTACATTCTCCTTATATCTGTAATGTTTTCACAATATAAATTATTATACTCTTGCCAACAGGAACAATCTCTTTTATAGGAAAAATACTCAGTAAAGTTTTAGAGATTTGCCTAGTTTCAAAATATCATCCTCCAGCCTTTATCCCACTCTAAGTAGGATTGGCACAAAATATTATAAACATGTAACATGATTTTATTTATTTATTTTAAAAGGCCATCAACACCATATACACACCAATATACACACCAAGTAGTGCTATAAATACAAATGTTGAAAACTTAAACTAAGTGCTATATAAATTATAGATGGCAACGGCATGCACAATTTGACAACAGTTATTTAGTCGCCTATTAGTCACCCCAGAAAAAGAAGGTGGTCTATTCTACTCAATCGTATACCATACGGCAGTTCAACTTACCTTAGTCACCTTTTATGAAACCTTGGCAAGAAATAGGATGGTCTATTCTATTCAGCCGGATACCACACAGCCTGGTTTCAAAATAATAACCCAGTATAAAAATATTTTAAATCTGGACGTAACTTTTTTATGAATATTTTAGGAATATAATGTGGCACATGCTCGAAACATAAAAGTAAAGAGTAACAGCCTGTTGCTATCCCACAGCTGGGCATCATTTATCTCCTATTTTTTGAGATTGGAGCCTAGACTCACCACACTGCTCCAATATGGATTGGTGGGTTACACAAATCCTCAGATTTTTCTGGTTCCTCAGCTTTCCTTACAATGATTTACTGCACTGAAAAGCATGTGATAAATTCCTAAAATCTAATTGCCTCAAAGTTCCAAAAAAAGAGATACCTGTCAGCCACAGATGATTTCCCCTCTTTACTGCAGAATAGTACTTCTAGAGTAGCTTTATCTATGTTCTGGCTTGTAGTCTTGATATCGAGAGGGCCATTAACACTAGTTAATACCACTGTCTCACCTGAAATTTGAAAAATATTTAAATATAAGATAAGATTGGTCATGGATAAGGGTCATGCGTGCTAACAATAATTATTACCGTAGGAGAAATTATAAAAGTAATTTAAATTAATAAAATTATTATAATTATTTTAAATTATAAAATGTATAAGATAAAACTATTGTTATGTATTACTTTATGACTTCGTATTGACATTGAGATTGATCTTATATATGATATATTATTCACATTATTGTTGTAAGGTAGCTTTAATTATTTTTACGAATTACGAGATAACCTTTGAGTAATAGAACATTTACAATGAGATCAGAATAATTTAATTTAAGTAAACAGAATGTATCTATTGTTGGTTGTCCAATAAATAAATAAATAAAAATTGATTCACTTGAAAATTTTGAATTTAATGGTTGTAAATTCTTATTCATATGTACTTACTGAATCTAACCTAGCCAAAAACATTAAAATGTAAATAAAAGTTTTAAATCACCTTGAGCTAAAATTGCCGATCCATCTGATTTACTAAGATAATTAAGTTCACATTTCATGGGTTTTAACTTAAACTCTTCTCCCACTCCCATTTTTAAGTCTTTTTTATTAAAGAGTAATTCAAATTTTAAATTTTTACAAGAAGCACTTTGATACACAAAAATTTGAAAATACACAAATATAAATATGTCATATATTCGACATCGTTTTTTAATTAAAGTTGCCTGAATCTGATCCCCAAAAAAACGATTTTTTTCCTCGGATTCGGAACAAAAATTTTAAAGTTTACCTCAATAACCGATAACCTCAAAATTTTTAATAACGTCAAATTTGTAGGGTTGACATCCATACAAATTTTTACAAACATCGATTTTTATATTAATCGATTATTTTATTATTATAATCGATTTTTATAATAATAAATCATCATCGATTGCCTAAATATAAAATCGATCTTTTAAAAACTGATTATATAATTGATCGATTATATCGATTGTATACTCAACATCCTCTTTTTCTTGTTTTTTAAGATAAGATATATGTTTTTAGATGAACCAATGTAAACATGTTACTTTTATTCGTACATATCCTCTTTAGTTATCGCGCTAATTGTATATTGTATGATACATATTACATACATGATGACGGACATAGGGGCTATAAGGCGTCATAGTGAAGGAAACAAACATTTTAAAAGTGGACTTACTTTTAAAATGTTTGTTTAAAATGTCCTCATGTCAAATTGTATTTAAAAAATCATCGACATCTTTAGACGATAAGAGGAATCATCGTATATTTAACAATCATCAGTTCATTAACCATCATATGATTTTAAAAACTTATGCTGTATTTACTGTAAAAATACTCTATTTAACCTAATTATTAATTGTAGTTTTATACAAAATCCTATTTTTAGATCAGAACACTTTATTTTCACAAATCTGACCTGGCAACACTGGTGACAGATTTTGAAATTTGTCTGCGGCGATATTTGTTTTTTATTCTTATTTCCTAAGGTTTTTCAATTGAATTTTTATTAGTATTATTTGTTTAAATAAAACTGAACAATTTTGGATATCTAATAATCTACTTTACTTTACTTTACTTTACTAAACATACTTGTGTTATCGATATTGTAGCATTCGTTCTAGCAGTAAAGTAAAGATTATCCAAAATGAAGACACGATTCAATACTTATGACATAGTATGCATGGTCGCAGAATTACAAAGGTAATTAGTAGTTTTGTTAATAATCTTTACTTCATATTAATACTTAAAAAAACTAATACCTAAATTAGAAGATATATAGTCTTTAAAGTACTTTTTATTTTATCAGCATAGGTTACCTAAGTTGTTTTTTTTGTATACTAACATATCTAAAATGGTAAAAAATGTTCTGAATAAGAAAATGTTTAGCTGAAACGACATTAGAAAACTATTTTTTTTAATTATGTTCTATAAGATATAAAAACTAATAAAAATATTTTTAATTGTATTTATTTTTGTAAAATAAATTCAAAATCAAAAATTTAAGTCAAGATTGTCACCAGCTCTAGATAAGTGTACAAAGTTTTTATAATTTCTTTTTTTTCAAATGAGACTAGTTATGAGGTTTCCATCGTCTTTAATTGATCAACAATATTTTCTTTTTTTTACAGATTGATAGGCATGAGAGTGAACCAAGTTTATGACATAGATAATAAAACATATGTGATACGTCTACAGAGATCTGAAGAGAAGTCTGTATTGCTGTTAGAATCAGGCAATAGATTTCATACAACACAATTTGAGTGGCCTAAGAATGTAGCACCTTCTGGTTTTACTATGAAGGTTTGTAATTCAGTGTTAACTTATTATATTTATTATTATTATTTTATTATTAACATTATCTATGAAAACTGAGAGCATTGACTCATAGGATGTAAATACCCATGTATTTTCTACAAATGATCATTCCTCTTGAGTCGAACTTCTTGAATTTTATCATATGCATGGATATGTATGTATAGGATAAATATACTATTTTATATTTAAAACAGTAATTCTTATCTTTACTTCACATAATGGAATACCGCCGTGTGGTATCTGGCTGAAAAGAATAGTACCACCCTCATTTCTTACCGAGATATCGTAAAAGGCGACTAAGGTAAGTCAACCCGCAGTGTGGTATCCGGCTGAGTAGAATAGACCACCCTCATTTCTTACAGAGGTGTCGTAAAAAGCGACTAAGGTAAGTCAACCTGCGTGTGGTATCCGGTTTAGTAGAATAGACCGCCCTCTTTCTTACCGAGGTGTCGTAAAATACGTAAGAGGTAAGTTGACGTCAGGCAGGCGGCCAGTTGTAAAAATGCAGCCAAATCAATGACAGCATGTTTATAACATGTTGTGCCGACCCCACTTAAGATGATGACTTTACACAATGGAATAGATAACTATCTAATAGTTGCTTGTTATATTTTATCACATTATTTTAGTTTGTGTCAAAAATACAATCACTAATATTAGATTCTCTTTATTTAAGGTGTTCATAAGTTAACTATTTTGTCAGACTTGTTTGTGACATACAATATTTTTTTCAATCTTTACTAATATATAAAGCTGAAGAGTTTGTTGGTTTGATTGTTTGAATGCGATAATCTCAGGAAATACTGGACTGATTGGAAAAATTCTTTCAGTGTAAGATAGTACATTTATTGAGGAAGGCTTTAGGCTATATAATATCACTCTAAGATATATAGCAGAGAAGCAGCAATAAAAAATAGTAAGAAAACAGCAAAATTTAAAGCTTTCCTTGTGTGCACTGAGTAAATGGTAATAGTTAATAAAAAATCATGTAGAACAAATTTGTTCCCCTCTAAAAGTTCTAAATAAAAGTCTGTGACAGCATATGTCTAGCTTTTAAGGTTGAAATGAAATGAAATGAAATTTATTTGGAACAATAAAAATGCACTTATACAATGGCAACGAAGACAAAAGGTTATCCACTTTAACGATTTTTATGGTTATCAAAAGACTATTACAGTTTTAATTTTTCCATGCAAGTGGAGCTGCTAGCAATTGCTAGTAATATATAAAATTTGATGACAGTATATTGTAGTATAATGACATAGTATATACTTTTTAACCTCATCAATTCAACTCCACCAATTTCCAGCTCAGAAAACATTTGAAGAACAAACGTCTGGAGAAGTTAAGTCAGCTTGGTATTGATAGAATTGTGGACCTCCAGTTTGGCAGTGGGGAGGCAGCATACCATGTTATACTGGAACTGTATGATAGGGGCAACATTGTTCTAACGGATTACGAGTGGACCATCCTAAATGTTCTAAGGCCACATGTGGAGGGTGATAAAGTTAGGTATGTACAGTATGATCTGTCGAAGACCTCAGTTAACAAATATCAAAGAAATACATTTTAAAACATAGCATATTATTAATCAGTAAACAAAAAAAAATTCTCACTAAAAATTATTAAGGAAAAAAATGGGACATATTGCCATGCCATTTGGGTTTTTTTTACAATGATACTAATATTTTTCGTGCGTTATGTTTTTTCTATCTATCTGTATTGAGAATTATTTTTATCATAGTCATAAGAAGCAGTCATAAGACATCCATACAATACAACAGGTATTGTATGGATCAGAATGTTAGGCAATAAATACGTTCCTCGACGCTAGTAGAGCTTCTGCGCTCTAATCTCCGCATTTTGCAACCTCGACGATGCTTGTGTTTGCCCGTCCCGCCCGGTGACGCTGTAAAAGCAGTTAGGGTTAACAGCATATAGTCAATTCGAAAAAAAAATGTATAGGCAATGAAAAAGATGGATGAAAGAAGAGTACATGCAAATGAAATGAGAATGAGATTATATAAATGTGGGCACATGCACACATTTATATAATCTCTATAATAAAAATGTGCTAAAAATGTGTTTTCTTTTAGTTCTTCTAACTACACTTATTTCAAATAACTTATTTTATTATATTGTGACCAGTTCTTGATAAGAATTAAATGTCTGTTGAAATGTGAGCCAAAATTAAGTTTGAAGGAATCATTTACATAAAAAACCATACATATAGCCTATAGGTGACATGTAATGTAAAAAGTATTAATACACAGATTATCATAAAATATAATGTCTATTTCTATAGATTTGCTGTTAAGGAGAAATATCCATTGGACAGAGCCAAAACTAGCTATGCACCACCCTGCGCTGATAAATTAAAGGAAATTATTGAGAATAGCAAACCTGGTGACAATCTTAAGAAGATCCTTAACCCTAACTTGGGTGAGTTATTTAGATTTTTCTTTATATTGATCACATTTTCCAGGAGTATCATCTCATTTGATGGTAGATGTAGGTACTGCTACCATCAATGTACTATATAGGCGCATAAAACTGAAACCTGCTTCTAACCTTCTAGTAGCTTACACAAAGTTTGACAGTATTCCTAAAAGATATTATAAAAAAACCAGTAGCATTTAATTTTAATTTTTTAAATTCACATTATTAATAATAAGCTTTTATTACTGATTTAAAGTTACTGTACAATATATGATATATATTTTTCGTAAGTAATACATTAGTGTGTTGTTGACAAATAGGCCTCCTCCAACCTCTTCCACTTGCCAGCAATTCCGCACAGTTGTCAGCCCATCTTTTGAGCTGTCAACTTCTTTACCTTCTAATATGGTACCATGATGCCCATTCTTTAATTGTTCTAGCCCACCTATTCACTGGTTGTCTCATCATATGACTAGTTCATCTCCACTTTCATATCTTATATTTCATATTGACATCCTCGAATTTGGTGATCTTGTGTAGGTCAGATGCACACATCTTATCTTTTCTTTTGTATCCGAGGATGCTCCTTTCCATGGTCGTCAGAGCAGTTCTTAGCTTGATTTGGAGTTTTTGCTTTAAAGCCCAAGTTTGGCAGCCATATGTCAGTTAATTATACTGCAAAATAAAGGCAGTATAGGTAAACCCTGACCAGATAGGCTTGTTGCAGTGAATCACTGTAACCAAGTTGGGAAATCTCTTGTCCTGACCTATGGCTAAAGTGGATGTATATTGTCTATAACTACTATTTTCCGATGGAACCATAGGAACTCCAACCACCCTACTTTCAGTATTGCAAAATAATTCATTATTTATGTATTATGGAAACCAGAAAATTATGTAAAATGGAAAACTTAAGATATTCTTCATTCCTTTCAGAGTATGGTGCAGCTGTGATAGATCATGTTTTACAAGAGAACAGCCTGACAGGCAATATGAAGATCAGCCAGGACCAGAAAGGGTTCCATGTAGAACAGCACTTGGACAAGTTGGTGACGGCTTTGAAACAAGCTGAAACGCTTATGGAAAGTGGAAAAATGCAAATTGCAAAAGTAAGCTGCATTAATAATTACAAAAAATCGTAGTCAGATCAAAAATTCTGTTAAGGTCATAAATAAAATACAAAAATGTCATACTTTTATACATTATTTATGATAAAATAGCAACCTGCAAATATACTATACCACTGCTGGGCAAAATTATCCTTTTTGCTATTAAAGATTGGAGCTTAAATCCACCATGCTAGATTCACATATTACAGAAAGATTGAAATGTTAATGATGAAAGTGATGATGTTAAGCACAAATAAAATGTAACCTTTAAATTTATCACAAATAGATTTAAAGCATAGACAACATCATTTATTTAAACATAAAAATAAAATATTTCCCTAGTTTAAAAATAAAATGAGTGTTTCTTTCCCTACATTTTATATTATAAAAAAAAAATTGGAAACAATGATCCTGCAAAAAATATAAAACTATATATATATATATATATATATATATATATATATATATATATATATATATATATATATATATATATATATATATATATATATATATATATATATATATATTACCAATTACAAAGTTTTATGTTATATTTTAAATAAGTATAAAAATAATTCTTTAAAACATAAAATGGGATATATTTTAAAAATTCGATTTTAATAATTTTAGATTAGGGTTAATTCATTCATTAGGTGTAAAGTTTATTCTTTAATCCAAGGAAAGTGGAGCCTTTTGCCTTCAGCCCATTACAGAGTTCCATTACATTCCAATAAACATATTCTAAATATTTGTTCCAAGGGCTACATAATCCAAAAGAAAGAAGAACGTCCAAACCCTGAAGGTGGCGGGGTAACATACCTCATCACTAATCTGGAGTTCCACCCTATGCTGTACCGGCAGAATAAAGACCAGCACTATACAGAATATGAGACTTTCGACAGGGCTGTTGACGAGTTCTACTCAGCATTGGAAGGTCAGAAGATTGACCTTAAGGTGAGTAACTTAGTCTTGGTGTATAGTAGTATAAACAATAGTATTAAAAATTCATAACAAAAACATTAGAACATATCTACATTCATCTTCCTGCCCTTATCCCACTCTAAGTGGGGTCGGCACAACATGTTAAATATGCTGTCACATGATTTGCCTGCCTGACATCAACTTACCTCAGTCGTATTTTACGACACCTCGGTAAGAAAGAGGGTGGTCTATTCTACTAAACCGGATACCACACGGTGGGTCAACTTACCTTAGTCGCCTTTTAAGACACCTTGGTAAGAAATGAGGTTGGTATATTCTACTCAGCCGGAAACCACACGGCGGGTCGACTTACCTTAGTCGCCTTTTACGACACCTCGGTAAGAAATGAGGGTGGTACTATTCTATTCAGCCGGATACCACACGGCGTCAGAACATACCTACATTATAGAACCCAAATTCAAATTATTCTTTATTCAAATAAACATGTAAATAAGTAATTTTGAATTGTTGATTCAATTCATATGGACTAAGAGCCCGTGAACCCCAGACCTTTGTCATTTTATAAAAGCTGAAAGTTTGTCAGCCCATGCTCCCAATACAGGTGAGAACGATGGTACATTATGGAATTTGGATCATCGTGGCTTTGGGAGATAAACGGTACTACAAATACAACATGTGTAAAATAACAATCTTTCTTCAAAGTATAAAGGCAGATTTTTTGGTATAACCTTCAGAATAATATTAAAAATCACTTCAGTCAATGCCAGACACCTTGCATCATGGCAAGTCCCTGCCGGACACCTTAAGTTCATATAATTGTATTTACATCATAGTATAAAAGCAGATTTTAATATTTATAACTTAAGATGATGTTTCCTCACTAGCCAGACATTTTTGACAGTCCCAATCCCTTCCAGACAACCATGTAGGGTAGCTATAGGCGCAAGCGCAAGGTATACACTCAGATAAGTGAATGAGATGGCGAGTTAGGTTACTTACTGCTCAGTTTTTATATTGTTCCCACACCACTTAGAGAAGGGATAAGGGCAGGAGAATGATGCTTTAAATATTGTCTTTGAAGTGTATGTACCTACTTACTTATTTGTATAAAATATTTGTTTTCAAATTATTACAGACTATACAAATAGAGCGGGAGGCCATGAAAAAACTGCAAAATGTAAAAAAAGATCACGAAAAGAGAATCACCGAGCTGGGAAAGGTCCAGCTTGATGATAAGAAGGCTGCGGAGATGATAGCCAGGAACGAGCCCCTGGTAGAACAGGCTCGGCTGGCGATACAGACAGCCATCGCTAATCAGGTAAATTATGGTAATAAATAAATACTTTAAATACTACTGCATTACTAACTCACTTAAAAGTAAATACACAATTCTTTTTACATTTTTTTAAGTATAATATTGAAAGCGATTAAAGTTAAGTCAACTACTGTATCTGTTTAAAAATTTATTTATATATTAATTAATATATAAATAAATAATTATTATTATTTATTAATTTATTTATATATTCATTTATTTATTGGTATATTAATATATTTTTTTACAGAGATGTGTGAAAAACTTTAAAAGTTTAACTTAAGGATAAGTTGGTGTGACAAAAATATCTATTGATTTGTATATCTATACTTATAATAAATCTGTAGAAAGGTCAATTCTGTAACTGAAATATATTTCCAAAATAACTATCAGGGGGTGATTAGGGATCGATACTGATGCCAAAAATGCAATCAGTAAAATTTTTGTCTGTCTGTCTGTCTGTCTGTCTGTCTGTCTGTCTGTATAACCGTTATAGAAACAAAAACTACTCGACGGATTTTAACGAAACTGGGTACAATTTTTTTTCATACTCCTGGGCTGGTTATAGTATACTTTTCATCACGCTGCAATCAATAGGAGCAGAGCAGTGAAGGGAAATGTTGGGAAAACGGGAGAAGTTACTCCATTTTTTAAGCTTCCGTCGCGTGTGCAACCTTGATGGTTAAAGCTACACAGAAATCATGTATCACGGAAATTTTCTCCTTAAAATTATATAAAAACTATCCCACGACAGCATATGTCTATCTTTTATGGTTGACTCACAATAACACGTGTAACTCCCGATAGCTTAACAGTTCGAAGCTTTCTGGTTATATTTGTCTACTCCTACGTTTATATCACTCTCAGTCATCTGTAATAAAGTAAATAACAATCTACGGACGGTAACTAGAGATCACACGACTTTCCAATAGGACTACCTACAGATCAAATCTATACTAATATATAAAGCTGAAGAGTTTGTTTGTTTGTTTGATTGTTTGAACGCGCTAATCTCAGAAACTGCTGGACCGAATTTAAAAATTCTTTCAGTGTAAGATAGTCCATTTATCGAGGAAGCTATAGACTATATCACATCACGCTAAGATGAATAGGACAGGAGCAGCATTAAAAAGTTGAAAGCTTTTCTTGCGTGCGCTGAGTAAACGATAATGGTTATTAAAAATCATGTACTACAAAATTGTTCCCTTCTAAAGTTCTATATAATAGTCCGCGGCAGCATGTCTTGCTTTTAAGGTTAATCCACTCTAACCATTTTTATAGTTATCAAAAGACTATATTACGGTTTTAATCTTTCCATGCGGGCGGAGCCGCTGGCAATTGCTAGTAAAAAGTATAAAAATAGTTTAAAATTAATTTGTATTTATTTTTTCTGTTATATTTCTTTATCTTTTAGCTTACGTTATAAGATAAAATGTTTACATATCACAATTGTTTTCGTAATACATCTTTCAATCATTTACCATACTTGCGTTTTTATTGAGTTTTTATTTTTATATATTATACCAAAGATTAAAGTGATCTATGCTATTTGAGAGTTTTTAAGAAATAAAAAAATTGTGTATTTTAGATGTCTTGGGATGATATACAAGTATTAGTTAAAACTGCGCAGGATAATAACGATCCAATAGCATCATCAATCAAGCAACTAAAATTAAACACCAACCACATCACGTTGTTGCTCAAAGATCCTTATGATGATTTAGGTGATGATGATAATGATGAAAATAACAGACAAGAACCGCTCAAGCCCATGTTGGTTGATATCGATCTATCGCTGACTGCATTCGCTAACGCTAGGAGGTAAGAAAAAAAAAATAAAGTCAACGACACATTTAATACTACAATCTCAACAATCATTTCGTCCTGTAACCGAAGTATCATCAGAAGATAGACTTCAATACAAAATCGCAAAGCGACGTATCACAACCAAGCAGTGTTATATAATAATAAGTTCAACCACCTCCATTTATTTTGCATTCCAACACTTGTAGCAGTTTTATTTAACACTCATATAGAAATGTATTTTTAAAAAGCATTCGATTGTGTATACCATATACTGTAACTTACTAAATAATAAGGTTTTTAATTATTTAATGAAAATTGTTTATATGAGACATATTTGTATTTCATAATCTATATATATCTATATATACCGTAAAGTAAGTAACGGCCTGTTACTATCCCACTGCTGGGCTTCCTCTCTCCATTTTTGGAGAGAAGGGTTGGAGCTAAGACCTGACACGCTGCTCCAATGCGGATTGGTAGGTTACACATATCCCTAGAATTTTCTAAAGATATGCAGGTTTCCTCACGATGTTTTCCTTCACCGAAAAGCGTGTGATAAATTGCAATTATCAATTAGACACATAAGTTTTTTAATAGAAAAACTCATTGGTGTCTTCCCGGGTTTGAACCCATGATCGTCTCTAGAGATTCACACGGTCGCACCGCTAGGCCATCAAAGCATATATATATATATATATATATATATATATATATATATATATATATATATATATATATATATATATATATACCGTATATAATAAAAAACCAACAGAAAGTATATATTACGTAGGTGTATCACAAGGTATTCTATTGGGTATTATTTTCTTCCTTGTTTTTTAAAATCGACCCGAACACTTTAATGATATTGATATTTTTCTTGATTTATATTAAATGATTACTAAAATATATATATATATATATAAATAAATACATTTTTACCAAGACGTATATTGAATATTTCAGTATTTAAGCAACAAAAAGTTTATACTCCTTAAATTCAAACCAAAATTACAAACACATTGTTTACAGATACTACGACCAAAAACGTAGTGCAGCAAAAAAGCAACAGAAAACAGTGGAATCTGCCGATAAAGCGCTTAAAAGCGCTGAACGGAAAACCAAACAAACATTGAAAGAGGCTAACACTATCAGTAGCATAACTAAGGCCAGGAAAACTTATTGGTTTGAAAAATTCTACTGGTTTATTACATCTGACAATTTCTTGGTAAGTTTATTGAATCTTTTCAATGAATTGAATCTTTTCAATAAATTAAATCTTTTCAATGTTTATTGAACTTTCTAAGAAATCCGTTCTTTTGTTTACAAATAGGGATTGCTTGCACGTATTGACTGTTGTTAGTAGGAGTCATGGATTAGCTATACTTTGTCATATTCTTTAGTTCATATTAGTTGCTCACAAACTTTGAAACTGTAAAAATGGCAAGTAAGAGGAAATCTATGTGTATTGACGAACAAGTTTAACTGATACGCACAATAGATGCGGGAGAGAAGATAAGTCAGTAATGTTGGCAGACGGTTTGGATTTAGTCCATCTACAGTGTCCCCACAGATTTTTCTTGTTTCCATTTAACAACTCTCTATAACCTCAAAATATGCATAGTCTCTTGAGGGTCGTTGTATAGAGTTTACACTGTATATAAAATGCTAAATGTAGAGTGGACAATCCGTTTTCATACCTGATGCATGCAGGATTCGTAAAAATACGCACAGACCTCCACCACCGCCACCACAATACACAATACTACATACGTTCACAGAATCACAGACTCAACAATCGTTTCTCCCCGCAACCGAAGCATAATCAGGAGATAGACTCCACGACAAAATCGCAAAGCATCTAATTCAATAAATTATATTCAAATTCAAAATTTTCTTTATTCAAATAAACTTGTAAACAAGTACTTTTGAATCGTCAATTCTACTGCTGGTTCGGAAAGCTGTTTCTACCGAGAAGAACCAGCAAGAAACTCAGCGGTTGCTCTTTTCAACATAATACTTTTAACTAATTACATTAAGTCATTACTATCTAGTACAGGGTCGGGATCCACGCATTCTTATCGTCCAAATAATTCTCAACAGGGTAGTAGGCTTTTTGTATCAGCCGCTCTTTATTAATCTCTCTTTATCTCTCTCCCGAGAGAATATATTAGAATTAGAAAATTATAATTAGAAAATATATTAAAGAGAGAGATCTCTTTAATATATTTTTTAATATTCATCAGGTGATAGGAGGTCGCGACCAGCAGCAAAACGAGTTATTAGTAAAACGCTATATGCGGTCTACCGATATTTACGTGCATGCAGAAGTCACTGGTGCTTCTTCAATCGTCATCAAATGTCCCACGGGACCTCCCCCTCCGAGAACGCTCAGCGAAGCGGGCCAGGCTGCCGTGGCTTACAGGTACAACACTATAGAAGCACTGAAAAGAGGGAGAATCGTGAGTCATAATAATGGACATAGGATTGTCTATGGAAATTAAAGCCATAATAATCATTATTCAAATAAGCTCTTTCAAGCACTTTTGAATCGTCAACGAGGATTAATGTAGCTACAACTGGCAGCGTAGAAGCGACTACCGAGACCAGCCATTCTTCTTCTTCTTTCGCAACCGATGGACGCCCACTGCTGAACATAGGTCTCCTTAAGGGATCTCCACAACCCAGGATTTTTGCCGCTTGGAACCAGCGGCAGTCGGTCGTGCCATGAAGATTTCAAATTTATAGTTTTCGATATGTCGTACATGGTCCTTCGAGCCGGATTTTATATAATTTTTAGTTTCTCTGAATTGTGTAAAAAAAGTAAAGTAACAGACTGTTATTATCCCTCTGCTGACCATAGACATTCTCTTTCCATTTTTGGAAAGAATGGTTGGAGATAAAACCCACTGCTCCAATGCGGATTGGTTACACATATTCCTAGAATCCTCTAAAGCAGTGTTTCCCAACGTGGGGCCCACGACCCACAGGGGGGCAATTTGATGGTTAAGGGGGGCAACTCAACACGAGTTTTCGACAAGCCTTTCACTCTGGGCCATTTAAGTGAAATGATAGATTTCGGTGGCAAATTTAACAAAAAAATCAATTTTTCTTCCTAAAACCTATTATTTATGTTCTTTAAGTGGACAATTTAATTTTTTATAATAAAATTTATGTATGTTACTTAGGGGGGCAAAATAAAATTTAACGTGGACCAAAAAAGGTCGGGAAACACCGCTCTAATGATATGCAAGTTTTCTCACGATGTTTTCCTTCGACGAAAAACGTGATAAATGCAATGATCAATTAGATATTTATGTACAAGATGTGTCCCATAAACGTAGGAAAATGGTCCCTCAAGCCGGATTTTTGTAATATTTTTTTTAGTGTGGCTTGGGAAGCCAAAGTGCTGACGCGTGCTTGGTGGGTGTTCGGGAGCCAGGTGTCGAAGTCCGCGCCCACGGGAGAGTATCTGACCACAGGATCGTTCATGATCCGCGGGAAGAAAAACTATCTGGTGCCGGAACATTTGCAGTTCGGCTTCAGTTTTATGTTCAGAGTGAGTATGTGAATTATAAAATAGTGGAGTATAGGTAGTTATTTTCTATTTTAAGTGGAACAGCTATAATTTTTTTTTTGCTATAATTCCGTTCATCAAATGTTGTCTGTAAGAAATTTTTTACAGCAATAACACCGCTTTTGTACACTGTAATTACTAATTTACCTATAACCAGGTATTTATATGTTTTTTTGTGCAAAAGATAAAAATTAAATAAATAAAACGTAATGTAGGAACATTACATTAAGGGCCTGTTTCACAAGTTACCAATAAACTGTCAGTTAGGTTATTCGGATCATATTTACACACATCTTATAATTTTGCGTTTCTTAGGTTTCTGATAGACTTATTCAGCACTTAAAGCCCCTAATAAGTTAACAGGTAGATCATGTGGTTGTTATTTTGTTTATCTGCTGGATAGCAAATACCTATTTCAAAATGACTGCGATTTTTTTTATTTCTAACTTTTTAGAGTCTATTTTTGGAGACATTTATCTGCTACTTAGTTTATTTGTCGGTTAACTATCCGACACTTTATCAGTAACTTATGACACAGGCCCTAAGAGTCTTATCATTTATTAGTTGGAAGACAGCTGTATAGAGAGACATCGCGATGAAAGGAAGTGCTTAGCTTCCGAAGACACCAGCTCTGAAGTGACATCCGTCCAGGATACTGAAGAGGAACAGGAAATTATAGTCTCTGATGATGGCGATGGTGAGAATTATGATCTGAATTTTAACTTACATTTTCTTCCTGCCCTTATCCCACTCTAAGTAGGGTCGGCACATGTTATAAATATGTTGTCACATGATTTGGCTGCTTATTTTAAGACCGGCTGCCTGCCTGACATCAACTTACCTTAGTCGTATTTTACGACACCTCGGTAAGAAACAGGGTATATAGACCACCCTCATTTCTTACCGAGATGTCGTAAAAAGCAACTAGATAAGTTGACCCACCGTGTGGTATCCGATTGAGTAAAATAGACCATCCTCTTTCTTACCGAGGTGTCGTAGAATGCGACTAAGATAGTTTGAAGTCAGGCAAGCGGCCGGTCGTAAAATACGTAGCCAAATCATATGACAACATGTTTGTAACATGTTGTGCTGACCCCACTTAAGAGTGGGATAAAACACCTATTAAACACTTTAAAACACAAAACACGCCATTAAAACACCTTGAGCCCCTAAAAGAGAAAACTTTGACCACACTTTTGCATTCGGCAGGCTTGAAGACACGATTTTATTCAATGTCTTCAATTATATCTCCTACATAATTCATATGTCGATATTGTTGGAAAAATCATGTAATATGTTTTAAATGAATCAACACTTACAGATGAAAATTCCGACAAAGATGAGTCGAAACAGAAACATTCCCTAGAAACTATATCTGAAGAGACAAATAAATTAGTAATTAATGAAAACGATGATAAGAAAAATAATGAAATAGATAAATCAGAAGAACGGAACAGCAAAGAAGAAGATTCACATGAGAAACATGAGAACGAAGTGGAGAATGGAAAGGAGAACGAGTCAGATAGTGACAGTTCTGAGGATGGAGTGTTTGATACTCATATCAAGGTAATAATTTTCGAGGTGTCGTAAAAGGCGACTAAGGTAAGTCGACCCGCCGTATGGTATCCGGCTGAGTAGAATAGACCACCCTCATGTCTTACCGAGGTGTCGTAAAAGGCGGCTAAGCTAAGTTGACTCACCGTGTGGATCCGGTTAAGTAGAATAGGCCACCCTCTTTCTTATCGAGGTGTCGTAAAATACGACTAAGATAAGTTGACGTGAGGCAGGCGGCTGGTCGTAAAAAAGCCGCCAAATCATGTGACAGCATGTTGTGCCGACCCCACTTAGAGTGGGATAAGGGCAAGATCATGATGATCAAGGTAATAATTTTGTCTAATATACAAAAACTAAAAATGTAGTATTTATCTTTTATTGTACTAATTGTGTAAAAGAAATTTTATTGTATTGTGCCAACACTCAAAACTACTAAAATTTACTATTATCGCATATTGTTCTGACAATTTATGGCAACACTGGCTGTTCTGTACCTATACAAATATAATACACTAAAAATCGCCAGCCCGCGTGGAAAGATTAAAACCGTAATTTAGTCTTTTGATAACCATAAAAATGGTTAAAGTGGGTTAACCTTAAAAGCTAGACATATACTGTCCCGGACTTTTATTTAGAACTTATAGAGGGAATTTTTTTTTGTAATACATTCTCCTTTCCTATTCATCTTAGCGTGATGTTATATAGTCTATAGCCTTCTTCGATAAATGGATTATCTTACACTCAAAGAATTTTTCAATTCGGTCCAGTAGTTTCTGAGATTAGCGCGTTCAAACAATCAAACAAACAAACTCTTATGCTTTATATATTAGTATAAATATATATTATCTTCTATACTTATAATAAATCTGTAGAGAGGTCAATTCTGTAACTGGAATATATTTCCAAAATAACTATCAGGGGGTGATTAGGGATCGATACTGATGCCAAAAATGCAATCAGTAAAAATTTTGTCTGTCTGTCTGTCTGTCTGTCTGTCTGTCTGTCTGTCTGTCTGTCTGTCTGTCTGTATAACCGTTATAGAAACAAAAACTACTCGACGGATTTTAACGAAACTCGGTACAATTTTTTTTCATACTCCTGAGCTGGTTATAGTATACTTTTCATCACGCTACAATCAATAGGAGCAGAGCAGTGAAGGGAAATGTCGGGAAAACGGGAGAAGTTACTCCATTTTTTAAGCTTTCGTCGCGTGTGCAACCTTGATGTTTAAAGCTACACAGAAATCATGTATGACGGAAATGTTCTCCTTAAAATTATATAAAAAATATCCCACGACAGCATATGTCTATCTTTTATGGTTGACTCACAATAACACGTGTAACTCCCGATAGCTTAGCAGTTCGAAGCTTTCTGGTTATATTTGTCTACTCCTACGTTTATATCACTCTCAGTCATCCCTAAATAAAAAAGTGAATAGTATTAACCATTGTATAAAAAAAGAATCATTGAAATTGGTATAGAAACACCAAAGTTATATATGAAATACACTAATAATAAGCCATCGCGCGTGAATATTGAATCATGCTATAGGGATTATCACTACATAGTATAAAACAAAGTCACATTCTTTGTTTGTCCCTATATCCCTATGACTGCTTAAATCTTTAAAACTACGCAACAGATTTTGATGCGGTTTTTTTAATACATAGAGTGATTCAAGAGGAATGTGTAATAATATTCAATATGGAGTAGAGAAATACTGTAATTTTTGAGGTTTCTTATGTGATGTCGTAAATAATTACTTTTTTTTTCGCTTACATTGCAACTGCAGGCTGTAGTATATGAATTTAGACATTCCAAAGATAGCAGGAAATCTTCTTGATATAGGGAGAGAGAATTGTTTTTATCCAAATTTAACGCTTGCGGGCCACGGGCAGTAATGAATAAATCAAAACTACTGGATCGATTTTAATCATTTTTTTCACTGAGTGACATAGGTTATATATTTTATACCCGTGCGAAGCAGGGTAGGCCGCTAGTATAGTATAACATTTTATAAAGTCTGTTTCTATCCATGAACATATACATTTATGATTTAATATTTTCAGGTGGACCACGGAACTGGGCAAGTGTTCATTGAATCCAAAACAAGAACAGTGTCTGAAGTATCTGATAGAAGTAAGTGGTAAAAATTTAACTTTACCTACTACTGGAAATGGAATAAGCAGTATTTTTGATAAAAAGTTTCTATGTAGATTGACTTTTTCTGATAATTTCTAGATTTGTCAATTCAGTAGATTTACACAAAACCTTCACAAATTATATACTTTTGATCCTGCCTATAGCCTGCTTGCATGGGTAATGCAAAAAATTCGCAAAGCGAATTTGCGATTTTGTCGTGGAGTCTATCTCCTCACGATAGATTCCACGACGGGGCGAAACGATTGTTGATTTTGTGGTGGTGAATGTGTGCAGTGCTTGTGTATTGTTGTGTTATTGGTAGAGGGTAGTGTATGAGTTGTTACAAATTCTGCATATATTAGGTATGAGAATGAATAGTACACTCTAGTAGTATTTAGCAAATAATATTCTCATTACTTTTGTATTATGTACCTCCGCAAAGTAACGCCTAATTCTATAAATTATAGTGAAGGTTATAATAAAACTTATACGTGTTCCAGGCGATGACAAACCATTTACATTCCCGGCTCTTCCCAAAAAGGGTAAAAAGCCTCAGAAAGAAAAACAAAATAAAAAGGAGGAGAAAAAGGACGACAAGCCGACAGTGAAGCGAGGGCAGAAGAGCAAGTTGAGAAAGATAAAGGAGAAGTACAAGGACCAGGATGAAGAAGATCGAGCCTTCATGATGGAGATGTTACAGGTATTGGTGTAATTTAGCTTTATATAGGCTTTACTTAACCCATTCAATCGCATACAGCGCAGAGCAGCTAGAATACTAGGAATAAGATTAGCAAACAGCTGGACTCTTTTCAGTAAGGGCACCTTACTGAAAAGAAAAAAAAGCCGTGCTAGCCCAGCGTTAGCACCGTGCGACTCCTTCGAGGAGTTCACGGGCTCAAACCCGGGCAGACACCAATGAGTTTTTCTGTTAAAACTTATGTGTCTAATTGATAATTGCAATTTATCACACGCTTTTCGGTGAAGGAAAACATCGTGTGGAAACCTGCATATCTCTAGAGAATTCTGAGGATATGTGTAACCTACCAATCCGCATTGGAGCAGCGTGCTAAGTTTTAGCTCCAAATCTTCTCTCCGAAAACGGAGAGCAGAGGCCTATTCTCAGCAGTGGGATAGTAACAGACCGCTACTTACTTACTGAAAAGAGCCAGCAAGATACTCAGCGGTCACTGTTTTCAAAAATAATTGTTTAAATAATATATAAGTATTCTAAATAATAAGCTTACGATCTTATCTATTGATTAGTTGGATGCAACTTAAATCCAAGCTTTCGTATCATTTTAATAGTATTCAATAGCTATAATAAGCCTTGTTAATAAGTGCAGTAAGCTCATAGAGCACGCCAATATCAAAAAATCCGGTTTAGAAGTGGGCAAACTGTCTATTGAAAAATAGGAACAACTCCTTTTTCAACCGACTTCTAATATTTATCTATACCTCTTCCCCACTTTAAATATTTCCCTTATTTATAAAGGGTTATAATTTAACCCATTCGTACAAATTTCAAAACGTGTATTTGATACTCCACCAAAGCCAATAACACTTTGAGCGGCGCATAATGGGTTTTCAAATGTTTGTTGTAAAACATTACATTTTCTTATACAAAATAAATTACGATTAATTATATTCTGCTTTGAGCTGTGTTAGCCCAGCGGTAGCACCGTGCGCTACTTTTGGGGAGGTCTAGGGTTCAAACCCTGGGCAGGCACCAATGAGTTTTCTAGTAAAACTTATGTGTCTAATTGATAATTGCAATTTATCACACGCTTTTCGGTGAAGGAAAACATCGTGAGGAAACCTGCATATCTCTAGAGAATTCTGGAGATATGTGTAACCTACCAATCCGCATTGGAGCAGCGTGGTAGGTCTTAGCTCCAATCCTTCTCTCCAAAAAAAAAAACGGAGAGAGGAGGCCTATGCCCAGCAGTGGGATAGTAACAGGCCGTTACTTACTATATTCTGCTTTTGGTACAAGAGTCCAAAAATACTAACGTGGACGTAGCTAGCGTGTAGCGCACATTGTTTGAAGAATGACATATATTTTGTGTCAATTAGCGTTTATGAAATTTTACGTGCAATAACGTTCCTCCGCTCAAAATATTAAACATCGAGAATGTTCCCAGTATTCTAACGGTTTTCTTCTTAACATAACTTACAAATTTTTATTTTTTTTTATTTTACAGCCGGCTAAACCACCTAAAGAGTCTAAAAAGGCGCAGAAACAAGCGAGCAAGGCCAAAAGCAAATCCGGTCCCAAACAGCCCAAGATCCCTCAGCCAGCGCCCATGATATTGGAAGCAGAGTCTGACGGTGAAGAGTTGGACCCTGAACCCGAGGTGCGTTGATTTGTACTATAAAGTAACGGGCTGTTGCTATCCCACCGCTGGGCATGGGCCGCCTCTTTTCGAAGAGAAAAAAAGAAGCTTAGACCCTGGCCAGTCGGCAAAGGTGGTAGTAACTCTACTCAAAGCGGGTCAAGGGTTGGATTCCTTTAAAGGGCCAACATTTTTAAGAACAATTTGTTGATTCTGGGTGTATTTAAGTATGTATTTAATAATAATATTTAATATGTATATATTTACCAGTTATCTGTCACTGATAAGACAATAATTTAGTTAATTACTTTGGGGACTGATGACTATTTACCCAGTAGTAGTCCCATATATTTTGACTGGCCCGTTCGCGCAATGGGTAGTGACCCTGCCTTCGGCTCTGCGGGTCGCGGGTTTGATTCCCGTCGAGGACCAACATTTTCTATAAATGAATTTGTTGGTCTTTGAGCCTGGGTACATTTGTGTGTAAGTATTTATTTAATATCATATATGTATATATTTAGCAGTTCTCTGTCACTCATAAGACTAAGTAAGTTAATTACTTTGGGGACTGATGTATTATGGAACTATGTAATAGTCCCACATATTTATTTAATTAGCGTGGTTTTCATACCTGGTCTTTTGACCCGACTGCACCCATTTACTGACGGGAAGCTGGGCCATGTTGCTAGTATCTATATATATGATCTCTCTTGGTTCGCAGGTGGAGCCCGGTGCGGACGCGGACACTGAGATGCTGTGCCAGCTGACCGGGGGTCCTCTCCCAGAGGACGAGCTGCTATTCGCCGTGCCGGTTGTGGCGCCATATTCCTCGCTACACGCTTACAAGTAGGTCTACTCCTTATTTTCTTTTTGGAAAATAATGAAAATATTTGTTTGCTATCTTGTTCTTCTTTCTCAAACGGTGGCCACTGCTGGACGTCTGTCATGGTCTCTTCATGGGATCTCCACCATACACGATCTTGTGCCACTTGGACCCAGCGGCTCCCAGCGACCTTTTTTCGTCAGTCCATCTCGTGGGGGTCTGCCGACACTGCGTTTTCCGGTCCGGGGTCGCTTTTTTACGAAATAATTCACGATTATTTTAGCTAAATAATATTTTCATTACTTTTGTATTATAGACCTACGCAGTAAAGCCTGATTCTATAAATTATTTCCTTTTGGAGACCCACCACGCTGTTCCAGTTTGGATTGGTGGGTTTTTATATCCCAGGAATTTTCTAGAGATATGTAGGTTTGCTCACGCTGTTTTCTTTTGAGTGTGATAAAAATCAATTAGACATAAGTTTTAATAGAAAAACTGCTTGGAGTTGATCCCATAACCCTCTCAAAAGAGTCGCACGTTCTCACAGCTGGGCTTTCTATGGCTCAGCAGTGATATAGTAACAAGTTGTTCCTTTTAGGTACAAAGTCAAGTTGACTCCTGGAACGAACAAGCGTGGTAAAGCGGCCAAAACGGCGGTGCAAGTGTTCCTCAAGGACAAGGCCGCGTCCCCCCGGGAGAGGGATCTGCTGAAGGCGGTCAAAGAGGAGAACATCGCCCGGAACTTCCCCGGGAAGGTCAAACTCTCGGCGCCACAACTTCACAAGAAACGGAAGTAGAAATCGCAATATCTATACATAAGAAGCATAAGAGCCTAAGCCATTACCTCCGTATGAGTATCGACGATTCTTCCCGTCCTCATAATGTCCAAGAGATGACGATTCTTGCCGTCTTCTCTTCATGGAAACCGGCTATACTCACGAAGAAAAACCGTTCATCAGAATATGCCTTGAGTGATATTATCGTTATATGTACATAAGAAATTTAATAAAATTTATTATTGATTATTGCTTTTTATTAATACACACGAATCTGTAAGCTGTTTTTATTTGTCCGAATGTCGACGACTTTTTTGACGTCTCTGTCCATCTAGTGGGGAGGTTTCTACCATAGAGTTTCTAGAGTAGGAGAGAGCCTAAAATGTGTCCATCGACAAAAAATAGAAAGCAAATTAGACTTAATATCTTTCTTATTTATGTGCATGATTAGACAAAGATCGCTCACTCCCAGACCTGCCTAAGACTCTCCCACTCAACCATGGACGTAGTATATACTGGACGGCGCCAAAAGACGTTGCCGATCTTGCGTCTGTGTGTAAGCGATTTATCGTTTGTCTCTGTTCTTATCGCGAACTATACATAAGAGTGAAAGAGATTGTGATGAAGTTTGGCAACGTCGCTAAAAATGTGTCCAGTTGGTGACACCAAATGAGGCCATAACATTGAGTTTGTTGAAGATTATTTCTTGAAATCTAAAGCAAATACGAGTGTTACTGATATATTTTTTCAAAAAAGGTCGAATATGTCGTGTGCTGCCTTAACATGTCCATCAAGAACAACGAAAGGAGGAGTTAAAAACACGGAATTATCATTTCATAGGTAAATCTTTGACTCTCATTTGCGTGCTAAATTAAAGCGTTTTATTCAGTTAAAGCGTTTCAGATTATAATGTATCAGTACAGTTTGATATTATCTAGCCGGCACGAGTGTGGGATACTGATAAAACATAGAAATTAATCATTAAATATTCGATTGAATTGTGTTACCTACGTAGTGATGTACACACTAACGAATTATTATGTATCGATAAATATCAGTCAAAGTTATATTGACTAGCCAAGTAAATGCGAATTCTCTAATTTTCGATTATTTTCTTAGGTTTCTTAAATGCCTACATATAACAGAACAGTGGATAAAAGCTGTTAGACAAGGAAATTGGGAGCCTACTAAAAATTCCAGGCTTTGCTCAAAACACTTTGAAAAATCTTGTTAAATTGAAGGATTGTCAAGAAGACAACTTAAAACTGATGCAGTTCCTACCATATTGGAAGGATATACAAAATCCTATCAACTGGTAAGTATTCTTGTTTATAGCTTCTCACTAAATATTCCATGTTATCCTTTGCATCTAATGCATCATGGTATGTTTTAGGTTGTGAGGAAGAGAAAAGAGCCTACAGATCGTAAGGAAACCGAATTTATTTCTCCCAGGAAACGGAGAAGGCTGGAAGAGAGTGGTATTGAAGCAAAAGATATACCCTCAACACCCAGGCGAGTAGTCCAAGTTTTGGGATCTCTAGCAAAAGCTCAGTTGATGGCAGCAAGACGTCTCAGGACATTAAAAACGTTAAGGGAAACTAACCGTAGGCTTGTGAAGAAGAATGCAAAATTGACAAATGTTATTAATAAACTTTTTACGCATATTTTATTTTTTTCATCTATACATAAAGCACCGAGTATGGGCTGCACCTTCAACTTTATTTTTAACGCTTCAAAGGATTCTTTGGTAAATCCAGGCTCACAGTCAATTAATAAACTGATACCATTTTTGAGAACCACCCATCACAGTAAGATATGCAGTAAAGATGTGCATCGGATGATTCATGACATTATACTGCAGACTGTACACTCGGGAAATTATGTCAATCTATTCAAATGTTTAAATATATTCTGAACAGTAAACCAACTAGGTTGGTTACAATTGTATATTAATTTTACAGTACCTGAGCTAGGCTTCGATAATTATCGATGCCTAGTTTAGCTTATCGATAAGCTAAGTACTTCCCTAATCACGCACACTAATGCAGTTCTAAAAGTTCACACAAGCATAAAACGGACACACAAAAATAGCTAAGGCGGCATCCAGTGTATTCTTTATCCAAGCACTCAACTATGGTAACTCTATGGTTTCTCCCGACACATCAGGCAGGGTTGCTATTTGATAACCTTAATACCCAAAAGCAATTCAGTATTTTTTTTTAATTTACTTAGTCAATTTGTTACCGAATTTCTTATAACACTTAGGCACTTAAAAAGTTTGTATATTTGAATATGATTGTTTATCTGTCGCTAGTTGACTCTAAACCGCACTTTAATTTCAGGTAATTAATCGCAAAATGTAATCAAATATAAAAAAAAATCGAAACAAATTTTATTGAACAAATATAACGGTTACATACATTAGAACATAAATTAAATTTAATCTTCCTCTTCTTCTTCTACGGGGAATCCTTCCCCTTCACCGGGTAACTCAGGGGGTGGTGGTGGAGGGAGGTGCGCGATGCGGTAAGCCTGGACATAAGTACAACAGAAGAATGAAAAATTTGAAGATATTAACTATATACGTGGGTAAAACCCTGACCTTAAGTCAAGAGTTTGGATATTCGACTGCTTTAATGTGGATTGGCGTATTATATAAATTCTAAGAAGTATAGTATGCCTTTCAAAACGTAGTTTTTAATCTAAGACGATTGCTCGACTTCTTTTGATCTTACAACAAATTTCCCATCTTTCGACCTTGTCCAGCGTAATGACTTTTTATAAAAAAGTAAATCCCCTTTTTGTCACTAAATTTTTTTGTGAGATGTCATGTTAAGAATAGTTTAATAATTACCGTAATACAACCTTAAAATGTGCACTTAATTAAAATAATCAAATTCACCTCCTCATCAGCGAATGTCGGATCCGCCATTTCCATGACCTCAGGCCCAATGACATACTCGTCTTGGGGTCGCGCCAGCTGCAACGGTGAGTAGTTCGGTGGTTGTGTTTTAAGACCCCAACCCACGTATAAACACTCAGATTTCCTAGAAGAAAAAAGGGGGCGGTATTGCAATTGTGTCAGACTCTTACCGCTTAAAATCTCGTTGTGTTCCAATTTACTTACTAATTATAAAGGAACAGGAATACTGAAAGTAAAATTTCACATCAAGACTCACGCTATAATGCACGCTATAACGCACGCTCGACTATTTTGTAGACAATTGTACAGCCAAGTGCTAGGTCACGTGATTACCGGGTTTTTGGTATAAAATTACTAAAGAGATGACATTTGCCATTTCGACGATGCTTTTGCGCTCGCCCACTCTCTCGGTGACGCTCTCGAACCTCTAGGGTTAACAGCATTAGTTCGGAAATTTCCATTTGTAACAACTTCAAGATGGCGCCACAATCGCTGGCGCCGAAATAACTATGTCAATGTCTGAATCTGCGCATTAATTTATTAATTTAAGGTAATTTAAAAAAAGTTTCCTTTTGCTTCTTTCTTTTTGTCATAATTGTTAATATTTTTGTAATTATTATTGTAGGATAAGGTTGTAAATAGATGAACAATGATTAAAAAGTTACATTTCATTGTTAACCGTTAAGCTGTCGCTGGCGTTGGTGGCGGATTAGTTTAGTTTTGGGTATGGTCGCGCCTGAAAACCAGTGTTGCTACCTCAACGTATACTGAGTGGTGTTTCTTTTTGCAACGTCACATTTCTCTGCATAGTTCGAAATTTTTATTTTAAATTGTCTATTCGATAAGTGTTCATGTGTAGGGTAAGTGTAACAGTCAATAAAAGGTTTTTGATTTGAAAGCAACACGTCTGCACCCAAAAAAACAGAATCGACCTACTTGCCAACAGTAGAATAAGCCACTGCACCAGGCCATATCGTGCTCCTGAGGAGTGCGATGGCTCGGTCCGGGACCAGCGTGGAGCTGACCCTGGGTATCCACGCGTTCAGACCCTCAAGGCGACCATCCTCCGACAGTGGTGAGAACAGCGGCGGTCCTGACTCTGGCTCCATCGGAGGGAGACCCTCGTCCTCCTCTTCTTCAACTGCTTCATCCTGTATGGAAATGCGTAATTCTGTCTGTAGTGTTTATAAACTAATCCGCCGTGTGGTATCCGGCTGAATAGAATAGCTCAACCCTCTTTTCTTACCGAGATGTCGTAAAAGGCGACTAAGGTAAGTCGACTCGCCGTGTGGTATCCGGCTGAGTACTATAGACCACCCTCATATCTTACCGAGGTGTCGTAAAAGGCGACTTAGGTAAGTGACTCACCGTGTGGTATGCGGTTAAGTAGAATAGACCACCCTCTTATCGAGGTGTCGTAACTAATACGACTAAGATAAGTTGACGTCAGGCAGGTCGTAAAATAAGTAGCCAAATCATGTGAAAACATGTTTATAACATGTTGTGCCGACCCCACTTCGGGTGGGATAAGGGCAGGAAGATGATGAGTGTTTATAAACTAATGTTGTATGAATATAGCACAGGCTCAAACACGCACTAACAAGTAACATGTCACTTCACGATCACTCTTACCAAGGGCTCTCGTGTTACTGTCGTGGTGCATCCTGAGACCGTGTATGTACCTTTGTACTAGTGTGAGTTAGTGTGACTAACATGTTCATGTATGTATTATATATATGTGTCTTGTATATAAATGTACAAAGTACGTTACACACGTCTCAACCAGCATACACTATACTGTCTGTCTGTAACATTTTCATACCTAATCCACTGGACCAATATGAAATTTTGTAACTGATACTTATATACCGAGAAAACATATAGAAAGAAAATTTCAGTTTTTCTTTGGGTTACAGGAAACAAAATACACAATTAATTAATAACATTTTTATCGTGCATGCATATACATTAAATAATGTAAGAATTGTGATAAGAGACACGAAATAGTATACATTAAAAAAAATTGGAATCAATTAATGAATGAATGAATGAATGAATAATTTGGTTACGTTATTCATATTTATATTTATATTCATATTTTTTTTTCTTTTTTCACTTCCTAACGTCGACATTTTATATCAGTAGAAACTTAATTGATTTTTGTGTTACCAGATAATTTTAAACTTATATAATTCTTTGCTGCCTTTAAACAAACATTTTATTTGGATAGGGTTGCTATACTATACACCGATTGTATCAAAATCGTACCATTCCAGCGTTAGGGTTCCACCAGATAGTTCTGCCCTGCTTGAGGATGTGCCTCCCGTGATGGACCCAGTACGTCAGGTTGGGGTCGAGGAGGTCCTTTAGCGAGTGCCCCTGGTAGAACGGGTTCGGATTAAAGGCCAAGTCTCCTAAAAATTAGGAAATATAAATCGAAATTGGAAATTAGAAAATATAAGTCGAAATTGGAAATTAGAAAATATAAGTCGAAATTGGAAATTAGGAAATATAATTAAGAAGCCGAAGTTGATAGCCGAATGTTGGTACTATGTAACAGGTAGATTCTTTTAAGTTATCTATAAAAACTGATGATGATCGGGTATTAGCAATTTGTAACAAATATTTTGGTCAGGGTAAACACCGTATATAAACCTACATATTTCTAAAGATATTTGTAATATATTCCAGGAATCAATCTATCAATCCGTATACGCCGTGTGGTATCCGGCTGAATTGAATAGTACCACCCTCATTTCTTACCGAGCTGTCGTAAAAGGCGACTAAGGTAATTTTGACCCACTGTGTGGTATCCGGTTCAGTAGAATAGACCACCCTATTTCTTACCAAGGTGTCGTAAAATACGACAGAGGTAAGTTGACGTCAGGCAGGCGGCCGGTCGTAAAAACGCAGCCATATCATGTGACAGCGTGTTTAACATGTTGTGCCGACCCCACTTAGAGTGGGATAAGGGCAGGAAGATGACGATGAATCTATCAATCCGTATAAGAGTATTGTGATGGATTTAAGCGCCTCCTCTCTCCAAATGAAAGGTTAGGCTTTTCCTTAACACTTTGCTCCTTTAGTATACCCCTATTGCAGAAACCATACCTGCTCCTTCTTCCAAATCGATATCCTCTTCTTCCTCTCCGGATCCAAAGGTGTAGAACCCTTGAGGTGACACGGAAGTGGCTGCCTGGATACGGCCGACTTGGGCTCGGAGGTAGTGACGCTCCGAACCCTCAAATGGAGGGAAGGTTAGCACCTGATATAAATAGTAATATCATATATCTCTATTTATCGATAGTGAATGAAATATAACAACCTTCTAAAGTAATAATTAAATTATTTTGCTATAAATCGCGATTAAGTTAATAGAAATAATCCTTAATCTACATTCACCACCACTTCAATATACAAGCACTACACACTTCACTATCACAAACTCAATAATTCGCCCCGCAACCGAAGTATCAGGAAATAGACTCCCATGACAAAATCGCAAAGCACGCATCACCCAAAAGAACATAGTTATATACTAATTGGTTCATCCACCACCATTTATTGTGACTCCGAACATGTGTCAACAACAAGCTTGAACCAGAAACATTTATCTGATCGTTAATGAGGGTGCAATTATTATTTTTAATGATCCCGAGTTGCTCTAAGATGTTAAGTCGGAGGCTATTATCAAAGGAATGTAGAATTTCGAATCAATGGGCATTGGGTACTTTAATCATTGCCACAATTTCTAGATCTTTTAAAGATTGTCACAATTTCATCACGTGCGGTTTCATGCGGTTATCACTTTACACATATTAATAACAAGCTGGACTACGTGCGCATGACGTTAAAATACCCTCAATTATGTACTTTGTGTTTTAATCAAGCTCCCAAGCGAAACATGGGATTTCTGAGAGCTATTACAACTTACAGTTGCTAATGGATCAAAATACTTAAATTATGGTAACAACCTCAGCATCTAGATCGCCAGTCATGCATCGTACTGATAGCCTGGCGACCCTGATCTGATCCGGAGTGACGTCGGGAAGGCAGATCCAGGGCTCGCCTGGTTGGTTGCACACGTAGTACACCTGATAGATACAAAATATTCTACAGTACTGCTCGAAATTTTCATATTTATGTGAATATTAATCGTATACGCCGTAATTATGTTATAAGGGGATGTCTGAAAGTTGCGCCTACTATAGCAGGGATAAAATCCTGTAATCAAATGAGTGTTAAATATGAATGTAGATCGAAATGTGACTATTGGGAGGCCTAAAAAGATTGGATTTATTGAAGATTGTGTAGGAAGTATGGCATGCCTTTAAAAAGAGTAGCACCAAAGTTGACGAAATATATAATGGAAGAGACACCATGTTGTTCCCATTACATTTAAAATGGGTTAAGGGCTAGAGAATAATGATTAATTGTATGAGACAACGTTTAGAAGGAGGCTGACGTCATAACGGCTCGCATACGAATCCATTAAACAACAACGCAAATCACCTTTGACCATGTAGGGTCTCCAAAGCTAACCTTTTTGTTGACCCCTTGTCCAGGTCTCTCGACAGGAATGGGTGTTGGTGGCTGCCACGTGGATACAGGAATAGGGGGCAGCTTTGGGGGAACGGGCTCCTTAGGTTTTTCCTCTTTCACTTCTCCTTCGCCCACTATAGAAAAATTAATATCAGAAATCTCTTTAACGTTTCTTATGAATACAATTATCATGTACCATTAGGTGAAAAGTTTTAAAGCGATCATATCATTTAGTGTCATGCGTTATTATATGACTAGCCGACAACTGGGCTTCGCGTGTACTCAAATGTAGAACATGTTATGTCGTGATTGAGATAGGCCATTAATTTTCTTGCGCATAACCTTTTCTTATGTAAATCCTAAAACATTTACTGTAATCCAGTGCAACTCGTTGCCCAAGATGAACTTTGCGGTCCACACAATATATCCGAGGCAGATATTTAACCAATTTACACAAAATCTTAACAAATTATATATCCGCAGTTTCTTTAATTTATCGCGAACAGATAGAAGCAGCGGGGGAATTTGTTTTGTAATACGTCTTAATTTAATGTTTGTGTATAATCCATGCAACTAACTCATCTCCTTCTGCTCCTCTAACTCCTGGGCGCGATCCTCATCTACACCTTCTCCTTCACCAGGCATGTCTTTCATTTCGAACTCCTTAAATATACAATCCAACTATATTTATGGTCTGAATAAAGTATATAGAAAAAACACGTGAGCGTATTTTATTAAAATTTAACTATGTAATTGGTACAACTTCTAAATATAGAAAATCTAAAGTCGAACTCTGGATTCGATAAACCAACCTCGGCCATTCAACTATCTTCCGTTACTAATGCTAAATTTTATAAATTATTCTATACTTTATTTTTAAACATTAATTCAATATATTTTGATAAAGATTTAAAAAAAATCAGTACCCTGATTCGTCGATCCAACTCTTCTATAGTAAGGTCTACTTCAGCCACATAGTAGTTGGCTTTTGTGCCAAAAATCTTGCCGAAGAATCTGTGTAACACAATATTTTATAAAGAATTGAAATAGACGACATAATCAAAACATTAGCAATGAATTTAAATGAATAATCTTAAAGTTTAGAGGAGCTATCTAACTCGAAAAGCACGTGATGAATTGTAAATACAAATTCTTTTGTACCGTCCAATCCAAATTATTCCGCTTTTCTTCAAACTAGCTATTTTTGGTACGCAATATTATGTGGTTCTTACCTCACTGTCGCAACGGGCTCCTTGATGGCCAGCATATTGAGGGCGATGTAGACTGCGTAGCACTCGCTTTCGGGCAACCCGTAACCACCCTGCAAACGATATAATGTCTAAATATAATGAGAAAAGTGAATTATAGAAATAGAAATTAAACTGTCTTTTACACATATATAAATAAAGTATATATTAGGTAAAAAACTACTAATTAGTGCAATAAATAAATAGCAGGTCAATGTAATAAAATAGTAGATATATACTGATAACAGTTATAATTGAAAAGATAAAATATATATAAACAAACAGTATATGAGCGGAAATTATTAGTATTATAAATATTAATAGTTAAAAACAAGAAATTTCTAGATAAAAACAAATAAAATATATGTAAAAAGCGGAAATACCACTTTAAGAACAGTTAACCTATAACCCTGACCCACAACATAAATGTAGCAAAGTAAATATAAGCTCAATTGTTAATAGTTAAGTCAAATGTAAAATTGTAAATAGTTATAAGCGAACAGTGTTAATTTATAGGGTACAATGTAAATATAGCTAATTGTTAAATTGTTAATCAAAGTCTCTGACCTTACATATCAGAGGAATCAGAAAAAAAAAAAAAAAAAAAAAAAAAAAAAAAAAAAAAAAAAAAAAATATATATATAATGACTAAAAAAGAAAAATATGGCAAGTACGGAGCTATAAAATGAATTAAAAGAAATATTATCTACTTTGTACTCGACAAATACTGAACTAGGTCTCTGTATTCGGATAAAAAGATGAACAGATTGCCCCGGAATAATTAGCCCACCACGTACGAAGGTGAGCATAAGTTCGGCTACCAGCTCCTTACCATCCCGCAGCTGGGTAAAGGCTTCTGTCCTTTGAAGAAAAGAATTGTTGTCCCAGACTTTGGAATAGTCCGGAATAAGAGAGCCACTTCATACCGACAGGCCACCCTCCTATTCTGACCGTCCTGTACTGTCGCCCCAGAGATTAGATAAGAAGATCCCAGACTACTACTCGAATGCGAGTTCTAAGTTATACATATATATTACTAGAATTCCTCCAAGTTATGGAGGTTCCTTTGCGAGGTTTTCGAAGACCAAAAATGACTTTATAAATTTTAAATGTAATTAACTCCATTAAGTTAACTTCAACATTTATATCATCATACATTTTTCCTTACTATCAAGAAAAACAATCCAATGCTATATAATAGAGTAACTAGAAGTGAAAGCTACTTCAGACTATTCTTGACCTGACCTCTCTGAAGTAGTGGTTATGCTCGATTAGGTCCGCAATCCTGGGCTTCAGGGAATCCTCCTCCAAGTCCAACTCCTGTTCCTCTTCACCCATATCCTCCATTCTTTGAGATTTACTCGCCACTAACTGTATCGGACAATACAATTTGTCTACAGTTATACAGTACGTAACTTTGCTTAAAATCAAACTTTTAAATAAGTGCTTTTCGTCAACTCTACTGCTGGTTCGGAAAGCTGTCCCTACCGAAAAGAGCCACCAAGAAACTCATTTCTCTTTTAAAAATAATACTTATAACTTGTCAACAAGGTCAAACAGTACCTAACTATATCCAAGTATTCTTATCGAAATAATCCTCAACAGTATAGTAGGATTTTTGTATCAGCCTCCCATTAACAGTTTTTTAGAATTACTGTAATGGCAAAGCTAAAAATGATTGAATAGAATCTACTATATTTTACATTACAGATTCCATAAAAATATCCGAGGTCATTGTACGCGTTACATTACTCAACAAAACAGGTACTGTAACCTGAAACATTTCCTCCATCCGTCTAACGAGCGACAATTGTGGCGGTGATAAGTATATATCATTGAGCAGGTCGAAGTTAGGGCGGAACTTCTCCTGTTTGACCTCCCACGAGTACTGCTCGAACTGGTCCACGACATCCGGCGGCTTCTGGGATAGAATCTTATGGATCACATCTACGAGATGATCATACCTGACATGTAAATAGTGTATCAATATATTTTTTGCATTAATTTTGTTTATTTTTAACATCTGCTTTTTAAAACGGACTACACGGAATAACGAAACAGGAAATCTATAGTTTAGTTTTTTCTAAAAAAGAATATGCAATACATTCACCAGAAGTTGAAATATCTATGTTAAGGAGAACTTTTCAAATTTCATAGGTACAGGTTCCAAATATATATAAAGTCAAGGTTTTAACATGATTGGCAAAAATTCTTTTGAATAAATTCAATAGACGAGTCTAAAATTCATTTATTTACAATGTATCTCCAGTGGCTGCACATTGTTGTTTGAGAAAATTTTTCGCCAACACCAAGTCGTTATTGAGATCTGGCATAACATTCTCTGCTGCTGCTATAATATCCGGTTCCAACATAAACGTTTGAGACATATTTGGATATTATTAAAACTAAGATTAACGTTTGTTGAAAATAAACTTATTTTTTATATATCAATGTCTTTTATACTTCACTCAAATTTGAGTTATAGAAAACAATTAATAATTTCAAGACAAATATAAATTTGTAGATTCTGAACGCATGTGTCATGACATTTGTCATTTAGACAAAACAAACTATTTAAAATTGTAAATAATACATAATTCTATTTATTTATGAATTTACTTAATAAACTTGGACGTATTTGTAAAATACAATATTGATTTTTAATCTTGTATTTAACCACAGTCTTGTAATATATACAAATGTTTGTTTTTATATGTAGTTAAGCATAACCTCGAAATCAACAGCTTGAAATGGCTGCGAAATTTAACGCTTCCGCGTATAATTTTCGAAAAAAATGCCCTTACGTGAGCAAAGATCTTCTCCGCTGGTTCCCAGGCCATATGAACAAAGGGTTAAAGCAGATGCAACGCAAGTTAAAGTTGGTTGATTGTGTCATCGAAGTTCATGACGCTAGGATACCGTTCACAGGCCGAAACCCTATATTTACAAGCACACTAACCGGTGCTAAGCCTCATATTCTAGTGCTTAATAAGAAAGACTTGACTATACAGTCGTTAATACCAAAAGTAACCCAGCAATTGATCAATGAAGAAGGTGTACAGAATATAGTATTTACTAATAGTAAAGACCAGCATTGTCGAGGTCTGAAAAATTTAAAACCCCTTATGGTGGATCTTATAAAGAATTCTAATAGGTAAATATTTGTTCGCCACCTACCATAGCTATAAATTACAAGAAATATAATGAATTTTCTACATTATTGCCCTGTATATATTAGATGTTTTTTTTATTATATTTGTGTTATTTAAATGATTGCTACATATGCTCTATATATGCTACTTTAATATTTAAAAATGCAAGTCCTTAAAGTCTATCTGTATGAGATAATTTTCTCAAAATCTACTGAACTGATTTTTGTCCGGATTTTTATTTAAAGATAGTGTAAGTTTTGAGAAATGTTTAGGTTTACAGTACATTACAGTTTATGAAGGTTAACTGAAAAACATTCATGACACACTGATGTCCACATGGGACATTATTTATGTCATCCTCATAGTATAATAAGTTTTATGTATCAGAATCTTTAATTTTTTATTACAATTAAAAAAAAATGAAATTATATTATACAAGTATACACTTGTATAATATAATTTCACTTTTTTTTTATATACATCAAAACTCAAAAACGATGGAATGACATCTATTTATTTCCCACATAACAGTATTCCATTTGACATAATGCAATTGAACTTTTTATTTGCTATAATGTATTTGTGGTTGAAATTTAAAAAAGATGTTTTTAAGTGGTTAGTAATCTTATCTATAACAGGTACAATCGGAGTGAAGAATTAGACTACAATGTAATGATTATTGGAGTTCCAAATGTTGGTAAATCATCATTAATAAATATGTTGAGGAGTACTTATATGCACATAAAACATGCCTTACCAGTTGGTGCAGTGGCCGGAGTCACCAAAAGCCTGATGACTAAGATGAGGATAAATAATGACCCTAAAATATTTATGTTTGACACACCTGGTAAAGAAATATATGTTTATATTTTCAAAATATTTATAGCTATAACTGTCATAGAATATATTAAATACTTAATGATTTTATACAAAACAGATTGGAACTGTCATCCAAATAACTAATCCAACTTCAAGAGACTAAAACAAATATAATATAAATATATGGGACACTTTCACACCATTGTCCGTCCCCAAAGTAAGGAATTTAATACTTGTGTAATGGGTGACACAACTGGTGAATATATACATATATATTTTTGAATACATACTTAAATACAAATATACACCCAGACTCGAAGAAAAACAAATTAATTTATAGAAAATGTTGGTCCTCAGCGGGAATCGAACCCGCAACCCACAGAGCTGAAAGCAGGATCAAGATAAACTTTATTAAAAGCAATGCAAAGTCATCATTAAGAATAGAATTTTAAGACAGCATATAAGAGAGAATATATTTTCTTAATAGCTGTCCTCAGTAGGAGCAATTTAATAAACCAGAAATTAATTTTGAGTCATATTAATATTTAAAAATTTGATTTCATTTTGTTTCCAGGCATTCTAGAACCTTCAGTGAAAAACATAGAAATGGGTCTCAAGTTAGCGTTGTGTGCATCCCTGCAAGATCATTTAGTGGGTGAGGACATTATCGCAGACTATCTCTTATACTGGTTGAACAACCATGGCAACTTCAAATATGTGGAGTACATGGGCTTGGAAGAGCCTTGTGATGATATATATAAGGTATATTATATAATTATAAGGCTATCTTATACTAGCTTTTACCCGCAGCTTCGTTCGCGCTGTTGTCACGTGATAGGTTGATAATAGATGTGTTTTTTTAATGTCATTCTATTCCTGTAGAATTAACAGGATGTGTATAGCCTGTATGTTACCCCGATGTATAAGGAATAATTGTACCAAATTTCATCAATATTGGTTCAGCGAATTTGCCGTGATAGAGTAACAAACATACATCTATACTAACGAACTTTCGCATTTATAATATGAGTAGGATAGTAGAAAATAGGATTTAGGCCGCGGTGTGGTATCCGGCTGAATAGAATAGACCAGCCTCATTTCTTACCGAGGTGTTGTAATAGGCGACTAACGTAAGTCAACTCGCCGTGTGGTATCCTTTTGAGTAGAATACAACATTCTCCTGCCCTTATCCCACTCTGAGTGGGGGTTATAAAAACGACAACATGATTTGGCTAGGTATTTTACGACAGGCCGCCTGCCTGACGTCAACTCACCTTAGTTGTAATTAACGACGCCTCGGTAAGAAATGAGGGTGAACAAGACCACACACCACACGGTGCATCAACTTACCTTAGTCGGCTTTGACGACAACTCGGTAAGAAATAAATTTGTCTATTCTACTCAGCCGGATAACGCACGGCGGGTTGACTTACCTTAGTCGCCTTTTACGACACCTCGTTAAGAAATGAGGGAAGTCTATTCTACTCAGCCGGATACCACACGGCATGGATAGTCCACTCTACATTTATCATTATACATCTATACTAATATATAAAGCTGAAGAGTTTGATTGTTGGAACGCGCTAATCTCAGTAACTACTGGACCGATATGAAAATTCTTTGAGTGCAAGATAATCCATGATTATGAATTGGAGAAGAGCAGCACTAAAAAATATTGTGAAATCGCCAAAATTTAAAGCTTTCCTTGCGGCAACGGTGATAGTTATTCAAAAATCTCATATAATTAAGTCACGATAACAAGCAACATAGCATAGCATGGCATACATGGCATAGCATGGCAACATGGCATAGCTAGTATTTTATATTTATTTTATTGCGGATTATGTTATAGCAAAAAAAAATTATTACTTTGGTACAATTGACATTCTCAATTGAACAAAAGTAATATTATTTTTGTCGTGTGTTGCCTATTATTAATTTATTCTGAAAATCATGTGACGCACTATTGTAATTTTTTTTTTGCGAGTGTTTAAAATTCACGTATCTGGAAGGTCACATATAATTAGCATTTTTGATTTAGTTAACTGCTATTGTATACACCATTATAAAACGTTTAAGTAATTTATGTATATAAATAGAACGGGAAAGAAAATATTAACAAGGTTAAAATTAGAAGCTGCTTTGTCACCTTCACAATCAGTTGTATCTCTATCGTTTAATGGAGACTTAAAAAATACCTTTTATAAACTGCTTCAGTTCTTTACATGTACATGACAATTCATGCTTCGTCCGCATGGAAAGCAGTGTTGTTGTCGCCAATGATTTCCGCTTTGTATTTTATAGCAACACAGTCTTAAAATAAGAGTATCTTAAGTAAGTAAGAGTATCCCTTTTTGATTAAAATGGTGGCAACACTGTGCCGTTGTTGTTTCCGGTCGAGTCTTCCTATTGATAAAACGTTTCAGTGACATTCATTCCGTGTTCGTTGTTCGAGAGAAGTATATCTCGGAGCGGGAATTGTGATATTCTATTATATCGTGTTATTGTTGAAAGAGTGTTTCAACAGTGTGTTACAAATTATTTCCCGAATTTAAATATTTAACATAAAAGAAAGTTATCGTGAGTTAATTATAAGAGATTTTTGAATAACTTTCACCGTTTACTTAGCGCACGCAAGGAAAGCTTTAAATTTTGTGTATTCCGAAATATTTTTTATTGCTCCTCCTCTCCTATTTATCTTAGTGATATTATATAGCCTATAGCCTTCCTCGATAAATGGACTACATTACACTCAAATAATTTTCCAAATCGGTCCAGTAGTTCCTGAGAGTTACGCGTTCAAGCAAACAAACTCTTCAGCATCGCGGATCAGCATCTTTATCGCGGATTATAGCAAAATAATATTCTCATTACTTTTGTAAGCTCTTCAGCTTTATATATTAGTACTAGCAATCGCCAGCGTAGATAGATTAAAACCATAATATAATATTTTGATAACCACAAAATTGGTTGACTTTAAAAGCTAGACATGCTGTCGCGGACTTTTAAATAAAACTTTAAGAAGCGCTCAATTTTGCACTACAAAAGTTTTGAATAACTTTGACCGTTTACTTAGCGCACGCAAGGAAAGCTTTTAATTTTGCCATTTTCGTAATAAGTACTTTTTTAATGCTGCACCTCTCCTTTTTATCTTAGCGTGATTTTATATCCAGAGATTAGCGCGTTCAAACAATCAAACAAACAAACTCTGCAGCTATGTATATTAGTATAGATTGGAAATGAAAAAGAAAGAGTACCTAAGGAAAAGTAGTTTGTGCTAAGACGCTATTTCTACGGAACGATAACCATAAATTCTTTCTTTCTTTCTTCTGAACACTGAATTAGTGGACGAAGGAAATCGTCATACATCTTGTTCCAGGTGCTGATAACAGGCGCATTGAAATTCAACCGGGTGCGGCGGATTCGGGACTTCGATAATAGCAACCGCGAGGTGCCCGACGTGACGGAAGTCGCCCGGCAGATGATCCGTGCTTTCCGGACCGGCGAACTGGGGAAGACCTTACTGGATATTGATATTTTAAATGTGAACCGAAATGATGAATAAAATCTTGCTTAGAAAAGATTAATATTAAGCGGAAATAAATATTAGGTAATAGGTAAATAAATACGGGACACTTACAAAATAACTTAATACTTCGCACGTTTATTATTAAAGCGACTTAATTCAAAAACGTGGGAGTTGTTGAATGTTAAAGTGGCTCTTGAGTGTTAAAGAGACCTGTGAGAGAGTATTAGAGAGACATGGAAGAGCAAAAAATATATTTTTTTAACCATTCCTAATCTAATTGTCTTAGACAGCATTATAATAAAGATACAATGTATCGTAACTTAACTAAGGCTACTTTTTAATTCAGTCACTTTAATACTAAGCGCGCGGCTTGTGTTATGGGACAATTGGTAAATATATACATATATAATTTGAAAATACATATTTAAATATATATAAACCCAGTCTTGAAGAACCAAGGAATTGTGTTAAGAAAATGTTGACCCTCGGTGGGAATCGAACCCGCAAACCGCAGAGCTGAAGGTAAATGAAAACAAAGGCTTCCCTGCTCCTAGTATAATTACTATGGTGAGAATCCTAATATTTATTTTCCAACCGGGACAGTTCCGATATGTCCGGACAGATAACTACCCTTAGTCATGACATAAAAATATATAAGTCGAACTTGTTTCGAGCGTAGTAAACTATAAATATAATAAAAATAGTAATTAAATTGTAAATATTGTATAATTTTAGATTTAAATACAAGTTTAATAAATAAATTTCGATTTTTAATTTTTATTCGTCTCCGGAAGGATCAAGATTTTACCGAAATAAAAAATAGCATTTTTTATAAAGTTTCGTACAAATTGATTAAGTCTATACTTCTTTAGCATTTATAATATTGCAAGAATAAATATTCTATGTACTGGTTAAATCAAAGGTTAATTAACTTTTATTTTATCTGGAAATAATAGATCATTTCACAGGTCGAAATCCTTAACTTCAATAGCTTGAAATGAACAGAAGGTTATCTTTATCATATTTTTTTTATAAATATTAGATTCAATATACATAATAAATCAATTCAAGTACATATAAGTATGTTAAACTTGTTTCTAGATAATAAACCGGTATCGTCTCTAAAATATGTCTAAAAAAATTACGTCACTCAAATCTCAATGTCTACGAGATGCAAACGTCAATGACCTCTACATAGTTTGTTGAAACTTAAAAACCAGATTAAAAAAATATGCTAAATATATAATAGAGTTTGGCTAGGTGTCCATCACCAAAATGAACCCATTAGATTACCTGCAAATGTTCGTTGAGATTCTAGAAGACTTCAGATGGATTGTAGATGCTGCGACCGCGTGCTATCCAATTGCTATGATGTCAAGAATCCATACAGCTTAATGTAAGATGATAAGAGAATGTCTAATCCACAAATCGAATATTAACATTGAGATATTCCGCACTTATTTAACAAATATTCTATCTTTACCTATTAACTTGGCTAGTTTAAGTCAATCAAAGAGTTTACCAGAATTTAATTCATCTATTACATGTTCTTATGCGAGCGAAACACATGAAAGCTCAGGCTCACAAACAGTCAGTGAATCTCTCTCTTCCACAAGCGAAACATCAACGTATGTAAGTACTTTCTCTACAGATGACACCCTTAGTATGATTACTACGCCATGGTCCACAGAATCCTGGTATGATACCGATGATTATGAAACCAATTGTGATCTCTCACACGTCAAAACGATAACTACATCGACAATTAACCCGGAATCCACAACCTCTTACAGTGGAGTGAGTCCAGAATTAAACTCTCAAAGTGTGAACACGATTACGCTACTCGACGTGAATGAAGGAAAGTCATGTTTCTCAGTTAACATCCAAGATTTGTCCGTATATGATACAGAATCAGAGACGTTCAGTTCGTGGACAGTTGAGTCCTTCACGAGTCCTGTGGAATACTCCCGTTCGGATGTTGTAAGGGTCCGATATCCCTGGAGTCCTTGTACATATGTAAGCGGAACAGACGTTTATCCAAGCTCGATGGACACCTTGCAAAATAGTGTTGCCAGTTTACCCACTTCTCCAACAATCGACAGTACATAATGACACAATTATCGTTAATAAAAGGCAATTACAATGTTAATAAGAAACACATTGATGGCAAATAAAAAATACTTTTTTTAAATTTTTTAATTTAAAGTTTTTATATGGTACATCCACTGATGCCGTGATCCGGTTGAGTAGAATAGACCACTCTTATTTCTCACCGAGGTGTCTTAAGAGGCGACTAAGATAAGTCGACACGTCGTGTGCGATCCGGCTGATTAGAATAGACCACCCTCATTTCTCACCGAGGTGTCGTAAGAGGCGACTAAGGTAAGTCGACCCGCCGTGTGCGATCCGGCTGATTAGAATAGACCACCCCCATTTCTACCGAGGTGTCGCAAAAGGCGACTAAGGTAAGTGAACCACCCTGTGGTACCGGTTGATTAGAAAAGACCACCCTCTTTCTTACCGAGGTTTCGTAAAATAAAGTAAGTTGGCATCAGGCTGGCGGCCGGTCGTTAATTACGTAGCCAAATCATATGACAACATGTTTATAACATGTTGTGCCGACCCCACTTAGAGTGGGATAAGGGCAGGATGGTACATCCGTTGATATACACTTGATTTACAATAAATAAGTACAAAGGAAGTGAAAGTAAGGAAATACATACGAAATAAATGCATACGGAAGAAAATCCGATTTTTAAAGCATATTAGAACAAAACTTATTGATGCCTGCCGGGAGATGAACTTGCGACCTGGTCGGGTCCCTTAGTTAGGTCTTATCGTATAGCTTACAATACATATCCGTTTGAATATTACAACTTGTTCTTGAGATATGTGTAACTTGTCAAGTCATATAGGGGAAGCGTCATTGTATTCAGCTCCAATTTTGCCTAGTAGTAAGAAAGTTTACCTCAGATATTTATGATTATATATTTATTTATATTGCCAGGAAACGTACATTTGATATTTCGTAACTAATCATATCGAATTCAAAAGAATACACGCGATTTTATAAAATGAGGCCGTGATAAGATATGCTGTTTTTATGAAACGGCTTTACGATATCCGAAACATTGCCTCACAATTTCTAATCACCGAAAAGCGCGAAATGAATTGTAAGTATAAATTTGCCACAAACTTTTATACAGAAAACTAATTGGTGCCTAACAAGGGTTTGAATCCGTGATCATCTATTTATTTATTTATGTACCATAAAAAATGTTGTAAAAAACACTATTGGTAAAAAAGTGTACTGCCAGCTAACCTACGAAGTAAGATAATTTATAGTTAAGAAAAAGTTGGTATGCAAATAAATCTAGTTAAGTTCATACGTTCTCATTACGCCACAGATTATATCAAAGTTATTCGCGCATACATAACAATTATGGGTTAAGTATAGAAAAATTTAATGTACATACAAGCATCTTTCATTTATTTTACAGCATTAACATAAATCAATCCAAGAGATAAATCCTATGGAGAAATTAAATCCGCTGTATACTATTGATGTTATATGTCTATTACGCATTTGTATTGCATGTAGTTAACATAATACCTTGATCTAGTTAAGCGTTAGTCATAAAGTTAATTGAGGCAAAGGATATTAGTTAACAGTTTAAAATGCTAATTATTTTCCTACAGCTGATTGGCTTAAGGAATATGAGACTTGACAATGCTAAAAATTTACATTTTATTTACATTCTTCGTTCATTAATTTTTTATCTGCATTATTTACTCCAGTTTACCTTTTTGTACATATATGGAGTGCTTTACAAATGGGAATAAAGCCTTGATTAATAGTCCTTTTATAGAAAATTCTCTAATAATAACAAATTCCGCCGTGTGGTATCCGGCTGAATAGAATAGCACCACCCTCATTTCCTACCGAAGTGTCGTAAAAGGCGACTAACTTACGACTTATTGCGGAGTTGGAATTCCGTCCAACCAGTCTTAGAATTCGAAAAAAAGTTAATATTAAATAACAGTAACCGATTCATTTTGCATAGTTCATTCAATAGACCCCGAGAAACAAGGACACAATTTTAACCAAAAAATTCAATTTTTCTAAATCAATTTCAAGCCGTCCTTTGATTTTAGTATTATGCCGCCTAACACTTGTTATTATTATCATATTCAAACTGATTATTTGGTTTATCTTGCACTACAAACTAACTTATCAAAATGTTAGACCTAGCGCTAATCCATAAAGAAAATATTGATAATAAAATCTTTATAAACAAAAAATTACTTCGCGTTTGCAATGTAAGCGGAAAAAAATGTAATTATTTACGATATTTATTAGAAACCTCAAAAATTACAGTATTTCTCTACTCCGTATTGAATGGTATTGTACATATAAACCTTCCTCTTGAATCACTCTATCTATATAAAAAAACGGCATCATAATCTGTTGCGTAGTTTTAAAGAAATAAGCTTACATAGGGATATATGGACAAACAAAGAATGTGACTTTGTTTTATACTATGTAGTGATGCTAAATGTAGAGTGGACAATCCGTTTCCATACCCGATACATGCAGCATGCATGCTGATAAATCGCAAAGCGATTTTGTCGTGGAGTCTATCTCGATTGTTGAGTTTGTGATAGTAAACGGTAGTGCTTGTGTATTGTGGTGGCGGTGGTGGAGGTTCGTGCATGTGTTTTTATGAATCCTGCATGTATCAGGTATGAAAACGGATCGTCCACTCTACATTTAGCATTATATATATTTTCTATTTTACTTCATCGCGGATTGTAGCAAAAAAAAATTATTACTTTTGTATTATGGATCTCCGCAAAGTAACGCCTAATTGTATAAATTCCTTGTAAATAACTTTTTTTTCGAGTTGACGTTGAGTTGAATTGGCTATAACAACTTCAGATCCTTATATGGTAGAATAAAATACTAAAATAGCACATTCTAGGCCCATATTACGTAACACACTGTAGTCTTTTTGCAAGTAATCTATTATAAATATTTAAATGCTACTCGAACAAACCAGTTTAGCGAGTTGCCATAAAATATCATAGGTGTAACCCAACTAATTTAAATTTACGTTTTATATCGTAAATTTACTGGCATTGACCCTTCGCTGTAACTCGTTTGCATAACTCAACGTTCACCGTCTTAGGTTGTTTACTATGTCAGCTATATGACCAAATACGTTTTTTCTATGAATTATTATGATGTAATCTTTAAGTGTATGGAATGGAGCCACAATTATCCTAATAAATAATGTGATTGCAGTTCATTCTGTTTTAAGTTTGCTAAGCGTGCTAGACGCCATAAAATGACGACATAGAACTTCATTGGATATAGAAAAATACATTTTTGATGTCAACCATACCTACCTTTAGAAAATGAGCACGATAGGCAAATCGTGACGTCACTCGTCGGGTTTTAAAGGACAATATGATTATATGGAAATTTTAAAAACCTTTTTCGTCTCATAATTTTAATCTTTTGCTCTTTAGAACAAGAATTTAACAAAAGTAGTTTTGTTAAATTCTTACTTTTGAACAATAATTTAAAAAAATGTGTTTTTACGAATCCTGCATGTATCAGGTATGAAAATGGATTGTCCACTCCACATTTAGCATTATATATATTTTCTATTTTACTTCGCGGATTATAGCAAAATAATTTTATTATTACTTTTGTATTATGGATCATAAGATGGAATTATAAGAATTATATTTTTAAAAGAGCAACCGCAGAGTTTCTTGCTGGCTCTTCTCGGTAGGAACAGCTTTCCGAACCAGCAGTAAAGTTGACGATTCAAAAGCACTTGTTTACAAGTTTATTTAAATAAAGAATATTTTGAATTTGAATTTGATCTCCGCCAAACAAGAATTTCATAATAAATTCAATTATTATTTATAATGATGAGCAGTGGTGACCAAACTGTTCAGCGTTTTCTTTTAATTATTAAAGCTTTAAGCTATTACAATAAAGTTATAATATATATTTATAAGTAAAGTTATACTATGTCAATTATATACATCACCTATCGTTAAAAAATTCTTTATATTTTTATGTGCAAAATTATATTAAATAAATAAATTATTTATGGTATAATCATTTAAATGATACACTAAATGAAGCCCTGGCTTTTAAACTATAAAAATAACAGACAGCTATTATACTAATATAGATTTATTTGGGTAAAATAAAACAAATAATCACTCTTCATTAAGAATTTGCAATAAAATTTATTTCTTACAAATCAAAGATACTTAACAATTTTATATTTTAATACAGCACTCGAGTTACACCCTACTTCTTCTTTACATATTTTTCGAATATCTGCTTTAACTAATTACTATTATATAAACATCAATGCAGAGAGTAATAAAGTTTCAGCCTCCCCGATTGCTCATCTAACTCGTCTGTGCTAAACGCGTGCGATGAACCGACAAGGTTTTGGGTTTTGGTTTTGGTAAATAACCATTCACAACAGAATCATAAGCTCAAAATATCAATAACCAATGTAAATTGTTACCGATGCAAAAGCGATTACTACGATATTACCCAAGTTTTCTGACTTGTGAACTGCCTTTACGGTTTCTACATACCATAGCACCAGCGTAAATAGTTGCTGTAATTTTGCTGTAATCCGCGTTTGTTAAGAGAATCTATGTTATTACATTACTTCATACACTTAGCTTTATTATGCTAAGTATATGAAGTAGTATTATACATGCAGGACAAGTCACCACATGTATCACAAAACGCCGCTACCACCAACACTCCACACAAGCACTACACAATTTCAATACCACAATCGCTACAATAGTTTTTAGCCCCGTAACCGAAGCATCATCAGGAAGATAGGCTCCACGATGATCACATTGATGCAGATTGTAGTAGTGCGTGTGTGTAGTGCTTGTGTGGAGTGTGGGGGTGTTGGCGGCGTTTTGAGCTTTGTATGGTGACTTGTCGTGCATGTATAAGGTATGCTAATTGCCTGCTTCATACACTTCTGTACTATGGAATTTCGCAAAGTAACCCCTGCTTCTATAAATCAAAATGGTAATTATCCATTCAGTTTCTCTACAGCTTCGTACTGAGGTGCGAGTAATATTTATTTACGATCGCGACCCTTCAATATAAAAAAAAAATAGCTCTCTTTGAACCTGTACAAGACAGTAACGTCTGAATGTAAATAGTATTAAGAATCATATGTTTAAAAGAGCAACCGCCGAGTTTCTTGCTGGCTCTTCTCGGTAGGAACAGCTTTCCGAACCAGCAGTAGAGTTGACGATTCAAAAGCACTTGTTTACAAGTTTATTTGAATAAAGAATATTTTGAATTTGAATTTGAAAAAGAAAAACAAAATAAAAGCACTATTTTGCGTTTCAAATAATATAAGGATTTTAATAGTGAAAATAAAATGCAGCGCAATCTTAAGCTATATAAAATGTAATAGGGCAAATAAGTTCACAATCTATATCTATAATCTAAAAATTTGTATGTATGTTTGTAATGTTTTCACACAAAAACTACTGGACCGATTTCAATTTTTCCACCATTGGAAAGCTGGATCTTTATAGAAACATAGGCTATATTAGCGAATAAAATAGCGATCTGTTACAAAAATGTAATAAGGTGTAAAAAAAAATTTACGCAGGTGAAACCGCGGGAAATTACTAGCATCTTACAATTCAAGAAGAATCAGCCATTTCCGTAGTATTCCAAAAAAAAAAAAAAACGGTTGCCTGTAGAGTCGGTTTTACGGGCAAAGATTTTACGTGACAACGTCTTTTTAAATGTGATGGATTGGAGTGGGAGAGACGCAAGGCATTCGCCAGTCCGGCGGGCCTCTCTTTCGTTCGGTGACTCATCGTAACAGACGTGAGCGGGCGTTACACTTTTTCATGAGTGACTACAAGCCGCAACCTAATTTAAGACGTTGTCACGTCAAAAGGAACTGTCAATATAATAATGGATATCTTTAATTTTTTTACTTTTAATTATTTTTTTTGTGAAATCCATTCGGGTAGCTCTTATTTAATACTGCACGTTACGATCATATCTTGGAGTGTTATTATGTTAAGTTCAACAATTAATTGAACTTTTAAAATTACTTTTAATAACATTCTGTAATTGATTTCAAATAAAGAATAAAAAAAAATTCACTAAACAATATTCCTACAACCTTTAAGAAACATCACTTTTTTCACATCCACAACCTTGAAAAACTACTAAAAATCATTGTTGAGGTACATTACATAGGCCTATAACAGACTTAAAATACTCCTGATTAGTGAGGGCGTCTACCAGGAACATTCCCAGATCGTATTTCGATATGCAACGGCCTGGGGATTTCTCTGGATTCACCTGCACGATGATATCCCGACTCGGATCATCTGTGGAAGAAAATACTTATTAAAAATCTATACTTGACTGGCCCGTTGGCGCAGTGGGTAGTGACCCTGTCTACAGCTCTGCGGGTCGCGGATTCGATTCCCGCAAAGGACCAACATTTTTTGTAAATCAATTTGTTAGTCTTCGTGGGTGTATTTGTATTTAAGTATGTATTTAAAAATATATAAGTATATATATATTCACCAGCTGTCGTCACCCATAACACAAGTATTAAGTTACTTACTTTGGGGAAGGATATGATAAACGTGATAGTATCATATATATATTGTAAATTTTTTAAATTTTTTTCTTCTTTTTACTTATTGGACTTCAACTTTTATAACTTACTTTTTATTATACACTTTATTTTATTATTGCCTTATGTAGTATTATTGTCTGCATTATTATAGAGTATAGGTACATGAATTTAATTCTCGATGTTTTATAAGAAATTAAGATTGTAAATTTGTAAATTGTAGTTACTATAAACTGTAATTACTGTAAATTATAATTGTAACATCCTGTAAACGGATTATATGCAATAAAGATTGATTGATTGAAGGACGACTGTGTGTGTAAATGTCCCATATATTTATTTATTTATACTTCTATAGTAATATTACAAAGAGGAAAAATTTGTATGTACGTTTGTAATGTTTCATACAAAAACTACTGGACCGATTTCAAAAAATCTTTCACCACTGGAAAGCTGCATCTTTACTAAGCAACATAGGATATATTACATTTAAAAAAATAGGGATCTGTAATAAAAATGTAAGGTGTAAAAAAAATTGTCATAAAATCTGTAATCGCATGCCAATTTGGTTCCAAAAGGCTTTTAGAACCAAATTGCATACTTAGTTCGAATTTTAATTTTTAGGTACCTAGTATCTTATTTACTTCAAGTGTTCAATATACTCTCTATTGGAGAAAGCTACATTTGATCGTTTTTAAGTTTATCAGGAACTGACAAACAGACAGATGGACTTTGTTCCATAGCTAGTTTTAAATAGTGACGATTCGTGATCCCTTTATATCAGCTATCGCCACTCGCACCGTCTTGCCGCCGATAAATGGCGGAAACGGAAGTGGACGATTTCATATGCCGGGAGAACAATTTACCAATTACAAAATCGTATTTCATTAGACGATTTAACTGACATATGAACGGTTATTATTTGACATCCTCAGTTAGCTTTTCTATCAAATTCACACTATTCTTTATTACATTTTTAAGTAAAGCCAGAAACAAGGACTTATGAAAAGTAAACTCTACTTTTGAATCAGATAATTGTTCCTATCGAGAAGACCCAACAAATGATTTTATTTTACGACAACTCGGTAAGAAATGAGGGTGGTCGATTCTACTCAGCCGGATACAACACGGCGGGTCAACTTACATTAGTCGCCTTTTACGACAACTCGGTAAGAAATAAGGGATGTCTATTCCATTCAGACGGGATACCACACGGCGCTCTACTTTGTGTAGTATTTTTATGTGTAAGACGCCGTGTGGTTTCCGGCTGAATAGAATAGGACCACCCTCGTTTCTAACCGAGGTGTTCTAAAAGGCGACAAAGGTAAGTAACTCACCGTGTGGTATCCGGTTAAGTAGAATAGACCACCCTCTTTCTTATCGGTATCGTAAAATGCGACTAAGATAAGTTGACGTCAGGCACGTGGCCGGTCGTAAAATACGTAGCTAAATCATGTGACAACTTTTTTTATAACATGTTGTGCCGACCCCACTTAGAGTGGGATAAGGGCAGGAAGAAGAAGTGATTTAAAGTGTAATGTGTGGTAAGTTATATAACATCACTAACTGTGCCAGAAGTTTCGCACGCATAGAAATCATTGTCACATTTAATTCCCGAATTGAAATTTTAAACATAAAAGTAGTTATCGTGAGTTTTCCGTACCATTTTCGCGATATTTTTTACTGCTGCTTCTCTCCTATTCATCTTAGCGTGATGTTATATAGCTTATAGCCTTCCACGATAAATGGACTACCTTACACTCAAAGAATTTTTTTAAATCGATCTAGTAGTTCTTAAGATTCAAACAAACAAACAAACTCTTCAGCTTTATTTATATATTAGTATAGACTTAGAAATTGATAAAAATTTAATGCCATCAAAAGTAACATTTCCGTTTCCGGTCACTAATGATATAGAATAGAAAATATTTTTCTATAAAACTACACGATAACGCAATAACCGTTTCCGGCAAACTATACCTTATCAACATAAACCTTGAATATAGAACCAAAATATACAGAATGTCGTTCGTGGCAAAACAATTTGAAGGCTACGAATTTCGGATGCTTAGTATTAAAGTGACTTAATTCAAACATCTTTTGTGACAAATTCACAATCGAATTACAATTTTATGTCAATTGACTGAAATAAATAAATATATGTGACACATATACGGTCGTCCGTTCCCAAAGTAAATAACTTAATACTTGTGTTATGGTAGACAGACAACTGGTGAATATATACTTATATATTTTTTAAATACATACTTAAATACAAATATACACCCAGGCTCAAAGACCAACAAATTCATTTATAGAATATGTTGGCCCTCGGCGGAAATCGAACCCGCGACCAGCGGAGCTAAAGGCAGGGTCACTACTCACTGCGCCAACGGGCCAGTCAATATTGTTACAAACTGATTTCTACGCGAACGATGCCGCAAGCACAGCTATAGTTTATAATAATATTGAAGTTGAGAACAGATTATTATTCACGCCGAGTGGTATCCGGCTGAATAGAATAGTACCACCCTCGTTTCTTACCGAGGTGTAAAAGGCGACTAAGGTAAGTCGACCCGCCGTCTGGTATCCGGCTGAGTAGAATTGATTAACCTCATTTCTTACCGAGGTGTCGTAAAAGGCGACTAAGGTAAGTTGACCCACCCAGTGTGGTATCCGGTTTAGTAAAGTAGACCGCCCTCTTTCTTACCGAGGTGTCGTAAAATACGACTAAGGTAAGTTGACGTCAGGCAGGCGGCCGGTCACAAAAACGCAGCCAAATCATGTGACAGCATGTTCATAACATGTTGTGCCGACCCCACTTAGAGTGGGATAAGGGCAGGAGGATGATGATTGGTGAGAACAGATTATATTTCTTATATATTTAGCATTACATAGATTTTCTTTAAATGTGGATTATAACAAAATCGTCATGACTTTTGTACTACGGATTTCAGATACTCTTTTATAAAATACTAAATTAGACTGATGGGTGGCGAAACAATGCAGTAGAGTGATCAATATGACTCAATACCGACCTCTTTACAACTCGATTGACAGTACTGAGATGTTTCGTCATAAACCGAGGTGGCACTCAATTTAATTTAGAACGTTTAAATAATTTATAGAATCAGGCGTTACTTTGCGGGAATCCATAATAAAAAAGTAATTGTTAAATTATTATGCTATAATCCGCGATTAAGTATTTATTTATTTTTTTATTTTATTTATTTATTCTTTATTTGCGGAATATGAGTACAAAGTTATTAAAATATAGCGTGTCTTACATATTCTGCCTTGCAGGCGTGCAAACAGTAAATTATTATCAAATTAATACATTACAACAAATTACATTATATAAAAAAAAGAAAGTCAAATTAGTTATATAAAAAATGTCATGTCTATTTATATAAGTAAATAGAATATATATAATGCTAAATGTAGAGTGGACAATCGGTTATCATACCTGATACATGCAGGATTCGTAAAAACACATGCACAAACCTCCACCACCGCCACCACAATACACAAGCACAACACACTTTCACTATCAGAAACTCAACAATCGTTTCGTCCTGCAACTGAAGCATCATCAGAAGATAGACTCCAGGACATCGCAAAGCAATCGCAATGTGGTGACCCCTCTGTTTTTAATAACATCGTTGTATAATAACAAAATAATTGTTGAGTTTGTGATAGTGAACGTATGTAGTGCTTGTGTATTGTGGTGGCGGTGGTGGAGGTTTGTGCATGTGTTTTTACGAATCCTGCATGTATCAGGTATGATAACCGATTGTCCACTCTACATTTAGCATTATATATTTTTTCTATTTGACTTCATTGCGGATTATAGCAAAATAATTTTAGTATTACTTTTGTATTACGGATCTCCGCAAAGTAACGCCTAATTCTATAAATTATTTAGAAATATGCATGATAACACAGCAACCAAATTCACACTTGCATGCTTTCTGATTCTGTTCGTAAAATTGGCAGCAAGCCCTATTAGGGAATTTCATCATATCCACACACTAAAATAGCATCCTAATTCTTAGAATATCTTAAATATTTAAATCAGTTAATCTTGTATGTATATATATATATATATATATTTTTGTAATCTCGGAAACGGCTCCGACGATTTTCCTGAATCCAGCATGTACGGAGTTTTGGGGGAGAAAAATAGATCTAGATAAATTTGATTTCAAAAAAATAAAACTTATGTCGTTTTATACCTGTTTTCGGGCTCTAAATTTTTTTTGAAATTTACGTTGAATACAATCACAATATTTCGCTGTCAAAAGTAAAGTCATAGTAGTTCATTTGGGGAACGGGCGGTCTAAAGAGGTGAAAATTCGTAGGATCAAGCCCTATTATTTTTTCATTTTTCTTATCATTTTTTTTTAATTTTTTTACATGATTTCAATATTACCGAGCAAGTCTCGGTCACCCTACCTGGGTATAATTAATATATATTAGTTACCATAACGATACAATATAACTTACCAGAAATATGCGGCGAGAAAACAGCGACCCAATTCAAACCACTGTCCCTCAACTCCTCGTACATCCTTCTGTGATCTTTCGTTACGTCCACGAACCTAGGTGGCACCTTATCCGCCTCGTAGAACAAAAACGCAGATATACAAGCTGTAACATTCTTGACGTTTTTAGACTTCATGCCTTCTATGATATTCTTGGTCCCTTCTGACATGTCTGAAGTTGGGTCCAAAGATCCTCTCGTACCTATCGCGACAACTACTCCATCTGTACCTTCGATTGCATTTATGACGGAGTCCGGCTCAAGTATATCACCTTTGAACACTTCAACTTTGCTCTTGAGGTCATCTGGTAATTTTGATGGGTCTCTTACAAAGGCTCTGACTTCTAGACCTGATAAGGGAAGAGAGTTTTAATGAGTGTGTACCCATTTAGAATATACCGCCTTGTGGTATCCGGCTAAATAGACCACCCTCTTTCTTACCAAGGTGTCGTGAAAGTCGACTAAAATCAGTTTACCTTCCAGCCCCACTGTGTGGTGTCTGGCTGAGTAGAATAGCCCACCCTCATTTGTTACCGAGGTGTCGTTAAAGGCGACTAGGTAAGTTGATGTCAGGCAGGCGGCCGGTCGTAAAATACTTAGCCTTTAGCCTTACTTGTGACATAATTTTATAACATGTGCGGCCCCCACTTAGAGTGGGATAAGGGCAGGAGGATGATGTAACCATTCAGAATACAAATCCATCATCCCTAATCAGTTGTCAGAAAAGATAAATACATCTCATAGATAAAGTATGATACTTTTGTGATATACTTCTTTTATCATTTTAGTCTCTGTTCAAATAAACAAGAACAATGGTACAATTTAAACTTAGTTGCCTTTTACGACAGCTCAGTAAGAAACGAGGGTGGTCTATTCTACTCAGCCGGACACCACACAGCAGGTCGCCTTAACTTAGTCGTCTTTTGCGACACCTCGGTAAGAAATGAGGGTGGTCTATTTTACTCAGCCGGATCCCACACGACATATTTTGATGTATACCGTTATATTATAAGAATTTGATTGTGTATTTTATGATTATGTGTAATTGGTTGAATTTTGACAATAATTATTATGAATGTTGGATTACAATAATTATTAAGAATCTTGAACTCAAATATTTGTAATTAAATATTTATTTAATTAATTACATACATATACACATAGAAATTAACTTCTTTTTGCTAAAAATAATAGCAATATGATGATAAAATTAAAAGTTACAACAAGTTTCGGTTCAAAAATTTAGAATCAAACATATAAAAATAACGATTTTGTTTGATTTCAGGTCAATTGCTTACGAGTTTTAAAAAACAATATACCGTCAGGCTGAAATTATTTATGCTAAAACGTCACTACATTGAACTGTTGACATTAATTTGTAATTGTGATAGTTTCTTTTTTCCACATACAAAATTTAAAATTGACTGTCACTTCATTAATATATACTCTCATATCATACACTATGATACATATCACTTATTTATTCAAATCAAATAATATGAATTAAAAATTTCTTATGGAATAAATATATTATTTATTGTAAAAAAAATTGCAATGTTCTTCATCAGCATATGTATATTTTAAATAATAATTAACCACTTTTCATTAATATTATTATTTTTATGCATAAAAAAAGTTATCATATCTAGTAGGTATTTAAAGTCCATAAATAGCTTAAATGATTTCATAAGTATATCACAACCAAAGTATGTGATTTGTAATGTAAATTAAATACTATATTTGATATTATTTTCAAATATACCAGTGTATTTATACATAGTATATAATATTTCATATATTAAAATAAACACTTAAGCCTCAAAATTCCATCGAAAAGAATTTCAAAAATGTAATCACCGTATTGTAATTGTAATTACCAATTCACGACATGACATAAATTAGAAGTATTTTTTATAGACATCAATTAAAAGCACATACGACTATTGTAAGAGGAATATGGAATGTTAAATATTATAATTGCAAATTATTCTATTGATATATTTACCCTTTTTCAACGCTGCCTCTACAACACATATTCCGGTCGTGCCGGTCGATCCAAATACCACAATTTTTTTCATAATTAATAATATACGTTTATACGTTTCGCACAACCACCGGCAACTGAGTATCGTATACAGTCTGCGTTATAAAACGGTAAGAGCAAGATTATTGAAAACGATTAGATTAAAGTTATCTGCATCAAACTTAGTTATAAACTAAATAATGTTGTTCAAAATATTTCAATGAGTAAATTTACAATAATCTATTAAATTTTATATTGTATTTGCCGCTCATAGAATTATTTAACTACAAAGTGAAGTAAAGAGTACAGTCGAGCGGTAGAAAAAATTATATGAAAAGTTTAAATCGACAGTTGAAAGTAATGTTAAATGTTAGATTTGTGTCACGTTATAATTCTATAATAACAAAATTACATAAGAGAAAAAGAGACAGATTCCGTAAAACTCAGCTACAATTTCGTAATAATGACATCCTATATTTGCTTCATTATCAACGTAGACAGAATGTAGAAATTATCTTAACATAATATTTATATAACCGTAAGTACAAATAAATACATATAATGGATAGAGATTAGGGATTTAATGAAATTATAGAAATAGGAGGTAAATAAGCTATTTAATTATTTGAAAAAAATAATAACAGCGTTAGTATCATCATTGTCATATCTAGTTAAATGGAACCCTCTGCTGCGGTAAAACGGAACGTTGTTACTTTTTATAATGCTAACATGTCATTTGTCAAAAACATAACCTTAATTTTTCATGCATTTTGCAGTTGTGTTTACTGTATGAGAATGTGTTTTTAATCATAAATCAATATAAGTAATAAAAAATATGGTAAACACCGAAGAATATTTTCCCCGCGGGGGTAAGAAACCAGCTACGACCTATTTCAAACAAAATGAAAATGTAAGTTATATTTTGTATAACTGCAAAATTACGCGCTATATTTTGTAATTCTCTTTCCATATTTTTTTTTGCAGTTTTTAGGAGCTACCGAGAAAAGACAGAAGAAAAAGGCGAAATCAAAGAAAAAACCTGAAGAAGATGATGGATATTTAACGGACGAATTGGTCCAAGATATAGATCAGTCTTATAAAAACTGTAGCATTTGGTTAAATTATAAGGTTCGTAATAATCAGTTTTCGAATATAAAATTATCGATCTTTATTTAAAGTAATTTAATTTAAAATAGTACTTTATTTACACTATCTTGTATCGTTTTGGTAATGTTAATATATACAATACCAATATCAATGCCATATCATGGTATTTGGTATGATATTAATGTAATTTATGTTCGTTGGATCTATTGTTTAATCAATGATAATATTTTGACTACACATTAAAAAATGCATTATGGGTATTATAACATAACAAAAGTAAACTGGTAATCCATGAAGTAAGTAAGCCATTGGCTGGTAAGATGGGAACTAGGTAAGGATGAAATTGAAGTTGAGGATCTGACAAATATCTCCTTCACGGATATTATCAGGTTCATAAAAGCTATGGGTAGATTAGAGCAGGTGACACTATCGGGACAGCAGTGAAACCCTTGTCCCAACATGGGGAAATGGGTGCAGCTGACCACCCGCCCTGCACTGACAGGCATCCAAGAAATTAGATAGATAAATAAAATATTGGCTGTTGATGGATATTCATTAAATAAATAATAAATACTGTGTTCTAGGTTATGAAACAGGGACAGTTACTGCTTGCCAGGATCGAAAAAATCCAAGAAACCAGAATTCAAGTCAGTCTCCCTTGTCGTATGCGAGGTGTCATCATGGCATGTCATATAAGTGAAGCATATACCAAGATATTGGAAGCCTATGTCAATGATCAGGTAATATTATGAACTGATAATTCATAGAAGAACCTTGATAACTTAAACCTCGATAAACTAAAAACCTCTGTAACTTCATAAAATAATCTACTCTCTTCCCCTCAGACCCCAAAACCTTCTATAACTTCATTATAATTCTAAAGACCCTCAATAAGTTAAAGAAATGTTTCGAAACACTTGTGTAACTTAAACTATCTGCCAATTCCAGTAATTTTGAACGCAATGTGCAAAATAAAAAAACTCAGAAGTTATTACTTGCACATGTTCACCTAATGTTTCAAAAAGGTCCCTTAAAACTACTGGAAGCGGCAGTTAGAATGATATATCTGCATTTAAACATTTTTAAAGCTATTTATCATTGAAAATCACATTGATATAGAAACTGTAAACTTTTTAAAACAAAAGAAATTGACTGAATTTTATCTGTAAACTAAACCTCATAGAAATTTCCATTTTTACATAACATATGTGTATGTATTATTTTCAATTCCATGATCATTCACGAACAAATAGTATAAACTGATGAGCAACGCCGAATATAAAAATATTGAAAGCTTTCCTTGTGTGCGCTGAGTAAACGGTCATGGTTATTCAAAAATCATGTACTACAAAATTGTTTCCCTCTAAAAGTTCTAAATAAAAGTCTGCGACAGCATATGTCTAGCTTTTAAGGTTAACTCACTTTAACCATTTTTATGGTTATCAAAATATTACAGTTCTAATCTTTCAACACGGGTGGAGCTGCTGGCGATTGCTAGATTTTTGTATAACTAAAAATTTACAACAATATTTATAAATTAATTTGAAACACTAAGGTTTCAACAAGCAACCATAATTATCTTTTTTTTGCAGGTGGAAAAAGTCTCCGAGCTGCCGCAAATGTTCCGACTTGGACAGTATGTAGCTGTGAAAGTCCTGGAAGCGGGGAGCAACAAATTAATTCTTTCCATGATGCCTCAACATGTCAACAGTGGACGAATACATACTGACTTGCACAAGGGTATCTCATATATACTATTATTTGACTTACATAAGTTATATCTATCCTGATGATTTTTTAGTTGTGAGCCGAAACAATTGTTGAGTTTGTGATAGTGAACATGTGTAATCCTTGTGTATTGTGGTGGCAGTGGTGAAGCCTTGTCTATGTGTTTTAACGAATCCTGCATGTATCAGGTATAAAAACGGATTGTCAACTTTACATTTAGCATTATATATTTTTTCTATTTACTTAGTTGGTTTTTATATCAAAATAATTTCATAATTACTTTTTAAAAAAAATTTTTCCGCCGGATACCGTCCAGCTGAGTAGAATAGACCAACCTCATTTCTTAACGAGGTGACGTAAAAGGCGACTAAGGTAAGTTGACCCACAGTGTGGTAGCAGGTATAGTAGAATAGATCACCCTCTTTCTTACCGAGGTGTCGTAAAATACGACTAAGGTAAGTTGACGTCAGGCAGGCGGCCGGTGGTAAAAACGCAGCCAAATCATGTGACAGCATGTTTATAACATGTTGTGCTGACCTGCCTTAGAGTGGGATAAGGGTAGGGGGATGATGATTAAGTTTTTCATTTAATTTCATTCATTTCATTAAGTATTTCTTGACTTATTGATGACCACACCCATCATTTTACATCATAAAAGTTATTTAATCATTTAATGGATGATATGAGGATGGGCTAGTCGGGCTGATCTTTTAGTATAAAACGTGAGTATATCCTATTTCTAGACATTAACTATAATAAACTTTTTAACATTCCTAGGAGCTCTACTCCAAGCAGCTGTATCGTCGATAGAAGACCATGGTTATGTTATAGACATAGGAATACCTAATACAAGAGCATTCCTACCCAAAGATTCTGCCAATCCTGACATAGAGCTAGGTAATTTTTTTAATACCTTTTATGCTTAACTAGTGACTTACCCTGGTTTTGCTTGACACACCTTTGAATTTATTTTTGCGTCCAGTGTCATTATGTGATGTCTAAAATTTATTTGTCCATTTAATTTTAATGTTGTAATAAATACACTATATAAGACATAAATAAAAAGATTTTAATATTAGGTGTGAAATTATTGAATAAATGCTAAAATTTTGAATTGAAAGTAAATGATATTTGAGCTACTATTTATATATACTTATATTATAAAGAGGAAAAATTTGTATGTATGTTTGTAATGTTTTCGCACAAAAACTACTGGACGGATTTCAAAAATTCTTTCACCATTGGAAAGCTGCATCTTTGCTGAGTAACATTGGCTATATTACATTACAAAAAAAATAGGGATCCTATCAAAATCGAATAAAAATGTAATAAAGTGTAAAAAATTAGTCATAAAAATCTGCATTAGCTGCGAAAACTATTGATGATATATTTAACAAATAAATAAATATATGGGACACTTACACACACGGTTGTCCGTCCCCAAAGTAAGTAACTTAATACTTGTGTTATGGTAGACAGACAACTGGTGAATATATACTTATATATTTTTTAAATACATACTTAAATACAAATATACACCCAGGCTCAAAGACCAACAAATTCATTTATAGAAAATGTTGGCCCTCGGCGGGAATCGAACCCGCGACCCGCGGAGCTGAAGGCAGGGTCACTACCCACTGCTCCAACGGGCCAGACAAAAATATATCTATAGTCCGATTTAGTAGACTTTCTACTGCCATGGATCGGTATGTACGCGGGTGAAACCGCGGGATATTACTAGTAGCTAATAAAGTTATTGTAATTTTAATTCCGTCGCCTACAGATATCGGAATGCTGACATGGGTCAGCATAAAATCACTCACATTGTCCGCGACCAACAGTGTCGTAACGCTAAGCAGCGAACTGTCAGCGCTGCAGAAAGCGGTGCAGCGCAATAAGACCACTGCTCTATTGCCAGGTACAGCTCTGGAGTTCACCATCGATAAGGTATTTTTTATTCATAATTTATAGAATTAGACGTTACTATGCAGAGGTCCATAATACAAAACTAACTATTATATAAAACAATAATAAGGCTATAATATACAGAGTGGTACCGACGATACGATATTAAATAACTTACATTACTTTGGTATAATTCAATGTATTTAAATATAGAATTTAAGAACAATATATATTCTAACAAACTAAATACGTTTAAATTGCGAAACACGCTCATTCGTTAGGGTTCACTCACCTTGTAGTGCGCGCGTACGGCGCTCGGTGTAGATATGACGATCGCCGCGAAGATCAAACGGAGCGGTGAAATACAAAGGTCGCGGCGCGGTCACCGCAAGGCCAAGTCCAAGACCGTTTTTACATTTTTGATACAAAGGGGTATAATATTGTTTATAGGGTTTATTTTTGTATGGCATGCTGCCATCGGTCATTGAACCATATACATCATGAAGTTTAATTTCAAAATGAAAAATAATATCCTGTGGCTAAAGTACTTCATTGAATTAACTGAATTTTTTTATGTAGGCTGCTAAGGTGCGTAGCTATCTAGAATTAAAATTAATGTATCGCCGGTACCACTCTGTATAAGGCTATATAAGGAATATAATGATGTATCTGCAGACACTGAAACAGGTACAAAAGAAAACTAGTTTTTAACTTAAAACCATGCGTCCCTTGATAGAATTAGCTCAAAGCGTTGCACCTAATCCGGAACCTCTTACAGCCCCTGGATAACGGCATCGAGGGTCACGTCCTGGACAACCAAACCGCCTACATCCAGAGGAGCCAGGTGGATACTATCAAACAGAAAAGACCAACGCTGGGTCAGAAGGTACATTGCTTACACACTTTCTATTAGTTTCACCTGTTTGTATGTAACTGACTTCTTTAAACTCAGTTTGACTCAGTGGATGACAGCATTCTAAATTGGTGGTAGAATCGAATTTATAATAATTCTTAATTATATTATTAGACTTGCTCGACCGCTGTGCTTATATTTTACTAGCAATCGCCAGCGGCTCCGCCCGCGTGAGATAGATATAACTTGTGTAAGTCAGATAATAGTATATAAGAGATACCCTTGTGCAACTCAATATGTATTCGTCCATTGTTGACATGATGCGGCATCATGGAAAGAATTAATTTGTTGCTCCCCGCTTCCAGGACTTTCACAGCTACATACTGTCCAAGTCGGAACATTTGCGGCAGCTCGGAGACTTTTTCCACCTGCAAAGAAAAGATAATAATGGTTGCTTGTTGAAACCTCATTGTTTCAAATTAATTTATAAATATTGTTGTAGCTTTTTAATTATACAAAAAACTAGCAACTAGCGGCTCCGCCCGCGTTGAGAGATTAGAATCGTAATATAGTCTTTTGATAACCATAAAAATAGTTAAATAAGGTTAAACCTAAAAGCTAGACATATGCGCGCGCTTTTATTTAGAACTTTTAGAGGGGAACAATTTTGTAATACATGATTTTTGAATAACTATTACCGTTTACTCAGCGCCCGCAAGGAAAGTTTTATATTTTGCCGTTTTCGTACTATTTTTTATTGCTGCTCCTCTCCTATTCATCTTAACGTGATATTATATAGCCTATAGCCTTCCTCGATAAATAGACTATCTTACACTGAAAGAATTTTTCAAATCGGTCCAGTAGTTCCTGAGACTATCGCGTTCAAACAAACAAACTCTTCAGCTTTATATATAAGTACAGATAAATAACTGTGCCATATATTGTAGTTCAATCATCTAGGTATCTGTTCTATGTGCATTGGAGTGACTCCTTGTGGTTGGGCCAGTGAGGTCTTTTCCTTTTTCCCTATATCCTTCTCCCTCATTCCCGGTCAACATTTCACTGAAGGAAAGAGCACGCGATAGGCATATCATATACATTTCGCCGTCATCATCATATCGAGGCTTTTTATGCATTTATACCCGGAGTCCTTTTGTGGAAACTCCCAGTACCCTCCACTTTGTAGAGAAAAATGTTTGTTTTCTGTTTTAGATTAGAGCGCGCTTGTTGTACGTGGTGCCTCCCAAAAACATACCATTTTTGACCATGAAGCATATTTTTGAAAAGACCTACCCAGATTTAGGACAAGAGCAGAAGTTTAAAGACGGCGATATCATAGACGAGGCGCAGGTGAAGATATTTAAATATACACTAAAATGTTGTTATTATGTTTCTTTAAGACGTGTAGTATCCGGCTGAGTAGAATAGGTGGTCACTTCTTACTGCGGTGTCGTAACAGACGACTAAAGTGAGTTGACGTCAGGCAGGCGGCCGTTCGTCAAATACCTGGCTCATTATTATGTAGAGCAGTGTTACGTAGGGCCCATGACCCACAGTGGGGCAATTTTATGGTTAAGGGGGGAGGGGGGGCAACTCGACATGAGTTTAAGCTTTCGCTCTGGGCCTTTTAAGTGCAATGCTAGACTTCGGTGCCAAATTTAACAAAAAATAGCAATTTTTCTTCGTATAACCTATTATTTATGTTCTTTAAGTGGACTCTTAATTCCCATGATATAGACATCTTCCACAACCCTGAATTCAAATATAAAAATAAACTCACTCGCCTGCTTTAAGTTTTAGTAATAGTTTTTATCAAAACTTTCCTGTAAGTATAATTTAATTTGTCTCCTTTTAGTTAAATATATAAATAATTTTTGTACCTAACTACCTACGATAACGCTGTATTCGCCTTACAAAATGTTTTACCTAAAACTTGCCATATGAAAAAGTGTATTAATAAGTATGTGTATTAGTGTAAATGCTATTGGCTTGTCATAATAAATAAATAAATAAATATCCAGGTCACCCAGTCACCCAGGTATTTATTTATTATTAGTACAATATTAATTACAGGTAATAAAAATAATCGGACGATCGATCCACTTCAAGCTGGGTGAAGGCAGTATAGGCATCCTCAGTTTGCGCAGAGTCATGGTGCAGGAGGATCTCACTGATGAACAGGTCCTGCTGAACTCCTATCCCATCGGTAAGTTATGATATTGGACCCGCAGAATGGGCCAAGCGTTTTCTGTACATAAGAATATAAAAAATTATGGTGATGTATATTATATTTTTATTTTGATTACTTCCATAGCATTATGTCTTATGGAATATTGTTATAGGGTAAATGCGCGGACATTAGAGAAATTTTTATATAACAAAGAAGAGACATACGATGCATTTAAAATTTAAGTCCTCGTGATTCTCTGCGAGAGAAGTTTAAGGAAATAGATATTCTTAAATTGGCTTCACAGTTTAATTGTTCTGTATTAGAATATGCATAAGAGTTGTAGTTAATATAAAGACACCGGCTATATTCACGTGTTATTTTAGCAGGCTAGCCCGTCTAGTTTTGAACCTCTTTAGACAACATTATCGCAGCGGAAACTGTAGTTCCCCAACTATTCAGGCTAATCCGATAAGAACGTGAGATTAGCCGGTTTCTATACATTAACTGTGAATATTAATCATGATAGTTTAAATTTAAAAATAAGAATTACACTTTAAAAAAATGCCACCGCCGGGCTTCTTGCTGGCTCTTCTCGGAAGGAACAGCTTTATTAAGCTTGAATAAAGATTATTTTGATTTTTGTTAAATTGTTTTGAAAAATTTTTGCTCGTCCAGGTAGTATACATAAAGTGCGCGTCCTGTGCTACAATCTGTCCGACTACGTGTACTCTGTGAGCGACGACCCCAAAGTGGTGGCCGAGAAGTACTTCAGCATGTCCCAAATACACGTGGGTGACGTGGTATGTGGTACCGTTCGAGCGGTAGCCGACAACCACATCACAGTCGCGGTGGGGAGGGTTTCGGGTGAGTTTTTATATATTAAATAAATAAATATATGGGACACTTACACACACGGTCGTCCGTCCCCAAAGTAAGTAACTTAATACTTGTGTTATAGGTGACAGACAACTGGTGAATATATACATATATAATTTTTAAATACATACTTAAATACAAATATACACCCAGACTCGAAGACCAACAAATTCATTTATAGAAAATGTTGGAATGGGAATCGAACCCGCGACCCGTGGAGCTGAAGGCAGGGTCTCTACCCACTGCTCGAACGGGCCAGTCAAATAAAAGTATATTAAATAAAAGTAATAATGAAATGACAGACAATTGGTAAATATATACATATACAATTTTTAAAGTCGTGTGACTCTTTCGAGGAGGTCACAGGTTCAAACCCGTGTAGACACCAATAAGTTTTTCTGTTAAAACTTATCTATTTAATTGATAATTGCCATTTATCACATGCTTTATGGTGAAGGAAAACATCGTGAGGAAACATGCATATCCTCTAGAGAATTATGTGTAACCTACCAATCCGCATTGGAGCAGCGTGGTAGGTTTTAGCTCCAATCCTTCTCTCTAAAAACGGACAGAAGAGGCCTATTCCCAGCAGTGGGATAGTAACAGGCCTTTACTACTTTTAGAATTTTAAATACATACTTAAATACGTATATACCCAGATTCAAAGAACTAATTATTAAGAAGCTAATTGTTAAGAAAATATTTGCTTTCGGCGGGAATCGAACCAGCGACTCACGGAGCGTATATATTATTGTAGGTTACGTGCCTCAAGTGCACATCAGCGAGACGGGCGTCCTCGTCGACCCGAAGAAAGCGAGCAACTCCAAATTGCCGAAAAAGAAATTCAAAGTAAGTTTTTTACATACATTTTACATAATACATAATCCTTAAAAGATATCTCTTCCAGTTAACCTTTGAGTAACAGAAAGAGTGTCAGTTGTTAAATATCTTGGCATATTGATTGATTCTCAATTGAGCTGGAAATCACACATAACTTCACACATAACAAAGCTGTGGTAGCCCAGCGGTAACACCGTGCGCCTCTTTCGAGGAGGTCTAGGGTTCAAACCCCGGGCAGACACCAATGAGTTTTCTAGTAAAACTTATGTGTCTAATTGATAATTGCAATTTATTATACGCTTTTCCGTGAAGGAAAACATCGTGAGGAAACCTGCATATGTCTAGACAATTCTGGGGATATGTGTAACCTACCAATCCGCATTGGAGCAGCGTGGTAGGTCTTAGCTCCAATCCTTCTTTCCAAAAAAAAAAACGGAGAGAATAGGCCTATGCCCAGCAGTGGAATAGTAACAGGCCGTTACTTCACTGCTCAGTTGGAACTAATACACTACTTTGGTATAATTCAATGTATTTAAATATAGTATTTAAAAAAATATATATATTCTAACAAACTAAATACGTTTAAATTACGAAACACGCTCATTCATTGAATTAACTGAATTTTTTTATGTAGGCTGCTCAGGTAAGCAAATCTAGGAATAAAATTAATGTCGTATCGTCGGTATCACTCTGTATATAATAATAATAAATAATAATAATAATAAAGCTTTATTAAGTCCATACATTTATACAAAAACAATCGATGTAAGAATAAAGAAACAATATTTTTCAAATAATTACATTATAATATCTAATTTAATTATGTCGCGATTCTATTGACTGGCCCATTGGAGCAGTGGGTAGTGACCCTGCCTTCAGCTCCACGGGTCGCGGGTTCGATTTCCGCCGAGGGCAAACATTTTCTATAAATGAATTTGTTGGCCTTTGAGCCTGGGTGTATATTTGTATTTAAGTATGTATTTAAAAATATATAAGTATATATTCACCAGTTGTCTGTTAACACAAGTATTAAGTTACTTACTTTGGGGACGGACGACCGTGTGTGTAATTGTCCCATATATTTATATTATTTATAATCTAAATTATATGTATATGTCATTATAAGTTATAAGTATAAGTCAAAATCTATGAATAATTTAAAGTCAATATTTAAAAAAGTCAAAATTAAAATAGAAAAATATTATCATAAATTCTTTATGAGCCCTTAACTTGTTCCAGGTTATCGCTATCCTTCTATTTAACTCACTCTGTATATACTAAAATTATAAACTACTACTACTAAAATTATAAGAAGACACATAAGTTTTAATAGAAAAACTCCCTAGAAATAGAAAGTCTCCCTGGGTTTAAATTCGTGACCTCTAAAGACTCACTGTGTCTGTCACAGCTGGTTATCAAAGCAGTTTATTTGATGCTATTTTGTTACTGCTCAGGAAGGTCAAGCGGTAACGGCTCGCGTGTTGGCAATGGACTTGACGAAGAACCTCCTGGTCCTGACGCTGAAACCCTCGCTGGTGGACCCCGAGCTGGTCGTTCTGCAGAGCTACGAGCAGGCAGAAGTCGGCAAGGCGTATACTGGAATCATTACGGTAATACAGAAAGACCATTCATAAGAATTCCCTACAAAAAACATAAGTTAGATAAGTTTCTCGCCTTCGATATATCGATTTTGCTTCTGACTTTATCGACTACTAGCTGCCTGCCCCTGCTTCGCACGGGTATAAAATATATATCCCATGTCAGTCAGTGTAAAAAAAATGATTATCATCGATTCAGTAGCTTTGATTTATTCATTACTGCCCGTGACCCGCAAGCGTTAAATTTGGAGAAAAACAATTCCCCTCTCCCTATACCAAGAAGATTTCCTGATATCTTTGGAATATCTAAATTTTTACAATTAATTACACAATGTCTTTATATACAACATTCACAGCTTCCTTGTCATTAAACAAACTCTTGAAAGAGCGACATATAGCTGCTAAATTCGAAGTGTTATAGGGCGAAGCGCGGCCTCCTCACGGCATTTTAAATCTGTAATATCTCCGAAAATGTTCACTTAAATTACATGCTGTAAACGGCCATATTGATCTATATTAAATCAACAATTTATTTAAGGTACTTAATTGGATATGGATTAATGCTGTATTGTATAAAAACTGCTTTGAACATAAGGCATTATTTTTCGTAAAAAGTAAATGACAAAAAATGCTATAGTGGGTTATCCATAAGAGACATATACCATCGCGGACTTTTCTGTAGACCTTTTCAAGATGTACAAATACTTAGTACATTATTTTGATAAATCTCGTAGGGTTTAGCCTGCGTTTGCAGTGTAAGCGGAAAAAAATGTAATTATTTACGGAAACCTCAAAAATGACAGTATTTCTCTCCTCGGTATTGAATGATATTATACATATAAACCTTCCTCTTGAATCACTCTATCTATTTAAAAAAACCGCATCAAAATCTGTTGCGTAGTTGTAAAAAGATTTAAGCATACATAGGGATATATGAAGAATGTGACTTTGTTTTATACTATGTAGTGATATATATATACTCTGAAACGGTTCCAACGATTTTCCTGATATTCAGTGTGTAGGGGGTTTTGGGGAAGAAAAATCGATCTAGCTATGTTTTATTTAACAAAATGCCATTTTATCCCTGTTTTCGGGCACTAAAAATTTTCGTTAAATTTTCGTTGAAAAATATCAATTTTTCGCTATTCAATGTAAAGTCATGGTAGCTCATTTGGGGAACGGGCGGTCAAGAGAAGTAAAAATACTTAAGATCGAGTCCCAACTGCCCTAATATATTTTCATTTTTTTTTCAATTTTCATTTTTTTTATTGTATTTTTTTTTATATCATTTTAAAAATGACCGAGCAAGGCAGCAAGCCAGATACTGTGTTTATTATATGTCACAGAATTTGTAATCGAAAATAATAAAAAAGGGTTTTCAAGATAAAAGTTCTCAATATTTATATTCTTATAAATTTTTTTATTTATTTTTAATAATATATTTTTTAATATATTGTAATTTTTATTTTTTATTTCTTTCTTGTTTCTTCTTCTATAATGGTGTGACCAAATAAATTTATTCTTATTCTTATGCTTATTCAATAATTTTGTGTGGTTGCAGCAAATCAAGAACTACCTGCTGATATCGTTCTTCAACAACGTGATGGCGTACGTGCCGAAATTCTTCGTGTCGGACCCGCCCCCGGACAGTCTCGCGGATTCTTTTCATCTCGGACAAATTGTAAGCATTATTTAGCCCTATTTATTGTTGTACCTTACCTCTTCAACAAAAGCCTTTCTCTTTGAAATGGTTGTCTGGAAGAGATTGTTTTTATGTTTCTCTTTGTTATTTCTTGAATGGCTTAAGAAATGATACATTAGATGAAGGGAGATGAGGTAAACTCATCGAATGTTGACTGAAAATCCAGACAAGAAGTGTCGTATTTTGATTTTAAGGAGCTTAAATTAGTTTATAATGTGTTAAATATGATTATTCTTTTTGTTCTTTTCGCTTTTGTTTTTTTTGAGATGATATATTTATCCATAAAAAACCTGTATTTCAGTTTTTGAAGTATCAGTTGGCAGAATTTAATATAAATCGGTTAAACTAGGGTAAATTTAGTTTAGTAAGGGTAAAGTTAATAAATTTAGCGAAACAACACCCACACGTGCAACAGTAAATTTCTCTCTCTCTCTCTCTCACACACACACACACACACACACACACACACACACACACACACACACAAACAGTCACAAACTTCGTCTAATCTAATATGCATATAAATGCATATTGATATATATTTAGATATATTTGTTATAGGTAAAATGTACGATAATGTCAGTGACACCAGAATTAAAGAAATTGCGCGGTAGTCTCACTACACCACCTTTTATACCATACGTGAGTATCGAACAGTTTTGAATTTTAAGTTGTAAATAATTACTACAAAAAATATATTTTAAAGATAATCTTTTCATTTTATAGGCTGTGCAAAAAAAACTTAAGAAACGTAAAACTGATAAAGAATGTGATAATATTCAAAAAACCGATAAACCGGCAAAGAAGAAAAAGAAAATTAAACACAATGGTAATTTAGAGAGTTGTGAAACACAAGAAATAAATGTTGAGGAGTCTCATGAAAGTAAAAAGAAAAAGAAACACAAGGTACCTCCAGCTGAAGTTGATGAAATCGATGAAAACATTGAATTAAATACTGATGAAAAGAAACGTAAAAAGAAAATAAAAGATAAGATTAATTTTATACAGGATACTAATTTTATACATGATGAAAAAAAAACTGAAGATGATGTAAATGAAAAACCCAAAAATAGGAAAAGAGATAAAAATGAAACGCAAAATTATGTAACGAAAAAAAATTCACAGTCCGAAGAAAGTGACGCAATTGAAACAGATATAAACGAAGAAAGCGATCAAATTCTAACATCCCAAGAGCTAAGTTTAGTGGATTTGACTGATTGTCTTACTGATAAAAGTTATAAAAAGAGAGCCGCTGCCTTAAATAAATGCATAGAAGAGAAAACTAAACTTGTAAATGATATAAATGAAAAGATTTCAAATTTAGAAAATAAAGGTTTAAATGCCAGAAATAAAAAGTTCCATACAGCTCTGCATGCGGAAAAACTTTCTATAGAAATTTGCACGGAGAAGTTATCAGAAACATTGAAAATAGTTCATGAGAAGTTAAAAACACTAGAGAGTGGGATAGACGAAGTGGATCATAAAAGGAAAAAGAAACAAATAATATCTGATGACAGTGTTAGTGAAGGAAATGAAATTAAAACGAAGAAACGTAAAAAGGAAATAGAAGAGGTAAAAGAAGACAAAGTAATAGGCAAGTTACGACCAGCAGTAGAAGTGCCTAGTGCGAAAGAGTTCTGGTCGTTAGATACAAACATGGTGGTAGATAAAGATAAAGACGAGTCAAGTAGTAGCGAAGAAGAGGTATGTAATAATTAATATAATATATGAAATCAAATCAAAATAAATCTTTATTCAAATAAGCTCTTTCAAGCACTTTTGAATCGTCAGGGAACAATATGATTAATGAAGCTACAACTGGTTCGGTATGTTGCTCTTACCGAGAAGAACCAGAAAGAAACGGCGGTCAATCTTTTAAACATTTTCAATTTTACATTAAACCGCAGTCCTGTATGAAGCTGAAAGGATTTTCAAATCCAGGCTTTTTTATCTTCAATTATGTAATATGCTTTACGTAAAAGTATATCTCTTATACTTTTTTTAAACCTTTCTGTAGACTGGTCTAGTATGGATTGCGGAATTTTATTGTAGAAGCGAATACCGAGTCGCGACACAGGTATCACAAGCTTTTTGTGACCTCTCGTATGTCTATGATATACATCTTAATTTCCTGCGACCAGGAGCAAGAGAAGCCCAAGAAGAAACGCAAGAAGTTGTCGGTCGCCGAGAAAGCGGCTAAAGCGAGAGAAGAAGAGGAGAGAATAAGGGAGATGGAGAAGCGTGCCATAGAGAGTGAGAACGCGCCCCGCTCCAGCGACCAGTTCGAGAGGGCGCTACTGGCTCAGCCCGACTGCAGCCAGCTGTGGATAGCGTACATGGCCTTCCATCTGCAGGTAGAACTACATTTTTTAACAAAAGAATAGAATAGAAATATACTTTACATTTATAGAAAGATTAGAACCGTAATTTAGTCTTTTGATAACTATAAAAAAAGGTTAAAGTGGGTTAACCTTAAAAGCCAGACATGCTGTCGCGGACTTTTATTTAGAAACTTTTAGAGTGGAATAATTTTTAATACATGATTTTCGAATAACTATCATCGCTTACTTAGCGCAGGCAAGGAAAGCTTTAAGTTTTGCCGTTTTCGTACTATTTTTTTATTGCTGCTCCTCTCCTATTCATCTAAGCGTGATGTTATATAGCCTTCCTCAATATTACGAAAACTGCAAAACTTAATGCTTTCCTAAGTGCGTGCGCTAAGTAAACGGTAACAGTTATTCAAAAATCATGTATTACAAAATTGTTCCCCTCTAAAAGTTCTAAATAAAAGTCCGCGACACCATATCTCTAGCTTTTAAGGTTAAGCCACTTCAACCATTTTTATGGTTATCAAAAGACTATTACGGTTTTGATTTATCCACGCGGGCGGAAACGCTGGCGATTGCTATTAATTTATATTGTCGCAGGCGACGGAAGTAGATAAGGCGCGCGCCGTGGCTCGCAAGGCGCTGAACACCATCAGCTTCCGGGAGGAGGGCGAGAAGCTCAACGTGTGGCTCGCGTTGCTCAACCTGGAACACCGCTTCGGGACCAAGGTATTTTAAACTAGAAGTTATAAATAGGGAAAAATAATTATTTTTATTTTTGAGAGAACGATGAAAAAAAAACTGACAAGTCACTGTGAAAATGTAGCATATTTCTCTCTGTAAGATAACAGGAACCCGTCATAAAAAAAATCATTTTGGTTTCGTTAGGAAGTCGAAAAAAATGCGACCCTGAAATTGGCCATCTCATAACGTCCCATACTCAAGTCTACTCAATCAACTAGTAAATCTGCTAATGCTGGAAGTAGTCCCAAGTGACGAAAATTAGGTCGAGGCTGTATGAATTACCAAAAACTGATCTGAGCCACACCAGGGTTTTAGACTATGAAGATAGTCACACGGTGTGACCGTTCGTGTATCACGGCTTTTGTGTATCACAGCAAACAAAAAAGGTTCTATTTTTGGATACACAAGAGGTGGAAATAAAAGCCCTATTTCAATAAATTTGTTTTGTTTTTCGAATAATACGATCCACAAATCAAGAGCAAAGGAGAAGAGTTAGTGACAAATTATACATACCTAATATAAACAATTTGTTTGTTTTTCGAATCTGAGTGTATATTTCTAATTAAGTATGTATTTAAATATTATATAAGTATATATTTACCAGTTGTCTGTCTACCATAACACAAGTATTAAGTTACTTACTTTGGGGACGGACGACCGTGTGTGTAAGCTACTATATTTATAATATATTTATATATTATAATGTATGTGTTACATAGGTGTTGAGCGTGAACCATAGGGTTAATATACTAGATTAGGGATGCTAGCTTGAAGTCGGCCATATTACAATAGAAATAAAGCAAATGACATCCTCATTCAATCTCTTTTTTATGTGTGATTAGACAAATATAAGTTTCATCTTCCTTTTCATTATTTATTGTGACAGTCTGTGATCACAAGCCTGCTTATGGCGTCTATTATAATAACACTATGGCCTGAACAAATAATTTAATTACGAACATCATCCTCCTGCCCTTATCCCACTTTAAGTGGGGTCGTAAGTTGTAATATGATTTGGCTACGTATTTTACGACTGGCCGCCTGCCTGACGTCAACTTACTTTAGTCGTATTTTACGACAACTTACTTTAGTCGTATTTTACGACACCTCTGTAAGAAAAAGGTGGTCTATTTTACTCAACCGGATACCACACACGGTGGGTCAACGTACCTTAGTCGCCTTTTACGACACCTCGGTAAGAAATGAGGTTGGTCTATTCTACTTAGCCGGATACCACACGGCGGGTTGACTTACCTTAGTCGTCTTTTACGACACCTCGGTAAGAAATGAGGTTGGTCTATTCTACTCAGCCGGATACCACACGGCGGGTTGACGTACCTTAGTCGTCTTTTACGACACCTCGGTAAGAAATGAGGGTCTATTCTACTCAACCGGATACCACCCCTTATCCCACTCTAAGTGGAGTCAGGGCAACATGATATAAACATATGTCACATAATTTGGCCACGTATTTTACGACCGGCCGTCTGCCTGGCATCGACTTACTTTAGTAGTCTTTTACGACACCTCTGTAAGAAATGAGGGTGGTACTATTCTATGCAGCCGGATACCACACGGCTAAAATAATTTAATTACGAATGTAAATCGTTAAATTTGTCACAGGAGTCCCAACAAAAGACCCTCGAAGACGCGCTCCAGATGAACGACACGTACAAGGTTCACACGAAGCTGCTGGACATATTGGTGGAGACCAGCAAGCAGCAGGAGCTGGTGTCGCTGGTGGAGCTCATGCTGAGGAAGCACCGGCGGCATCCCGGGCTGTACCCTGCGTGCGGGGCGGCCTGCTACCGCGCCGGGCTGCTGGAGAAGGCGCGACACGTCATGCAGAAGGGGATCGCTGCCTTGGAGAAGAAAGAGCGTGAGACTACTCTCTTCTACTTCAGACTTCTTTCTCTCTCTTCTACTTTAGACTTCTTCAAGTTTATTTTGTTTGTAATCTTTTTATTGCAAAAATTTAAATTAATATAAAAATGATAAAAAGATCAACATCTCAACAATCGGAATCTCTTCCAGCCAGTTTAAAATGAAAAAAGAAAGTAAATACGAATTATAATTAATAATTAAATTAAATTAAATTAATAAAATTGATTAATAAAAACAAACAAAAATTACAATAGTAGTAATATGAAATAATAGAATAATAATTTATACTATTAAATAAGTTAAATAATAATATTGATATTAAATAATAATAATAATATACTTTATTATTATTTCTTCCATAGTTCAGATAGTCCATTTTTATTGATACAACAACCTCCTGCCCTTATCCCACTCGTAAGTTGTGTCGGCAGAACATGTTATAAACGTGTTGTCACATAATTAGGCTACGTATTTTACGAGGTACGTAAAAAAGAGGTTGGTGTACTCTACTCAACCAGTGGGTCAACTTACCTTAGTCGCCTTTTACGACACCTCGGTAAGAATTGAGGGTGGTTTCCCAAATACGTGTTCCACGACACCTCGGTAAGAAACGAGGGCGGTCTATTCTACACACGGCATCATTTACTTTATAAAAACAATATTAAGGATGCTTTTCCACATACAGACGTGTCGCTGCTGGTGCGCTTCGCCCAGTTGGAGAAGGCCCATGGAGAGCGGGAGCGCTGCGAAGCGCTGTTCGAACAAGTGCTGGCCGTGTACCCGCAGCGGGTGGACGTGTGCTGCGCCTACCTCGACGTGCTGCGAGCGGCTGGGGACGTCGAGCGCGTGCGGTGAGTGCGGACAACTTGTTTCATTATAAAGTAATAATAACATTATTTTCTATAGTGAAATTATTAAAAAAAATATATATATATAGGCGTAACTTTGCGGAGATCCAAATAAATAATACAAAAGTAATAATCAAATTATTTTGCTATAATCCGCGATGTAAAATAGAAAATATAATTGCTAAATGTAGAGTGGACGATCCGTTTTCATACCTGGTACATGCAGGATTGGTAAAAACTCATGCACAAACCTGTACCACCGCCACCACAATACGCAAGCACTACATACGTTCACTATCACAAACTCAACAATCGTTTCGCCCCGCAACCGGAGCATCATCAGGAGATCAAAATCGCAAAACCTTTTGCCCTTTGCGATGCGTATGTAGTGCTTGTGTATTATGGTGGCGGTGGTTGTGAATGTGTTTTTACGAATCCTGCATGTAACAGGTATGAAAACGGAGGTAGAAAAGACCAACATTATTTTCTACCGAGGTGTCGTAAAAGGCGACTAGATAAGTAGACCTATCGTGTAGTATCCGGTCGAGTAAAGTACAAAAACCCCTTTCTTACCGAGGTGTCGTAAAAGGCGACTAAGGTAAGTTGACGTGAGGCAGGCGGCCGGTCGTTAAGTAGGAAGCTAAATTATGTGAAACATGTCTATGACATTAACATTGTACCGACCTCACTTGGATAAAAGCAGGAGGATGAATAAGGACTTAAAATCGGTTCAATTTCGTTATAAAAAGGCGTATTAAATATTTAAATTGATTCTCATTTAATATGAAAAACACAAGACAGTATTTTATATTTTGTTTTTAATTCAAGCTAAGTAATTTATAGAATTAGGCGTTACTTTGCGGAGATCCATAATACAAAAGTAATGAGAATATTATTTTGCTATAATCCGCGATAAAAGAAAATATATGTAATGCTAAATGTAGAGTGTACTACTCGTTCTCATACCTGATACATGCAGAATTTGTAAGAACTCATGCACTACCCGACACCGATGGCACACAAATGGACTCCACGACAAAATCAAGACAAGAGTCTATCTCCTGACGATGCTTCGGTTACGGGGCGAAACAATTGTTCAGATTGTGGTGGTGAATGTGTGCAGTGCTTGTGTATTGTTGTGCCATCGGTGTCGGGTAGTGCATGAGTTCTTACAAATTCTGCATGTATCAGGTATGAGAACCAATAGTACACTCTACATTTAGCATTACATATATTTTCTTCTATCGCGGATTATAGCAAAATAATATTCTCATTACTTTTGTATCAAGCTAAGTAAATATTTGAATTATTCTCGAATATTTCCAGGCAAGTGATGGAGCGTATGACGTCACTGCAGCTGCCGGCGCGCAAGATGAAAGTGCTCTACAAGAAATGGATCGAAGTTGAGGAGAAAATAGGAGATGAAACACACGTCGAGAGCATACGACAGCGCGCGCTGCAGTTCATAGACGAAGCAAAGTTTTAAATAATTAAATCATTTAATAGATTTTTCTTTGTTTGAGTTTAACCGTTAACCCAACAATGTTTTATGTACTTTTGTAAATTATGCACATTTATGGCCTGTGACGTCTATCGTACGTACCCTTTTCTTCGAAGAGTGACAAACAGCCTAGATACACAATCTACCTAGTATTTTGTGATTATATTTCCCCACGTATTGGTGCCATATCAAATCAAAATAATCTTTATTTAAAAAGCTCTTTCAAGTACTTTTGAATCGTCAAGGATCAATATGATTAATGAAGCTACAACTGGTTAAGAATGTTGCTCTCACCGAGAAGAACCGAAAAGGAACTCCGCGGTTAATCTTCTAAACATTTTCAATTTTACATTATTAAACCGCATTCTTGTATGAAGCTAAAAGAAATTTTAAATCCACGCATTTTTATCATCCAAATAATATTTAATTTTTTGATATTTTTTTAAGCATATCTCTTATAACTAATTTAATTTTGTAGACTGGTCTTATTCACTCCGAACGTCACATGAAGAATACAAAGAACAAGGTCAAAATACAAGAAAAAGGTCAAACCACATACTAAAATTTTATTTACAAAAATATTTAACAATATCAAACTAATCGTTTAAACATATATGTTCTGTTACTTTTTAAATTATTGGTAACAATATTTTGAGGTTTTGGCATCGGTGGGGGAGGCGGTGGTGGGGGTCTATTATCGCACCCTATCTCTGTTACAATTTTTGTCTGTGTTGCCACTTTTGTCAGGTCATAATTACTATATTCTAAATTATTTGAAATACTGTTGCCATAAATACAAACAGGTGCACAAATTTCGTAACCTAACTTAGCATAAAAATTCTCTTGTCCTTTTGTAGATAAATGAATCATATTTAATTTTAATACATTTTTACAATACTGTTCGACTTCTTTCATTAAATAAGTGCCCAATTTCATTCCACGCATAGAACTCCTTATCACTACGGTTTCTACAAAGCAACTGTTTGGAATACTCGGTATCGGAGTGAGTTTACAATGCCCTAAAAGATGCTTTTCCTCGCTTAATAAAATTAAACTAGTCGGTAGTCTATCACATGAGGCTTGTAGCGACATCATCCTAGCTGTTTCACTTCGCGGCCATTCATCATTAATAAGCTGACAACAAGGTATCAAATATTGGGGATATTTATGAAGTTGGACCACTTCTAAATTTTTGAGTTCCATCTTAATTCTGAAACAATGAATCAATATTAAACGTCATAAAGTTTAAATAAAACTGAATGCATATGTTTTACGAGACAAGTAAACAAAATAGTACTGTCAATTGTCAAACCTGTGCGTCAAGCTCAAACGTCATTTTTATCTATTTCCATCTGGTTGTTTATTTTTATTTGGTATAATTTTTCATATAAACGCATACTAAATAAGTGGAAAAATATAAGAAATACATACACTAATTGTGCTGCTATCATTCAGGTACGGTTGTTCAGTGATTCAATGTGTATATGCATTTTTCGTTTCGAATCCACTGCGCGGAAGGCTTGGGAGTATCGCCTTCCATGCCTGCGTAAAGAACACTAACCTATTTTTAGCTGTCATATTCGCAAAACTTCGGTCTTGATGTAATATAACTTACGAAAGCTTACGATTACAACAAAGTGTATTCAAAATAATTATTTTTAGTGTATCTATATGGATGAAGACGACGATGTACCGACACTGTCCGCAGAGACTTTCGCAGCACTACAGGAGTTTTATGCTGAGCAACAAAAAAGACAGGAGATCTTGGAAAAGTTAGAAACACAGAAGCAGTTGAATGAAAATATAATATTTGAAGAGAATTGGGTATTTATTAAGATATATAGCCTCTTGGTTACTATTAAAAATATATTAGTATGTTAATTTTTCTTCTCCAGCAACTAAGTCAGTTTTGGTACAATGAGGAAACAGTGCAGACTTTTGTAAAAGTGATTGATAAGTTATTGCCTGATAAAGGAAAAGTTGCTCTCATATCTTGTCCTACACTATTTGTTCCAGTTAAAAGATATGTTGGAAATAGAGCAAGTGGTAAGTGATATTTTAATTATTCCTATCTAACTATAAGTCTATTATTGAACAAAAGTTTTGCTAATGCTTTGACTGTATAAGATATGTTACTAAGTATAGCTATTTTGCCAGTGACTCTGTTATTAGGAAAATACTCTATTCTTCTTCTCCATAACCTAAGTAGAAGCATTGTCACAAATATTTCTTAAAAACTGCACTGCTTTTATAAAGTTTAATCATTTGTATATAATAATTCATGTCTTTTTTTAGTTATTCTACTTGAATATGACAGAAGGTTTGAAGTACATGGAACAGATTTCATCTTCTATGATTATAATTCACCAGAGAAATTACCATCTGATTTAGAACACACCTTTGATCTAGTGATTGCTGATCCACCATTCCTTTCAGATGAATGTCTGACAAAAACATCACAAACTATCCAGTTTTTGGCTAAAGATAAGATAGTAATTTGTACAGGAGCAGTAATGAAAGAACATGTAGAGAATTTGCTACATTTAAAGCTTTGTAAATTTAAACCGGAGCATCGTAACAATTTAGCAAATGAATTTGCATGTTATGCTAATTTTGATTTTGACTGTGTTCTGAGATAATATATGCATATTACTCAAATATAAATAAATTATATTTAATATTTCATAAGTGGTTGATTTTGCTTTGTTGCCAACTGAATTTTATTTGGAAAATACATTCAACCAAAATTGTCTTGAAATTTTTATTACAAATTTTTCATTTAAATACTGCATAGTGGTAAATTAACATACAAGCTAATTAGGATAAATACATGAAAATATTGTCAGAATTTTTCAAATAAAAAAAAAATTCTTTATTTTTTTAGACTAATGTAATTCTTGTAAAAACTTGCTTATAACTCAAAAAGAAAATATGATTTTCACAACATTGAGTAATTGGTTCCTTTGCTAAACGGAAAAGATTTGTAGATTCTGAGTTCTTAAGAGACCAAAAAAATCTAATTCATAATTCATAGCACTGAAAAGTTAGTATCAGCAATTGCAGTAGGACTATAGACAAAGCATAATTTTTATTATTGAATAATAATAATATAAGGTAATAAATAAAAGCCAAATTTGAAAAACATTCGGAATTTTATTACTCTTAACAAAACTATTTAATTTGTCATTATATTATGCCAGTTAACATTTTATAATGTTAATTATTATAAATTTAAAAGTTCAGACAACAATCTATATGATGACTTACTCTCAACACATGTTACTTTACAATGTAGTTATAGAATTTACATGAAGGCCTCACATTGAATTGAATAATAGAAAAATATATTTTTGATAAATATATTATACAGTATTTCTAAATATTCATATTTATTTGTATATTTATACACAGCTACATTAACATTATAAAAATGATTATGCCAGCCCTAGTTTTAAAGAAAAATAGGAGAGTAAGTACATCAATTGAGAACTTTAAATTATTTATTTATCTCAGTTGAAAAGTTTTAGAAATTTTAGTAACTATTTGTACACCAAGTTATAGCACTTTTGGCGCCAAATATTGCCTACCAGCTCGTATTCTACATTCTCCATAGACAATATAACTAAAGATTTACCAGCCATAAAAATGTATTTAATTTATCTATTTTTATTATCTTAACGACTAAGCAGAGAATATTTAAATCACTATTCAATTACTGTTTAGAACACATTTACTAATAAATAGATACAGTAGTATTATTTATAGACAAAATACGCAAGGCCATAGACATTATACATATACTTTAGTGGACATATTATTTCTTATATATACCTATTTAACGCGTTTTCGAATTTAAACTATTGATTCAAAATCAAAACTTAAAAATTAAATTATTTTGGTGTCTAAATAATCGTTTCGCATCAGATACAGAAAAATATTAAAATCTAGTGATCGTATTTAAGATTTTTTATATAGCGCAAATACTACGTGATTGTATCGCTTGGAACTTTTAACAAAATTACTTAGGAAAACTAACACATGCTTGGAGATTAATAACGAACAAGTTTCAAAAGAAATATTCTAAATATTTTTTTTTAAGACTTCCTCAACAAAAAGTGAAAAAAAAAAAAGTTATAAAGCTATTATTCTAGGATTATTCCATACCTTAACCAGAAATCAATGTGTGAATTCCTGTTCGGGCCTACTGAAATAATGCTATAAAAAAGTCTTAAACATTTTGATTATGCTAAAAGTAATAGTAACTAATGGCTGTGTGGTTATAAAAAAGGGGAAGTTACCACAGATAAGCATTTTCATTGTTTACATATTTTACATAATCTATCCGTACAATATCAAATTCTTGCTTATCTAATGCCAAAATTTGTTACAAATATTATTCTGGAAGTGAACTAAAAATATTTAAGACACAAGTAGAATTATTTCATTGCTTCTTGTGTATCATTTAATTCTACAAAATATAATAGAAACAAAAATACGCAATATTCGATTTGTACTGTACATATATAGTTTCTATATTGAACTGAAAATATTAAATTTAATTAAATCAACATTAAATTAATTATAATTAAATATTTTTATTCACCCTTAAAGTACATTTTATAGAGTACCTATAATAATAAAAATCATATTTAAACATCCTATAAATTAACTTTTTAAAGTAGTTAAACATTAATTCTTGAAATAAAAACTATATTTGTAAAAATTATCAATATTGCCAATGTTTTTTCCTCATTATAAGAAATTCATAGTTATCATACAAACTGCTTGATATTATGAGTTATACCATATAATTTTTTTAACCAGGTTTTTTAACTAGATAATAAATTAACACAGACAAATAAATATACGTTATTAAATAAAAAAAAACATCTAACAATAAATTTAATGATTAAGTATTTTTGCATAGACAATTTGTACAACAGTTAAAAAATCACTATTATCTCTAGATTCGAGGCTCTTTTAGCCCATCCACATAGACAACTAAAATATCTTATATTTAGTTAAATTCGTCCGAACGTATAAATTTACATTACATATAGTTTAGGCCATATATAATTATTATAAAACATGAGAGATTAACACTTTGAGCAGCGCATATAGGTTGTCAATTTTTTGTAATTGTAAATGTTGTGCGGCACTACCTTTTCTCATACAAAATTTATTACTATTTTAGACGCTCGGCGCGGTGTTTAAAGAAAGACGTATTTTGCCAACGTGTATAAACGTTGTGACAATTATTATTATTTATCAAATTTGACGTGTGACGTTGCTCCGCCCAAAGTGTTAAGGCAAATTATGATTGGATAATACAAACATATTCATAATAAATCAGTAAAAATTTATTCTGACGCTTTTACGTCTTATTATGAATGTATATCATAGTTAACTAATACTAGAAGTAGGCCATAATCAACCTGAAAGATAAAAGTAAACCTGAAAAATATAAAGTTTTGTATTCACTCTGGGAATACAAAACTTTATATTTGTCAATGTGACCCTGTTAAGATCTAGAAAACATTTGTATATTATTAATAATAATTACACAGAGAGAAATGTATGAACATTATCGAGACAGTTACATAATATATGGGATATCTTTTTTATCTGTTTGGATTACGTAAATTTTTGTCTTAGTTTCTTATCGATAAACTCAAAAGTACGCCAAAATCTTGCAAGGTTATTGCATCCGAAACTTTAATCCAGGTGTAACACCAATATCTAGATTGTAAATTTGAACATTTATTTTATAATTGTTTATGATAAAATTTCAAAATAATAAAAAGAAAACATTTTCTTTTCTTTAATTGAAGATTTGCTTATTGTAACCCAAATTTACGCTATCAGTTTTTTATCAAACCTATCATAAATCATAGACGCTCATTGCGTGTAGAATACGTGTTTCTAATTCGGGACTACATAATATAGATAATACTAAAACTAAAAACAATACGGATGTGCTATTTGAACTAATCTATCTGAAAATTAAATAGAATAAACAATAGCTTTGTGCCGGTAATGTTTGAGGGCCAGAGATTAAAGTACTACATTTAGAAACTCAAAACTGTTTAACCTTTTAAAGTTTAGGCGTTCACATTTTTCGATTTCTCAATCGAAACGCATTGAAGCGTCAACAAAAGTATTCGCTTGGCATATTGACGCGTATATGAGCCGTGTGGTATCCGGCTAACTAGAATAGTACCACCCTCATTTCTTACCGAGGTGTCGTAAAAGGCGATTAAGGTAAGTTGACCCGCCGTGGTATCCGGTTTAGTAGAATAGACCACCCTCCTTCTTACCGAGGTGTCGTAAAATACGACTAAGGCAAGTTGACGTCAGGCAGGCGACCGGTCGTAAAAACGCCGCCAAATAATGTAACAGCATGTTTATAACATGTTGTGCCGTCCCCACTTATAGTGGGATAAGGGCAGGAGGATATATATTGACGCGTATATCTCGTGCTCTAAGCACAAGTTTTTGTATAAACGAAAATTACACTGAAGTCTCGTTAATACATTGCGTACAAAAATAAGTAGGGCGCGTACTCGTATGCGAGTTTTTTTAACGATCGCGTTAGTGTAACGCCAATTTGTATCTCGCTACAACAGCGATATCTAGTGGCGAAAAACAACTTGCACTAAGGCAGGGCTTCTTAAACTTTTTTATATAGCAACCCCCTTCAAGCTTAGGAAATTTTAAACGACCCCCTCCTCCATATAATGAAATATATAATCATAAATTTAATAAAATCTATTTAATTAAATTTAATGAAAAGGGGTAATGAAGGAACTTAGGAGGAGAAATATCAATAAATCTTTGTTAGAAAAGTTCTTTAAAGGACAGCTGCAGCCATGTAGTTGTATCAATAACGATTGAAAAGTATCAGATCTTTGCGACGCCTTTTGCTTTCAGAAGTCTCGCGACAGCCCTAGGGGTCACGACCCACAGTTTACGAAGCCCTGAACTAAGGACACTGAATCAATGTATTCACGTGAATTCGCACGTACTGCGTGCTTAGTGCGATTTTTTTGGCCTACTCCATCGCGTTAGCATAAAGCCGATTTGCATGACGCTGCAACAGCGCCATCTAGTGATTGGTGTTCCAGCGCCATACAGATTAGTGTTATATTAACGCGATCGAGGTTACAAAAACTTGCATTAAGAACACTGTACGCGCGGCGCATTTACGCGAATATGTTCGTTCCCTACGCATATATTCACTTAAATACGTTCATTCAATACGCACATATTCACGCGAATGGATTCTCTCAAAACGCGCGCATTAAGGCGAATACGTACGTTAACTATGGGCTCATTTAAACGAATACAGTCATACTGAAGCGACTACAAAAGAATTAAAGCGTCAATCTAGTTTTAAGCACCACTTTTTTTGCTTAGGAAAATAAGAATTTTCCTTGTCTAGAACTTTCGATTAGAAGAAAATCATAGATCAACATTAACACGAGCGTATTTACAATGTGAAAAAAACCAATCTACGTCATTGCCTTAATTAATACTCGGGCAAATAAGCAATTTATTTAGAATCTGCATAAATATGCGCTTACAACTTCGCTTTAATTGTGTATAATTTGACGCTTCGATGCGCTTCCACCCTTCACTTATATAACGCTACCACAAACAAAAATCTTGAAATATACTAATGACAGTAAGTTAAGGCCATTTTTTTATTTTTAATTCAGTTTTAAGTAATGACCTTTTTAGATTTACTATCGTTCTTTTATAAATTTGGTTGAATCGATTTCGGTTTCTCGTTTTATACGTTAATGTTACCATGAATAAAAATTTAGCAACATGTTAAGTATTTTAACTGACAACCCCCAATACAGACGTAGCACTATAGTTTATTAAATATGTAGTAAATTAATCTCTGGTGAGAGTAAAATAAATCACAACCCTTGTAATCTTAATCTGAAGATGAAACACAAGAGGTGTATTTTATAACTTATCAGTAATGTCTAATCATAAAAAATCATTTATTTCACTATTACGCATTGCATGTAAAAGAGAAAGTTCCTAACATAACAAAACTACAAATTTATACTAGACTAAAATTTCAGCAAAATTAATAATTACAATTTTTATTATATTGATTAATTAAATAGAAACATTCTTATTTACAACAAAAACAAAAACACATTCTAATAATTAATAATTATCTGTTTTAAATAAAAATATTTTAGAATTGATTATTCTGTTAAATCAAATAATTATGTAATCATTTCTTGATTCAAATTTCTTTATTAAAAATATTTTTTGTAACTTGCAACTACCGATTATTGTTTTTGTTAACTTGCAGGTACAAATTATTGTTTTTGGAGAATATCTGTTTTGCTATTAAATATTACTGTTTTATTGCAGTTTTGTAAATATAAATTGTTAGTGGGTATCTAAAACTAACGTTAATTATCATCTAATATTAAATATTCATTCAGTATCTATCGATACATATAAACATTGTGGAGATCGTGACGCTATTATCTGTCGGGTGCTTTATTTATAAAAAAATATATATGTCTATATAAGACTTATAAATTTTTGTTGTACCAAGTACAGTTAGACGCCATTATTTGTAATAGAGACCAGGAGTCGTTCGCGATAAAAATCTATGAAATTCAAATTACAAACATATTGTATTAAAAGACTAAAAGCATGTAGTTAGCATTAATAGTAGTAGTTCATTTCAATCTAAATATATACATAAGTACTCTGCTTTTGTCATATATTATAATAATATTACAAATTTATAGTTTTTTCACAAAGACATGCATCTAACTGCACTTGGACAAGGACTGTCCTCAATTGATGGAATCACGAAATAAGGCAAAACTGAAGAAAGACCTGATTTACACAAAATATACAAATAACTGAGGCTTACGCGAAAATGAACTGTATATATTAAAGTAACAAACAAAATGTCTATTCGTATACGTTTATACATCGTACACATTGAAAGTACATCTTGGCGTGATTAAAAAGCCTATCAATCTTAAAAATACAAAAAGTACCTTAGAAAAGATACTAAATTTCTGGTAACGATGCCATAAGATCAGGCATTTCATTCATATAAAGAATACAGTTTTAAAATCACGTCAAGAGATTAAGGACCTAATAATGTAACGAAGTATACTCTAATTAACGACTCAATTCTGGATTGTTTTCTTATTTCATTTACAGTCAACAAATCAGAACGAAGTTTTAAACGATGATTATTTTTATTCTTTCTTATTTTTGATGATGAATAATGTTGTTCTTTTTATATCATTTATCATCATCATTTATATCCTGCCTTCGCCGGAGAATGGTATAATTTACAAAAAAATACCCGGAGAAAAACTTCTGATAAGAAAACAATCTAGAAGCATCTTAAAATAAAAGATCTTGAATATACTTCAGAGAGAGCGACTGTAAGACAGTCATGTATCTTGAAGATAACGATGATAAATTTATTATTTGGTTTGATAAATAAAAAGGCACTCAATATCTCGCGTTCTGTTGTTACAAAAAAAATTCTATTGCATATGGAAAATTGGATTATGGATTTTTCTATGGAGAATTTATTCTAGAATAAACTCCATAATAGATAAAAATTATATTATAGCAATAACAGCCACCTTATATACTACGCAACTGCAAGTCGTAATTGATAGAATTATAAGATTCGAAGAATTTCGAAGACTCGAAGTACCATAACTGTTTATCTGTTACCTAAAAAATAGTATCATACGAATAGCTTGCCTTAATATATTTGCAATATCTTGCAAAAATATATTAAGAACTAATTGGCATAATATATTTACGTAATAGATTAACGATGAAACATAATTATGCAATTGCAATACATTGCAGTATTCTAAGCGCTAAAACAAGTTGAAGAACTGTTTGCAATTATAATTGGGAGAATATCTACGAGTCTCGAAGATGGTAGGCTTCTAAGATAAAGATTTTAATATTTAGATACAATCGCACTCATAGTTATTTTTGAAGGATATGTAATAAAGGAATGGTCGTGGTCAAACTTAAAGGAATTCAGTTAAGGACATCCTTTTGTCGGGAGCGTGTCCAAAGTACTTATAAAACTTTCTAGGACGAATTACCGTTCCAAGTGTCAAGAAGAAGTAATACCCAAAAACAAAATTAATTTTTAAATACCTGATTTAATATATCACATTTTATCGGTGCGTTTTGCCATCGATGAATTAAAGATGTGAAACTTGGTCGTAACTATTGGCCTTAGTCGCTAAGCAAGCGATGGTGCGAAATATGCTTGGGGTATTTGTACGCGATTAAATCAGGAACTAGGAGTTCCGTAGAAAAACCAAAATAACTGATATAGCTCAAAGTATCGCCTATGCGAAATTTGTCGCAAATTAGCGAATATGGAACAGTGGGCGATACACATGGTATAGAACCGATTGACGTTGGATGTTAAAATGGCGACCCCGCACTGTAAAAAGTAGCGTTAGTAGACTCCGTAAATGATGGAATGGCGACCTTAAAAATGGGGAGTCGCTTGATTCACGTGACACAAGATCGTGTGGAGTAGAAATCCCACGAAGGAACAAATCTAACAGTGGATGTCTCGCTTTAGAAATAGACGAAATAAGGAACATATCTTTTACGTCATACGAGATAAGTTATGTAGTTCCGGTCTTATAAATCACTACTTAACGCAAATTCCTAGAGAACATTCGACAAACGTTTTATAAGTAAATTGGACACATTTCAAGACTTAAAAGTAAAAGGCACCCTAGATCTGCGCCGCTTACCTACACCTACATAACACTTTATAAACCAATACTCTTTGGGAGAAACTTTACAAATTCGTCTAATATCTTTCCTCTTGGAGGTTCAAATTTCAATACATATAGATAACAATCTACAGGGGACGATCTACGTACAGATATAAGTCTTAGAAAATAGGGCACAGAGTTCGATAGTTATTGTACAGGGAATGTATATGATATTTAAAATATATTTCTACGTTACTATTGGTAAATAGAAATATTTTATTTGTTACAACATAGCATACAATTTCTGATTCAGGTTTTCTACTGGACTTTGGACTCCCAAATTGTAATGCCATTAATAGTCGTGCAATTTCCGACAAATGCGACGACAATTAGCTAACCGTCGTTTCGTCGTGAACGGATGCGACGAGTCTCGACGATTCGTCGCGAATTATGACTCCCGATCATCCATTATACGTGGAGGTCCTAAAGTGATAATGATTTGATGGGTCTCTCCTTTAAAAGGTCCTTAAAAGGCCGTTATCGAGCATTTATCGTCGGCAAACAAATATATGACAAAGAGATAGGGGTGGAAATTCATGCCATACTGTCCTTTACATAGGCCTTTCTTTCCCTGGAAGAGATTTATGTCTACAGACGTACAAGAATCGGCTGATAAAATCAGAGAATATAGACAACTATTGATTTGTGACCATAAATAGCAGAGCAGCACCAACAGTAGGACAAAGTCGTCTTATATCTATATCGATTCTGATGCCGTAACATCACCTCTGGGTATATTAAGACTAGTGCTGTACTGTGACGTTGAATTATTGGAGCAGCACCAAAAACTACAGAATATTAAGTTCTTAAAGTTATGTTATTTAACTATGCTGACACAGCAGCACTATTATCTAGACAATAGAACAATTTGACTTGCTTCGTTAATAAGTCAGCACGTAGGCCGATTTGGCCGATTTGATTGGTGCATTAAAATTAGATTCAGTTGTGATTAAATTGGATGTTGGAAAATTTGTAAATAATTTTACTTTTGCATACAAAATGAATTTATAGAAGTAGATGTTACTTTGCGGAGATTCATAATATAAAAGTAAGAATAAAATTATTTTGCTATAATCCGCAATGAATCTTCTCTCGGATATGATCTCGGATTATAAATATATGGGACACTTACACACACGGTCGTCCGTCCCCAAAGTAAGTAACTTATTACTTGTGTTATGGTAGACAGACAACTGGTGAATATATACTTATATATTTCTAAATACATACTTAAATACAAATATACACCCAGGCTCAAAGACCAACAAATTCATTTATAGAACATGTTGGCCCTCGGCGGGAATCGAACCCGCGACCCGCGGCGTCGAAGGTCACTACCCACTACGCCAACGGGCCAGTCATTATAGCAAAATAATTTTAATTATTACTTTTGTTCAAAGTATTTAAATTAAGAACGCGCCACGAATACTTATGTACGCGTATGCGATTAGATAAAGATACGTATGGGTCTCTCATCTTTCCTCTATTATTATCTGTGAGCTCCCCTACTCTATGTATGTTAACTCTATGATTATTGCACGTTACTGTGTTCGTCTCCCCGTATAGTTTCCGTTGATCCACTGCAGCAGCAGGAGCTCCCATCGAGCAGGTTCGGGCGCAGTAGGCGAGGGCCCTACCTGCGGCGCTTGGCGGCGAGGTAGAGCAGCAGGAGCAGCACCAGCGCGGCGCAGCGCAGCAGCAGCAGCAGCGCGGCCAGCAGCAGCCGCGCGAGGCGCCGCGAGTCGCGCCGGAGCACGCGCGCCACGACCTCCGCGCGCCATCATCCCGTGCCGCACTTGCCGCTCTCGAACACGCCCTAATTGTTCATTTCAAATATAATCTATAAGTAGTGGCCTGTTACTGTCCCACTGCTGAGAATAGGCCTCTTATCTCCGTTTTTGAGAGAAGGATTGGAGCTGACTCAGAATAAACGGTCGCTATAGAAAAGTTAAAGAAAGGCTAATGTTGTTAAAAAGATAGAAAACGAAAAGAAAATAAAAGAGCTTCAGGCACAGCTTTTTGACTACACTAACTATGTTGGTTAGTACTAATACCATTATCGTGTAAGTAAGTAGCAGCCTGTTACTGTCCCACTGCTGAGAATAGGCCTCTTATCTCCGTTTTTGTAGAGAAGGATATAATCTATACTAATATATAATAAAGCTGAACAGTTTGTTTCTTTGATTGATTGTTTGTTTGAACGCGTTAATCTCAGGATCTACTGGATGGATTTGAAAAAGTCTGACTTATAGTCCATTTATCGAGGAAGGCTATAAGCTATATAGCATGTACGCTAAGATGAATAGAAGAGCAGCAATAAAAAATATTAAAACTTTCCTTGCGTGCGGTAATAGTTATTCAGAAATCATGTGTTACAAAATTGTTCCTCTCTAAAAGTTCTAAATAACAGTCCGCGACGGCATATGTCTGGCTTTTAAGTTTAACCCACTCTAACCATTTTTATGGTTAACAAAAGACTATATTACGGTTTTAATCTTTCCACGCGGGCAGACCTGCTGGTTGATTGCTAGTATATTATAAGTTACAAAAGATAGTTGTGGGAATGAAAACATAGGTAATTAAACGTTAACAGATTCGTTTTTTTTTTATATACACAATTCTTAAAATTTTCAATCGGCATCTTAATTTAAATAAAAATCATAAAGAAAAAATCATCAACGAGCTAATGCAGAAATTTGTGCAAACACATCATCATGCTCCTGCCCTTATCCCAATCTAAGTGGGGTCGGCATGTTACAAACATGTTGTCACAAGATTTGGCTACGTGTTTTACGAACGGCCGCCTTCCTGACATCAACTTACTTTAGTCGTATTTTACGACACCTCGGTAAGGAAGAGGGTGGTCTATTTTACTCAACCTTTTTTGCATTAATATTAACAATAATTCAAACAAAATATAATTAAAATACCTTTCTAAAGAAAGGCGAGAAGGCAACAAGTGATTCGCGGGTGAGTGGCGACGAGTACAGAGGACACCTGCGGTCTGCCGAGCAGACCGTCAACAGTCTTCTAAGGAACGTTTCCAGCTGCGGTCTTCTGGAGCGAGCCAGCGCTTCTGAAGACCATAGGGTGCGAGCTGGAAACGGTATCGCTGCCACCTGGAAATGGTTCACTAAATTATGAGATTCTAGATCCAATGTGCACAAAACAGAGAAACCAAAACAATAGACCAGTCTATAGAAAGGTTTAAATTAAGTATAAGAGATATACTTATACGTAAAGCATAAAAAAATGATAGAAAAGCCTGAATTTGAAAATCCTTTAAACTTCATACAGGACTTCCGTTTAATTTTTTTTCTGGTTCTTCTCAGTAAGAGCAAGATTCCGAACCAGTTGTAACTTCATTAATCATATTGATCCTTGAAGATTCAAAAGTGCTTGAAAGGGCTTATTTGAATAAAGATTATTTTGACTTGATTTGATTTGATCTTTATTTAAATATGCTTTTATAAGAACTTTTGAGTCTTCAAGGATCAATTAGACTAATGACTACCACTAATTTCAAATTCTTGTTGATAAGAGCAACATTCCGGATTTTATTCGAGAAGGAACCTCGGCGAAGACGTAAGAATTTTAGTCCAAATATTTTTATCATTTATATGATATAATCTTCAATGCTTTAATATACTTTACGTATTAACTAATTTCTTGGGACTTTTGTGATATGCTTGTATGTGTATGCAAAATATTAAAACCATTGCCTCAATTGAAATTAAAATTTCATAATATTTTTATCACATATAAAGAAACTAGTTTCTTTATATGCTTTTATTTTTTATATATTTATTCTTTATATACTTTTATTAAAAATAGCAATAAACTTCGCCCTATCCGAAGAATAAAGTCACATGTCCTTCTTCTTCCCTCTTAATGGGTTTCATACAATTTCAAAAAAATATATGCAATTAAAGATTTAAAATTATTACGTTTGACATTATAATTGGTTTTGTGTTCAACTTTTAGATTGGGATTTTATTTCTGGTATTTTAATTTTATCCCTAGATACTATATATATTTTCATGTCAAAACAAATTATACAACGTAATGTAAATATAAACATTCGATGTTAAGGGCCGGTTAAAGGAAATCAAAAGAAATTTGTATCTATAAAGTAGGAAGGACCTTCCTACTTTATAGATACAAATTTCTTTTGATTGTATTTTTGCATTTTTCTTTTGATTTCTTTTGAGTCGTAGATCGGATATTGTCGCCATAAGGTAGAAATTCGGACCTTGTCCCCATAATTGGCTCTGGCAGCGAGGTACAGGTCCCGGAAGCGTCGATACCGCCGTAACAGCGCCCAGGACGCGTTGGGCAGCCGCACCCGCACCTCGTACTCATGGTGCGTGCGCGCGCCCGCACCGCGCGTCACCCAGCCCGGCACGCTCACCACGTCCGCTGCCAAACAACAGGCTAACATGTAGGACAATATTTGCAAAGTTACAAAGGATAGTTGTGAACACTGGAAATGAAAAATTAACAAATTTGTTTTTTTTTTAATTACTTTTTTGGACATTACAAGGTTCTTTATTTATTTTGAAAATGAATGTGGACCTTAAATATATTGCAAAAATATAATTTCATGGGACTAACATATATATATATATATACACACACAGACACACACGCACGCACGCACGCACACACACACACACACACACACTAAATCGAAACCAACGATTCCATTGCAGTGGGGTAAAGTTCCAAAAATACTGGCAGTGTTACCCTTTGTATGGCCAAAATTAGTCGTTGGCCAAGGTATGAGCCTTCTATATAGCTTGTTGAAGAAGTTGTGAGCATCCGGGCCCTATTTATTACAAATTTAAACGGCATACTATTAAATTACAAAAGTCACAGAGGTACAACTAGCCAGTGCAAAAATTTGTGCAAGTACAGCATAGATTAACAGCAATATAATTGGTTTAAGTTAGCGTCGTCGTGATCGTTTTCAAAACAAGATTTTAATAATTTCGAATTTTTAATATTGATTTAAAATAATCTTTTAATTAGAGGTACGTTTATAAATAAATTTAAACTCACCAAAATCTATGGGATGCATGAGACCTTCTACGGAATAGTCCTGAAACAAATTGTGAATTTTATGTTATAAAGAATGTTAGAAAGAATACATTTTTGGATAAATATTATCTGTAGGAGTGATAATATTTTTTTGAGAGAAAATTAGTCATTACCAAGTAGTAAATACGGTAACGCAGAATTTCTGATGGCTAATTGCCATGATTTTGAAGATTTAGTAATAATTTTAAGGACTGCTAGAAAATAAGTGACTTTAAATCTGTAAATTTCTAGCACAAAAATTAAGATTTATTTGTAGTAAAATTCTATAATATTGGTTGACTGAACTAGAATAGTGAATTTGCAACTATTTAAATATAAATATATGGGACACTTACACCCACGGTCGTCCGTCCCCAAAGTAAGTACTTGTGTTATGGGTGACAGACAACTGGTGAATATATACTTATATATTTTTAAATACATACGTAAATACAAATATACACCCAAGCTCGAAGACCGACAAATTCATTTATAGAAAATGTTGGCCCTCGGCAGAAACTCGCGACTGAAACGCGGATCTGAAGGTAGGAAAGACTACCCACTGCGCCAACGGACCAGTCATTTTAAGGTAATTTTGAAGTTGTTTAAGGTAATTTAATTTTAAGGTAATTTAATAAATTTAAAGGTAAGTTAATAAAAATTTATTTATAATAATTATTGAAATAAACAAACTGATGTATCGAAATAGTTAAAGAAAGATATGTTTCGCTCACCGGTTGCTGCCTGCGGGTGAGCTCGCGGCCGCGCCCGCACTCGTGCTCGTGGTCGGTGCGGTGCGGCGGCGGGCACAGCGCGCGCAGCGGGTCGCCCCACGCGGGCTCTGCGGGAAGCTCGTCGTTCGACGTGGACACGTTGTCCGACGCCTCCACTTCTATTTCCTTAAACCTGACAAGTATTTTTAGACTATTCAAAATATTCTTTATTCAAATAAACTTGTAAACAAGTGCCTATGATCGTCAACTCATGCCAGCAAGAAATTCGGCGGTTGCTCATTAAAAATGTAATTATTTATACTAGTTACATTTAGTAATATAAAGATACACCTAGACACACTATCTTTGAATGCTCAAAGTGGGATGAGCAACGTCAAATGGTAGTAGATAAAACAGAGGCAATATTTTCACCAGAAACTTTCATACCTATTATGCTCCGCGACAGGGATAGCTGGAGCTTTATGCTAAAGTTTGTGTCGGACATAATGGGTGAGAAAGAAAGAGAGGAACGTGCTAGAAAGGCCGAGCAATAGACACCGGCTACGGTGAAGCAATGCCGAGAGGTGGTCCCGCCGTAGAAGGAGGAGGAAATGAGGAGGGATTTTAGTCCGTGGGAGTCGGACACTCCTCTGTGGAAAAGTCCGCAGGAAGTCCATAAAGGATTTCCCCTCCTCTAGGGAAAAAAAAAGTTACACTTAGTAATTACTGTCTTGAACAGTGTCGAAGAGTTCCCAACTATTATAATCATCAAATTCAAATTCAAAATATTCTTTATTCAAATAAACTTGTAAACAAGTGCTTTTGAATCGTCAACTCTACTGCTGGTTCGGAAAGCTGTTCCTACCGAAAAGAGCCAGCAAGAAACTCGGCGGTTGCTCTTTTAAAAATATAATTCTTAATACTATTTACATTATGTCGTTACTGTCTTGTACAGATTCAAAGAGAGCTATATCCACACATTCTTATCTTCTAAATAATCTTCAAGAGTATAGTAGGCTTTCTGTATCAGCCTCTTTTTAACAGTGTTTTTAAACTGCTGTAATAGCAAAGCTGAAAGTTAAGTTATCTTCAGTAGTATAAGTGGGCTTTATGTATTAGCCTTTTATTAGAGGTGTTTTTAAACCGAAAAGTATTTTACCATAAACTCCATATATACCAAAACCCACAAACGTTTTACGTACTGTTGCATGGAGTAATCCTTTAACAGTGTAGTAGGCTTTCTGAATCGTAATTAGTATACAGAAAGGTATATCCTTATAAATGAGGGCATACAGTGACTCATAAAAATATTCGGACGCTTAAGATATGTTCAAATAAATCGCTCATTATGGGGGATCGTGTTTGTTTTTATTCCAGCGATAAGATATTAATCCAATTGCTGTGTGGTATCTGGCTGAGTAGAATAGACCACCCTCTTTCTTAGCAAGGTGTCGTAAAAAGCGACTAAGGTAAGTCAACCCACCGTGTGGTATTCAGCTGAGTAGAATAGACCACTCTCTTTCTTGGCGAGGTATCATAAAAGGCGACTAAGGTAAGTTGACGTCAGGCAGGCGGCCACCATGCATGTATTTCCACTATGGGTGTTGACAATTTGGTTTTCATCGATAGAAATACTCTTCCATCTATTCTTTTATATTTTTTTACAATGTTTAGATTTATAGGTATAGATTTTGGAATGAATCATCATCTTCCTGCCCTTACCCCACTCTAAGTGGGGTCGGCACAACATGTTATAAACATGCTGTCACATGATTTGGCTGCGTTTTTACGACCGGCCGCCTGCCTTACATCAACTTACCTTAGTCGTATTTTACGACACCTCGGTAAGAGAGCGCGTGGTCTATTCTACTAAACCGGATACCACACGGCGGGTCGACTTACATTAGTCGCCTTTTATGACACCTCGGTAAGAAAAGAGGGTGGTACTATTCTATTCAGCCGGATACCACACGGCGTAGATTTTGGAATGAATGAAAATTACAATGTATGAAAAAAAACCCCTAAACTGACCTATGGAGCAGGGGATCCTCAAAGTGTCCATTCTGCTCCACGGGCGCCGGTTCGTTGGCCACCTGCATGTCGCTCTCACTCAGCGTCAACGACGGCGTCTCCTGGATCGGAGTCACCATGATGGTGCGTTTGTTGGGCTGGTTGTCGAAGAACGAGTACTGGAGGGCCATCTCCAGACGGACGTACTTCTTCTGGAGCTCTTGGAGGACCTAGAGTGGGAACAGATAATTCCAATAACCTATGGCCATTAAGCAATCTTAAAACGATGCTGATACATAAAGCTTCCTATACAATTAAAGATTATTTGAATCATAACACATTTAACTGCTGTCAACTATGCACCAGGCTGCATCAATTAATATACAATCTAATAGAATTGTTTTTTAAAAAGAGCATCTGCTGAGTTTCTCGCTAGTTGTACTCGCTAGGAGCAAACTTCTATCTAATTGATCAGAAGTGTTTGACGATTGACGATTTAAAAAGTGTTTCTTAGAATATAGATCATTTTCGATTGATGGTTAGATTTGTTATGAATTACTTGACTTAGTGGACTTTTATCATTTCAAAAAGAAAACAATATTTAAATGTTACTCAGACAAAATCATTATCTAATCAGGATATCTATTTAGCAACATACTTATTTTTGAAAACATGGTGGTAGGTGGCAAATATATTCTTTCATAATATATTCTAAGAAAGCCATAGTATGCGCGCAATAGTACATAATAGTTCTTATGTACATAAGAATTTTAATGCAAAAAAAAGTAAAGAAAGAAAAAGTCTCAGAAGCCTTCCACAGATTTTACTACCAAGCTTGAATTATATTCCAAACATTATACATAAATCATCATCATCCTCCTGCCCTTATCCCACTCTAAGTGGGGTCGGCACAACATGTTACAAACATGTTGTCATATGATTTGGCAACGTATTTTACGACCGGCCGCCTCCCTGACGTCAACTTACCTTAGTCGTATATTACGACTTCTCGGTAAGAAAGATGGTGGTCTATTTTACTCAACCGCATACCACACGGTGGGTCAACTTACCTTAGCCGCCTTCTACGACACCATGGTAAGAAATAAGGTTGGTCTATTTTACTCAGCCGGATACCACACGGCGGGTCGACTTACCTTAGTCGCCTTGTACGACACCTCAATAAGAAACGAGGGTGGTACTATTCTATTCAGCCGGATACCTCACGGCGTAAACATTATACATAAAAATTATAATGAATTATTTTAAAAAAGATTATTCCTTAACAAAAACTAACCATTCAGAACAAAGAGAAACGAAAGAGATCGCAATACGTAATTTATGTGTATTAGAAAGAGACAAACAATATGCCAATGTATATTATAATTACCGCGATCTGCCTATTCAGCTCCTCCTTTGAGCAGTCGTTCTCCAGAGAAGATATGACGAGCATCTTCTGCGACGCTATCCGCGAACACAGCCTCTGCATCGCCCGCAGCGCTTCCGCTTCCGTTACTTGCCGTCGGTTCTTGTTTTCACCTATACGAACAATATTTTTAAGACAAAAGTAATAATAAAATTATTTTGCTATAATCCGCGATGAAGTAAAATAGAAAATATATATAATGCTAAATGTAGAGTGAACAATCGGTTATCATACCTGATACATGCAGGATTCGTAAAAAAAACACATGCACAAACCTCCACCACCGCCACCACAATACAAAAGCACTACATACGTTCACTATCACAAACTCAACAATCGTTTCGCCCCGAAACCGAACTTTACTTTTACTTCATCGCGGATTATAGCAAAATAATTTTATTATTACTTTTGTATTATGGATCTCCGCAAAGTAACGCCTAATTCTATAAACATTTTTAAGGTTAACTGACGTTAGATATAAGGAATGGCTATTAGTCATAAGACTTTTATACTAAATATAAAAATCTAGGTCTGCTTGCGGCTTCAACCGCATGGCAATCAGTATATTGAAATAAAATTTTGTACATAAGTAAGTAGCGGCCTGTTACTATCCCATTGCTGAGAATAGGCCTCTTCTCTCCGTTTTTGGGGAGAAGGTTTGAAGCTAAGATCTACCACGCTGCTTCAGTGCGGATTGGTAGGTTACACTTATCTCCAGAATTGTCTAGAGATATGTAGGTTTCATGATGATGTTTTCCTTCACCGAGAAGCGTGTGATAAATTGCAATTATCAATTAGACACATAAGTTTTAACAGAAAAACTCATTGGTGTCTGCCCGGGTTTTAACCCGTGACCTCCTCGAAAGTGTACCACGGAGTTACCGCTGGGCTAGCACAGCTAATTTTGTACATAAAAGTAATTATTGTGAGTTAACCATAAAAGATGGATGCTATCGGACTCTTTATAGTATTTTTGTAGATCTACAATTCTCTAGTACATTACTTTAGTGTATCTTTGTTGGTTTACGCGGCGCACGGGATTAAAACTCTCAGCAGATGTGATTTTTACAACTGCGCGATCCAATTCAACTTCTTCATAAAGGTAGTAAAATTTAATGTAAGGCAGGCGTCCTGTCGTATATATCTAGCCAAATAACGTGAGAACATGTTTATAATAAGTGCTGACCCCACTTAGAAGGGATAAGGGGCAGAAGGATGAAGTGGACATATTGAGTGCAAAGTGTAATAAAACGACATACCTATTCGCCTCCTATATTTGGTCCGCGGCTGCCGCTCGTCAGGCGATCTCTCTATGGAACTCGACGACTGCCCCTCCACTATCCGTGGCTGGAAAGCAACAATACTTAATTTATTTTTAATTATTTTTTTTTTAAATTTAAACTATCGTGAGTACTATTCATAGTTATTGTATAGAGCCGGCTATACTCATGTGTTATTCGATCGGGTTAGCCCGACTAGTTTCGAACCCATCCGGGGCACTTATTCATGAGCTCTTTACACGACGTTATCGCGTCATTACCCGATAGAATAAGAGTATAGCCGGTTCTATACAATAACTATTTTAAATTGTTTTTAAGGTTTTCCGTAAATTAGTGGAAATATGACGAAATTTTTGGAAAGAAACGAGCCAAGTATTTGTGTGAGGAACTTAAATCGTGCTAAATACACTGTAACATACTATTTAAATGGATATATCAAGTTATTGTAAAATGTCACTTTGTGTGTCGTGATTTGGTCAAAATTAAGTTTAAATGAGTCTTCCGGGTGGTATCCGGTTGAGTGGAATAAACCAACAAAGGTTCTTCCCGAGGTGTCGTAAAAGACGACGTAAGGTTATTTGACCCGCCGTGTGGTATTCAGCTGAGTAGAATGGACCACCATCACTTTTTACCGATGTTTCGTAAAAGGTGACTGAGGTAAGTTGATCCACTGCGTGGGATCCGGTTGAATAGAACAGACCACGCTTTTTCTTACAGAGATAGCTTATTTTATTTTTATTTCTTACTTCTTAAAATACGACTAAGGTTGTCATCAAGCAGTACCCCACTTAGAGTAGGATAAGGGCAGCAAGTTGGTGATGACTTTAAAGGAGTCAGTGCCATAAAAATCCTACTAAATACATAACGGTGAAAGTAATGTAAAGCTTGCAAAAAGCTGTTACCTTATGATAGTCCTCGGTGCTGGACATGTCGTCGCTGTCGTCGGGCGCGGGGCCCAGCTTGAAGTGCGGCACGGGGGCCCGCTCGTCGCTGGCCAGTGCCGAGGTCTCCGTGGTCGACGGGGTCGGCACTGACGACTCGGAGGGCAGCTTCGGGGTCGACGTCGCCGTGTGGAACGTGTCGGGACTGTTGAGGGAATTGGGAGAGGGAAGCGGGTCCAGGGAGAGGCTCAAACTGGAAATACAATCGCATTAGGTAGTGTAAACGATACTGTTTATATAAAAAAAATATCTATATCTTAAACTAGCAATCGCTAGCGGCTCCGCCCGCATGGAAAGATTAAAACCGTAATATAGTCTTTTGATAACCATAAAAAGATAAAGTTGGTTAACCTTAAAAGCTAGACATATGCTGTCGCAGACTTTTATTTAGAACTTTAAGAGGGGAACAATTTTGTAATACATTATTTTTCATTAACGATGACTGTTTACTCAGCGAACGCAAGGAAAGCTTTAAATGTTACCGTTTTCGTACTATTTTTTTATTGCAGCTCCTCTCCTATTCATCTTAGCGCGATGTTATATAGCCTATAGCCTTGTTCAATAAAAGAACTATCTTACACTGAAATAATGTTTCAAATCGGTCTAGTACTTCCTGAGATTAGCGCATTCAAAAAATCAAAAAAACAAAATCTTCAGCTTTATATATTAATATGAAATATGAATTAAGAGATTAAGCTGTCATGGATATATAAACATAGTTCATAGTATAATTTATTTAAAAAAAATAGAAAAATAACTAAAAAAAATAAAATAATAAATTATGGGTAACAGACAACTGGTGAATATCACTACATATTATAAAACAAAGTCCATATTTCCGTATGTACGCATAAAACTTTAAAACTACGCAACCGATTTTGATGCGGCTTTTTTTAATAGATAGAGTGATTCCAGAGGAAGGTTTGTACGTATAATAACATTCAATACGAAGTAGAGAAATACTGTAATATTTGAGGTTTCTGTAAATAATTACATTTTTTTCCGCTTACATTGCAAACGCAGGCTAAACCCTACGAGATTTATCAAAATGATGTACTAAGTATTTGTACACCTTAAAAAGGTCTACAGAAAAGTCCGCGATGGTATATATCTATCTCTTATGGATAACCCACAATAGCAGTTTTTTTCATTTACTTTTTACGAAAAATGATGCCTTATGTTCAAAGCAATTTTTATACAATACAGCATTAATCCTTATCCAATTGAGTACCTTAAATAAATTGTTGATTTAATATAGATCAATATGGCCGTTTACAGCATGCAATTTAAGTGAACATTTTCGGAGATATTACAGATATAAAATGCCGTGAGGACGCCGCGCTTCACCCTATAGCACTTCGAATCTTTTAGAGTTTGTTTAAAGACATTCTGTAATTAATTATAATAATAAAATACATAGGTAAAATGTAAAAGTAAATAAGTAAAAATGTACTATATGAGTTTAGATATTCCAAAGATAGCAGGAAATCGTCTTGGTATAGGGAGAGGAAATTGTTTTTCTCCAAATTTAACGCTTGCGGGCCACGGGCAGTAATGAATAAATCAAAACTACTGGATCGATTTTAATCATTTTTTTTACACTGACTGACATGGGATATATATTTTATACCCGTGCGAAGCAAGGGCAGGCCGCTAGTATACTTATATATTTTTTAAATATATACTTAAATACAAATATACACCCAGGCTCAAAGACCAACAAATTCATTTATAGAAAATGTTGGTCCTCGGCGGGAATCGAACCCGCGACCCGTGGAGCTGAAGACAGGGTCACTACCCACTGCTCCAACGGGCCAGTCAAATTGGGGAAATTACAGGAGAATGATACCGTGTATGCATCTCACCTGAGCCTCTTCATCCGGAAGTGTTCCCGCTCGTCAGCGGAGAGGGGTTCCGGAACCTCGCTCCTACTACGCAACACTAATTCTGACTTGCTGCGTTTCACGCCTTCCACGGGCGACATGTCATTTTCCCTTTCTATTTCAATAATGATAAATTTAAATTAGTTTATAACGGACATTACAAAAGTAACCAATCTATGTGGTGACTCACGGGTTACAGAAAAATAATTATATCTTTACTTATTTAATACGCTTACTGTGGATCAGTAACGGCCCAACTCATACATACTAATTAAGACGCAAGAGCGTCTCATATTGGTATGAGTCAACGTTTAAAACGAGACTGACTGAAATGAAGTAACTTAGACTAGCTCCGCTGTTTAAAGGAAAGAAAGAAAGAAAGAAAGAACGTTTATTTCACCTTCCGCGATACACAATTATTAACTAAAACTAAACTTAAACACATAAAACAATAAAAGGTGATCCTAAATTACAAAAAGCTCCTAATTTACCTATTGATTACGCATTTAATTTTTTAAAGAAGTGATTCATCGGGGTACAGAATGGTGTATAAAGAATATCAGCATACGCCCACTTCCATTGGAACAAATCTTAACTTTCAGAGTTCGTGAATTTGGAAGATAACGTCTGGTGATTCGTTTAGAATCTTTATTACAGCTTTTCAGTACTTACATCCACAAAGCATGTCCATATTACAATGTAGCTAACGTCACTATTGTAATCACATGTTTCGCTTTCGAGTTCTTAACTATTTGCTATTCAAAAACTTAATACCCGAATCCCTAGATGTAGGCTAATCGATCCACAAAGTTCTATTTCTACATTAATCCTGCGTCTTTAAATGAGCTGTAGGGATCCGAACCTTTCGGTAATCCAACGTTTCGGCTGTTTATAAAAATGTACTTTGCATAAAACCAAAAATTTCCGTAATAATGACTTCCAAGTTAATGTGAACTCTATTCTATTAGAATTACGAATAATTTTTGCATGTTGTAAAGTAATAATAAGTGTCAACTAACCCCCGTCGGCGAGCGCCCTCGTAACGCCGCGCTCTCTGGCCGCCAGCAGTGCGAGCTCTTGCTGCAAGCGCTCCACCTTGACGCGGTGGGCCGCCACGCTGGCCACGCGACCCTGGAGCTCCTGCTCCAGGTTTTCTAATTCCTTTTTCTGGAATTTATACAATCAGACGTTATTTTGCGTTCTATAATAAAAAATCTCAATTAGAAACAATCTTTATATTGCCTTCAACATCACAACCAGCATATTACACAACAAAAAATGCGCGCAATACCACATACAAGCAATGCATCATCAGAAGATATAGAGGACGTGATACGTGTGGTGACTGGTCCAGCACGTCTAAGGTTTGTGAACGTTGCCTGCTTCCTACACTTAGCTTTACACTGATTTTCCTAACAAACAAGGATTATAGCAAAATAATTCAATCATAACTTCAGTACTATGGAATTCCGCAAAGCAACGTCTGTTTCTATGAATTTTTCTTCTTCTGTCGTATTCTTCATTACTGAAGGTCGTGTCCTAGTCGAAAGTCCTTCACAGTTCTTATAATTCGCCTCAATTTCTCTCGGTGTTCAGCTTTTCTTAGGGCGGATGCTACAGAGACCAGTAGGTGCGGTCACTTGGTCACACCAACGGCTAGGTGATCTGCCGCGGGGTCGTTTTCCTTCGACCTTGCCCACCAGTATCAACTTGACAAGGTTATCTGGTTGACGGCGAGCAATATGACCAAAGTATCCTAAGATACGTTGATAACATATTGTCGAACCTATACATTATATAACCCAAAAAAAAAACAAAAAATCTTGTTGAAGGGCTGCACTTATCGAGTTGTTGGTATAGGGGCGATGATATGGGTTGTATAAGTAGCTCACATGTCTCTCCACCGTCTCTTTGATGGTCCTGGCGGTGGTCGGTTCGCACTGCTGCAGCAGGTGCATCAGGCTCTCCGTTGATGTCTCCGACGGGGGACTGTCAGGACTTGGCGTCAGGCTCTATTGAACATTATTAGGACTAAGAATATGAATAAATAAAACAAAATAAATAACAGACGGATGTTTCTTTACTAAATTGGTAGCCGTCATATCACGAAAATTATGGACGTGAAAATATATTCAGGATTGTAAGGGTCTTTATATTTGGTATACAAAGTGTTACGGACGATGTCACTAAATGAATCCACTGATTACTTAAACGTATAAGATAACATCGGCATGATTCAATCCTCTTCTTAAGTTTAAAAAAAATGTATTTTCAAACAAAATAAATATAATTTTATAGATGTTTTCTGGCTTTGTTAGTAATGGTGACTGACATTGCGCGGCGCGCTTGTTCAAAAAACGGGATAAAATAATAATATTATACATAGTTAACATTGTATATAGGAAGATAGAACTCCCTCGCACCTCTTCAATTGCACCGTATTTAATTTTTAGACCTTGGTTGAAGGTTGGCGTGGTCATTGATATATATAAATCGTGTTCATTCTTTAAAAAACAAAATAATTCCTGTGGCTCACTTGTAGATACTTTACCGAATTAACTGATGTTTTTTATAGGGTGCTGAGTTGTGTAGGTAGTTAAAATTAAAATTAATGTCGGTGCACACAAACGGTTTAATACAATTCGGTATTTCTGTCATCCTTAAAATTAAAGTCGCACTGCGCTAATAATACAATCCTATTATAATTAGTTTTGTAGTCTTTAATACTACATGAATTTTCTAGTAATCTATGATTTTAAAATCTCAAAAAAAAAACAAATCAACAAATTTTAGGTCGTTCATAATCTTCAAACTCAAACTAAGGGACTGAAAAAGCTGTTTCCTCCAAGGCAAACCTACCTCATCGAGCTTGCATCCATTCGCGACGAGTTCCCTTATCTTGTTCCTTACGAACACCTCGAGATCCTCCCGTTTCCCCCCCAGACGATGCTGCAACTCTGCTATCTGGCCTTCCTCCTTTTCAATCTACGGGAGATGGGGATAGCAACATAATAAAAACGTGGAGTTCTTAACTTCAAGTGTAATAAGTTTGTATGTCAAATGCCTTGAGCCATAAAGTTTTAAGTAATTTTTAAATTATAAAAAGTTATGGGCACCAGATATAAGAACCAGATATAATAAGAAATTGTGTTAAAAATTTAATTCGTTTTTGCGTCACACAATGTATACAACATGGCGTGTGTTCATTTGCAAATATATATTTGATAGTTTCTTTTTATTTTATTACAATAATTCACACATCTTTGCGATTTTGCGAAACAAAATAGACCAATTGTTAAAAATTATTTGATAATAGTTCAGTTTAGAAATACTAGAAGAATGTATATAGCACGCAAATAAAAGAAATGCCGATTGGCAATAATTTACTCATAGTTACCAAAATTTTAGCAATAAAGTAGAGTTGATGATTTCAAAAGCTTTATTACAAGTTTAACTGAATGAAGAATTTGAATTTGAATTAAGAAGTTATCGTCGAAATATAAAAATCATTAAACAAAAAAAACGCCACATAATTTACAACATAGAGGATTGTACAATTTGAATTATTTAACCAATTCATTCAGAAATGTACAAATTATAATTATATAGGAATATTTATTAATGGATATATGAAATATAAACTTGAAATTAAAATCTCCACTTAAAAAAATAATAAAAACTAGCACAAAGGTACTAAAACTAAAGTGGGCACTGTAAAACACTCAGGCGTAACTGGGACGCGTGTTTCGATTATGAGAAAATAAAAACAACTTATTGTAGCAAACAATAAAAGTGAATGTGCATAGAAATAGTGCTACTAGTGTTTCTCGAAGTTTAGATAAGAAATTTGAATTGAAAGAAACTCGATTGTAAGTTAGTTATAAGAAAAGATTGTTAGATATTGAAAACCATTCAAAAAATAAATATAATCAATCAATTTGTTGGTTTCTTGAATGTGGGTGTATTTAAGTCATTATCATTATACTGCCTTTACCCCTGTCTAAGTGGGACAGGCACAACATGTTGTGATATGATTTGGCTAGGTATTTTACTACTGGTCGCCTGTTTGACGTCAATTGACCGTAGTTGCCTTTTATGACCCCTAGGTAAGAAATAAGAATGATCTATTCTACTCAGCCGGATTACACGTATGTATGAATTTAAGTATTTGTTTTAAACTATATACTCGTATGTATATATTCACCAGTTATTTTTTTACCATAATACAAGTATTAAGTTACTTACCTTGGGGACGGACGACCGTGTATGTAAGTGTCCCATATGTTTATTTATTATGTTGATTTATTTTTGTCAATCCAAATTCTTTATTCTTTTACAATGCGTGATTTATAATTATTATAATTATATAATCAATGTATTTGCCAAGTAAATTTTAAGATAAATTATATACACCTTAATGTTTCGGATTGAACTTTTGAAAGGGTCATTATAGTTATTTCATTGAATAATCCTTCTTTTTTATGATTCCTTGAATCATTCTTATTTTGCGATCAAAAGAAACGCCTTTTTGTGACTGACACCTCTAATAAAGGGTAAAAGTAAACACAGCGTATGAGTTAAAAAAAATACCTCGCGAGTGATAACCTACCTGACCATAAATCCACTGTTTCCGGTCTATTACTTTCCTCCCTAAGGGCTGAATTTCGGACTATATGGAAATAAATATTAGTGAAAAAAGTTACAAAGTAGTTTCAGTAATGAAGATGACGACCGAGTGAGTTTTAATTATTTTAATCTTCGACAATTAAAATCTAGAACCACTAGTAACACTGCGCGTGTGGGACAATGACACAAGTGATTGCATTTAGTGTGATGTAATGTTTGTTTGTTTGTTGCGAGTGCAATAGGCGTTATCTAATTAACGAGTGTATTCACCTGATACTTGTATTATATTAAGACAGGGAATGTAATCTTTTAGTTGATATCGTGCTATGAAATTTGAGTGTTAAACTAACATCAACCGTGTACTATGACTAGCCTACCCAGGCCGTTTCGCCGGGCGTAATTTAAAGATATATATTAATATATCTAACAATAGACCAACCTCATTTCTTACCGAGGTGTCGTAAAAGGCGACTAAGGTAAGTTGACCCATCGTGTGGTATCCGGTATAGTAGAATAGACCACCCTCTTTCTTACCGAGGTGTCGTAAAATACGACTGAGGCAAGTTGACGTCAGGCAGGCGGCCGGTCGTAAAATCGTGTGACAGCATGTTTATAACATGTGGTGCCGACCCCACTTAGAGTGGGATAAGGGCAGGAAGATGATGATATTAATATATCTAACTGTTATTAAACAGTTAAAAAATTCTGCGAATGTCACAAAACTTTACAGGATTATTCACTGGTTCAATTAATTGATATAAGTATATATTCACCAGTTGTCTGTCTACCATAACACTAGTATTAAGTTACTTACTTTGGGGACGGACGACCGTGTGTGTAAGTGTCCCATATATTTATTATTTATTATTTATTATTATTATTATTAATTTTAAATTTTTTATTAAAATTGGTCCAGTATTGTTTCTCTCGCCAAAGGAAAAACGGGGTTTTTTTAATTCTGATATTAGCTCGGTGTATAGGACTCTATTGTACCATATTTCATCTATATTGCTCCAGCGGATTATCTATGAAGGTGTTACAATGAAACAGACAGACTTTCACAATTTACAATATTAGCATGGATATAAAGGATAATTAATAAAATTTGAACAATAAAAAAACACTATATATACAAATAGTTAGATGTAAATAAATAGGGAAAATAGCAAGCATTGTAAGAACCTTCAAGTACCTGAGAACTGTTGATTGTCCGCTGAGTTTCACATAGTTTTTAGAAGGTCGCCTAATATATCGGACAAGGTGAGATATACGATATTCCACTATGCATATACTGTTTTAACTATTAGTAGAAAAAACAACGGATACTTTATATAATACATAAAGTTGTTATATATTATAGTTTCTTTTAACTGTACTTACCTTAGTGTTGCCTTGTAAAATAACTCGAAAAAAACTCGATTTGACTCGATTATTAATAATCGATTTTTTTCTGACTATTTGAAAATTGCATATTTAATATTAATTATTAATTAGAATAAATACTAATCAAAGTAGACTACTAGTAGTAAAAAAATAACATATGCACTTTTTGCGAGATTCGATTAAAATATATAGTTTGGCTACATTGGCTTCATCTTAAAATGCTTGTCTTAAAAAGACAAGAAAAAAGAGTTAAAAAAAAGAAAAAGTAATGGTAAAAGGTAATTAATGTAATCTATTTTTAAAAATCAATTTATAATGTTTAGAAAATCTATTATAATAACAAAACTATTTAATTAATATAAAAATAGAATATTTTTCACAACCCTAATACATACATAAAAAGGGAACTCCCAGTGTAAAACATTAAAATGTATCAACTGTCTTCATCTTAGAATGCTTATCTTAAAAAAACAAGAAAAAAAAGTAAAAAAAGAAGAAAATGAAGATAATAAATGTAATCAATTATAAATAATCGATTTATGGTTAGAAAATCTATTATAATAATAAAAAATATTTGATTAATATAAAAATAGAATATTTTTCACATCCCTAATGATACATACATAAAAAGGGAACTACCCGTGTAAAAGATTAAAATGTATCAACTGGCTTCATCTTAAAATGCTTATCTAAAAAAAAAGAGTAAAAAAAAAGAGTAAAAAAAAAGAAGAAAATGAAGGCAATTAATGCAATCTATTTAAAAAAAATCGATTGGTTAGAAAATCTATTATAATAATAAAAATATTTGATTAATATAAAAATAGAATATTTTTCACATCCCTAATGATGCGTACATAAAAAGGGAACTAACTACCCGTGCAAAAGATTAAAATGTATCAACTGGCTTCATCTTAAAATGCTTATCTAAAAAAAAAGAAGACAATGAAGGCAATTAATGCAATCTATTTAAAAAAATCGATTGGTTAGAAAATGTACTATAAAAATGAAAATATTTGATTTATATAAAAATAGAATATTTTTTACACCCCTAATGATGCGCACATAAAAAAGGAATTCCCCGTGTAATAGGTTAAAATGTATCAACTCACAGCATCGGTGACGTCACGCGCGGCCGCCGCGTGCCTGGAGACGCGCGCGCTGAGCTCCCTCTGTCGGCAACGCAGCGCGCGACGCCGCAACGTCCATCCGCGCTCCAAGGCCCGCCAATCTCCAGAAAGGCGTCGGCACGCCGCCGCATATTCCTTTTCCATTGCCGACCGTTCCTGAATTCGTCATATATCAAAACTTTACATTCGTACGTCTTAAAAGAAGCCACGTACTTTAGGGCGTAGTCAATATGCTTGAACGACTTGTTGAGACATTGTCTTAAACGAATAGTCCTCTAACCTCATCGAGTTGTCGCTGTGCTTGCAGCAGCTGCTCCCGCTCAGCGTGCCAGCGCCGCTGCCGCTCCTCCTGCTGCAGCTCAAACTGCTGCCTCTCTCGCTCCAACTCCGCGCGCTGCGCTTCGATGCGCTCGCATCGGATCTCACTTTCCAAGTCACTATAGTAAAGTAATTGTCTATTACTATCCCCTTCTTCTTCTTCTGGGCCTACTATCTCCATTTTCTAAAGTTGGGTTGGAGCTTAGAAAATGCGAATTTTTAGGTAACACATAGCCCAAGTATTCTCTAAAGATTTCACATTTCCTCACAATGTTTTCTTTAACGGAAAGTCGTATCACACCCCAAGCGCCGAACTGGTGGAATAATCGGGAATAATCGGCTGTTTTAACAATTTTAATTAAACATGTTGTGTTCTCCTGTAATTCGGGGTACACTAAGCAAATTTGTTTAATAGTTATTTCGGAACTTTTATGTGTACCTTTGTTGGAGCCCCTTTAATAAATAAATAAATTCTACATTACAATTCTACTAATTGCAATATTATAATAAACAAAATTTTGTCAAGACTTACTCGCCCTGTTCAGTGTTGGGAAAAAAAGGACGTTACACACGTAAATACCTATGGGCCAAGCATAGGACGTCGATAGGTTAAAATGGAGATAATATTATTGTCAATAATAATTGCTAGTAGTGCGTACGAGAGCGTGGTGTTAAGGTTCTCGGTGCTGGCAGCGAGGTCTGTGGTGGACCATGACAGCAACGAGAGTCGCGACAAGTTCATAGCAGAAGCTCCTTCCTGCCGCAGCTTGGCTGCCTCCGCCGGGTCGTTGTAGCGGAACATGTTGGTGCGGCCAAGGAGAAGGATGCAACCTTTGGAGAAGAAGAATATTAAAATAACAGCCTGTTTCCATCCCACTGCTGGGAACACCTTCTCTATCCTTTTTGGTGGAAGGTTTAAAGTTTAGACCGTCTCCACTGCTCCAATGCGGACATACAGGTTTCTTCACAATGTCTTCCTTCACCGAAAAGCGTGTGCCTATAAGTACAATATTAGTTTCTATCCTGTTTTTTTTGTATTTAAAGGGAGGGGTGCCTAACACGTGATTAAAAGAGATTTTATTTAAATTAGAATGTAGACTGATATGTGAGTAAAGGGAGACAAAAAATGATGTTATGGGTTGTGTAAAGTATGATATGCATATAAAAGAAGTAGCGCCAGAGGTGGCAAATGATAGGAAAGAATGGAAGATAAAACATTTTGTGTATAAAACATATAACTCTGTACGAGCTAATACGTACATTTGCAATATCGGCATTTACGCCATATTTTTAATATCGAAACAATTGGAAATCAGTAAGACGTTAGCGGCCGAGCGTGCTCAACATATTAAAATCATATATCATGTAATCATTATCATTATTATAATAAAAATGAAACTATCAATTGAGCAATTTATCTATCAATTTTCAATCTATCAACCAAAGATCGTACAGGGTAGTATCAGCCCGTACAAACTCCACTCAGAGGAGGACGAGGGCAAGAGAATGATGGTGATTTAATCATCAGCATTCTCCTAATATTTATTACCTGAGGTATCAAATAAATTTGATCCGGTTTCATTAATAGTGGAAAGACTTACCCTGACTGAGTTTGGCCGCCTTTTCCAATAGAACCGTGTTGAGCCAGCACTGCGCACCGGAAGCTGGTGTGATAGTAGCCACCCCCTCCTTCAAAGTGACTCTACAATGCAATGGCAACACTCCAGCCCCCGTCAACACTATGTCAGGGGTAGGAGTGTACTCTTCACTGCCTATCAATGTTTCGCCTTCCTGGAAGAACGAAAAAAATCACACGCAAGTTCTAAATGTTAATCATCTTAACACGGAAAGACTAATAATTTACTTGTGAGTTAAATATGTATGTCACCATTTACCTCTGTAGATATAATTACCTTGAGATGGTATAAAGTAACTCCAGTGGACAAGAGGTTGTCATCTATCCCCACGAGATGTGGCATGTCCGAGTCCAGAACCACACCCAGCCCACTTTTCCTCAGCCCCAGGGCCTTCTGCTCTTGTAGGATCTGTTGCGTCTCTCGCCACTTCTCAGTCCATTTCTCTGTCAAGACTTTCTCTTGAGCTTCCTTTCGCTGAAGCGTCGCGAGAACGGCCGGCTCCGTTTCAATTGGATCCTTAAATATGATAAATTTATTTAGCTATAATTTAGGCGTTTGTTAAGATAATCTATTTAAAGTTAAGTGTAGGAAGCAAAAACCGTTAGCTTTGCTCCGTAACCTAAGCATCTAAGAAATAGGCTCCTCGAAAAAATTGCGACAAAAGCTAGCGATTCTTTCTTACTTTTGCGAACAATAATAATATGAAAAGAGCAACCACCGAGTTTCGTATTGGCTCTTCTCAATAGGAGCATTTATCCGAACAAGCAGTAGAGTTGATGATTCAAAATCACTTAGTTACAAGTTTACTTAAATAAAGAATAATTTGAATTATGGTGACTGTTGCTAAATATAAATTTGGATATCGACAGTTCTATGCCAAAGGTGATGATAATAACGATTAAAACAATAGGATAGATAATAACAACGTTAGTAATTGTAATAACATAGAAGGAAAGAATGGTGATTGTAGCAATACTGCTATAATAGATGTCAGTGTACATAATTATGTGAATATCGATGATAATGATTTCGCTTACCGTGTTGTGCGATATTTGCGCGCGAAGCTTCTCGATTTCCTCTCGCAGTTCTCGTATAAGTTTGACATTGGGATCCTCGTTGATGGTGGGCTTGTTGATGATGTTCTTGGCGCGGTTCGCGTATCGCAATGTCGAAAGCGTCTCACCGTAGTTGCAGTCTGCTGGTGATATCTGAAACAAATATTAATGTTATATCGTTCAATTTTTTTATTAATCACACAGGCTTTACTATTTTCTTTTTAAATATTTGAAATCCGTATAGTTCTTCGAACGAAAAAGTTTTAGGAGGTATGGTTGAAATATCAATGACATCAATTACAGCCAGCAAAAAAATATAATCGCCAAAGTTTAAAAATAAGTAAGTAAGTAGGTTTTTATTTAAGACATCAATTACTGTGAGAAATTCTGAAAAACTAAATCATTAAATGATTGTAAAAATATCAATAAAAAGAAAATATAATTTAATTTAATTACCGCAGCAATCATGATAGTCTTAGAGTTCCCTCCGAGCGAATCCTTGAGAAGCCAAGTGAGTACCGAATCTCGATAAGGTATGAAAACATTTTTCTTGTTTTTTGCGTTACGACCTAAAATAATACAAGGCGCATTACAACATAATCAGTATAGAAAAATAAATATTTCAATTAATATAAATCATCTCTTGTATAATCACACGATTAAAATGCGTCAAAGGTATACAAAGAACATTGAGAGAGAAAAAGAGTACCTTGTGGTACTCTTTTTTGGGAAAAACAAAAATACTTATATAAATTATGATAAAGTTCTATATACTACACATGTACTCGTAACATGCACAAATCTAAGTAAATGATTTCTTGGCAATGTTTTTAACTTTAAATATAAACAAAATAACCTTTGAACGCAACGTGTACTGTATAAAAAGCTTATTGTAAATCTAAAATACTTAAAACGTTTCTGAAGCTAACTTGATTGATTATAATAATAAAATTTAATTAAGCACTTGAAGAAGATATCTAGGTAATGCCTAATTAATATTACAAAAATTTGTAAGGTCTTTAACTATCCTGATGTATGTCATCAAGGGTTATTAATTGCATCTTCGGAACCTTCGCATCAAGTCTGGAAAATATCAAACGATTAGCTTAAACCAAATTTACTTACTATCAACAATCTGCGTAGCCTCAGCAAGTGCCGAAATAACAGAGCCGAGTGTAACCAGCGATTTGTTAATGTGCGCTCCTTCTACTAAACGCTGACCAGTAGCGCCAGTAGCATCTGCTCTCTCACTGTTGCAATCAAAATGTTAAATTATCCACAAGCGTAATTGATCCCGAAGTAATACTTCTGAAAGTGATCTTGGTTCCTCTAATAATTTTATCAAAACTTATTATAAAACGAAGTTCCCAAAAGCTGTCTGTCTGAATGAGACCAATTTTCTCAAATCTACTAAAGGGATTTTTACTAAACGATAGCACAATTCTTGAATAAGGTTTAGGTAAACATTACATTTGAATTCCCGCAAAATCAGGCGTTTACGCGCGAAAAACTTTTTTCATGAACCTACTCGCCAGTGTAGCTTGTTATATATAGTATAGCTGGGTATAAGGTTCTATAATAAAATTCCGCAATCAATGTTAGCTTTGCCATTAAAGCAGTTTAAAACTGGTAAAAAGACACTGATACAGAAAGCCTATTATACTGTTGAGGATTACTTAGACGATAAGAATATGTGGATATAGCTACTCTTCGACCCTTATAAGACAGTAATGACTAAATGTAACTAGTAATAAGAATTTTATTTTTAAAAGAACAACCGCCTAGTTTCTTGCTGGCTTTTCTCAGTAGGAACAGCTTTTCGAACCAGCGGTAGAGTTGGCGATTCAAAAGCACTTGTTTATAAGTTTATTTGAATAAATAATATTTTGAATTTGAATTTATTAAAAAAAACATTTTTTTATTATATTTGGCGAAGGGTGAGTAAATTTTTATTTTTTATTTATTTATTTACTCTTTTTATACATTTATTTAGAAAAGAGAGAGAAAAAAAAATAAAACACATGTATAAAGGCGGACTTATCCCTAAAAGGGATCTCTTTCAGTCAACCTTTGAGTATTAGAAGGAAAAGGACAAGAATTGAAGAAGAAAGACAGTACGGGTCATATAGAGAAAAAGAAAAAGTGTATATAAACTGAACTATTAAATCTATTAAATAAGTAAAATGTTCTCAACGTATGGGCTGAAACGATGGAATGGTCGTGGTCACCTGCCGGCTAGATCGACGAGATGCACCTTGGAGACGGTCTCGCTGGGCATGTTGTTGTGCCGCAGGTAGCTGGCCTGCACGAACGTGATCGTGAAGATGGCGTGCGAGCGGGACGACACGTCGTTCATCTGCGTTGACGCGGTCGTGCGGTGCAAGTTGCCGCGGTGCATACATTCCTGATTCATACCAGTAAACGTTACATTGCTTAATTCCATAGGATAGAAGCAATGATAAAATAATTTTCTATAATCATGGGTGATTTAAAATGCCGTGTGGTATCCGGTTGAGTAGAATAGACCACCCTCTACCCCCTTTCTCACTGAGGTGCCATAAAATACGACTAAGGTAAATTGACATCTGGCAGGCGGCCGGCTGTAAAATTCCTAGCCAAATCATGTGATTATATGTTTATAGCATTGTGTGCCAACCCCAATTAGAGTGGGATAAGAGCAGGAGGATGGTGATGAATCATAGGTGATTAAAAAAAGCTATGATAACCCAGGGGAAAGACCGTATGACTCTTCGACTGTGACTACGACGTGTGAATTCGAGAGAGTTCCAAACCCGGGCACGAATCAATCAGTTTCTGTTAAAATTTGTCTCTAATTGAAAATTGCAATTTATCACCATAGAGTAGGTTAGTGTAGGTGAGCCACGTATTTTAGGCTGGCTTTCGTGCTCTACTATAATTACTATATGTTTATCACACGCTTTTCCGTGAATGAAAAAATCGTGAAATCTGAATATCTCGTGAGAATTGTGGGGATATGTTCAACTTACAAATCATTGGAGCACACTGGTGTGCTTTAGCTCAAACCCTTCTCTTCAAAAACGGAGCAGGCAGTGGGATAGTAACGGATTTGTTATTTTTTGGGATATTCTTACAATACCAAACCATTCAAGAATCATTTACTAACCTGTATATCGTCATAATCTGAGACCAGATGTTTAGAGAGGTCCTGCACATAAGGCCCCAGTTTGGGATGCTCGCGGACCCTTAGAGAATGTCCCGCATCGGTCGCCAATAGGTCCTTAACTCTCTCGTTGTAAATCTCCAAGTAGCTAACTTCAGTGCGGTAGGACGCGCCAGATTCTTTCCCGGCCGCCACTCGGGAAAACAGTTGGCGGCATATCCGTGGTATTAGCCCTTGGGAGTCCTGGTAAAAAACGAAATAAATTTAACTTTCTACACTTGCTGTGACAGTTAACAATTTATCACATAAATATATGTAAAATTATCGTCTTACATTGTTAGTTACCATTCAAAACGGCTTGACCGATTTTTATGAACTTTTATATGCATATTTAGTAGGTCTGAGAATCGCTTAATATCTATTTTCATACCACTAGGTGATAAAGGTTGTCCACCGCTAACATTTATTTATATTTTTGAACAAAATTTTATTAGATAAAGCGACTAAAAATAAGTAGTGAAAAACTACAAATAAGTAGTTCATCAACTAAAAATAAGTAGTTGGACAACTGAAAAAGTAGGAACAACTAAAAATTTGTAGTTGGGCAATTAAAAATAAGTAGTTGAACCTATCCAAAAAGTAATTTTTTAGTTGTTCAACTACTAAACAATTTTAGACTTTAAACCCTTTACTACCCTTGACGAGAAGTAAAAAAGAGAAAAGAAATAAACGAGTACATATTACATGCATATATTTCTTTTTTTTTTATCGACATTGCAAATATATATTTTTTTACATTTTGTTTTTATGGAATATGCAATCAAGTTCAGAAACAAAATACACGACATTAATGTCGGTTATAGGAGAATATTTTTCTAATATACTAATATACCCATAAAGCTGAAGAGTACGTTTGTTTGATTGTTTGAAGACGCTAATATCAGTAACTACTGGACCGATTAGAACAATTCTTTGAGTGTAAGATAGTCCCTTTGAGGAAGACTATAGGCTATATAACATCACGCTAAGATGAATAGGAGAGGAGCAGCAATAAAAAATATTACGAAAACGGCAAAATTTAAAGCTTCCCTTTCGTGCGCTAAGTAAACGGTGAAAGTTATCCAAAAATCATGTATTACAAAATTGTTCCCTTCTAATAGCTCTAAATAAAAGTCCACGACAACATATGTCTAGCTTTTAAGGTTAACACGCTTTAACCATTTTTATGGTTATAAAAATACTACGTTACGGTAAGGCAATGATTAGTCCAAGTTATATATATACAATATAGTATTGTCCGTCTGACTCACCTCCGCAACAAGCTCAGAGGTATATACCTACTTGTTCGAGGATATTTCCATTTAAAACAGTTGCACGAAATTAGATAAAAGATTTATGAACCACTGGGTGTCCTTCGACTCATCCGTGGGATTTTTAAATTTGTTCTTAAAATACTTTATCAACATTTTAAACATTATTATTTTATTACGCTTTAAGCTTTATTTCGACTGGCCTGCTATTGGCAGTGACCGTATTTTCTGCTCCGTAGATCGCGAGTTAGGTTCCCGCCGAGGCCAGGAGTTTATTGGTTCTTCGAGACTGGGTATATTTATATATTTAAGTAAGTTTATTATATCACCATCTTCCTGCCCTTATCCCACTCTTAGTGGGGTCGGCACAACATGTTATAAACATGTCACATGATTCGGCTAGATATTTTACGATCGACCGCCTGCCTGATGTCAAATTACCTTAGTCATATCTTATTTTACAACACTTCGGTAAGAAAGAGGGTGATCTATTCTACTGAACCGGATACCACACGGTAGGTCAACTTACTTTGTCGTCCTTTACGACACCTTAGTAAGAAATCAGAGTGGTCTATTCTACTCAGCCGGATAACACACGGCTATTAGAAAAAAAAACACATACTTAGTTTAAGTATATTTTGGGACATTAATTACTATTTCAATAAAAACAAAAACTTTTCATTTAATTCAAAAAAGAGAAGTAGCATATAAGTACAACTACATACTACTTATTAGTGCTACCAAGCACTGCATAACAATAATGAATTCATATAACATTACATAATTTAATTAATTAAGTCATAACAGTAAAGCAGGTCTCTTCCGTTGACTAAAATTAAATGTACTAACATTAAGCCGCGATAGTTAAATATTGCGATAATGTGACCGCTAACGAGGGGCGCGGGTTCAATAACTTTTATGCAAAAATGATACTTATAACTGAACCGTATACGGCTTATTGGAATAGACCACTCTAATTTCTTACTAAGGTGTCGTAAAGGACGACAAAATAAGTTGACCTACCGTGTGGTATCCGGTTCAGTAGAATAGATCACCCTCTTTCTTACCGAAGTGTTGTAAAATAAGATATGACTAAGGTAATTTGACATCAGGCAGGCGGTCGATCGTAAAATATCTAGCCGAATCATGTGACATGTTTATAACATGTTGTGCCGACCCCACTTATAGTAGCATAAAGGAAGGATGATGATGATATTTATTATTTAACATGCGTTTGAAACGTGTTAATTCAATTGTGCTGTAGTGCGCGTTTGTTGTAACTTTGTACTATGGAATTCCGCAAAGTAACGCTTACTTCTATAGATTATGGTGAGGAAATCTAGATAGTTCTAAAGAATGTTCTAGCAACGTTTAACCTGTGAAACCTTTAACGCAGTGTTAATGTATCTCAGCTTATATCCTTTCCTCCAAAATAGAAGGAGACATTTGCCACCTCCAAAGATAACAGAAAATTTAAAAAACTAAAGTCCTCTACAAAAGAGGAAGCTTTTGCCCAGTAGTGGTAAAGAAACAGGCTGTTACATATATTTCTACTACACTAGCTTTTAGCTGCAACTTCGTTTGCTAGGGCTGTTTTCGCGTGATAGGTTGATAATAGATGGCGCTTTTCAATTTCATCTTATTCTTGAATTAAAAGTATTTCTAAAGCCTATATGTTATCCCGGTGTGTAAGGAATAGAGCGTCAAGCCTCAAGACCAGATTAGAACCGCCTTGGACAGAAATCTACACGTTGCTCTTCATTCGGCCAAGGCGAGGAACAAATGGCGAGCAACTGTCCACAAGATCATCACTCGAAACTAGGGATCACGACCCTCAGTAATGAGGAGAACGACGCGAGGAGGAGGAAGGAATATTTGTGCCAAATTTCATCGATATTGGTTCAACGACAGAGTAACAAACATACATCCATACTCACAAGCTTTTGCATTTATATTATTGGTAGGATTGTCATAGAGAACTTGAAGGCTAGATAAAAATAATACAGAAGTCACTCCTCCAAAAGAAGATTTTTTGCCCAACATTGGGATTGTAACAGAACGATATATATACTCGTACACGGATGCTGAAAAGTTAAGAATAGCTCACCGGTGATCCCATCATGGTGAACGTTTTCCCACTGCCAGTCTGTCCGTATGCAAATACGCAGGCATTGTAGCCCTCGAACGCGCTGTCGAGCACGTCAAGCCCCAAGTCCGCGAACACCTGCAATAAGAAAATACACCATAAACGTATATACGGTGGTAGAGATCATACGATATTAATTTTAATTCCAGGCACCTAAAACCTTAGCAGCCTACATAGAAAATTTCAGTTAATTTAGTGAAGTAATTTACTCACAGGAATTATTTTACGTTTTAAATAAAAGATAAATGTATCTTTTATTTAATTATATAGAAGGATAAATGACCGTGACCCATTTCATTTCGTATGTAATGCATTGACCTTGACCGAGAGGCTAGACACAAGTGCGAGGGAGACAAACCTATAATGTGATTGTTTTATCCTGTTTTTAAAACAAGCGCGCCGCGCCTCGTCAGTCAACCATTACTTGTTAGCCAGATCTCCATTAAATCTATACTAATATTATAAAGAGGAAAAATTTGTATGTATGTTTACAATGTTTTCACACAAAAACTATTGGACCGCTTTCATTTCAATAATCCTTTCACCACTGGAAAGCTGCATCTTTACTGAGCAACATAAGCTATATTACATTTTTTTTTTAAATCTATAGTCCGAATTAGTAGACTTTCCACTGCCATGAGATCTGTATGTACGCGATAGCGAATAGTAGAATTGACGATTCAAAAGCACTTGTTTACAAGTATATTTGAATAAAAAAAATTGAATTTTGAAACTAAAATGACTATTAATATAATAAATGTGAAAGTCTACCTATCTGTCTGTTACGCTTTCACCACTAATTCGCTGGTGGAAAATAGATGATGACATTAGATACAATTTAAGCTTATAAAATAGCCTAACATATCTTTTATTCTTATTCGAGTCTTATTCACATCATTCAGTCTAGTTTCAAGCCCATTCCTTATTTATGAGCTCTTTATATGACGTTATCGCGGTGGGAAAAAGTGGGGCTCACCCGATAGGATAAGAAGTGAGTATAGCCGGTTTCTATACATTAAATATGAAGCGCGTTTTTTAAATAAAATATAATGAAATAAATCTTATACTTTATCTTGTCATCTCAAATTTAGCATTTTAATAAATTTTGGCATTGACATTGTTTTCTTTAGCTGTTCTGTTATTTCTCTGAATATATTAACGGATATTATATGCACAGTTATGCAAATTATGGATATAATTTATTCATCAAATAAATATTATATATGTGTAATTTCTACCGTTATCTAATAAATTTTCTTTTTTATTATGTACATTATAATCGTCTATTACCATTTTAATTTCTATATAATTATATGGAATAATTCTGTGGGGTAAAGCGGCTGATATAGGAATGATTTTTGTTGTTCAAAAAAGAGCTATAGATAGCCCATCTATAACTAGCTGTGCCAGCAGCTTCGCCCGCATGGAAATTTTTCGAATTGAAATTTTGAACATAAAAGTAAAAAATTAAAATAGATTTTTGAATAAATTTCACCGTTTACTTAGCGCACGCAAGAAAAGCTTTAAATTTTGCCGTTTTCGCAATATTTTTTAATGCTGCCCATCTCTTATTCACCTTAGCATGATGTTATATAGTCTATAGCCTTCCTCGATAAATAGACTATCTTACACTCAAAGAATTTTTCAAATCGGTCCAGTCGGTGCTGAGATTAGCGCGTTCAAACAATCAATCAATCAAACAAACAAAATCTTCAGCTTTATATATTAGTATAGATATGAGACAATGTGAGTGAGTATTTACTACTACTATTATACATATTTGTTTTGTGTTCAAATCAAATACTGGAGTTCATATATTTGGATACAAGTAACTGTCTCAACAAACTAACTTCCGTATTTGAGCTAGTGACTCATGTCTGCCTATTACGTCATTTCGTTACGCTTTTGACCTTAGCGCATTGTGTGCCGACTTTGGTTGAATTTGCGGGCTACTTTCATATACAACCGCTAGTCTGGTATGTTTCTTAGTTGCAATACTTGATTTTCATTTCCCGATGGGTTTATACATTACATATATTACAGCAGAAAAATAGTAACCAACATGTTGTCGCCATTAACTTCCGCTTTGTATTTTATAGCAACACAGTCATGAAACAAGAGTATCGCGCCCTTTTTGATTAAAATGGTGGCAACACTGTGCCGTATTGTTTCCAGTTGAGTCTTCCTATTGATAAAACGTTTTAGTGACAGTCAGTCTTTGTTCGTCATTCAAGAGAAGTGCATCTCGGAACGGGAATTGTAGTATTCCTATTATATCGTGTTATTGTATAGTGTGTGCGCTAACAAACACTGGTTGACCTCCTCCTGCCCTTATACCACTCTAAGTGGGGTCGGCGCAATATGTTATAAACATGTCACTTGATTTGGCTACGTATTTTATGACCGGCCGCCTGCCAGACGTCAACTTATCTTAGTCGTCTTTATGACACCTTGGTAAGAAATGATGAAGGTCTTTTCTACTAAGCCGGATACCTGCAGGGCTGTCACAATGCATCTGGCTGAGTACAATAAACCACCCTCATTTCTTACCGAGGTGTCGTAAAAGGCAACTTAGGAAAATTGGAGTAAGGCAGGCGGGCGGTCGTAAAATAATTAGCCAAAACATGTAACATTAAAACATGTTGTGACGACCCTATTTAGAGTGGGATTAGGTAGGTTCCTTAAGAGACGGTTTCTAAAGAAAAACAAAAGGTCCAGAACAAAAAATAACTAACATAGATAAGGAACTAAAATCAACTGCCAAAATAACGTGGCTTTAAAAAAAAATGTATAATGCAATATCTTAGTTTTATCAAAATAAAAAAAGGCATTTGACATGAATGTTACATTACAACGATACATTTAAAAGATTACAAATAAACTGCAACTTGGAATAAACATCCTGCAGCGAATTCAAAATAAAGAAAACAAAACATGCAAAAATGTAAAACTATCATATATTTACATAGCAATTATGATTTAATCGTGTTTTCGCCAAATTAACATCACTTTTAGCTTTGTTATCAGCGAATATGTAAATGAAATTAATTTACATATCTGTAAATAATAAGATTAATGCGAAATAAATCAACGGGCTGACAAGTGTGCGAATAAAATCGCCATGACATTATCTCTAGTATAGAGCCGTGTGATATCCGGCTGAATGGAAAAGACCACCCATCATTTCTTAACAAGGTGTCGTAAAAATCAGGTTAGTTGACCCGCCGTGTAGTAGCCGGCTGAGTAGAATAGACGATCTCCATTTGTTAAAAAAATGTTATAAAAGGCGACTAAGGTAAGTTGGCCCTCCGTAGTACCTATCCGGCTGAGTAGAATAGACCACCATTATCTTACCAAAACTGTTATATGTTTTGACTGGGTACATTGTGACTGGCCGTCTGCCTGACGTTAATTTACCTTAATCGTCTTTTACGAGACCTCAGTTAAAAAGGGGGTGGTCTATTGTACTCAGCCGGATACCACACGGCAGATCAACTTAGCTTAGTCGCCATTTACGACAACCCGGTAAGGCATGAGGGTGGTCTATTCTACTCGGCCGGATAACACACGGCAGCTAATCTATACTAATATATAAAGCTGATAAGTTTATTTCTTTGTTTGATTGTTTGAACGCGCTAATCTCAAGAACTACTAGACCGATTCGAAAAATTCTTTCAGTGTAAGATAGTCCATTTATTGAGGAAGGCTATAGGCTATATAACATCACGATAAGAAGAATAGGAGAGGAGCAGCACAAATTTTACGCAAATGGCTAAATATAAAGCTTTTCTTTCGTGCGCTGAGTAAACGGTGATAGTCATTCAAAAATGATGTATTACAAAATTGTTCCCCTCTAAAAGTTCTACATAAAAGTCCGCGACGGCATATGTCTAGCTTTTAAGGTTAATCCACTGTAACCATTTTTATAATTATCAACTATAATATTAAGGTTTTAATCTTTCCACGCGGGCGGTGCCGCTGGCGATTGCTAGTAATTTATATAAATTTAACATCATCCTCCTGCCCTTATCCCACTCTAAGTGGGGTCAGCACAACATGTTATAAACATGATGTCAGATGATTTGGCTGCGTTTTTAAGGCCGGCCGCCTGCGTGACGTCAACTTACCTTAGTCGCATTTTACGACACCTCGGTAAGAAAGAGGGTGGTCTATTCTACTAAACCGGATACCACACGGTGGGTCAACTTACCTTAGTCGCCTTTTACGAGATCTCGGTAAGAAATGAGGTTGGTCTATGCTACTAAACCGGATACCACACGGTGGGTCAACTTACCTCAGTCGCCTTTTACGACACCTCGGTAAGAAATGAGGTTGGTCTATTCTACTAAACCGGATACCACACGGTGGGTCAACTTACCTTAGTCGCCTTTTACGACACCCCGGTAAGTAATGAGGTTGGTCTATTCTACTCAGCCGGATACCACACAGCGGGTCGACTTACCTTAGTCGCCTTTTACGACACCTCGGTAAGAAATGAGGGTGGTACTATTCTATTCAGCCGGATACCACACGGTAGATATAAATTTAAATTATATAGGATAACATAAACCATTATTAACGTGTTTGTATCTCTATATATAAAATTCTATATTAAGCATTGCTTTACAATTAATATTAAGGTCGTTCTCGATATTATTAGCATTTTGTCATCGGAATTACAGAAATAAATATGCGACAATAGGCTAGTCCAGGGCTTCTTAAACTTTTTTATATAGCGACCCCCTTCAAGCTTAGGAAATTTTAAACGACCCCCTCCTCCATATAATGAAATATATATTAACCGTAGATGTAGATGTAATATCGCACTATTTTACAATGTAAATAACAGTTTTGCATTGCCACTTTTTTCAAAATATAGTTATAATAAAACTACAATAGTATTTTGTATGAGTTATTTGTATTTATATTTGTACGTAGTGTGTATACTAATTTTAAAATTTTATTTATAATTGTTGTAAACTAACCAATCATAAATTCTAAAATCATAAAATAAATAAATCATAAAATCTATTTAATTAGATTTAATGAAAAGGGGTAATGAAGGAACTTAGGAGGAGAAATATCAATAAATCTTTGTTAGAAAAGTTCTTTAAAGGACAGCTGCAGCCATGTAGTTGTATCAATAATGATTGAAAAATATCAGATCTTTGCGACGCCCCTTTTAGTAGTCTCCGACCGACAGTTTAAGAAGCCCTGGTCTAGTCACTAGTGGAAATTTTTTATAGGTCAACATCTTAAGTCGAAAGATTCTATTTAAGAAGCAGATGTCGAAAATAAAATTATTGAAATAGGTCAGAATAAATTTTAAACTAAAATATATATTTGTCTTCGAAAATATTTGGGACAAATAGCAGAATGCATTGTGAAAATGAGTTTATTTATATACGCACAAATTTCTAGAGACTTTAGTACCGATGTTAAGTCACGACTGACCCAGTGGGCAGTGGGTAGTGACCCTACCTTCAGCTCCGCGGGTCGAGGGTTCGATTCCCGCCGAGGGCCAACATTTTCTATAAATGAATTTGATGGTCTTCGAGTCTTGGTGTATATTTGTAATTAAGTATGTATTTAAAAATTATATAAGTATATATTCACCAGTTGTCTGTCTACTAAAACACAAGTATTAAGTTACTTACTTTGGGTACGGACGGCCGTGTGTATAAGTGTCCCATATATTTATATTTTATTTATATTTACACTTTCTAGACTAACGAAGCCAAAATAATACTTCTTCTGCTTTCTGCCCTTATCCCACTCTAAGTGGGGTCGGCACAATATGTAAACATATTGTTACATGATTAGCTACGTATTTTACAACCGGCCACCTGCCTACTATCAACTTACCTTAGACGTATTTTACGACACCTCAGTTTATTTTCGGTTATTATTTTCTTCCATTGCTTGAACAACGCAAATTAGTCACAAAATATTCTGCTAATGGTAATTATATTTGATCTTGTGATCACGCCAGATGTAATTGATATGTAATTTGATACGAAGTTATCAACCAAATCATTTGAATCGTAATTAATTTGTTTTCCAAACATGCTATATAAGGTCACGTTGAATTTGGTGGCGCAATATTTCGCCCAAGAACGAGTTAATGTTATAAAAAATGTATAAAAATATGAGGGTCGTTATACGACATAGCATATAACATAACTTGAACTTTTTAAAACACACTTTAAAGTTCTAATTGCCCTGTATCCGGCTGAGTAGAACAGACCACCCTTATTTCTTACCGAGTAGTCGTAAAAGGCAACTAAGGTAAGTCGACCCGTCGTTCGGTATCCGGTTAAATACAATAGACTTAGATAACAGAATAAAGTCATCTTTCAACTGCCGTTATCCCACTCTTAGTGGGGGTCGGCAGAACATGTTTTAACCATATTATGATGTGATTGGCTATATATTTTACAACTTGCCGTCTGCCTGACGATGAGGGAGGTTGCATGTGTAAAAATGTAAGGTTTTTAAGAAAAATAAGATTAAAAAATGCCAATACAGGTTTTTCGAAATCGGCGTTTTGAGCAATTTATTTGTACAATAATATTTAATTTTTATTTTGGATTTAGCTACTCTTCGACTTTGTGCAAGATGGGTATAAGGAAATGTAAAATTATAAGTACTGTTTTGAAAAGGGCATGCATATTACAATTAAATTGTGTAATATGCTTTACGTTTAATCATATTTCTTACACTTAATTTAAACTTTTCTGAATTAGAATTGGAAACGAAATATCTGATCTCTGAATCGAATTGTACTACTACGCCTGAGGGCTTTAATTTAACTACCAAAAGTAATAGTAACATGTCTAAATTATTCTATTCATATGACATTTTAAATGTCGAAATTATGATAATCAGATTCGGAAATAATTTTAAGCAATACAAAACTAGCTTTACACGCCAAATTTCTCAACCTAAAGTGCCGCAACATTCTGTATTGGATCCGCCAAATCTTTATTAGCGACATCGACAGAAAAAACTGTAATGTTAACATCGAATCACGTAAAAACACAAATTCTAATAATAGCTTATTGTATTGGTCTTACCAAAAATTCGTGCTTGGTATAAATAGCAAAAAAATGACCCAATCGTCAGTTTGTACACATCGTATGTACACGTAATTCTTTACGAGGTTTAATATATACATCATTATCTTCCTGCCCTTATCCCACTCTAAGTGTTATCGGCACAACATGTTATAAACATGCTGTCACATGATTTGACTGCGTTTTTACGACCGGCCGCCTGCCTGACGTCAACTTACCGCAGTCGTATTTTACGACACCTCGGTAAGAAAGTGGGTGGTCTATTCTACTAAACCGGGTACCACACGGTGTGTCAACTTACCTTAGTCGCTTTTTACGACACCTCGGTAAGAAATGAGGGTGATACTATTCTATTCAGCCGGATACCACGCGGCGAATAATTTAATATATACATATACATACTTAAATACAAATATACACCCAGGCTCAAAGACCAACAAATTCATTTATAGAAAATGTTGGCCCTTGGCGGGAATCGAACCCGCTACCCCCGTTTCTGAAGGCAGGGTAACTACCCACTGCGCCAACGGGCCAGTCAAAACGTCGGGCGATTTAACTTAAAAGATTCCACCTTCCCATACATAGACTACAAGTTGAATAAAAGCTTTTAAAACATTTTACTGACCTGATCCTGGGCAGCATACTGTGCGTCGCTGCTGTCAAACGACCAGTAGGAGTGATCGAAGGTGAAGTCCTTGAATTTCTCCCGGCTACCGTCATTTTGCTCTTTGCTATTCTGTGGAACATCATAACAGATCAAAAAACAACATAAAAAGTTTGTTATACATGTGTCGCGACTCAGCAGAGTTAGCAACTCATTCGATGCTCTCGGTATTCGCTTCTACAATAAAATTCCGCAATCCATACTAGACCAGTCTACAGAAAGGTTTAAATTAAGTATAAGAGATATATTAATACGTAAATTATATTACAAAATTGAAGATTATTGGGATGACATAAAGGCCTGGCTTTGAAGGTCCTTTTAGCTTCATACAAGACACCGGTTTAATAACATAAAATTGAAAACGTTTAAAAGATTGGCCGTCGAGTTTCTTTTTGGTTCTTTTAGATAAGAAAAGAGGTAAACTGTCTTGTATTTCGAATTACATAGACCACCCAGCAACACGACAATAACGGTTTATAGCGTTTCATATACAGTGTAGGATGAGACAAATTTAACCTACAACAAGATTTCATAAGACTTAACGCTATGGAATATTAAATTAATTATAAACAAGTCTTGCTGTTTTGACTTCATTAAACTGTCTTGTATTTCGAAATACATAGACCTTCCAGTAACACGACAATAACGGTTTATAGCGTTTCATACACAATATAGGATAAGACAACTTTAACTTACAACAGTTTCCATAAGACTTAATGCTATGGAATATTAAATGAATTATAAAAAAGTCTTGCTGTTTTGATGTCAGTAAACTGTCTTGTATTTCAAATTACATAGACCACCCAGCAACACGACAATAACGATTTATAGCGTTTCATATACAGTGTAGATAAGACAAATTTAACTTACAACAGGATTCTATAAGACTTCATGCAATGGAATATTAAATTAATTATAAACAGTCTCGCTATTTAAATCTCAGTAAACTGTCTTGAATTTTGAATTACATAGACCTTCCAGTAACACGACAATAACGGTTTATAGCGTTTCATACACAATATAGGATAAGACAACTTTAACTTACAACAGGATTCCATAACACTTAATGCTATGGAATATTAAATGAATTATAAACAAGTCTTGCTGTTTTGATGTCAGTAAACTGTCTTGAATTTCGAATTACATAGATGACCCAGCAACACGACATTAACGGTTTATAGCGTTTCATATACAGTATAGGATAAGACAAATTTGACTTACAACAGAATTTCATAAGACTTAATGCTATGGAATATTAAACTAATTATAAACAAGTCTTGCTGTTTTGATGTCAGTAAACTGTCTTGTATTTCGAATTACATAGATCACCCAGCAACACGACAATAACGGTTTATAGCGTTTCATATACAGTGTAGGATGAGACAAATTTAACCTACAACAAGATTTCATAAGACTTAACGCTATGGAATATTAAATTAATTATAAACAAGTCTCGCTATTTAAATCTCAGTAAACTGTCTTGAATTTTGAATTACATAGACCACCCAGCAACACGACAATAACGGTTTATAGCGTTTCATATACAGTGTAGGATGAGACAAATTTAACCTACAACAAGATTTCATAAGACTTAACGCTATGGAATATTAAATTAATTACAAACAAGTCTCGCTATTTAAATCTCAGTAAACTGTCTTGAATTTTGAATTACATAGACCACCTAGCAACACGACAATAACGGTTTATAGCGTTTCATAGACAATATAGGATAAGACAACTTTAACTTACAACAAGATTCCATAAGACTTAATGCTATGGAATATTAAATTAATTATAAACAAGTCTTGCTGTTTTGATGTCAGTAAACTGTCTTGTATTTCGAATTACATAAACCACCCAGCAACACGACATTGACGGTTTATAGCTTTTCATATACAGTATAGGATAAGACACATTTAACTTACAACAGGATTCTATAAGACTTAACGCTATGGAATATTAAATTAATTATAAACAAGTGTTGCTGTTTTGATTTCAGTAAACTGTTTTGTATTTCGAATTACATAGACCCCCCCAGCAACACGACAATAACGGTTAATAGCGTTTCATATACAGTGTAGATAAGACAAATTTAACTTACAACAGGATTCTATAAGACTTCATGCAATGGAATATTAAATTAATTATAAACATGTCGTGCTGTTTTGATATCAGTAATCTACCTTGTGTTTCGAATTACATAGACCACCCAGCAACACAACAATAACGGTTTATAGCGTTTCATATACAGTATAGATAAGACAAATTTAACTTACAACAGGATTCTATAAGACTTCATGCAATGGAATATTAAATTAATTATAAACATGTCGTGCTGTTTTGATATCAGTAATCTACCTTGTGTTTCGAATTACATAGACCACCCAGCAACACGACAATAACGGTTTATAGCGTTTCATATACAGTATAGGATAAGACAAATTTAATTACTCTCTTTAACGGTCGATGCATGAGTTTAAACCTCAAGGTAATGTGTGCTAATTACCGCAGTTACGGTCCGGCGCCGGGTAAACAGTTAAACGACGCTATCCACGACAGCTAACCTTTATTTGACTTTTGTGGATATTGTTAGCGATGTTTTTAAAGCCATACTAATATAATACGCAGGCGGAGGTGGAGGTTTTGAGCAGGTGTTTTTACGAATCCTCCATGTATCAGGTATGAAAACGGATTGTCCACTCTACATTTAGCATTATATATATTACCTATTTTACTTCATCGCGGATTATAGCAAAATAATTTTAATATTAATTTTGTATTTCAAAATTTCAATTAAATACACCGATTTGCAAGCACAGCTAGTCCTTACTAAACGTGTAAATCGCATAGAATTATTATAGAGAAGAGAAGCCAGTCTAAAATGTGCTATATCACAATAAAGAGAAAGAAAAGCAGAGTTCTTTTTTATGTGTTATTAGACAAAAATGAAGTACACGAATTTTGTCTTCCTTTTTCGTTATCACTATCGCTTACAGCCAATGATTCCCCTACTCTAACTCTATAATAAATCGTCATTTATGCACTCTTTACATACGAAAATATTACGTTGCAATCTAAATTACAAAATTGCATATAGATAATAAATTCAAAATTGATAATCCATTATGTGAACACGCGTGCGAAGATAAACAAGCGACAAAACGAGTTGTGGAAAAAGTAGTTTGACGCCTGGTGTCATCGATTGACATAATCTTTGGATCAGTAGAACATAAATAGATAAAAAAATTGCGTCACATTAACGAACACGCAATTTAATATAAATAAGGTAACGAATTTTTTTGAAAATACAACGCTTTACAACGGTTAGAGCACGTGATCCTTCATAAGAGCACTCCAGTTCAATTCCTAGATTGGCACCTATAAGTTTTTCAAAAATACTAGCTGAATCAATTATATTACGGGTATCTGATCTATTATTAAAAATGCGAAAGTATTTTTGACGTGACAACGTCTTAAATTAGGTTGCGGCTTGGAGTCACTCATCGAGTGTAACGCCCGCTCACGTCTGTTACGATGAGTCACCGAACGAAAGAGGCCCGCCGGACTGGCGAATGCCTTGCGTCTCTCTCCACTCCAATCCATCACATTTTAAAAGACGTTGTCACGTAAAATCTTTGCCCGTAAAACCGACTTTACAGGCAACCATTTTTTTTTCTTTTTCTTTTATTTTTGATATGATTATTAAAATTCAAAAGTTTGGTATAGGAATACAAGTTAACTTTTAACAAATTAACCCAGGCGTGTTCTCAGTAGCTCTAAGTAAAGTAAGTAACGGCCTGTTACTATCCCACTGTTGAGAATAGGCCTCTTCTCTCCATTTTTGGAGAGAAGGATTGGAGCTAAGACCTACCACGCTGCTCCAATGCGGATTGGTAGGTTACACATACCTCCAGAATTCTCTACAGATATGCAGGTTTCCTCACGATGTTTTCCTTCACCGAAAAGCGTGTGATAAATTGCAATTATCAATTAGACACAAGTTTTTTAAAGGGAAAAACTCATTGGTGTCTGCCCGGGTTTGAACCCGTGATCGTACAGTAGCTCTAGAATGTGAATAAACTCATAGATTGAATTCTATTGTCAAGGCCAATTTTTATTAGGTTACAAAATATATAATACAATTCAAACACGATTCATTACGATCACATCCGTTCACACGCGCTAGGTAACTGGTCGATCTGTTGTTCAACAAACAGTTAATAAAACCTCGACATTGACTTGCCTTATAACGTTTTTGATCCCAATCTGTAATCTTATATTTACTTCAATTTAACATTTAAATGCGCTCAAACATCTATTTTTCTTGGTGAAGTATTTATATAGACCCCGTGTGGTATCTGGCTGAATAGAATAGACCACCTTCTTTCTTACCGAGGTATCGTAAAAGGCGATTAAGGTAAGTTGACCCGCCGTTTGGTGTCCAGGCTCCAGCTGAGTAGAATAGACCTGCCTAATTCCATACCAATGTGTCGTAAAAGGCGACTTAGGTGAGATGATCCGCCGCAGGTATCCAGCTGAGTAAAAGAGACCACCCTCTTTCTTACTGAGTTGTTGTAAAAGACGACAAAAGTTGACGTCAGGCAGGCAGCCGGTCGTAAAATACCAAGCCGAATCATATGACAACATGTCTATAGCATGTTGTGCCGACCCCACTTACAGTTGGACAAGGGCAGGAGGATGATGGTAAAGTATTATACGGCTAGGGTTGCCAAATTAACTGACATATTTTTTACTGTCGAACAAAAACTGTTTTCAGCATCAAAATTCTTAACACTATATACTCCAACAACTTTTTTATTTAGTTAGAGCTCAGTGCATCGCAGTCACAAACAAATCACTATAAAACTTAATTTTTTATTTCAACTTGACATGAAGTTTAAAAAAAACAGTGAATCTATTGATTCAATGGTGTGAAAAGCTCTAAAAATCAAAATTAATAAAATACCGTATTTTTTTTAAATATTGTTTAATATTCTTCTCAGATCTATTCCTATACTGTTTCTTGTAAAAAAACAAAGTTGGCAACCCTAAACACAGCGTAAAATTGTGTTCATGTCGCACATAATCTTATATATATGCCTCATTAACCCATAACCGAAGCATCATCGGGAAATAGGTATCATGAAAATGCAGAGATTTCTGTAGTTTTGTGGTTGTGTTTATGAATGAATGAATAAATAACTCTTTATTGCACACCAGGTAAATAATAGACATAAACATGACAAATAAGAACATTTAAGAGTGCAAGGGCGGTCTTATCACTAAAAGTGGTTACTTATGGTTGGAGTTCGTGTGTAATCCTGCATGTGAGGTAAGAAAACAGATGATTTTCTTCAAGTACGTATTATAGCAAAATAATTCCATTGTTACTTTAAAAATACAAAATATAATATGAATTTCAAGTTTATCTTGATAAAATAGATGCAATACACGCGGACTGTTCTTTTACGCCGATATCAGCATTGTATCTTAGATGCCTATCGCTGATAATAAAGTCATATTGCTCAAAATGAGAAAATTGATTTTGTCAAAATGTCATATCTTTAATATTTAAATGACTTAATCTTGTATGTATATATAAATATATTTTCTGAATCTCGGAAACAGCTCCAACGAATTCCTGAAATTCAGCATGTAGGTGGTTTTCAAAGAAAAATCGATCTTGCTAGGTTGTATTTAAAATAAACTCTTTTTATCCTTGTTTTTGGGCACAAAAAACTGCTAAATTAGGAAAGAAAGCAAATGATATATTCGGCTGTCAAACGTAATGCTGTGACAGCCTAATGGTAACAAGCGGACCAAAATCGTTTAAAACCCCGGGTTCGAGACCCACATGCCATCGGCGCTTTCTTACTTTTTTAATTGCCTTTTTTCTTTCTTTTTATTTTTTATCTTTTAACAAATTACCGAGCAAGGTTCGGTCACCCACGTACTAACTATCAAATAAGTTTTCAATCCGTTATGGTGTTTATTACTGTGTCATATACAAAGCGGTACGGGCTACATTAACAAAATCCACTTAATGTAATGACTGAATAACCAGGCGCGGTGCGTTTGTCTCCTTCGCACTTGTATATATAACAAATCAAATTAAATAATCTTTATTCAAATAAGCTCCTTCAAGCACTTTCGAATCGTCAAGGATCAATATGTTTAACAAAGCTGCAGCTGGTTCGGCATGTTGTTCTCACTGAGAAGAACCAGAAAGCAAATCAAATCAAAATAATCTTTAGTCAAATAAGCTCTTTCAAACACTTCTAAATCGTCAAGGATCCATATGATTAATGAAGCTACAACTGGTTCGGAATGTTGTTCTCACCGAGAAGAACCAAAAAGAAACTCGGCGGTCAATTTTTTAAACATTTTCAAATTTTACATTATAAAACCGCGTGATAATAGACTGCCCGACAGTATAACTTGCTCTGCGTAACATTGAGAATATTCGACCAAACATCTGCTATTATACAATGCAATTTGTTTGCATAACGAGGTCATGATGTCATGTATTGCTATTATAAAACTAGAGTCAATATATCGCACTTGTTGCATTGATACAGGTGTTAACTGAACAATAGTGTAATCCATTCACGAAAAGCGATACTGTTTTATCTATATTACGAATATCGATTATATTTAATACTAGCTTGTACACGTGACTATCGATTTCGATGTCTGTATTGAAATAAGATTAAGTACAAGCCTATAAATCTTTAATATTTAAATAAGTTAATCTTGTATGTATATATACGAGGTGTGTTCAAAAAATATCGCGAATTTTGAATTTTCTCGGGTTACGTATATTCGAATTTTGTTTTTTTTGTAGCGTTATGTTGGTACATTTGTCCCTCACTTATGCTGACAAGTTTGGCCTATTTGAATTTTCAGTTAATTGTTGACAGCTGTTTTGCTTGCACGTGTTTTGGTTCGTCTTCGATTTTTACTTATTCAAAAAAATGGACCACGATAACGCCCCTGCTCACACATCGCTGCTTGTACGCGACTTCTTGGCCAAAAACAACACACTAATGATACCGCAGCCACCTTATTCCCCAGATCTGGCCCCCTGTGACTTTTTCTTGTTCCCGAAATCGAAAAGGACCATGAAAGGACGACGCTACGCCACGACTGACGAGATAAAGACGGCATCGAAGGGGGAGCTGAACAAGATACAAAAAAAATCATTTTTTTGAAGTGCTTCGAAGATTGGAAAAAACGTTGGCACAAGTGTATAATATCCCTGGGGGACTACTTTGAAGGGGACAAAATAAATATTCACGAATAAATAAATAGTTTTTGAAAATACACAAAATTCGCGATACTTTTTGAACACACCTCGTATATATTTTCGGAATCTCGGAAACGGCTCCAACGATTTTCCTGAAATTCAGCATGGGGATTTTGGGGGAGAAAAATCGATCTTATTCGTAGCTTATTCGGGGAACGGGCAGTCTCGAGAAATCTGTTATTGGTGGCAGACAACTGGTAAACATACTACTTTTATAATTTAAAATAAATATTTAAATACATACATATATACAACTCAAATGAAAGTAACAACATATTGTTTCTTGAAAATATGCCCCCCTAAATGTTGTTCTGGTATCTATTACATCAAATTTCATCAATATCGCTCCAGCAACTAACCATAAAAGTAACAGACTTTCGCATTTATAATATAAGTGGAGATGCTCTAGCATAATTTTTTTTTAACGGCAATCGAACAAGTACCTAAAAACACTACATCTGTTACGAAATGAGCAAGATACAGAAATAACCTTAATAAAATAAATATATTGAGATAAACCAGCATTTTAGTAGACAAAGTGAATATAACAGGTTCAGATAGTGAATTTAAAGTGGTCTTTTAAATATGGCCAAAGACTGAGCACTGTCATATGTGAATATATTTTTCTGCAATTATTATTGTGTAAAATATTATCCGTGTGGTATCCGGCTGAGTAAAATAGACCACCATCATTTCTTACCGAGGTCTCGTAAAAGGCGACTAAGACAAGTCGACCCGCCGTGTGGTAGCCGGCTGAGTAGTATAGACCGACCTCATTTCTTACCGAGATGTCGAAAAACGCGACTAAAATAAGTTGATCCATGTGGTATCCAGTTTAGTAGAATAGACCACCCTCTTTCTTTCCGAGGTGTCGTGAAATACGACTAAGGTAGACGTCAGGCAGCTGGCCGGTTGTAAAAACGCAGACAAATCATGTAACAGCATGTTTATAATATGTTGTGCCGACCCCACTTAGAGTGGGATAAGGGCAGGAGGATGATGATTGTGTAAAATATAATATATGATACTGTTATAAATAGCATTTTTTTCTGACAATTAGTATTTTGATTGTTTTGTTTATTTTATATACAGAGGAAGGCAGAATTCTATAGGTACAAAAGTAGGTAGAATTAGTTTAATATAAGCCGCGTTTCTTAAGAAAAACGATGTAGTGCTAAGTGTATAAAGGAAAAATTTGCGATTTCGTAATGGCGGCCATCTTCTGATAATGCTTCGGTAACAGGGTGAAATGATAGTTGATATTGTCATAGTGATGTGAGAAGAATGCTGTTGGTGATGGTATCTTGTGATACATGCAATAAGTAATCCTGCATGTATAAGGTATGAGAACGGTTTTTGCTTCCTACACTTAGCATTTCAAAGATTTTCTTAAGAAACATGCATTATAGCAAAATAATTTAACAAACACAAAAGTTATTTTTGTGTTTGTTTATTGAATATGGAAAGGTCACCTTCAACTGGTTTACTGTTTTACTGGTTTTCGACCGACAAACTGGCTACACTAATGGCTTATTATATCAGGTGAGCCTGACTAGATTCAAGCCTATCTGGTGCCCTTATTCACAAGCACCTTATAATGTGTTACCATGGCGGTAACACGTCTAACTTATAATAAAAAATATGTTCAAATAACAAACATGAAATACAAATAAACCCAAACCATAATATACCATATGCATTATTACTTACTTTTACTGTGAGCAATCTTGTTTTCTTTCCTTCCATTTGGACAATCAACTTTGCATTCATATCCCTTTCTCTGCAACAAAATTTGAAAAATTAAGTTACCCCACATCTTCCTACCCTTATCCCACTCAAAAAAACACAACATGTTGTCACATGATTTGGCTTTTATATTTTAAGACTTACTTTAGTCATATTTTACGATACCTTGGTAGGAAAGAGGGTGGTCTATTCTACTTAACTGAATACCACACGGTGGGTCAACTTACCTTAGTCGCCTTTTACGACACCTAGGTAAGAAATGAGGGTGGTCTATTCTACTCAGCCGGATACCACTGCAGGTCGACTTCCTTTAGTCACCTTTTACGATATCTCAGTAAGAAATGACAGTGGAACTATTCTAATCAACCATATACCACATGGTGTATGAAAAATTCAGTTACCAATCCATACTAATATTAGCACTAGAAAAGTCTATATCTGTAGACTCTCATGGGTATTTGAGAATTCGTGCTTATATATTAGGAGCTTATATTGGGCCTTACATATAGGATAAAAAAACTACCCATTTGAAATCAGAAAGAAAATGTACATAGTTAAGAGTAGTTTAACCCTTAGCTTTATGCAAAGGAGACAAGTAATTAATAAACTGATTATCACTCTCTAACATGTCACTCACACTAAAAATGATATGACTTTATTTTTGTAAACTATATAGCATAGTAAGGTGATAATTCAACATGCTTGTAAACTATAGGTGGTGATGTGCCACTTAGTTTAAGGTAAGGGGTTCTAGCTACAACAACTTAGTTTGACAAAATAATATTTGTTATTTTTAATATACATTTAAGTATTTTTCTTTTTCTGCATATTAAAAATAAACATAATGAAAATATGTATGTAAAGTATGCGTGCATGTTTGTAAACAAATCGCACAAACATTCGTGCGATTCTTTCCCAAACCAAAGCAAACAGGCGTATCTCCTATGTGGGTCAATTTTTTTTCGCATTATTTCGACAACTTTCATTTACATGGAGTGCTGAGGTACAGTTTGTGTTCTAAATGCAGCCGAACCGTGAAAGTCATTGCCGTTTAATGACATCGATGTTTTTTTTTTTACTTTCCAAAACCTAGGCTTTTCGACTACTGGTCTTTCTTGCGAAATAATTCAATATACAGCGTAGACTGCATACCAATTATACACACAATAGAACAGAGATTTTTTGGAGCTTACACCCATGATAATACGAGCGATAGCCTTATACGACGAATCTTGCTGCAAATACGTTTTAGAAGTCACAATATTTTTCTGACATACGACCACACTCACCTTTGATTGAATGGGCGCACCCTTACAGCCACTTTTACAGAGGCCATCGTCACACATTATATTGTCACTGTGTTATGTTATATATTTTTTTACATTTAACGCAAATGCGACACCACAAAGCAAATTCCCATTTTCCTCGATTCTGTTTGAATCATTTGCATTTGACATATGACTGACGTACAGCAACAAGAAGCCACAGATGATTAATTTTATATAACAGTATTACTACTTTAAAAATGGAGACTGATTTACTAAACCACATAGTAGGTAATTACTAGGTATTAATGATAGTCCTTTAAACAACAATTAAAATAATATTATTTATCTTTCCTATGATCTTTTGATTGGTATTAGTTAATTACTTTTAGCTACATTTACACTTATCAATATTAATTAATTATATGCATCGTGTTAATGAATTACAAAACCAGCCTTACAAAAGTAATCATTAGAATAACATAATTTACTAATTAATAACTCTGTTAATAGCTTTTTTGCATATACAATACACTATATCTATTTGTTAGCAATGAGCTTTACTTAAATGTAAATTTACAGAATATTTTTATTTAACTGCATCTGTCACTAGACCTGAGGAATCAATTAAGTAGTCTACCTTCTACGTGTATTATCTATGGTCTACGACCAATTGAATTTTACTATTTTAATCTGTCATCTGTGGAATCGATAATTTTACAGGTTATTTTTTAGAATTTATTATAAAAAAGCTATAATTTCTTTTGGCTTACTTACTTTCTAGTTGAAATAACATAAAACAATACTATAATAAAAGCTGGAAATTAGACTAAAAATTTGTGAATATCTGGTGCAGTCACTCGTTACATAATAAATTTAACTTGCATTGTTACCTTTTAGCCCAGCAGCCAGAATGTCGGAAACTCCCGGACGCCCTATGAAGTATCCCTACACCATTAGCGCAAAAATAGCTCAGTTTCCTTTCAAATATTACATACAGAATCAATGGATTTGGCGTTACTGGATGATCGGAATCGCTGTTGCTACTCCAATATTCTACAAGATCAATAAACTAGGTAAATATTTTATTTTGGAAAGACCAACCTTTGATTCCCAGCATTAAATATTGACGGTTCCGATGGTAACATTACACGCTCAACTAGATTGATGTAGAGCAATTATTTTTAAAGTAACACTTTAGTGTCTAATAGAAATTGGCGTTATGACTGTAGCTTCACAATACATCTACAGTAATATACTATTTGTACGTAAAAATATTCACTTGTATAGTAAAAATAGTGATAGGTATGACAGACATACAAGAAACAGACATAAACTAATGACGCCTAGATTACGCCTCCAAAAGGTCCGAAAATCATTTGTCGGTCTCGGTACACGTTTTTATAACAAAATTCCTCAACATTATCTGGACTTGCCTTTACACAAGTTTAGAAATTATCTCAAAACGATGTTGCTACATAAAGCTTACTATACTATTGAGGATTATTTGAGTGATAGCTTATCTTAACTGCAGTCAGCTACGCATCCAGCTGCAACGATTATCTTGTAACCATCAAATTGTAATAATTTTTAAAAGATAAGCCGCCGAGTTTCTTGCTGATTCTTCTCGGTAGGAGCAAACTTCCGAATCAGTGGTAGCTTCTTTAAAACATTTGACGATTCAAAAGTACTGTAAACAGTCCACTTGAATAAAGAATATTTTGAATTTGAATTTGAATGAATGAATCATTGTTATAAACTGAACTGTGCCAAATATGTAAATACAGATTAGGTGGAATATATATTCTATGATCTTTCTCTCTTTTTCATCAACCACTAGATGTCCACTGTAAGACATAGGTTTCTCGCAACGACTTCTACTCTACACATTATATATTCTTCTCTGCCCCCTGGATCCTTTTTGAGATCTGTCCACCTTCTAGGACAGACCTCAGTAGTGTAGTCTGCCTACACTGTTTTTTTGGTTTGGGGTTTTCACTCTAGCAACTTAAATTCCAACATCTATCGGTTCTATGCGACAATGTGCACTACCTATTGCCACTTCAGCTTCGTGAGCTGTTGAGCCTTGGTCCTTCTATGAATCTCTTCATTCCTGATTTTCGAATTTTGGAAGTGCTTTTTGTGACAGTGCCCTATGTGTGTTTCAACCACGCAAAAGAAAACTAAACCCAAACGACCGGCCGCCTGCCTGACGTCAACTTACCTTAGTCGCCTATTACGACATCTCTGTAAGAAATGAGGGTAGTCTATTCTACTCAGCCGGATACCACACAGCTAATTTTAATAATTATTGAGAAAAAACATTTAATCTTAATTTGAATTATTTACTTTGCAGCTAACTCCCCTGAGAATGTAAGTAAATGGGCTGAGATGAGAAAGAAGGAGGCAGCCTCGCACCACCATTAACATTCTTATCTTATTACAGTTGTTGATGTATAATTTATATTGTAAGCAGAAATAAAATCATGTCTTAGTTCAGTTGTGTTTTATTTATCTACTAGCCACCTGCCCCTGCTTCGCACGGGTATAAAATATATAGCCCATGTCACTCAGTGAAAAAAATTATTAAAATCGATTCAGTAGTTTTGATTTTTTCATTACTGCCCGTGACCCGCAAGCGTTAAATTTGGAGAAAAACAATTCACCTCTCCATATACCAAGAAGATTTCCTGCTATATCTAAATCACTTGAAAGAACGACATTTCGTTGCACGGCCGATCGTTGCTAAATTCGAAGTGCTGTGGGCGAAGCGCGGCCTCCTCACGGCATTTTAAATCTGTAATATCTCCGAAAATGTTCACTTAAATTACATGCCGTTAACGGTCATATTGATCTATATTAAATCAACAATTTATTTAAGCTACTTAATTGGACAAGGATTAATTCTGTAGTGTATGAAAATTACTTTGAACATAGGCATTATTATCTGTAAAAAGTAAATGACACAAAATGCTATTGTGGGTTATCCGTAAGAGATAGACATATACCATCGCGGACTTTTCTGTAGACCTTTTCAAGGTGTACAAATACTTAGTACATCATTTTGATAAATCTCGTAGGGTTTAGCCTGCGTTTGCAATGTAAGCGGGGAAAAAATGTAATTATTTACGACATCACATTAGAAACCTCAAAAATTTACAGTATTTCTCTACTCGGTATTGAATGTTATTATACATATAAACCTTCCTTCACTCCTATCTATTAAAAAAAACCGCATCAAAATCTGTTGCGTAGTTTTAGGCAGGGTCACTACCCACTGCACCACCAGTCAAAAACTATGATTTAATCTTCTTGCAGACTGACTGGAATTACCATCAAATTGTATTTTTTTAGTAGTATTTCCTTAGTTTTTGGTTGTAGCTGTGTGGTATCCAGCTGAATAGAATAGACCAACCTCATTTCTTACCGAAATGTAACGGTGACTAAGGTAAGTTGACACACAGTGTGGTATTCCGTTTAGTAGAATAGACCACCCTCTTTCTTAACGAGGTGCAGTGAAATACGACTACGGTAAGTTGACATCAGGCAGGTGGCCGGTTGTAAAAACGCAGCCAAATCATGTGACAATATTTGTATCATGTGCAGATCCCACTTAGAGCCGGATTAGGGCAGAAGGATGATGATTCCTTAGTTTTAGACGTGTTATTTGTGGCAAGAGTTACGAATTGAAAGCTAACAGGTGATTTAAAAGTACTTGAAAATATGTACAATCCTAATGTACTGATTATAGAATTTTGAACTTCAGTTATTTCATACTAAGTTGATCATTGATAATTTTAAAAACTAAATTAAAGACAAGTATTAAAATATAGTTTTAAAAAATTGAGAAAGTGTTTTTTTTAGTAGTAACAAATAACAATGAGAATGTTTTTTATATAAGTTGTCTGTGGTTAATCCTTAACATTGTATTTGTCTGTACCACTTTCTTCTTGTTCCTGCCAATTTAAACAATGATCTCATTTACCATTACAAGTCCTTTATGTATTATAATAATACAATGGTTAATACACAGATTAAACCGCATAGATATTTTATTTACAATCATAATTCTTTAATTTTACCTTTGAAATGATTTACAATGTTATTTTATCTTTTATTTCTAAAGTATTAACAAAAGGGCGAACGCAAAAACCGTTTTTTTCTGTTATTTTTTTTTAAAAGGTTACTAGCAAATTGCTAGTAAACTTGTTAACCCCTCCAGCTAAGCTAAAATGCTTGTGTTGGGAGTTGGTTCATGTCGGTAGCATAATGACCAGGATTCGAACCTACGACCTCTCGATTGCAAGACCGTCACCCTAAACAATTGGCTACCGCTGCACCGCTACATATTAAAGAAAAATTAAACACCATATTAATTTTGGGGTGCTTTATTGCTAAAATATAAATTATAAAAACTTATAAATTACATCAATAAATAATTGCAGACAAAAATGATCATTAATACTTGAAACTCAGTTAAAATAAACACGACAACGCAACAGTGCTATGCATCTATAGGAATGCTGATTAAAAATTATAAACTCGGATCTGCATGAATATCTGCTAACAATTTTATTGTTGCTAAAATATACATAATGAAAAGGTTACATATGCAATTAGATAAAAAAAAAACATTAAAACAAAACAATTTACGAAACAAATATAAAACAAATCACATATCTCAATGGAATTACGCCAAATTACGAACTAAGGTCTTAAGTTTAGTAAATATCAAATGGTCACACAGCGGTACATATTAATTGGTCGCTCAGAGAACACTTAACAAATGCGTTTATAACTACAATGTTACAATTAGCTATGCTAAATTACATATTAAAGGCGCCCTACTTTACTTACACTGGGATTTACATTCACATACCTTTATTTTACTATACTCAAATAGGCGTAAGCGAAAAAAACGTCATTAAAATACCAAAAATACAAAAAAAAAAGAAACAATAGTTTATTATTGTAAAATCATATAAACAATAACGCTAATTAAATTCTATGTTAGGTTTAGGTTGTTCTTAGGCTACTTTGGCAACCTATTAGTTTCAATATTTTAACCAGATACGCATACATAGTGGTCACAAACTGATTGTTGTATAAATCGCGAAATTTGCAAGAGATTTGTTAACGTCTTTTTCTTAGGGTCGGTTTAAACTAAACGAACATAGAGTTAGAGCTAGATAATAGCATTGTTTCTCAATCTTTTAGTGAAAACAAAACATCGTTCTTACCATTTACGCCAAAATATCAGGAATGAGAATAAAGAATTTGATTGAATTTGAAGAAGATCAGCCAAATGATTGGTTTAAAGAGATCGCTCAAGGGCACGAGAACGTAAGAAGGATATAATCGTCTGTTTTCGCGCTCTAGTATCGATTACATCAAGCGAGCGATCATTCTTAGATTATTCCATAGAATCTTAGCGTGCGCAGAAAGAACGATGGAGTGTTCTATATCTGTTTACAGTTATATCGATTCATAAGCACTTGTTTATAAATTTATTTGAATATAAAATATTTTAAATTGAATATTGATTAACCGAATTTGTTAGAGTGGAGATAGAATGAGCAAGCGCTCGTCTGATGTAATTTGCCCTTTACGTGTGAGCGATGGACGCACGTCTCGCGTCTTCAATATCAGTTATTAAATGATTGTGTAGCGAACACAATTATTTAATCTTCATAAATAATTATTTATATCTTCTTTTATTCATTACCTTAAAACTGAACATTGGAACTTTTCATTAAATAAATAAAAATTACATATCAAATACAAATCGCTTACGCCATATTAAAATTTTTCAATAGAAATTCTAAACGAACTTTTCCTAGGAAGACAATAGATGGAGGTAAATAATTGACGTGTCACATAATGCGAGCAGGTTTAATAAGATACTCCATCATAGCATTCATCAGTTATTACCATCGGGTATTTTAATGGGGAGAGCTTGAAATTTTGACATGGCAATATTTCCGACGTTTCTTTACACTTTTTTCGAGAAATCAAAAATTTTTGTCTCCTAGTGTTGATTAGTTAGTATTACGGCCTATTTATTTCGCAATTTATTAAAAAAAAAACCCCTTAGGTGTTATAACTTCTAGGATTGAGATATTTATCAATTTATAACGGTAATATATAAAGAGTTTAATTATATTCTTTTTTTATATTTTATATTTCTTTTTTAATTTTCTCAAGTCATCAATAAAAAAAACAAAAGCCATCACGGAATTTCTCCCAGCAAAGTGTACATATACAAATTATACTTCTAGCACTAACCTAAAAATATACATGTATAACTAATTTCAATGTGAGCATCTGTACATTTTTTGTGTTTATGGTCTATGGTATTACGTTACATACATCACATGATACTACAACACTACTCTATATTATCTATGTTACTTATTAATTTAAAGCGCATCCTTCTCACCACGCCGACATTATTCAGGGTATATTTTATATTATTCAGGGTATATTTTAGTTTATTTAAATCATTTTAACGTGATTATCTGACGTATATAAGGATAAATAAGGAGAATATGGCTACAATATTTTTTTACAAACACTTAACTCCAACTTAAACTCCAAATTAGAAAAAAAATAATTAAGAACATAAAATTTTGGATTTGATTGAACAGATTCATAAGATACCTTTATGTATAGGAATTTAAATATTCAATTAAATCAAATTATTTACCATAAAAAAACATGTAAAACTACAAATAAAGCAATATATGCATTTGAACCGATTTCCTATTCTGTAAAATGCTGGCACATATAAGTAAATTAATCAACGAACACTTGTGACAATACGAATTTAACATAGCTGTAAAAAAAACCATTACTTTTATTTCAATTTGACATTTGAATTTATGAGATAATAACTGACATTAGCGTCAAAAATACACAAATGTGACAGCAAAATATAGGTGTGTACATTACCTTCCTTTAAAATAAACATTGTTTGATATAACGTTTATCAAAGAACTAAATAAGAAATTTTAATAAAAAAAAATATAGCATCAATAACGTAATATGCCAACTAAAACCAACTAACTGAAAATTTATCAATCATATTTCAAAATCAAATTATGTTCTTTTCAATTTACTATACGTAATTAAAACTTTAAAACAAAAAAAAAACAATTGAATCATATAGATGCATTAATTTATACATCCAAAATAATTTATCTATGAAATGATTGGAATAAAAAAAAAGAACGTACAAATTTCGAAAATTATAAACGCTTTTTTAAAATTTTATCATGTACCCTTAATATCGGCAAATAAAACTAAAAGACATTTGTGATCTCACGATAAGTGCAACTTATTAGCATAATTGAATGAGGAAGCTATAAGAAAATTATCTATTACCGAACTAATTTTGTGATTGCAAGTTAAATATACAAAAACGACTGTATTCTGGCCGTTAAACATTCTGGAAAGGTCTAGGGTGTAAAAACTGTTCCTGCAGTCATGACAAAACCCATAGATATGTTAGAATATTATTTGATATGCGCACGACAAGAATATAATCGATTTTGTATTTTATTTATTATTAAAACTATAAAAAAGGATTTATATCGCATATATAGTCAATCAAAGAGAGGCGTTAGGGATAAATCTGGGAAGTGACAACCATGTATGGTATAACGATATAGTGCGGAAATAGAAGCGTTAGGGATAATGTTAGGATGTCACTTCCAACCATTGCTTTACGACACTAATAGAAACGTTGCAGATAAATCTCGGTTACCATCACCAAGGTTTTACTGTTTTTCTGTAGCCGACGTCCATGTGTTACAAAATGGCGGCCACTGAAAAACGGTGTACGGCTTTCAGATTCAAACTAAAGCCGAGTGTTTACCCATTTTGTGACGTCACACAACGCCCTTATAAATAAATTTGTTTCCTTTGTTGTAAAACTTAATAGTGTATGAATAAAGTTTTACTTTCTTTCTTTACGATACAGCGCAAAAAGAAATGTTAGGTATAAATTTGTGATATCGCGACCAAGCAGGCGCAAGTATGGAAACGTATTTATGGTATCTACATAGAAAGGTAACTGTTGTTAAAAACTGTTAAAAGAACACTGTTGTTGGTGGTTTGTCTCTGCCTCCAATGTCTTTCGTATCCACAGAAATATCCCGCACCAAAATGAAGATTTGGACCTTGTATATCAGGAATTGATCCCTTGATCTCAGATAAATGAGGTTCCTCAACAACTTCTATGCTACAGATATTAAGTAAGGTTAGTTATACGCGATATAAATCATTCGGAACTTTTGTTATATGTATAGTTAATTAATATATACGTTGATTAATATATACCTAGGTTTTATATATCGGTGGTTAGTCCATGGATCGCACACGGCCTCAGTACATGAGATAGTCACTGAAACGCGGCGGGTTGGCCGTATATCAGTCGAGCTTCGCCCTTTTAGTCGTCGGACCTTCATCATCAAGGGCCTGGTCTTCTGACTCCAGATTGGATTCCGGAAGCGATGGAAGGTTGAGGTCTGAGCAGCGTCTGATGATGTATTTCTCCAAGCGCATGCCCGCTCTGCCATCAATAATACATATATATAAGAAACAAGACAAGACATAACGCATAAGAGACAAGACAAGACATAACGCATAAGAGACAAGACAAGACAGCGGATACGAGACAAGACAAGACAGCGGATACGATACAAGTCAAGGCAAATAATAAGATACAAGATAACAGCTAAGAGACAAGACATAACGGATAAAAGACAAGTTAGGGTATAACGGCTATATAAGGCTATATATAGGCTATATAAGTTAGGGTATATATAATAATAAGAGACAAGACAACGGAATAGAGAAGAAAGCGGATTAGAGAAAAGACAATACATAACGGATAAGAGACAAGACAAGACATAACGGATAAAAGACATGTTAGGGTATAACGAATAAGAGAGAAGACAACGGAAAAGAGACGAGACAGCGGATTATAGACAAGACAATACATAACAGATCAGAGACAAGACAAAACATAACAGATAAGGGACAAGATTGGGCGTAATATTCAAACTGGAACTAAATAGAATATAGATTTGCTTAGTATAAAAGTACTCCTAGATACAAATTACTGTCACTAATATGCTTGGTCGTTAATTGTAACTCATATGAAAGTGTAGGCGATCATAGACGATGGTTACCCTCTTTCTTACCGAGGTGTCTTAAAAGGCGACTAAGGTAAGTTGACCCACCGTGTGGAATCCGGTTAAGTAGAATAGGCCACCCTTTTTCTTACCGAGGTGTCGTAAAATACGATAGAGGTAAGTTGACGTCAGGCAGGCGGCCGGTCGTAAAAACGCATCCAAATCATGTGACAGCATGTTTATAACGATGATGACTTATACTAAAAAGTGTAACTAACTTGGCCACAGGATGCGTGTCCTTGTTGTACGTGTAGCAGTTGGCAAAGACCAGCGCCAGGTCCTGAATCATCTCCGCATCGGTGGTGTACTCCGCGCCCTCCAGCTTGCCCTTGATGGTGGTGAGGTCCATCGGCTGCTCGATGACGTCGAAGTAATCCGGGACCTTAATCAAGCAGAAGTTGATGGAAAATTAAACACTTAAGGTCATTAAGTAAGGTGTTTTCCGGAGATCCATAATACAAAAGTAATAATATTATTATGCTTTAATGGGCGCAGTTTTCAGACTTCCCCTTATATATTAACTAACTTTTACCCACAACTTCGTTCGCGTGGAGTATTGTCGCGTGATAATAGATGGCGCTTTTCAATGTCATTCTATTTCTGTAGAATTAACAGGATTTCTATATGTTACCCCGGTGTATAAGGAATAATTGTACTAAATTTCATCGATATTGGTTCAGCGGATTCACCGTGAATGAGTAAAAACATACACAACATTTTGATACATACAATACGACTGGTCGTTTAATTTTTTTTTATATAGACTGGTGAATATATATTTATATAATTTTTTTAAATACATACTTAAACAAATATACACCCAGGCTCAAAGACAACCAACAACCAACAAGAATTTATAGAATAGAAATTTTCCCCGGCGGGAATCGAGCCCGCGACCCGCGGAGCTGACGGCAGGGTCACTACCCACTGCGCCAACGGGCCAGTCAAACGTTGTTATGGCCGTTTCATTTAGACGCTGTCCTCTCAAGGAATGGGTCTTGTTCTGGGTCTCGTGAAAGAGGATAGTGCTTACCTCTTCTGCGCTGACTGGCTCGTAGAAGGGCCAGCTGTCCTTGTGCTTCATGACCTCCTTCAGCAACTGGCCGAGCGACTCTATGTGCAGCGTTTCCTCCGCGGTGTCCTTCCGGCTTCGCTTTCTGCTTACACTGCGTTCGTCTACAACGATAAGTACATCATTAAATTGTTATTATTAATAATGAACCATTATCCGCTGAGTTTCTTGCTGGTTCTTCTCGTTAAGAGCAAACTTCCGATTCAGTGTTAGCTTCTTTAAATACATTTGACGATTCAAAAGTACTGAAAACTGTCCACTTGAATAAAGAAGTGTTAAACTGTTGTACTGTAAATCTGTACTTCTATACTCATTATAAAACAAAGTCCCCGAAGGCTGTTTGTCTGTAGGTGATAGATTTTCTCAAATTCTACTGAATATATTTGTACGGTGAGATAAGGCTACTAAGGCAAGTTGACAAGCCGTGTGGTATCTGGCTGAGTTGAATAAACCACCCTAAACCGAGGTGTCGTAAAAGGACTAAGGTAATTTGACGTCAAGCAAGCCAGCGGTCGTAAAATAACTAGCCAAAACAAGGAACATGTTTAAAATATATTGTGGGACAGAAGAATGAATGATGAATTATTGTACGGTTTTTACCAAAATTACCGGGAAATTTTGTTTTTTAATATATAGTCATTTTTTTTTAAGATTCCCAGCCTTCAATACTCACGGTGATCTCCGTTGGAAATCGTTTTGGTTCTTCTCTTCGTGCTACCGTTTAGTACATCTTTTGACCTGCAATATAAACCAATTAGTCTACTGTATAAATGAATAGCTAAACGGTGAGATCGTATGAATCTTTCCAGTAGCGATGTGAAAAAATAATCGATTAAAAAAATCGATTATAATGTAACAAAAATCGATCATAATGTAACAAAAAATCGATTATAATGTAACAAAAAATCGATTTTTTTAAACATCGATTTATTTTAAAGCGGATTATTTATCGATTTTCTACTCCATGTCCATCCCTACTTTCCAGGGGGAAGAAGGGTGTAAAACTACTTTGTGGCACTTTTTTTATTGAAATTTCTGTGCCAAATTGATATTTGCAATTAATCACTTTTCGGTGACGGAAAACAGTGAGGAAACCGGTATATCTCTGTAGTATTCCTGGGATATTTGTAACCTACCAATCCGTATTGGAGCAGCGTGATGGGTTTAAGATCCAACCCTTCTTTACAACGGAGATAGAAGACCTATGTCCAGCAGTGGTATAGTAACCAGCCGTTACTTACTTATTTTTTTCTTATGACGGTTTGTTTAAGCATGTTTTAGGCGGAAAAAAACCGTGCAGCGCTAGGTAATATACTGCAACATTAGGATGCGTAGAGCTGAATTTACAATAAAATTATTTAGCTGTAATCGCGTTTGTTAAGAGAATCTATGTAATGCTAATTGTATGAAGCAGGCAACATTAACATTCCGCCTTAAACGCCGCCACCACCAACACTCCACACACTCACTACCACATTCTCTACGATAGTTTCGCCTCGACATCGAAGCATCATCAAGGATAGGCTCCACGGCAAAATTAATGCATTATGATTATAACTTTTGTACTATAGAATTACGCAAACTAACTCCCACTTCTATAAATCGAGGGTAGAGCTTTCTACCAAAAACTTGTTCTCAAGTTTAGTTAGTTTTTGGCTATTTTAATCGGTAAACACTCACTTGCGACCCCTTTTGGCGCCGTTGTGCAGCGGCGTCGTTTCCTTGCTGCCTCTTGATCTCTTCGTCTTCAGCGACACCAGCGCCGTGTTGTACTCGCTGTCCTCTGAATCTGTTACATAATATACTTCATAAAACCATTTTCGAACCATGATGCTCTTAGTACGTACTATATATTCAATATATTGAAATTTTGAAACGTCAAATCTATTGCTAGTTTGAAAAAATGCTCCGACTGAGAAGATGCAGTAAGAAACTCAGCGCTAGATCTTTCAAAATATAATTTTAACATTAGTAATATTTCGTCTGACTTTTAATTTAATTAAATTTAATATACAATTAGCTTCAGCCCGCGTCTATCTCTTTATAAGTTAGATAAAAACAAGCCTATGGTCATTGCGCGCTCCTTCAGTAAATCAAACCAAAATTCGCATTGATCACCTTCACTTTCTCTTCAACCAACGCACATCAACTTATGGACATAGTTCCGACGAAATTTCTTAAGAAAATTAAGAAATTTCGTCGAAAATCCCATAGCTCTTGAAGACTTAAGTTTAGAGTTCTTTTAAGAAACACAGGTCCCCTCAAGTTTTCTATTGTAAATTCATCATCATCATCCTCCTGCCCTTATTCCACTGGAAGTGAGGTCAAAACATGTTGTCATATGATTTGGCTACATATTTTACGGCCGGTCGCCTGCCTGACGTCAACCTACCTTAGTTGTATATTACGACAACTCGGTAAGAATGAGGGTGGTCTTTTCTACTATTGTAAATTGTGTGTAAATTTTTAAATCAATTATACACATAAGTTTTTGTATAAAAATTCATTGGTGTCAGCTCAGAGGGTTGAAACCCCTTGACACCTTGGTTAAGGGTCACATGTCGCCCCAATCAGTTATTCCAGTTTGAGAATGATATATGAAACTGAAAATTGTAACTCGACGTATATTTCATTAGATCAAATTAGATATATCGTCAAACTGATTACCACAGACCAACAAATCGGAACCGACACATTAAATAATAATTACAGCTTACAAGTATGACGTACAAACACCATTAATATAGTTTAATGAAGATGAAAACATGCTATAGAATGAGGTCCCACAGACAAAGTATTGATGCCATAGACAACATATGAAAATGTAATGAAAAATATTTTTTGGAAGAAACTGAGCCAATACCAAAAAAGATCTGCGACAGGTTTAAGGTATAAACTCGTATAAAAGAAGTCCAAGAAAATCTAGTCAAAATTGATAGGAATTAATTTCGTATAAATATTGTACTGTCAAAATTTATAACAAAACTTGGACATAGACAAATAAATAATCGAGTTCAAAAATTGAAAAAAGTCAGTTAAGTCTGCAAATATGCATTAAAAGTTTATAAATATTTGGAATAATTTAAATTGAATACAATTCAATTCTTCAATTTATGGCTTCCAGAAATGTCATATGACACTATTTACTTTGCCAATGTTACGTAGGATGGAGATAATGAATTGAATATTTTGAATATGTCCACAAAACGCTAAAATTGAAGTACATTTTTTGCATAGTTAATAAAAAATATTGATAAATTCGATGAAAGATTTTTTTGTATCAGTCATATATCATAGACGAAGAAATATAGTTTATATTAATGTTTTAAGTCTAGACGTATGTTATTTGATTTTGTATCGATCACACATGACAAGGTCACAGAAGCGGGAGATTATATGAGGGGTTAATCGAAGCACAGCATTAGATGAGAGGGAAGCGAAGCCCAACGAGCCAAGTGGGTAACGGTTCGAGGACAAACCCGAAGATATCCTCCGCCTGTTAATCTGGCGCGCGTACTGCTGGATGTTGGAGATGGCCGCGGCCGCGCAGCGTCGGCGGCTGCCGAGCGCTTCGGAGATAATAAACATATATTCTACAAGTTGTAGCTCGCGATTCATCTATACTAATATATAAAGCTGAAAAGTTTGTTTGATTGATTGATTGTTTGAATACGCTTATCTCAAGAAACACGACCGATTTGAAAAATTCTTTGAGTGTAAGATATTCCATTTATCGAAGGCTATTATAGGCTATATAACATCACGATAAGATGATTAGGAGACGGGCAGCAATAAAAAATATGACGAGAACTGCCAAATTTAAAGCTCTCCTCGTTTACGCCAAGTAAACGGTAAAAGTTATTCAAAAATCATATACTACAAAATTGTTCCCCTCTAAAAGTTCTAGATAAAAGTCCACGACAGCATGTCTAGCTTCTAAGGTTAAGCCACTTTAACCATTTTTTTTGGTTATCAAAATACTGTACTACGATTTTAATCTACTACTACGGTTTTAATATTACCGCGGGCAGAGCCGCTGGCAATTGCTAGTATTATACAAATAAATCTTTTGTGAGCACATATCAATTACATTTGATGAATTTCTGCTAACACTGGTTCCGAATGCTCTTACCGAGAAGAAACAACAAGAAATTTGAAGGAAAATCATTAAAATCGATATCATAAAATAACGAGGTCCAAATAAGAAATGATGTCACAAATCCTTCCGAGTGCTATGTTTATAAATAAGATTTAAGGTTTTCTTTAATTAAGAATGTGTACATTTGATTTGGTCTTGTAAAATTATGGGTTTTACCTAAATATAGAAAATATTATTTTTATTCTACCATTTTTACATGGTTTTTCATTTACATCATTTTTGCATTTCCATTACGGCCTTTTCGCCAAGCAATGGAAAGTAATTTAAGGATCTATTGTAAGAAATTTACCGACCGAGCGATTTAGTATTACTGCTATATTATTAAAAAAAATTACCTAATTAAACTACAGCCCTATTAAAGGAAGGCTGATAGGATTTTCAGATCTAAGTATTCTTCGTCATCATTCTCCTGCCCTTATGCCCTTCTAAATGGGCTCATTACATTTTTTGGCTAGTTATTTTACAACCGGCCTTCTGCCTGACGTCAACTTAGCTTAGTCGTATTTTATGACACCTTGGTAAAAAAAGAGGAACGTCTATTCTACTCAGCCGGATAGAACACAGCGGTTGAACTTGCTCAGCCGCTTGTTACGACATCTCGGTAAGAAATGAGGGTGGTCTAGTCTACTCAGCCGGACACCACACGGCTGTATCCTTATCATTTATAATTGTATAATATCGTTTATATATAAGCGTATATCATACACCTAATTTAATCGTTTCTGTAGACAACTCTAGAATGCTTTGCTTTAACTCAATAATAGTAAGTAAGGATTGGCATTTATTGGAATTATTTTGATAGTTATCTCGGTTAAGGCAGTGTTGCCAAATGTGGGTGCATGGGCCCCATTTCATTGTTAAAGAGGTGTTAAATTCAAATATGGACTTATTTCGAAAAGTAATTATTTCAATCATTTCTAAGTCCCACGCATGGCATAATAAAGGTAGGATAACACTGATTTAATTTCAACTAATCTCTGACATCACCTCGGACACCACATTGCTCCGCTTTACGACGTGGACATGGGATTTCGATTTTTTTTAACAACTGCTTTCTCAACTCTACTGCTACGGAAAGCTATTTCTACCGAGAGTAGCTAGCATGGAACTTGGCGATTGCTCTTTTCAAAATAATTCTTATAACTAGTTAAATTTGTCACCTTGTGCAGGGTTTAAGAGTCGCTATATCAACGCATACTTATCATCCATGTAATCCTCAACTAGGTTTTCTGTATCAGCATTTATTTAACAGGAATGTTACTTCCGTGATTCTTATAAAAAAAAAACGGTTGCGTGTAAAGTCGGTTTTACGGGCAAAGATTTTACGTGACAACGTCTTTTTCTCAGTAGAATATTTATTGATATGAATATTATTAAATTGCACAATAGGAACAAGGAATTGGATGCACTAATCAATTCTCTAGTGCTGCGCGCGCGGCGGACCAATCATGTTTGAGTTGGAGAGAGACGCAAGGCATTCGCCAGTCCGGCGGGCGTCTCTTTCGTTCGGTGACTCATCGTAACAGCCGTGAGCGGGCGTTACACTTTTTCATGAGTGACTCCAAGCCGCAACCTAATTTAAGACGTTGTCACGTTGGAAATCTGAAACTTTTGAATGATCTCGACGGAACCCAGGGTGAATATAAGATATGCTGCTCTAAGGGCTGGTCGGTCAGTACCTCTGGGGGGTTGCGCGGAATCTCATAAAAGAACTTTTGAGAGACTTTAGAGTGATTTCGACGGAACCCAGGGTCAGTATAAGATATGCTGCTCTAAGGGGTGGTCGGTCAGTACCTCTGTTTGGTTGCGCGCACGCGTCGCACAGGAACCGTCGCGAGGAGCGCTGCCGCGGCGCGGCGCACTCGGCGTGGAAGCGGGCGGCGCACGCGCGGCACTGCGCCGCCAGCCGCCCGCCGCTGCCGCACGCCGCGCACAGCGAGACCACCTCGGCAGACTCCAGGGACGCAGAGCTGGACGGTGAAAACCGTGATAGAAACGAGAAATTATGTAAGGAGCAGAATTGTTTTCTACTCCAAACTTATAATAATACTAAGGATAAATGATTACTAATGCTATGCTACTATAAGTAAGTAGTAAGTAAGTATCGGCCTGTTACTATCCCACTGCTGGGCATAGGCCTCTTCTCTCCGTTTTTTTTGTTTTGGAGAGATGGATTGGAGCTAAGACCTACCACGCTGCTCCAATGCGGATTGGTAGGTTACACATATCTCTAGATTTCTCTAGAGATATGCAGGTTTCCTCACGATGTTTTCCTTCACCGAAAAGCGTGTGATAAATTGCAATTATCAATTAGACACATTAGTTTTATTAGAAAACTCATTGGTGCCTGCCCGGGGTTTGAACCCTAGACCTCCTCGAAAGAGGCGCACGGTGCTACCGCTGGGCTACCACAGCTTTTGTGCTGTACCATACTACTATAAACTAAATCAAAATAATCTTTATTCAAATAAGCTCTTTTAAGCACTTTTGAATCGGCAAGAATCAATATGACTAATGAAGCTACAACTGGTTCGAAATGTTGCTCTTACCGAGAAGAACCAGAAATAAACTCGGCGGTCAATCTTTTAAACATTTTCAATTTTACATAATGAAACCGCAGTCCTGTATGAAGCTGAAAAGATTTTCAAATCCAGGCTTTTTTATCATCCAAATAATCTTCAATTTTGTAATATGCTTTACGCACAAGTACATCTCTTATACTTAACTTAAACCTTTCTGTAGACTGGTCTAGTATGGATTGCGGAATATTATTGTAGAAGCGAATACCTAAACCAACGAATGAGTTAGTAACTAATGCTACTAAAACTATAAATGCCGGTGAGCGCGCTTTGTTCGCGTTGCTTGTAGACAAATGCAAACTGAATTCGGCAGCGCCGCGCGTCCGTATTTATGCCGTGATGTGTAAGGTGCTAATGCACTGGACAAATTACATAGTACTATAGGAATTGCACTTATGATTTTAGCGATCACACGTAGAAAAGGCTACCAAATAAAACATCAACGAGACCAAACAAGTATTTACAGGTTAAGTTAGCGGTAATTTGGAATTGTTATGCCCGAACGATTCTACCAACAGTTTGGAACGCTGTCATCCACTGAGAACTGGCAAGAATATATATAATATAATCAATAAATATATGGAACACTTAGACACACGGTCGTCCATCCCCAAAGTAAGTAACTTATTACTTGTGTTATGGTAGACAGACAACTGGTGAATATATACTTATATATTTCTAAATACATACTTAAATCCAAAAACACAAGCAGTTGTTCTTATCACGAATATTAACTTCTTTAGTTAGTTAAGTTTGACAGAAGATAACAACTGCGGGGAGTCTATTTTACTTTCGAGCAATATTTGCCAAGAAAATAACGTCAGCAATGTGACGTCTCACAAGAAGAGGAAGTAAATGATGTATTTTACGTCTCATCCCATAATTAGGGTCATATTGACCACATTTATATTGTAAAAATCTTAGAAAATTTTTTTTAAATTGATTCTAATCTACCTACAAACTTTCCAAGCCTCCCATCCCAGATAAGTACTTTTAGCCTCAGGACATTATTTCAGTTTTGAAAGTTTACATCATGATGTATAACGGGTCATTGACTGTAAGCAGGTGACGGTAGCACGATATTCCAAATAAACCTTATTTTTAACCGATATAATTTATAGTCCTACGTACTTATAAATTAGGTACTTCATTAAATACAGACGCGATTGAGATAAAATAAGAAACGGCTAATACTTTCATACATCCCTAAATAAATTTACCCTCTTAATTTCCTTTAATAGACCAACATCTTCCTAATTAAAATCATTGATGGAACTCAAGCAATAAATTAATTTTGACTGAAAAATACCTATCATCCAATTCTTCTACAGGCTTTTCTTCTGTGTAAAGTTTTCTTCTCTTCCGCAGCATCTTTTCTTTTGGTTTGCACTGATCGCAGAACCAATCGCCATCTGGTACTTTCTGTTGCAAAACAAAATAAATGAGACAGTACAAAAATAACCTATATAATAAGATAGGTTAGGCGCCTAAGTTGCGCCTCCAAAAGGTCGGAAAATCATTTGTCGGTCTTGGTACACGTTTTTATAACAAAATTCCGCAACATGTCTAGACTTGCCTTGACACAAGTTTAGAAACCATTTTAAAACGATGTTGCTACATAAAGCATACTATTGAGGATTATCTGAGTGAAGGTAGCATATCTTAATTGCATTCAGCTACGAAACAAGCTGCAACAGTTAACTTATAACTATCAAATTGTAATTATTATGTTAAAAAGATTACGCAGTTTCTTGCTGGTTCTTCTCGGTAGGAGCACACTTCCGAATCAGTGGTAGCTTCTTAAAAAGAATCGACGATTCAAAAGTACTGTAAACAGTCCACTTGAATAAAGAATAATTTGAATTTGATAAACAATTTTTATTTTATTAACTCATATTACTTACTTTTCTCTGAAATTTCATCTGAATGCGTGAAAGAAAAATACATATCAATTGAGAAATATCACGTACTGCCGGGATTTAAGTTGATAACGAGTAATTCGTTTAACGGCTTGGGCTTGAGGCAGTAGCCCTTTGAAATACATTTACTAGTACCACAGAATGTGGCTATAAATTGTGAGGAACGAACAGCTAGCTGAGCACTCTTTAGTGATTACAATGAATCAGACTTACCGCCAGCTTGGGCTTGAGGCAGTAGAGATGGTGGCCTTTATTACAGCCGTCGCACAGCAGCATGCTGTCGGGGTCTGCGCGGCGGCGGCACACGCGGCAGCTCGCGTTGAGCACGCTGGCCGCCCAGCTCACGCTGCTGTCCAGGGCGAGCAGGTGCAGCGCCAGCGCCGCGAAGCTGCGGCTCTCCATCAGAGACACCTCCCAGCGTTCCAGAGCTTCTAAGTCCAGGGGTTTGTTCTTGGCCTCGCGATCCTTGCGCTCCTTTTCGTCGAGACCTTACAGTACGAAATCAAAATTATCTTTATGTATGCTTTTGCAAATTTTGAATCATCAAGGATCAATTAGATTTAATGAAGCTACTACTATTTCGAATTGTTGCTCGAATGTTGTACCGAAAAGAATTAAGAATATCGGCGGTCAATCTTATAAACATTTTCGATTTACGTGAAGTGAAAGCGTCGAGCACCTGCCACTGCTCCCACTGCCCCCACTGCTAGGAATATATCCGTATTTTTACCCTTTTTTGAAGTCCACGACGCTGCTCCAATGCAGATTGGTAAGTTACACATATCCTAGGAATTTCCAGAGATTTGCGAAAAACGTGTTATCTTATAGATGAGACCCAGAAGCAGCGTAGACGACTGCGATGGAAAGATTGTGAGGTGCAACCTCTGGTGTCAACTCATTGGTGCCAGGGGTTTGCATGTGATCCATTATTTATTATATAAGCTTGCTTATTTAAGGGTCGAACGACAAATGGAGCAAAAAGGTGACAGTCTAGTACCCCAGAGATGTCATCAGGAGCAGATTGCCAAACGTAAACATGGGGGGACCCAAGACCCAGGGTCTTTTGTAAGTACAAAAGACCCTGGGTCCTCTTTGGTTAAGAGTGGCGGGGGACCGAAGGAAAATGCTGGAGGAGGCCTTTTGCAGTAAGGCACACCGAGCAGAGGTATATTTTGCAGATATATATTTTTTATTACTAAGTTAAATGTAGTGAAGTTATCTGTAGCTGTTTTCTCGGATTAAAGGCTATCATCATCATTTAAAGATCGGTGGTCAGCTGTTCAGACTATTCCACCCATTTCCAGGTTTTTGAGTTATCCTGACAGTCGCTTTAACAAACCTGATATTCCTGAAAAGAATAATTGTTAGGCCCTCAATTTCAATTTTATCCATAAAAAAGTAAACTCACCCAAAGGCCTCTTTAGGTACTTGTGGTGGATGGACTGTGCGACCTGCAGCAGCGCGCAGGCCAGCCCTCGGACCACCTCCGGGCTTGGAGCCGCCTCATCCTCCGGCTCCAGCTTCACCCCGTTCACCTTCGCCACCCCCACACTGTGTCCCGGGTCGCGGTACTTGTTCGTCACTATTGTCTCCATTTCCGATTTGTCTATGTCTGCAAAAGATTATTGCATTTGTTTATGAACAATGGCGAAGCGATGTGGTATCCGCTGTATTAATAGAGACCACCCTCATTTCTAACTGAGGTGTCGTAAAAGGCGACTAAGGTAAGTCGACCCGCAATGTGGTATTCTCAAAAATGATTCTTCGAATGTGGTTATATTTATGTATATGAGAACGAATAGAACACTCTACATTTAGCATTACACATATTTTCTTTTATCGCGGATTATAGCAAAATAATATTGTCACTAGTTTTATATATTTATTTATTTGTTATTTGTGCAACACCCACCATGCGGCAGCCGCAGCAAGCCGTCCGGCTGGTGGTAGTCGTCGCGGAACTGCCTGGCGGGCCCCCAGCACAGGTACTCCGCCTGCTTGTCGTATCCACGCAGCATCAACGTGCCCCGCCATGCCTCACGATCCTGACAGAGATCATTGTTAACTATTAATAACCCAGCAACTTCTTTCTTATCAACCAAAGCATTATAATACCCGCAATACGTGATTCTTTCCATATTTCTGAAGGAAATCCGAGTTTTTGATCCTACATAATAACGGTGTATAAGCTCAAATTATGCATAATTTCATTCATATCAGTTCAGCGGTTTATTCGTCCAACATACTCTCGGGACCTTCTATCCTACCTTCCAATTATAGCTTGTTTCTGTCCTTACAAAATTTCTGGCAGGGAAAACAACTCAAGAATGAGGAAGACATCAGTTAAGCACTGCTTCTATTTTTGACCTCTAAATAAAAAAGATAGAAATGGGATATACAAATTGCCATCACGTTTGCAAAATTCAAATTATTCTTTTTCAATTAAACTTGTAAACAGCGCTTTTGAATCATGAAATATACTACAGGTTCGGAAATCTGTTCCTACCGTTACAAAACATTACTAGTTACATTTAGTCATTGCTGTCTTGTACCTACAGGGTCGAAGAGTCTATATCCCCACATTCTTATCATCTAAGTAATACTCAACAGTATAGTAGGCTTTCTGTATCTGCCTTCTTTTAACAGTGTTCATAAACTGCTGTAATGGCAAAGCTAAAATTGATTGCGGGATTTTATTATAGAATCCTATAACCAAACCCACGACCGACTTACGTACTTTCGCAAGGCGCAAAGCAGGAGCTGCAAGCTTATATCCGTTCGTACTATGTCTTAAAGATACATCGCCAATTTTTTTATAATAAACTGAATTTTGAAGAGACCCTTAACTATGGACATAGGTGTGGACTTATGGACTGATAAGGTTGACTTGATTTTACCTTGACTTTAAGCGCGCCAAGGCATCCGTGGAAGATCTTCTCCTCCAGCTCAAGGATGTGGTCACGCAGCGACAGTTCGAGTGCTTCGGACAGGGAACAATCAACCGGCACTTGTAACGACGGCTGTACCCGACGGTGGCGCGTTGCGGGTAGTAATAGCTGTTGAGGCTGCAGAATTAAACAGTATTAAGTTAATACAGGCAGAAATGTAAGGGGGAATCGGGTAGGGCTGGTAGAGAGGGAGGAGATTGTCAGAGACTGGAGAGACTACAAAAGAGAAATGGGTGATCCAGGATTCATAAACAGTATGCGAAACACAACACCGCACTACACTACTAGCAATGTACACATTCTAGTGAATTGACGCTGTTTTTTGTGGACTACCACAATGTCAATAAAACTGCGTCAATTAACGACGGGTTTGGCTTGAGATTGTGGTAGTGAATGTGTCCAGTGCTAGTGTAGTATGGTTGCTTTATTTTAAGGTTACTAGTAATGTGGATTACAAATGACTAGTAAACTTGTTAACCCCTGTAGCTAAACTAAATACTTGTTTACCTAGAGTTACACTATTACTCTCTCCCTTCCTAGCTATTTATCTCACATGGGGGTTCAATCTTGGACTATTTGGACTTGGAACTTATTTGAACTGGACTTTTTGAACTTGGACTCTTGGATCATTGTTGGTGACTCTTCATTACACTAAGAGCCTGTTTCACAAGTTACCAATAAGTTAGTTAGCCTATTCGGAATATATCTGACACTATCTCGGAATTTTGCGTTTCTCAGTTTTCTTATAGGCTTATTCAGCAATTAAAGTCCCTAATAAGTTAACAGGTAGATCATGTGGCTGTTATTTTGTATTATATGCTGGGTAGCAAATACCTATTTCAAAATGGCTGCGATTTGAGTTTTTTTTTAATTATTCACTTTTTATTTTTTTTGACCTGGCTATGATCTTGCCTGATGAAAAGCGAAAGATTTAGCCTAAGATGGAATGCGCTTGCCAGTGTCTATTCACTCTTTTTTTAAACTTTCCCAAATTGTAGGAGTCCGGGAAGATAGATGCATATATGATAATAAAAAAATACAATAAAAGACAGACAGACAGATAATAAAAGACATAATAAAAAAATTACCTGTGCTGCAGCAGGTGTGAGCCAGTGCAATGGACACTTTTTGATGTACTCCACAATATTGGTCCGGTCCAATTCCAAGTTCTGTTTGAGGTCGCTTTCCCGGAGGCCTCTCTTGTTGAGCGATTCTATTAGTGCCTCTATTTGCTCTTCAGTATTGTACACCCACCATTGCGGCCTGTACTCGCCCTGGGTGAGAAAATTATATAGATTAATCTAATGTTGATATTATAAATGATGAGTCTGCCTGTCTGTATGTCTCTGTGACAGGTAAACCAGCCTGTGGGACAGCCGCTAGCGATCGCTAGTTTAACAATATACTGAGCAAATGATGGAGGTTCCGCCCGGGTGAAAAGATTATAAACCATAATATAGTATTTTGATAAACATAAAAATGGGGTAAGTTTAACCTTAAAAGCTAGACATATGCTTTCGCAGACTTTTATTTAGAAGTTTTAGAGGGGAACAATATTGTTTGAACATGATTTTTGAATTACTATTACCGTTTATTCAGCGCTCGCAAGGAAAGCTCTAAATTTTGCCGTCTTCGTAATATTATTTATTGCTACTTGTCTCCTATTCATCTTAGCATGATGTTATATAGCCGATAGTATAGTTCTTCGATAAATGGACTATCTTATACTGAATTTAATCTTACAAGAATCTTGAATCGTACAAGAATTTTTAAAATCGATTCAGTGGTTCCTGAGATTAGCACGTTCAAACAATCAAACAAACTCTTCAGCTTTACATATTAGTATAGATATTTGATAATTATTTTGGAAAATTGCAGCACTTAAATAATCTTAAATTTTTTTTAATTTGTGTAAAGTTGTTGTTTACAAGTTTACTTGAATTAGGAATATTTTGGATTTAAATGGAAAAGAAATCAACACAGCCTTCTCACCTTGCCATGCACGTAGCAGGTGTTGATGTCAGCAGTGCACAGCAGTAAGTCCCGTTGGTGCTGGGTGCTGGGGTCGACGCCGTTCAGCTTGTGGGTCAGCCCGTTGAGGTTAACTAACGGCTTTTTTGGGGAACCGCTGCGGGAATTAGCTGCCGACTCGTTCTCCTTGTCGCTTCCAGCTGGAAATTCATACACGCTATACATTAGTTCCAAGTGGATGTATGTAAACACAATACACACACTAGCACTGCATAGATTCACTACCACAGAACTTTAGTTTTGCTGTTATGAATTGTTCCAATGCCTAACCCAAACTGTTTTACAAAAACAAACGGAACGGAAAAAGAAAATATGTATGAAATTAACAGTATTTTGTAATGATTTTTATGCATCTTTATAACTGTGCCCAATTTTATACTCCTTCCTTGTAATCCTTGAAAAATAAGTGCAAGATTTTTGCTTTCCATAATATTTTATTGTTTGTAAAGTTGTGATAGCCCAGCGGTGAGAACGTGCGACTCATTCAAGGGGGTCACGAGTTCAAACCCCGGGCAGGCACCAACGAGTTTTTCTGTTAAAACTTGTGTCTAATTGATATCTGCAATTTATCGTACGCTATTCGGTGAAGGAAAACATCGTGAGGAAACCTGAATATCTCTAGAGAATTCTGGAGTTGTAGCCTACCAATCCGCACTGGAGCAGCGTGTATCTTAGCTCCCAACCCTCTCCATTAATGCAGATAGGAGGCCTTTACCCAGCAGTGGGATAGTAACAGGCCATTAATTTACTTTTATGTGTGATGCCGTACTAGCTACCCACCTATCCGGCGCAATAGAATACCACCCTCATTTCTTACCGAGGTGTCGTAAAAGGCGACTAAGGTATGTTGACCCACCGTGTGGTATCCAGTTGAGTAAAATAGACCACCCTCTTTCTTACCAAGGAGTCGTAAAATACGACTAAGGTAAGTTGACGTCAGGCAGGCGGCCGGTCGTAAAAACGCAGCCAAATCATGTGACAGCATATTTATAGCATGATGTTCCGACCCCACTTAGAGGGGGATAAGGGCAGGAAGATGATGATACTTACCAATCCGTATTAGAGCAGCGTGTATCCTAGCCCCCAACCCTCTCCATTAATGGATATAGGAGGCCCATGCCCAGCAGTGGGCTAGTAACAGGCCATTAATTTACTTGTGCGTGTGATGTCGTACTAGCTACTCACCCTGCTCCCTCTCGTAGCGGTAGAGCTCGGTGACGTAAGCCATGACGTCATCGTTGGGCGCCGGCGGCGGGGGGAGCGGCTTGTTGCGGCACGGCCCGCGCGGCTCCACGCCCGCCTCCACGAACAGGCCGGCGACACGACGGTTTATCCAGTAGCGACGGAACGCACGGTCAGATCCTATAGAATATTATAACACATGATTCCCTTTGTATGTAAAGAAACTAGTAATCAATTATTTTGTGACGCAATATGTCATCTGTTCACTGGCTCGTTGGAGCAGTGGGTAGTGACCCTGCCTTCGGCTCCGCGGGTCGCGGGTTCGATCCCCGCCGAGGGCCAACATTTTCAATAAATGAATTTGTTGGTCTTTGAGCCTGGGTGTATATTTGTATTTAAGTACGTATTTAAAAATATATAAGTATATATTCACCAGTTGTCTGTCACCCATAACACTAGTATTAAGTTACTTACTTTGGGGACGGACGACCGTGTGTGCAAGTGTCCCATATATTTATATTTAAAATATAAATATAAAATATAATCTATTGTATAAATTGTCCACATTATAACAAATATAATCTGTTATATTCCGGCACTTGTCGTTTCATTTGACTCCTCAACGCCACCCCGTTAATTATTTAACAATTAATTTACAATAATTTATTATTATAGAAGCTGTGATAGCCCAGCGGTGCGACCGTGTGAATCTCTAGAGACGATCATGGGTTCAAACACGGGCAGGCACCAATGAGTTTTTCTATTAAAACTTATGGTTCTAATTGATAATTGCAATTTATCACACGCTTTTCGGTGAAGGAAAACATCGTGAGGAAACCTGCATATCTCTAGAGAATTCTGGAAATATGTGTAACCTACCAATCCGCATTGGAGCAGCATGGTAGGTCGTAGCTCCAATCCTTCTCTCCAATAACGGAGAGAAGAGGCCTATGCCCAGCAGTGGGATAGTAGCAGGCCGCTACTTACTTACTTATACATATAATAAAATCGTTGAGATGTCAAATCTCTGTGCGTTTGTTCCCGCTAATCTCAAAAACTGCTAATCTGATTTGGACGCAGTTTTTACTAATGTGTAGTAGAAAGCCTCACTTAACATATAGGGCATGCTATATTACAATCAGTCAGCAAATAAAAGAGATATGACAATTTTAAGTTGAAAGATCTTATACTGCGATACTGGTACTGGCATACTGTAATTTCGTAGTGCTCGGAGCACTTTTGTTATAACTGTAATTAATACATCTTTAAATTAAGCACGGCAAAGCGGGCTTGACATACTAGTATCAAAATATAACAATGTAATGTAATTCGTAGCCAGTGGTAGCCATTGATAGCCAATTGATGTTTTCTTAATTTTAAATATATGTGATTTTTCTTGTCCATGTTTATACTTCACTGAATAAAAATATTTCCTTTTTGATCCGGCAAGCCGACGTGTTTCATTAGACACAAGTAATCAATTATTTTGTGATGCAATATGTAATTTATTGTATAAATTGTCAAGATTATAACAAATCATCATCTTCCTGCCCTTATCCCACTCTAAGTGGGGTCGGCACAACATGTTATAAACATGGTGTCACATGATTTTGCTACATTTCTACGACCGACCGCCTGCCTGACGTCAACTTACCTCAGTCGTATTTTACGACACCGGTGTAAGAAATAGGGTGGTCTGTTCTACTAAACCGGATACCACACGGTGAGTCACTTACCTTAGTCGCCTTTTACGACACCTCGGTAAGAAATGAGGTTGGTCAATTCCACTCAGCCGGATGCCACACGGCAGGTCGACCAACCTTAGTCGCCTTTTACGACATCTCGGTAAGAAATGAGGGTGGTACTAGTTTATTCAGCCGGATACCACACGGCGTACTTACTTTACTTACACGATAATGGTATTAGTACTTACCAACATAGTTAGTGTAGTCAAAAAGCTGTGCCTGAAGCTCTTTTATTTTCTTTTCGTTTTCTATCTTTTTAACAACATTATCCTTCTTTAACTTCTCTATCGCGTCCGTTAATTCTGAGTCAGCTTGTTTTGCGTCATCGCCAGTCAACTTGAGCTCCTCTTTCTTCTGAGCTGTTCCTTTCTTGAGTTCAACGCGTGCGGCCGATAATTGTGGCTCACGTCTGCGTTCGCTTATCTGTAAAAGAAGGCATAATTTGTTATATACAGTAAAGTAAAGTAAGTAAGTAGCGGCCTGTTACTATCCCACTGCTGAGAATAGGCCTCTTCTCTCCGTTCTTTGGAGAGAGAAGGATTGGAGCTAAGACCTACCACGCTGCTCCAATGCGGATTGGTAGGTTACACATATCTCCAGAATTCTAGAGATATGCAGGTTTCCTCACGATGTTTTCCTTCACCGAAAAGCGTGTGATAAATTGCAATTATCAATTAGACACATAAGTTTTAATAGAAAACCTCATTGGTGTCTGCCCGGGTTTGAACCCATGATTGTCTCTAGAGATTCACACGATCGCACCGCTTGGCCATCACAACTTTTAAAGTTATATACAGTAGAAGCTCTTTATTCGGGCTTCCTTCATTCGCGTTTTCACTATTCGCGGACTGAAAAATTGCGACTCAAGTCCTATATTCGTGGTCTAAGATTTCTTTATTCGCGGATCTAATCGGTACATACATATAAATATGTACCTAAATAAAAGCATGTGGTATCCTTTGTCAACGCCTCGTCAAGTTGACTAATTTGGTTTGGCGGTTCTTTTGAGTCGCGCGTCGGTGTTGTTGTAAACAAACAGAATATTTAGATTAAAAAAAATTACTCAAAACCTTACTAAATTACAATTTTTTTTAAACCATTGCCTACCTACCTTTGCTTTTTTATTTCTTTGCTTAGGAGCCACTCACCTATAACCCTAAATTTACTATAAAGTAAAGAAAGTATACCCTTCGAATAAAGAGCTTCTACTGTACACATTTATGTCATCATTCATGCCCTTATCCCAATATAAGAGGGGTCAACATAACAAGTTGTTATATGTATTGGCTAGTTATTTTACGACCGTTCGCCTGCCTGGCGTCAACTTGCGTCAGTCGTATTTTACGACACCTCAGTAAGAAATGAGTGTGGTCTATTCTACTCAGCCCGATACCACACGGCGGGTCGACTTACCTTAGTCGCCTTTTACGACACTACCGTAAGAAATGAGGGTAGTCTATTCTACTAAGCCGGATACCGCACGGCAGATTGGTTAAAAAGTAATAATTTATAGAATTAGGCATTATTTTGCGGAGGTCCATAACACAAAACAAATTAAAATATTATTTTCCTATAATTCACGATTTTGTCGTGGAGTCTATCTCCTGCCGATGCTTCGGTTCCGAGGCGAAGCAATTGTTATTGTGATGGTGAATGTGTGCAGAGCTTGTGTATTATGTTATCGGTGGCGGGTACTGCATGAGTTTTTAAAAATTCTGCATGTATGAAAACGAATAGGACACTTCATTTAGCATTACAAATGTAATCGCGGATTATGGCAAAATAACATTTTCATTAGTTTTGTGTTATAGTAATACTAACAAACGCCAGCGGCTCCGCCCGCGTGATAAGATTCAAACCGTAATATATAGACTATATTACGGTTTTGATAACCATAAAAAATGGTTAAAGTGGGTTAACCATAAAAGCTAGACATATGCTGTCGCGGACTTCTATGTAGAACTTATAGAGGGGAACAATTTTGTGTTAAATGAATTTTTAATAACTATCACCGTTTAGTCAGCGCATGCAAGGAAACCTTTAAATTTTTCCGTTTCCGTACTATTTTTTATTGCTGCTCCTCTCCTATTCATCTTAGCGTGATGTTATATAGCCTATAGCCTTCCGCAATAAGAGGACTATCTTACACTGAAATAATTTTTCAAATATTGTTATAATTTCAAATATTTAATTTTTCAATTTTTGTGGGTTTTGGTATAAGATTCTATAATAAAATTCCGCTATCAATCTCAGCATTGCCATTGCAGCAGTTTAAAAACACTGTTAAAAAGAGGCTGATACAGAAAGCCTACTATAATCTTGAAGATTATTTAGAGGATTAGAATGTGTGGATATAGCTCTCTTTGAACCTGTACAAGACAGTAACAACTTAATGTAAATAATATTAAGAATTATATTTTTTAAAAGAGCAACCGCCGAGTTTCTTGCTGGCTCTTCTCGGTAGGAACAGCTTTCCGAACCAGCAGTAGAGTTGACGATTCAAAAGCACTTGTTTACAAGTTTATTTGAATAAAGAATATTTTGAATTTGAATTAAATTTGAATTTGAAATAGGTCCAGTTCCTGAGATTAGCACGTTCAAATAATCAATGAAACAAACTCTTCAGCTTTATATATCATTATAGATTACATACCTGCAGCATCCTTAAAGCCTGCTTCAAGTTTTTATATTCTTCTATTTTCTCTTCTACTTGCTCACGAACTGTCGCATAACTTAATATTTGGTTCATAAGGCACTGGAGGATCAGGAATTTGTCGTCTGAAAAACATATAAATTTTATGTAATATTGAATTATACCGCCGTGTGGTATCCGGCTGAGTAGAATAGACCAACCTTATTTCTTACCGGGGTGTCGTAAAAGGCGACTAAGGTAAGTCGACCCGCCGTGTGGTATCCGGCTGTGTAGAATAGACCAACCTCATTTCTTACCGAGGTTTCGTAAAAGGCGACTAAGGTAAGTCGACCCGCCGTGTGGTATCCGGCTGTGTAGAATAGACCAACCTCATTTCTTACCGAGGTTTCGTAAAAGGCGACTAAGGTAAGTCGACCCGCCGTGTGGTATCCGGCTGTGTAGAATTGACCAACCTCATTTCTTATCGAGGTGTCGTAATAGGCGACTAAGGTAAGTTGACCTACTATGTGGTATCCGGTTTAGTAGAATAGACCACCCTCTTTCTTACCGAGGTGTCGTAAAATACGACTAAGGTAAGTTGACGTCAGGCAGGCGGTCGGTCGTAAAAACGCAGCCAAATCATGTGACAGCATGTTTATAACATATTGTGCCGACCCCACTTAGAGTGGGATAAGGGCAGGAGGATGATGATTGAATTAGGCATTACTCCGGCTGAGTAGAATAGAATGAGTGGAATAGAGCGGTTCCGGGAACATTTGTTCTTGATCCAATCTACTGCTGGCGAGTCCAGGTGGTAGCGATTTGCCTAAGCCCATCGTCTGTCAGGGGACCTTCGGACGTTCCGAACGGGGTATATCGGACGCCTAGCTTATAGGTCCCCGAGGCGGTCGGTGCATCTGGTGCTCCCGATGCTTAGGTTAGTGGAGGGGGGCTTCTCCTTTGAGGGGTCCCTACCCAGACCAGGTGTTCTCTGGGATCAGAGCTGTCGGCGGGGATGGGGGAAATATCTAGTCAGATACTCACCCATGGGCAAATCAGCGAGATGGTGTGACCTCAGCCTCCTGAGCACGGCGGGCGCGGTGGCGCGCAGCACGTGCGCCGGGTCGTCCGCGCTGGAGTACCCGCCACGCTGGTGCAGGCGCCAGGCGGCGCAGCGCGCGCCCGCCACGCCGCCCGACGACAACAGGTGTAACCTACAAATCATTACATTTATACAATTAGGCCATTATTCCCAGACCTCCCCATCGAACCAGACATCCCTTAGGTCACCTAGGTGACCTGGGCTCACGGCCCAAATACCGACACCCTTTGTCACCTAGGTGACCTCGGACTGCGGCCGAAACACAAGCCGGGCTTAAGTGCCCGCGAGGAACTGCCCGGGCAAAGAGGTACGCCTCGAGGCCCGTACCCCGCTTACCCCCCACCCGGGGAGTCGGCGTTACTTTGCGGAGGTCCATAATACAAATTAATGAGAATATTATTTTGATATATTCCGCTATAAAAGAAAATATATGTAATATTAAATGTAGAGTGTACTATTCGTTCTCATACATGCAGAATTTGTAAAAAAAATTAAAGAATTACAGAATTTTTTAAAATTCTGCACGTATCAGGTATGAGAATGAGTACTATTCGTTTACATACTCTATTTTATTTATTTTAGCATTATATATATTTTCTTTTATCGCGGAATATATCAAAATAACATTCTCATTAGTTTTCTACAAATCAACAAAATAAGAATTTTGTTTTAATTATAAATGATTTGTAGCGATAGTATAGTAGGCTTTCTGTATTAGACTTTTATTAATATTATAATTTGATTTTTAGTGAATTTTTTTCTAATAAATTTTAATAAACTAACCGTAGAACTTCACTGACAGTGGTGGGGTCGAGAGGCAGCTTGCTGAGCCCGATGCCAAGATAGGTCTGCGCCCACTTGCCAGCCTTGGTGGCCAGTTCTATAGCGCGCATTGTACTCGCCGGTCCAGCTATTTGCACATGCTCTGTAATAAGATAAATATCTGTACTGCCGACAAACTGCTTTGCAGTTTGGCAGATTAAATATGTAAGAAAAACTGTTTAGTTATAAAGAAAGATAAATAAAAAAATAAAAAAAAACTTACAATACTACATATATATCACTCTTCAACATTCTCCTGCCTTTATCCCAATCTAAGATTATCCCTATCTTAGGACATAACATGTTTGTCCCTTCCATCCTTTCCTCTGGCCCTACTCCTATCATGTGCACGTCATACTTCACACAATCCAACCACACCACCACTAGTCGCATATCCATTCACATACATTTTTAACACTCCTATGGTCATATGACCATTGGCGTGCATTGTACTCGCTGCACTAGCTATTTGCTCATGGTCTGCAATGAGATAAATATCTGTACTTAAACACTGGATATACATCACTCTTCAACATTCTGCCTTTATCCCAATGTAAGTAGGATATAACATGTTTATCTCTTCCATCCTTTCTTATCATTCTCTGGCGATATACCTTTCATATGTCATACTTCACACAATCCAACCATCCTGCTAGTCACATCGAGCCTTGTTCGGTATTTTTTTATTAAAAAAAAGCAACTTCAAAAAAAATGGGTTAGTTGGGGCATGATCCTAGGTATTTAATTTTCTCGAGAACGCCCGTTCCCCGAATAAGCCACGCTGACTTGACATTTTACGGTTAAAACAGAGTTTTATATTCAATTCAATTTTATATTATTTCGTTTTTCGGGCATTGAAAAAATGCTAAAAATGTAGAATTGAACGTAATTACTTTTTTTTGCTATCAAACGTAATGTTGTGATAGCCCAATAGCTAGCGGACCAAAAAAGGTCAATACCCGGGTTCGATTCCCACATATCACCGGCGTGTAAGGTTTTTTTGTTGCATTTTTTTATATCCTTTTGTTTGCAAGTTACGCTTTCATGACTTATTCACCAGAGCATTATGAAATTTGGCACTATTGGAGCTTGAACAAATATAAATAAAAAAAAACTTATTGCCATTAGGAACAGGAAAAAATGCATAACCATAACTAAGGTTATTTGTACTCCATCTTACGTGACATTGGAAAAGTAATCAGTGCCAATATGGCACTCATAAAAGCCATTAAAGGAAAATTGAATAGAAGATTATTTTAACGCGTTAGTAGTGAACGAAGGCACAGGTACAGCTATTAATCTAATTTTTGAAAAATTAATGCAACCTACCAACTGATTCCTGGATCCCTTTATTTTCATTATACTCCTCAGCTTCGTCCTCTTGAAGCGAGAAGATCGTACTCAGAAACATCTGTACCAGTTCACTGAACATCCAAGCGTGCTCCTTCTCTATTAACGATTTCCTGAACGTCTCGAGGTCCAGCTCGTTTGGAAACACATCCTTAAGTTTGAGGAGCTCGGAGAAATTTTGAACAAATTCCAATACTGAGAGAAAGTCACCAAAATGCTTGTGTGATATACCTTCAACTTCTACTATTGTTCCTTTTGGTAACATCTGTGGGAAAAAGTGTTATTTCTATTAAAATATACTACACTAGCAAAGGAGCTGTGATAGTGTGATAGCCCAGCGGTAACACCGTGCGACTCTTGAGAAGGCCACAGGTTCAAACCTGGGCAGACACCAATGAGTTTTTCAGTTAAAACTTATGTGTCTAATATATAATTGCAATTACACGCTTTTCGGTGAAGGATAACATCGTGAGGAAACCTTAATTTATCACCATAAGAATAAATATTTCTTTTAAAGTATATAAATATATGTAAAATCAAATTTATTAAAGTATTAAAATTTTACCTCATTTTTTTGAAAGGAAGATATTATTCTTACTCTACATTACCTTATGGTCCTCCAACTCCTGATCATCTTTAACCTTTTGCCACTCCTTCATGAATGCCATTAGTCGAGCATTCTTCTCCTTCTTTTTGGCTTTCTCCTCTTCCTTGCGCTGACGTAATAAATTTTCCGCTTTACGCATCTTCTCAGCTAAGTCCTGGGCTGACTTTCTTGCAGCTGGGTCTGCTGGCGTTCTTGGTTTGACTGAAAACATCAAATTAACGATTACTTTAAGTAATTATTCAGATATTTTTGATTTATTTAATTTATAAAAATCTTTAATATTTAAGTGAGTTAATCTAATTAAGTTGTTAAGTGACTTTTACGACACCTCGGTAAGAAATGAGGGTGGTACTATTCTATTCAGCCGAATACCACACGGCAAATCATTCCACATCATTTACTAAAATTAAATTACCTTCAGTCTTGTCTGTTTTCTTGACAAACTTATCCATAGACTCTTGTCGGCCCTTCTTATCTGGACTTAGTTTCTTTAATGATTTATTTAGTTTAGAAGCTGATCCGGGTTTCATTGGTAGTTTTGATGACGACGGTGGTGACATACTGGATTTGATTAACTTCTTTGATGAGGGAAACTCTGGTGGTGTTCCAGTGAATATCTGGTCGAAGTTCACTTTGGCTATGTTGTACTTATCTAATGCTGATTTCTGTAAATGAAATAATCATTAAATAGGACACCACTGTCACTATCTTATTATATAATGGTCCATAAATAAGCAACTGTAGTGCAGAAATTTTTTGTAGAGGTTTATTTAAATTCCTTTTCTTTATATACATCCATCCATAGCCTATTCCGCAATGCGTAACCACATGTGTGCATAGTGCGAGTTTTATAACCTACTCAATCGCGTTAGCATAACGCCAATTTGTATGACGCTAGAACAGCAGTCACTAGATGTCGCTATTGCAGCGTCATACAAATTGGCGTTACGCTAACGCGATCGAATACGTTAAAAAAACTAGCACTAAGCAATCTGACACCAAAGAGTTTTGTATTAAAAAAAAACTTGTGTTTAATTGATAATTGCAATTTATCACACACTTTTCGGTGAAGGAAAACATTGTGAGGAAACCTGCATATCTCTAGAGAATTCGGGGGATATGTGTAACCTACCAATCGCAGCAGCGTGGTAGGTCTTAGCTCCAATACTTCTCTCCCAAAAACGGAGAGAGGAAGCCTATGACCAGCAGTGGGATAGTAACAGGCCCTTATTTTAATGTCAAGTCATCTGAGAAAAGCTAATTTCTATAGACACAACTGCCAACTAAATCTTAAAATCTCTGCTGTCAAGAAACTAGTGGCAGTGTTATTTTATTATGACCAAGCCTAATATGTATTCTTATTATTAACTTCGACTGGCCTGTTGGAGCAGTGGGTCGTGACCCTGCCTTTAGCTCCGCGGGTCGCGTGTTCTTTTCCCGTCGAGAGCCAACATTTTCTATAAATGAATTTGTTGGCCTTTGAGCCTGGGTGTACATTTGTATTTAAGTATGTATTTAAAAATATATAAGTATATATTCACCAGTTGTCTGTCTACCATAACACAAGTATTAAGTTACTTTGGGGATGGTCGACTGTGTGTGTAAGTGTCCCCATATATGATGATGATGATATTTGCTTATATAAAATCGGTGTATAAAAAATCCAACCATCCATCAGCCTATGGCAGACAAAGGCCTCCCTATTGTCTGCACCAGACAACCCGTTTCCCCGCAATGCGCATCCAGCTGGCCATATGTTAACACAAGCAGGACGCAAATTCCTAATAATGTTTAGGTAAATTGTTAAATAGAAATTTCTGTTACGTACTACAGGAATTTACTTGAGCATACAGTCTTTGACATGTGAACCTAGTGAAGAAACTAGTGGACACAAGTGTTATTTTATTATGATCAAGCCTAATATGTATTGTCTTTTTATTTTTCATGGTTCATACTTTGTAAGCCCTTACCTTAATACCTATAACATTCCCTGGCGCAACAAATTGCTTAAGGAACAGTCTATTTTTGTCACGGGTGTAGACTCCTTTACGTCTCCGCACACGGTCATATGGTGCTGTACCCATTTGGCCTGCAGCTGCTGGATCATCTGCAAACTGCTCCACTTCATAGCAGTATGCAGTTGCTGGAAGCATGGCTTTACTGGAAAAATAAAACTGTTACTATAATACATGTAGGAAAAGGACCTATAATATTTAAATAATGTACTTAGCTACCTACGATAACACTGTACTCGCCTTAAAAAGTGTTTCACCTAGAATTTGCCATAAGAAAAAGTGTATTAATAAGTATGTGTAAAATGCTATTGGCTTGTCATAATAAATAAATAAATCATTTATTTTATTATTAAAACCTTTTACATTGGTTGTATTACTGAGATTATATAATACGCAGTGTGGTATCCGGCTGAATAGAATAGTACCACCCTCATTTCTTACCGAGGTGTCGTAAAAGGCGACTAAGATAAGTTGAACCAACATGTGGTGTCTGGTTGAGTAAAATAGAACACCCTTATTTCTTACTGAGGTGACATAAAAGGCGACTAAGGTAAGTCGACCCGCCATGTGGTATCCGGCTGAGTCGGATAGACCACCCTCATTTCTTAGCGAGGTGTCGTAAAAGGCGACTAAGGTAAGTTGACCCAACGTGTGGTGTCTGGTTGAATAAAATAGACCACCCTTATTTCTTACCGAGGTGACGTAAAAGGCGACTAAGGTAAGTCGAACCGCCATGTGGTATCCGGCTGAGTAGAATAGACCAACCTCATTTCTTACCGAAGTGTCGTTAAAGGCGACTAAGGTAAGTCGACCCGCCGTGTGGTATCCGGCTGAGTAGAATAGACCAATCTCATTTCTTATCAAGGTGTCGTAAAAGGCGACTAAGGTAAGTTGACCCAACGTGTGGTGTCCGGTTGAGTAAAATAGACCACCCTTATTTCTTACCGAGGTGACGTAAAATGCGACTAAGGTAAGTCAACCCGCCGTGTGATATCCAGCTGAGTAGAATAGACCAACCTCATTTCTTACCGAGGTGTCGTAAAAGGCGACTAAGGTAAGTTGACCCACCGTGTGGTGACCGGTTGAGTAAAATAGACCATCCTCTTTCTTACCAAGGAGTCGTAAAATACGACTAAGGTAAGTTAATGTCAGGCAGGCAACCGGTCGTAAAATACATAGCCAAATCATATGACAACATGTTTGTAACATGTTGTGCCGACCCCACTTAGAGTGGGATAAGGGCAGGAGGATGACGTATTACTGAGATTATATAATCAGGACACAAAATAATTTATTTACTATTTTAATTTAAGTTGCTTACTTTTCATAAATTAATTGAAATGATTATCACTATATTTTTTTTATCATTTTACTCCTAATAAGAATCTAGGTAGACAATACTATTGATATAATAATAAAACTATAAGATTCCAATATAAAAATACACATTCAATTCATATATTGGACTTTTGTATATTAGTATATAAATTTGTATAATTCAATATTTTTAAATCAATTGAACAGACAGAAAACATTATACATTATATATGGATATGTATACTATATGGATAGATAGTTCTATAAATGGCATAGGCCTACAGTAATTAAATTAAATTATCAAGTAATTATTATATAAGATGAATGAAATACTAACTTATCAGGATGCTGCTTTTGAGCAGTAACAGTGAGTATGTGTGCTTCACGCCAGATATCCCCTTCCAGGCAGGCCTCCACAGTCTCCCCTACAAAGAATCTCTCTCTAACAAAATTGAAAACATCTTCTGACATCTCTGCAAAGGAACACCTCTTGGTCTTTGTTGCAAGATACAATATGGGTATTCGAAGCTCCATTGGAAAATCTTTAAGTGACCTCCGGGCTGCTTTTTCGCTTTCCAAAGCCTCAGCATACGTGAGGTTATTTTTACCTGTCATCTCACAAGTCCATACCATGGAATTGACCATTATGATTCTTTCACAGTACTCCCTATAAAAAATAAATACATAAAACGTGATTAAACATTAAGAAAACTTAACACAGGCCTACGTAATTGTTAAACTGTGTGTCACGTTCGCGATACTGCACGGGTAACCGCGCGGGATCAATGGCAAACGTCCTCTTAACACACATTTTGTTTAATATTGTGAAAATGCGCGAAAATCATATTTCAACAGTTACTCACTCATAATCTTTGAATATCTCGTCGGTGATCTCACAATGGAACACTTCATCGTCGTCCCTCAGATACTCTGACACCGCTGATTTTTCAAAGGCTTTTCTTTTCAATAAAGGCATGTTAAGAGTTTGCGGTATACAACGGAGGCAAAAGTATCTGTAAAAGTTTCAAATTCGCACTAATATACGCTATCAATCAACTCCGAGGTGCGCATCGATAACCGTGATCCGTATTATAAAACATTAGAACAATATTAATATTTATCAAGATTAGTATAGCGAAAATTGTTGCGTGGTTTCGGTTGACAAGCCAAAAAACGGCGCGCTAGGTGCTTCTTTTTACGCCAGAAACATATGAACTGGGTGGCACACTAAAATAAATCTACTATTTGGTAAATTTTGAAATTTTGAGAAATGTAGAATCTTTTTATCTATAAATAAGCGTAGGAATAAAATACATAATATAAATAAGTTTTCTAATAGGTTTGTCCGTCTGTTCGTGGTAAACTCAAGACTACCGAGTAGATAATTTATAAAATAAGTTATTGATATTTTATTATAGCAAAATAACTTTGTTATTACTATTGTACTGCCGAATAAATTTACAGGCGGTACCTACAATTCACATTATAGATTAGATCGAGTAACGAGGTAATTGTATTTTTTGTAATTGTATTTTAATCTATGATGGACTTTCATTCCGAAATCCTAATCATACTTTTATCTATTTTAATCAGTACTCTATGCTTTTCTCTATGCCTGCAATAATAAATATTAAATAGTGTTACTATTTGGATTTTGGTCTATTTCTTCATTGTTGTTATAAAGATGTCAAAAATTGTGATGAAGTTAGAAATTATAAGCGAAGATTAATTATCATAAATAAAACACACATTACTTACATTTACAATTTCATAAAAATAAGAAATGCCTAAAGAACAATATCGCGAGACATACGTCGGCAGAAAAATGTAAGGTTATGTTTACATATTTTCGATATTAATAAAAATCTACTGTATGTGGTGGTTTTATATAAATAAAGCAAAATAGTTCTTAAAATTCAATTTTAACCCACGGGATTTATACTAGTAGTGATTATGATGTCATATTTTTCATATTATTCATATATTTCATAGGAATGAATATCATTCATATCTTTAAGATATTTGTTTTAATTAATTATATGGTTGAAATTCGAAAAGGATTAATAATATTTCTATATAAACAGCTTTTATATACTGTATTGTACATGATAATTTATTATAAAGTAAGAATAAGTATAGCATTTTGTGGTTAATAGATATAGTGTGGTATCCGGTTGAGTAGAATAGACCAACCTCATTTCTTACCGAGGTGTCGTAAAAGGCGAATAAGGTAAGTTGAGCCACCGTGTGGTATCCGGTTTAGTAGAATAGACCACCCTCCTTCTTACATAGTTGTCGTAAAATACGACAGAGGTAAGTTGACGTCAGGCAGGCGGCCTGTCGTAAAAACGCAGCCAAATCATGTGACAGCATGTTTATAACATGTTGTGCCGACCCCACTTAGAGTGGGATAAGGGCAGGAGGGTGAAGTATAGCATGTTGTGATTAATAGATAGATAGCCTTTTTGTGCAGCTAAAAATGAGGAATGGCCTCATTATATAATTTCAATCATCAGGTAACTGACCAATCTCTTATACGTTTACTTCATCCTTTATGACATTAGTAAAGTAATCTGTGCTCAGTTGGAAAGCCTGAATGCCAAATTTAAAAAAAAAAGAAAAAGGGTAATTAATGTCCTTATCATACATCATTTGGTTTTATCTTAAATGTGTTAAATGCTGTACCTCTGTATGAAAATGTAGTACTTTTTCATTAGAATAAGAATAAGAATAAATTTATTAGGTCACACCATTACAGAAGTAGAAATAAGAAAGAAATAATAATAATAAGATTAATACATAAAACTATCCTAGAAATAAGCAAAAATTAAATATTATGGATTTTACTGTGTAAATCATACATATTCTTTTTTTTATATACATATAACAATAAAATATATCTATATTTTTTTTTCAGTTCCCAAGTGAAGTTCAATGTTGATAGTGCATCTGATATACAACAGGCAGCACACATTCAAGTCATTACAAAGAACTTGTATGCTCAGGATGGCCAGCGTGTACCGGCAAGTTATGGTGTACTTGATAGGAGGATGGTTAGATTACTTGTGATTTATAAATAGCTTAAGATTTAGTCAGCTTATGTACAAATAGTTATGGCTAGTGATGAATAAAAAATAGTATTTTGACTTTATATAGCTGGTGACACTGTTGAGTTTCTTTGGGGTTATAAAATACCTAAAACTAGCGGCCCACTCTGGCTTCACACTGGTATAAAGTATATAGTCCATGTCACTCAGTGCAAAAAAAATATTAAAATCGATCCGGTAGTTTTGATTCATTCATTACTGCCAGTGTCCTGCACACGTTAAATTTGGTGTAAAAACAATTCCCCTCTCCTTATATCATGAAGATTTCCTGCTATCTTTGGAATATCTAAATTCATATACTACATGTTTATTTATTATCTTTTACATGTTTCCCTATGTATTTTATTTTAACAATTAATTTCAGAATGTCTTTATACACATCATTCACAGTTTTCTTGTCATTAGACAATACAAACATGTTTTCTTTAGAGGTTACTCTTGAAAGAGCGACATCTATATGTGAAAAACAAAGGCATACGATCGCTGCTAAATTCGAAGTTCCGAAATTCGAAGTGCTATAGGGCGAAGCGCGGCTTCCACGCGGCATTTTATATCTGTAATATCTTCGAAAATGTTCATTTAAAATATATGCTGTAAACTGCCTTATTGATCTATATTAAATGAACAATGTATTTGAGGTACTTATTGGATAAGGATTAATGCTGTATTGATAAAAAAAAATGGGTTATCCATAAGTGATAGATATATACCATCACAGAGGTTTCTGTAGACCTTTTCAAGGTGTACAAATACTTAGTACATTATTTTGATAAATCTAAACATAACAAATATAAATTGCAAGGGCTTGTAATTTTATCATTTTTTGTCCTTTGATTATAGGGTGAAACATTTGTTAAAATTGTAGCACTAAATGGGTGCAGTGTGGTGGCTGTTTGTGGTGAATAAATTTTATGAATCTGGCACATATGAAGTATGAAAACAATTAATACACTCTAAAAGTAACATTACTATATTAATTCTCTAGTAGTGGATTATAGCAAAATAATTGTTTTTTTTTATTATAAAATCTGCAAATTAACACCTAATTCTTTATATTATTTAGATATTTCATATGTTATCAGGGCACAAATCAAAAAGACGCCAACTGTGATACATGTGGGCTGGGCCTGGCCGAGTGTGTGGGCCACTATGGCTATATAGAACTGGCTCTGCCAGTGTTCCACGTTGGCTACTTCAGGTCTATAATTACTATACTACAAACAATATGTAAGGTAAGGTATAATATTCAGTTGAAAATGTTTAAGTTAACTAACGTATTTTAATTGATAAGGATTTATATGGTATCTGTCTTAATAGATTAGAATATATGTTCTTTGTTTAAAGAAACTTTCAAAAAAGCAATATGGCAGCTATCTCATGAATGTATATAGTCGCAATATGTCGTCAATTTTACTTTTTCTATTTTCCAAGAAAAGTATTAAACATTATTAGAAATAAAAAACAATCATGTATTATGCAATAATCGGATCAATATAATTAAAAGTAATTCATTATTTTTGTCTTATGGAACTGTGCAAAGTAACGCCTAATTTTACAAATTATTATTAGTAACTATTATTATTCTTTAGACATTAGGTCCGAATACCTAATTATTTATAGGTAATTTATAACTATATTTTTTTTATATAACTCAGAACTGCGCCAAAGTAATGCTGCCAGAAGTAATAAAGAAGTCCTTCCGTCGTAAGTTTATGAATCCAGAACTATCGTATCTACACAAGAAGAATCTCCGAGCTGCTGTGTTAAAGAAGGCCAAGACTTGTACTAAATGTCCCTACTGCGAGGCACTTAACGGCATCGTGAAGAAGAGTCCAGCTGGTATCTTGAAGATAATACATGATAAGTACAGAACAAAGAAACCTACAGATCCCATGGTCCAGAGAGTGTTAAAGGAGTTTAATGAGGCGAAGGAGTCCAACAAGGAACTGGCTGCTATGGTCAACAGTGGGCTCATTATAGAACTTAGCCCTTTAGAGGTATAATATCTGTATTTTGTAGTTTATTGTAGAGATGTTACGAAGTTTGACTCCGTTTCCAGAAGGTCCAAACTTCTGTTTAAATATCGATCTCCGATTCTTATAAATTTTGGCCATCCTCGGCTAATAAATTTTATTAAACTCTTACTCAGTTTCTGACATCGACTCAGCATCTGATACCGACTCCGATTTCGACTCAGGTTCTGACTTTGACTCCGACCTAGTCCGAGTACGATTATAATTATGACTACGAACAGTTCGGACCACCGTTCAGCCTCTGGCCAGTTTCGGAGTAATTACGTCAATCGAATTTGAGTGTTTAACTTGACTAAGTGTTAAAAATTTTGGATAATTTTTTAATTATCGTACATATTTAACGTTTCGTGTCTGTGTTCGTGGCTACAGGTCCTAAATCTATTTCGTCGCATTCCCGATGAAGACATACCGCTGTTAGGTATGAACGTGAAGAGTTCCAGGCCGGAAGACTTGATCCTGACCCGTCTGCCCGTACCCCCGCTCTGCATCAGACCGAGCGTGGCTTCTGACATCAAAGCTGGAACGTGAGTTTAATTCTCCCTCTCTTTCCAATTAATGGACCTAAGTGTGAGTAAGAGTGAGACAAACTATACCTCTGTTATAGTTTGTAGTTGTTTTGTTAGTGACAATGTGAGACCCATACTGTCTAATCACACATGCAAATTAAATATTCATTGCGCGTTACATTGTAACGTAAAGTATAATAAAGGCCTGTTACTATCTACTAGATATCTGCGCTCTTTCTCAATTTTTGGAGAGGTTTTTTTCACTGTTGAGAAACGCCCCACTCGGCTAAACTCATCCAGGTCAAGGGTGGCGGCTTCCGCTATTGGATACTTCCACCGCCACCCTGCCTGTGTAGCAATGAAATTAAACACAGTCTTAATTAAATATACTATTACATAAATTACAATAAAAAAGTTTTGAATAAACCGTTTAATGAATAAATACAAATGATCCTCATATCGTTATATGTATAGTTTAAAAAAAAGTGAAATACAATTTAGTAAAAGAAGAAAGGTTGTATAGTTTACAAATAAATAATAAAGAATGCTGGAGAGAAGGTTTGGAGCTAAGACGTACCACGCTGCTCCAATGCGGATTGGTAGCTTCCACATAACCCCAGAATTCTCTAGAGATATGTAGGTTTTATCACGATGTTTTCATTCACCGAAAACCATGTGATAAATTCCGATTATCAATTAGACAATTTTAACAGAAAAATTCATTGGTGCCTACCCAAGGTTTGAACTCTTGACTTTTCGAAAGAGTCGCACGGTCTGAACGCTGGGCTATCACAGTTTTTTACATATCCACGTTTAATTATATTGTACATTTTTTAGCCCGCCTGCAAAATGTATTATGCAAAAGGTAAATTAGCTAGAAATTTTCCAACATCTAATTTGATCCATCTAATCTTATTTGATTTGGACATGTGGAATAGAACTCTGGGGCTGAACGTGTGGCTCTAATATTGAGATAATCCAAAGAGCTTAGAACTATATACTGAAACAAATTTCCAACTCGCAATGGTTCCTACAAATAGCCGAGCTCCATGATAATTTAAAAATAAATACCGTCAAACAGGAAATAGAAAAACACTACTATTCCTACATAGACTTTGAAATCATCCGAATCAGTTAGCGGTGCAATGAATACTGCTAGACGATTCGCCGGTTGAAAAGACGCCATATACTTGACTGAAACATGGAGTTCTTCCCATTGGGGTTGTTAATTCCGAACGATAAATTCAGACTAACACCACATCTGCTCATAATCTGTCGACTAATTGCATGATAACCACGCAAAAAACTTGATCCAACTAAGTCCTAATTTAGAATCCGATCTTCAGATAATTCGCAATAAAGAGAAACAGATAAGTAACATTTGCTTTTATTTTCGATTGACACATTAAAACCTATTTCCCGTTGTCTATTATAATAGCTCAATGATCTGTAAGCTGTGGTAGCCCAGCGGTAACACCGTGCGCCTCTTTCGAGGAGGTCTAGGGTTCAAACCCCGGGCAGACACCAATGAGTTTTATAGTAAAAATTTATGTGTCTAATTGATAATTGCAATTTATCACACGCTTTTCGGTGAAGGAAAACATCGTTAGGAAACCTGCATATCTCTAGAGAATTCTGGGGATATGTGTAACCTACCAATCCGCATTGGAGCAGCGTGGTAGGTCTTAGCTCCAATCCTTCTCTCCAAAAAAAATCGGAGATAAGAGGCCTATGCCCAGCAGTGGGATATTAACAGGCCGTTACTTTTTTTTTTTACTGTAATGTACAGTAACGAGGACGACCTAACAATGAAGCAGTCGGAGATCCTGCTGATCAACGACGTGATCTCCCGGCACGTGGCCAGCGGCGGCAAGAGCGAGCTGGTGCAGGAGGACTGGGACTACCTGCAGCTTCACGCGGCGCTCTACATCAACAGCGAGATGTCCGGCATCCCGCTCTCCATGCAGGTAACTAAGGGAGAGCAGGCATAGATATAGACATAGGCAATACAATAGACAATAGGCATAGACAAAAATGGGTGATAGTATATCAAATAAATCATCGTTTTTGTAAGTCATATTATCATTTTCCTGCCCTTATCCCACTCCAAGTGAGGCCAAATCATACAACATTTTATAAACATGTTATATGATTTGGCTAGGTATTTGACGTCCAGCTGCCTGCCTGACGTCAACCTTATTTAGTCGGTAAGAATTAAGGTACTTAGGTAAGAAATTAATTCTACCCAGCTGGATACAACACGGCGGGTCAAGTTACCTTATTCGTCTTTTACGACACCTCGGTAGAAAATAAGGGTGGTCTATTCTACTCAGCCGGATACCACCTGGCGGGTCAACTTACTTTAATCGCCTTTTACGACATGTTCGTTAGAAATGAGAGTGGTCTATTCTACTCAGCCTCATATCACACGGCGGGTCAACTGACTTTAGTCGCCTTTTACGACATGTTGGTAAGAAATGAGAGTGGTCTTTGCTTCTCAGCCGGATACCAGTCGGCGGATAGATTATTCTTCATCAGAAATATTGAGGAATACCAATGGATTAATAAGGCCAAGTTTCGGATCAAAGAAATTGGTTTTTCTTTTACTTTGAAAAGTTCTTATATTGAAATGTTTCCAGCCGAAAAAACCTGGTCGAGGACTTGTGCAACGTCTGAAGGGCAAGCAGGGCCGGTTCCGCGGGAATCTGTCCGGGAAGCGAGTGGACTTCTCCAGCCGGACTGTCATATCTCCGGACCCTAATTTACAGATACAAGAGGTATAATTGTGGACTTTTTCTAAATACTAAAAGTGCAGTGTTTTGGACTCTTCCCAACGTTGCTTATGCTAGGGTGTAATTGCTTTTGACATTAAGATATAACATCCAAGTTTTGCGTTTTATCCCCAGTAGTTATCTGGTTGCTGTTTTACTGCTGGAATAAGGAATCTTTGAATAGATAGATAAGAATTGTATCATATTCCATATCAGTGTAGTGGAAACACCACACTTTTCAAGATTTTTAAGTGCAAGTTGAAAGAGCAAGTAGAGAAACAGTCAGCGAGACAGGGAAAGAGAGGTGGGGAGGGAGGCAAAGAGAGGGGGGTGAGAAAGAGAGAGGTCATGAACATCCCCCTCTATATCTCGAGCTCTCTCTGTGTGTGTGAGAGAGAGAGATACAGAAAAACAATATTTGTAAGACTGCAGATTATCGCCAAAAAATATTATAAAATGTATATTATAAGTTTTTTCTTAATCCGTTGTAGCAATTTTAATGTAATTGGCTGCAAATTCACCAACTAAACCCAAATCAAGTAAACTTATATATCGGGCTAACATATAGGGTCAAAACTAATCCATATATCCTTCACAAACATAAAAAGAAATATAGCACGGTAATAGACGGTCTTTTCTTATCGCATTCGAATTACTGTGAAAGTAATCCCCGAAACAACTTGTCGTCTATATGTTCCCTGACAAGGAATCTTAATCTGGTCCAGGTCGGAGTGCCGGTCCACGTGGCCAAGATCCTCACATACCCAGAGCGGGTGTTCCCGGCCAACCTGCAGTGGCTGCGGAAGCTGGTCTGCAATGGACCCGACGTGCACCCCGGGGCCAACTACGTGCAGCAGCGAGGGTTCAGCCACAAGAAGTACCTCAAGTACGGCAACAGGGAGAAGATCGCGCAAGAGTTGAAGGTAAGTTTACATTATTTTAAAACAATGAGTTTTTTTTTATTTATATAATGTTTAAATAAATTGTATATTTTTTGTCGTTCTAAACTTACCTAGTTATCTTTAATATTTAAATAAGTTAATCTTGTATGTATATATATACATAAATATATTTTCAAAACGGCTTAGCAAATTCAGCATGTAAGGGGTTTTGGGGGAGAAACATCGATCTACCTAGGTTTTATTAAAAAAAAATTATCCCTGTTTTTGGGCACTAAAAAAACTAAAATAGGAACAGAAAGCAATAGATATTTGAGCTGTCGAATGCAAAGCTATGACAGCCAAATGGTAACGCGCGAACCAATAAAGTTCAAAATCTGGGACCGTTTCCAACATGCCACCGACCGCTTTTGTTATTTTTTTTATTGCATCTTTTAATAAATTACTGAGCTAGGCTACTTACTTACTTACTTACTTACCCAGGTACTTATTCTTAAGTAGGGAAGCCTGCCTAAAATGTGTCCATGGACAAAAGAAATGAGTCTGCTTATCCGTCTCTCTTTAAATGCGCATCTGAAAATAGGATTTACTTAGTTGGATCAAGTTAGATTTAGGAAAATTTTAAACGAATTTTGCTTTTGCATAAAAGAAACGCTATTATTTTGAAGGTGTGATTAGATAAAAATAATAAATAAATAAATATATGGGACACTTACACACACGGTCGTCCGTCCCCAAAGTAATTTATTACTTGTGTTAAGGTAGACAGACAACTGGTGAATATATACTTATATATTTTTAAATACATACTTAAATACAAATATACACCCAGGCTCAAAGACCAACAAATTCATTTATAGAACATGTTGGCCCTCGGTGGGAACACGCGACCCGTGGAGCTGAAGGCAGGGTCTCGACCCACTACGCCAACGGGCCAGTCATCAATAATGGTTTGCCCATGGCTCCCATGCTTTATGTATCTCTATGGTTGTAAGTGTAATATGAAATTTAAATTCAAGTGTGGCGATATCGTAGAGCGCCACCTGGTGGACGGAGACGTGGTGCTGTTCAACCGGCAACCATCCCTTCACAAGCTATCCATCATGTGCCATAGGGCGCGCGTGCAGCCGCAGCGGACCTTCAGGTATGGTATCATAATAAACGAAAGCCTTAAGGAAATACAGAGAAGTCTTTATTATCTATACTAAAAATTTGTATGTATGTTTGTAATGTTTTTACACAATAACTACTGGACCGATTTCAAAAACTGTTTTAAAAATTGGAAAGCTACATCTTTACTGAGCTACATAGGCTATATATATTACATTAAAATAAATAGGGATCCGTTATAAAATGTAATAAGGTGTAAATTAGCTATAAAAATGTGTCATCGCATGTGCTGCAGAAACTATGGATGATATATTTTACAAAAATAAATCCACAGTACGATTTAGTTGACTTTCCATTGCCATGAGATCTGTATGCTATATATACTGTATAAAACATCATCATTCTCCTGCCCTTATCCCTGTCTAAGTAGGGTTGACCTAACATGTTATAAACATGTTTTCACATGATTTGGCTACGTATTTTATGACCGGCTGCCTACCTAATTTCAATTTTTCGTAGTCGTATTTTACAACACCTCAGCATGAAAGAGGGTGGTCTATTTTACTCAGCCGGATACCACACGGCAACTCTGCATATCAATGACGTATTCCCGGCATATGTCTTCCAATACGCATTGGAGAACCGCGGTGAAATCAAAGCTCCATATTTTCAAAAAGAGAGTAAAACTTTGCCCAACAGTGGGATAGTTACAAACCGCAATATTCTTTTTTTTCACTTAGGTTCAACGAGTGCGTGTGCACGCCGTACAATGCTGACTTCGATGGTGACGAGATGAATATGCATCTGCCACAGACTGAAGAAGCTCGTGCAGAGGCTCTCATACTGATGGGGGTGAGGTCTATTCAGTATAATACTTATTCTTCTTCTACTGTCAGACTGATAGTAGTCTGGAGAAAAATGAGATTGCTTACATTTCAGAGGACTTAGTATGGCCCAGAACGGTAAGGGGACTGACTAAGGTCATAGCTAGAATTCTACTGGGGGAGGGGGCAATCCTAGAATTGCTTACATTTCAGAGGACTTAGTATGGTCCAGTACGGTAAGGGGACTGACCAAGGGCGTGACCAGAATTCTACAGGGGGGGATCCTAGAATTGCTTACATTTCAGAGGACTTAGTTTGGTCCAGGACGGTAAGGGGACTGACCAAGGCCGTACCCAGAATTCTACCTTCAATCCTAGACTATATTGTTTTAATCATTGTTTTTATATGCATAGCTCTTATGCAAGTCTTATAAAATGGTACTATGAGTTACTAAGTATAAGATCAATCGAATCCGCGATAATTTACATAATTTACTTTATCGCTTCTATAGATTATAGAAAAACTATTTTACAGTTACTTTTGTATTATAAATCTCCGCAAAGTAACGTATAATTGTATAAATTATCAAAGGAGTCGTTTACGTACTAACAAACATACAGGTGTATATACAAAAAAAAGAATTTTTTTTTTCAAATTTAGAACAAGTCGAATTTAGTGACACCACGCAACGGTGAGCTGTTGATCGCAGCCACTCAGGACTTCATCACCGGCGGCTACCTTATCACCCAAAGGGACACCTTCTTCACCAAAGCCGAAGCGCAACAGCTGGCCTGTTGCCTGCTGGCCGGGCCTGATGGTAACATGAGGATCGACATGCCTCCACCGGCCATCCTGAAGCCCAGAATGCTGTGGACTGGAAAGCAAATCTTCAGGTATGTATATTTTTAAGCCTTAATTTTTCAGCAGTGCTTGCGGCTTCGTCCGCGTGGAAATTAGTGTATTTAATTAAAATTCCTGAGATTAGCGCGTTCAAACAAACAAACTCTTCAGCTTTATATATTAGTATAAAAGTACAGATAGATTTATAATGACTTTGTCACCTTGGTATAAATATTTGTTTTTATAGCATTATACCTACCCAACAGTAGTATCTACAATACAAAAGCAGTCAAGGACAAATACGGTTCGATAGCGGGAATGTAGTAAATAGTTCTTTTTTATCGAAAACTAGCTTTGCTTGCGGCTTCGCCCGCTTGGAAGTCAGTGTTTCACAAAAGACAAAAGTAGTTGTTGTGAGTAATCCATGAGATATAGAGACATGCTATCCCAGACTTTTATGTAGTCTTTTAATAGTTCTACAATTCTTTAGTACATTACTTTAGTGTATCTCTGTTGATTTACGCGGCGAGCGCGAGTAAAGCTTCCAGAAGGTGAGGTTTTTTAAATACCACGCGACCATAATGTTGTATTAACCTAAACCTTCCGGAAGAAACGCACTACATTTAAGTTAAAACCGTACAAAAATCCGTTCAGTAGATTTTGAGAAAATCGATCACATATAGACATACAGCTTTCGGGTATAACTTCGTTGTATAATAGGTATAGATTATAAATACTCCTCGCAATAGTTCATTTAACTTCATAATCGGGTCGGGTCGCCATTAATGTTATATTGGTTCCAGTTTGATAATGAAACCAAACAAGCGTTGTGATGTGAAGGCCAACTTGGAGACCAAGGGCAAGAACTACACCGGCAACAAGGACATGTGCGTGCAGGACTCTTGTGAGTTTATTATTATATACTAACGGCACTTACGAATTTTTGCGCCCTTTAAGGCGCTTAAGTAATAATTAATAATGCAATGTCTTTAAACCTTTTCCCAAAGGTAAAATGGGAATTTTTATTCCACATGTTAACCTAGTTTCCCGGCTTAAATTGTACTAGTGGTTACTGCAAAAGCGTTTGAGCACTCAATAATACATTATATTGTTCCCTGCTCCCGAAGGTAAAATGGGGATTTTGTATCCTATATGTCATCGCGGTATTTCGGCTTAAATATTAAGAAAATTCATTACTATTGTTGCAATTTATACCAAGAGTAATTGCTGCTAACTTTCAGTATAAGTTTTTTCAATCCGTCCGTCTGTGTTATGCTTTCACGGCAATGAGAGTTTCCGTTTTTCCTTGGGGAATAAGGCTAAAACAAAGAGTTGGGACATAAAAATTCTCAGTTTTCAATGGGAGGGATGGGGGAAATAAAGGATATTTTAATATTTAACTTCCACTTAAATATATACGAATATTGGAATAAAACAAATCAAAAGAAGATTAGCTTAATGTTTATATTTGTTTTCCCAGATGTAATCATAAGAAACTCTGAGCTGGTCTGCGGTTCTATGGACAAGAGCACCTTGGGGTCGGGGACTAAAAGCAGTATCTTCTATATCCTGCTGAGAGATTGGGGAGAGGAGTATGCTGTTAGAGGAATGTGGCGGTGAGATTTTCAAAAATTTATTCAGACTAATGTTTTGTTTTTTTAATTTTTGCTCCTTGAGTACTACAGCTACGGAGCAGAGACTTGGACTTTAGAGAAAGCTTAGTAAATTGTAATAAACGCTATAGATGCCCTTATCCCACTGTAAGTGGGGTCGGCACAACATGTTATTAACATGTCGCATGATTTGGCTGCGTATTTTACGACTGGCCGCCTGCCTGACGTGAACTTAATTATGTCGTATTTTACGACACCTCAGTAAGAAAGAGAGTGGTCTATTCTACTCAACCGGAGGTACCACATGATGGGTCAACTCATCGTAGTCGCCTTTTACGACATCTCGGTAAGAAATGGGGGAGGTTTATTCTACTCAGCCGGATACCATACGGCGGGTCGACTTACCTTAGTCGCCTTTTACGACACCTCGGCAAGAAATGAGGGTGGTCTATTCTATTCAGCCGGATACCACACAGCGTAAATTAGCGTATGCTACAGCGTAGCCTACAATAAGTACACTCGTGAGTGTTTACCAGACACATAACTTGGAAAAGCTAGAAAACACTAGTATTTTTAATAGATTGTAGCATTCGGTCATAGATGGCATTGGAATAAATATTACGATACTCTAACACGATTAACATAATATTGAATTAGGTCAGTTTAATACTAAGCGAAGAAGCTGTGGTAGCCCAAAGGTAACACCGTGCGACTCTTTCGAGGAGGTCACGGGTTCAAACCCGGGCAGGCACCAATGAGTTTTTCTGTTAAAAACTTATGTGTCTAATTGATAATTGCAATTTATCACACGCTTTTCGGTGAAGGAAAACATCGTGAGGATACCTGCATATCTCTAGAGAATTCTGGGGATATGTGTAACCTACCAATCCGCATTGGAGCAGCGTGGTAGGTCTTAGCTCCAAACCTTCTCTCCAAAAACGGAGAGAAGAGGCCTATTCTCAGCAGTGGGATAGTAACAGGCCGCTACTTACTCACTTAATACTAAGCGTGCAATATGTTGTGTCGCGTAGGTTAGCTCGCATGGCCTCATACTACATGATGAACCGTGGCTTCAGCTTCGGCATCATAGACGTGACGCCGGGGAAGAAACTTATAGAGGCTAAGAATAAACTGCTAGAGTCTGGGTAAGTGGTGTTCAGAAATAACCAACCTTTTTGGACTGGCCCGTTGGCGCAGTGGGTAGTGACCCTGCCTTCAGCTCCGCGGGTCGCGGGTTCGATTCCCGCCGAGAGCCAACATTTTCTATAAATGAATTTGTTGGCCTTTGAGCCTGGGTGTATATTTGTATTTAAGTATGTATTTTTAAAAAATATATAAGTATATATTCACCAGTTGTCTGTCCATAACACAAGTATTAAGTTACTTACTTTGGGGACGGACGACCGTGTGTGTAAGTGTACCAAGTGTACCATATATATTTTTAGTATATGATAAGCGAGATTTTGTACGAAGGACAGTGATTTTGCTAGGTCAGCGATTGCCAATGGAATACATACTATTCTGGATAAGAAATTGACTAAATTGGCAATATTACATAATAAAATATTGGCTAATTATATTGCCAATAGCGCAAACACCTTATATCAGTCACAAGTTATATCAGTTAACTTATGTAAACATAATCATAACTTGTTATGTATATAAAAGTAACTGTGTCTCTTTTAAGGGAATCACGAGTTCAAACCCCAGGCAGGCACCAATGATTTTTTCTATTAAAAACTTTTTCATTTTCCTGCCCTTATCCCACTCTAAGTGGGGTCGGCACATGGTATTAACATGTTTTGGCTAGTTATTTTACGACTTTAGGGGTCTGTTTCACAAGTTGCTGATAAAATGTCGGATACGTAACCGATAAATAAACTAGGTAGCTGATAGATGTCTCTAAAAAGAGACTTTAAAAAGTGATACATTAAAAAAAAAATCGCGGCCATTTTGAAATAGGTATTTGCTATCCAGCAGATTAACAAAATAACAGTCACATGATCTACCTGTTAACTTATTAGGGACTTCTAAGTGCTGAATAAGCCTATCAAAAACCTGAGAAACGGAAAATTTCGAAATATGTGTCAGATATGTTCCGAATAGGCTAACTGACAGTTTATTAGTAACTTGTGAAACAGGCCCTTAATGACAAAAATCTCTACAGATATTCCAAATGTGACGGCTACATTTTGGAAATGGAGAAAGGGACACTGCAGTGCCAGCCAGGGTGCACCATGGAGGAGACCCTAGAAGCAGTGATGCTCAGCGAGCTCAGCAGCATTAGGTACATATATTGAAAATGTATTCCTTACAACTTTCTTAACATTCTTTACAAATGATGCAACCTCGACTAGGTTGATTCTAATAAAACTAATTTTTTTTGGTAAATTTTCCAAATTTTCCCCATAATTTATCACCTTAAAAAGAGGTTCTAACTGTAAGGGTGGTCATTGTTTAAAGTTAAAAAAACCAATCACACAATCATGCACCCTTTAATTATAACTTTTACAGAAAACGAAGGAATGGATTATGGACTCGCGTCCCGTTATTACACTGGATGCAACTAAACCGGCTATTACACTGAGAAAAAGAAAAATCCCAAGTGAGGCCTATATTGTATAGCCTGACATTATACGTCATTAGATCATCATAGCGTCACTTGGGGACTTAGGATACCTTCTTCTTTATCAAACGATGGACAATGGGATTATGGAAGTTTCAGGGAACTTAGGATATAACATAACGACAATTCTTGTGAAGTATGAAAACATAAAACATTTCTGCACCCTGCGCCGCAACACAAAATGAATACAAAAATAGACTAGATCGTGGTGGACCACAAAATCACACAATATCTTCTTCTTCAACCGATGGACGCCCACTGCTTGACATAGGTCTCTTCATGGGATTTCCATAACACACGATTTTGTGCCGCTTGTATCCAGCGGCTCAAGCGCTGTATCCGCGACCTTTTTGACGTCAGTCCCAGGTCCCGTTTTTCCTAGGTATATATACTCGTCAACAATTTCGTGTGCATAGTTCTCAACGATGATCGGGTGGATCGGAACATGTGAGTTTGAAATGACTTTTGTCTTGCTCATGTTCGTGTTCAGGCCCATCTGTTGAGATACTCTGCTGAGGTCGTCGAGCATAACAGTTCTGATTTCCTAATTATTCCAGGGAGTTGGCAGCCAAAGCTTGTTTCCGCGAGCTCCATCCTACGAACGCACCACTTATTATGGCACAGAGTGGCTCCAAAGGTGAGATCGAACTCTAATTATAATAACGGCAAAATGAAAATAGTATGGTATGTCGTGGTATGTACCCGAATTAAACAATTTAATTATATTACCAAAAATAATTGCATCATCCTTCGAAATCTAGTAAATGACCTACCGTTAGTCAGTCACCCATAACACAGGTAATAAAATACTTAGTGTAGATCCAATATATTTATTTAATTTATAATAAGCAGTATTCAGTAAATTATCGACATCTAAATTGGTAAGACCATATTTCATAACTGACTGCCAAATCTTTTTTAAAAATTGTGCAGAAAAACAAACAACTTTTTTATGAAGACAAATGTTGTTAGCAGAAGCAAGTCGCAAGCTTATGTAAGTTCCTACTTTGTCTATTTTTTACATCGGCAATTGAGAAGTACTTTATGTGTTTCTAATGGCCTTACATTTCTAGGTTCAAACATCAACATATCCCAGATGATTGCTTGCGTGGGGCAACAGGCGCTGAACGGCAAGCGCGTGCCCAACGGGTTTGAGGACCGTTCGCTGCCGCATTTTGAAAGACACTGTATGTATATATACGCTTTATATTACTTTGTTTGTGTGTAGCTCACTCCTAAATCACTTTGTACTACTTTGAATCGACTTAAGGTTCGTAAGAAGGAAAGATCGCTTTGCCATTATGTCTTGGAGTCTATCTCCGATTAATGCTTCGGATACGGAGCGAAACGAATATTTTTTTTTACTTTTTTACTGGTTACTAGCAATTTGAGTTACAAATCACTAGTAAACTTGCTAACCCCTCCAGCTAAGCTAAATGCTTGTGTTAGGGGTGGGTTCATGTCGGTAGTATAATAGCCGGGACTCGAACCCACAACCTCCCAATCGCAAGTCCGTCACTCTAACTATTCCGCTACCACCGCTTCAAATTGAAATTCAATATTGAGTTTGTTGTAGTGAACGTGTGCATTTGTGTATTGTGGTGGTGTAGTGGAGATTTGTGCATGTTTTTACGAATCCTGCATGTAACAGTATGAAAACGGATGGTACTCTCTACGTTAAGCATTTATTATCTATACGCTTTATCGCTGATTATGGAACTCCGTAACGCCAAACTCTATAAATGAGCAACTCTCTTTGGTGGGAGATCGGAGGATCCATAAATCTATGGATCTCTCACTAAGCACAGCGTTGTAAAAGCCTTTAACTTTTTATCCTCCAAAGCCAAGATCCCAGCAGCACGTGGATTCGTAGAGAACAGTTTTTATTCGGGCTTGACGCCTACGGAGTTCTTCTTTCACACGATGGGCGGTCGCGAGGGGCTCGTAGATACCGCCGTCAAGACAGCGGAGACCGGCTATCTGCAGCGGCGACTTGTTAAGGTGACATTATTTGGTCGTAAATGCTGGTTTTTTATACTTTTTCATACTTCTACTAAATCTATACTAATATATAAAGACAAAGAGTTTGGTTGTTTGATTGTTTTAACGCGCTAATCTCTGGAACTACTGCATCTATTTGAAAAAATTTTTGACTATAAGATAGTCTATTTATCAAGAAAGGCAATAGGCTATATAATATCACGCTAAAATTAATAGGAGATGAGCAGCAATAAAAAAAAATGGGAATAGAGCAAAATTTGTGAAGCAAAAAAGTGGAACTACTTTTGGATAACTAACTACTTTCATGTTCAAAATTTCAATTTGGGAAAAAATTTGTTACACACTGATCTCTATGCGGACGAAGCTGCTGCTGCACAGCTAGGATGCAATAATTTAAGTGATATCAGAATACTTATTACCTACTACACACATACGTAACATCAGTACATTTACGTATACGTGCGCACGTGTAACTGTAATAGTGTATGTAGGTCGAAATCTGTAATTCTTACTGTACCGCAGCGTCATTATATCAGATGTCAGTAACAGAGGCAATTTGTAATTTGTTAGTCAGTCGCTAATAAATAAGCTAACGTGCAACACGTATCGCAATAAAAATATTTCCATCTGCATCCCTTTGATTTCGCTCCACAAGAGAAGTCCACCCACAAACAAGCAAACAAAACTACGGCACACTTACTTTGTATATTTATATATAAACATGAATAATATCCTTACACTGTATCAAGTGCACCACGTCAGTAACACCAGACCCACGGGCGAGAGTGGACGTATAGTGGCATATTGTTAGTGCGTGTTAAAGCCTGTGCTTAACTCATACAATACAAGTGTGTCCCGATATATGTCGTCCAGTCGTTGGAGGACCTGGTGCTGCACTACGACATGACGGTCCGCAACGCCACCAGCGAGGTGGTGCAGTTCCGGTACGGCAGCGACGGGCTGGACCCCTCGTACATGGAGGGCCGCGACCGGCCCGTCGAGCTGGCCCGCGTGCTGGCGCACGTGCGCGCGCTTTGCCAGTCCAGGTACCGGCATCATTAGCTCATCATTGACTTGACTGGCCCGTTGGGGTAGTGGGTATTGTCCCAACCTTCAAGAGCCAACGAGAGCCAACGTTTTCTATTTATGAATTTGGTGGTCTTTGAGCGTGGGTGTAAATTTGTATTTAAGTATATATTTAAAAAATATATAACAATATATTCACCAATTGTTGGTCACCCATAACACAAGTATTAAGTTACTTACTTTGGGGACGGACGACCGTGTGTGTCCAATATATATTATTATATATATTGTTATTATCCTGCCCTTATCCTGCTCTAAGTGGGGTCGGCACGTCATATTTTTTCTCTTCCATTCTGTCCTAGCATTCGTCAATTCTGCCCATTTTAATATACATGTCATACTTCACACAATCCAACCATCTCTTTTCATTCTCCCTTTAGTCACATATCACGTTCATATTAAACACTCGTTTGGTTACACGATTTGTAATATGTTTAATTTTATTCTTTTATATTGTCTTTTATTTAAGACTAGCTTTTACCCGTTTCGTTCGCGTGGACTGTAGTCTTGAAATTAAGAGTAGCTTCTGTCACTCTCCAACCCTGCAAATATCTCCATCACAAAAATCAGATCGATCCGGGAAGAATCCGAGGGATTTATCGTTTTATCAAGAGCATAATTTGACAATATTAGTAAATAACCCGTACTTACATGAAATTAAAATAGCTCAGTAAAAGGAGTACAAAAACTTCATATACATCAAAAAATTTATAATGTTTTTCTGGTGTTAAATATCTCTATAAATAATATAACTTTTAATGGGAACGTGCTATGAAACTATTGTCTAAAAACCCATGTATAGTATTTTAAAATATATCGCAGTCTTCCAAATTTGTCATTCCTACACATTATAAAAAGGTTGAGGTTTACTATTGCGCCGACATACCCTTATATAACTCTAACTGAGGGAGGGACAATATGTTCTCATCGCTTATACTTTTCTATTATTCACGTAGCATTTACATCTTCTCTGTGACTGAAGTTTAAGCAAATAGGTATTAAATAAGCTTCACAGTATATTTTTAGCAGTAGTCTTTTTGTGGGTAATAACATCTTTTTAACTTAACAGCCTTCTTTTTTGCGGCCACCAATTGTCACAAACAATTTATACTAAACCTTCCATAGGAACCATTTCTTGGGGAATTTTGTCTTGTTTTTGGAGAAACCATATTGAAAGCCTTCCAGTTGCGGCGGGGGTTTTAGTTTTGTAATATGTAATGGGAACTTTTTGGACAGGGACGAGGAGCCCCTGGACGGCGACGGCATCGTGGTGGCTGCGGAAGAGACCCTGGCCCTCGACGACTTCAAGACTTGTCCGGACGAGTTCAAAGCTGAAATGCTGTACGTAAGATTATTTTGCTTTTGTGTTATATGAATCGACTGACAAAAGACGAATGAAAAATGACCAATAAATTTTATTGCGAAATATAGTAAAATAATAGTATTGTCGGATGGTAAATACAGTTCCAAGGAGGCAAATTATTGTGCCAGGATTGAATCCAGATCCAGAAACTTCTCAATGGTCAACAGTGGGTACATGTAATTTTGTTAAATGATCTTTTTTAAACTTTTTTGCTTTCTTTCTTCTTGATGGGTCCCTCATTCCTGAGGATCCTGATCACCTGAACCCTTCTTTTGTATGATCTGCCTCTATCTATTCCGGTTTTAAGTAGCCCTCACTGTGTGATAGAATTTGGATGAGGAAGGCTTCTTTCACTTGGTGAGGTGTTGGCAACCGGCCTGGTCTCTGATTGCCAAATACAGAAAATATAATTATTCTGTATTGTTTTTTTTAAATAATTCTCATAATTTTCGTATTGTTATTAACTTTACTTGTTTAATAAGTAACGCACGTTTTACCCGTCAAGGTCGTACTTAAAAACGATCGCAAACCGCGTACGCATCTTGCGTGGCAAGTACGCATCGTGCGGCGCCATAGCGAGCCAGCTGGAGCGGCTGACGCTGACGCAGCTGGTGCGGTTCATCCGGGTCTGCCACGACAAGTACCAGAGGAGCATCATAGAGCCCGGCACGGCGGTTGGCGCGCTCGCTGCTCAGGTGATATGAACGTTTCTTATTCCTAACATTTATCTCGACCTATGCAATGGTCCACTTTCCTGCTAATTACTTCTACTTTGCACAATTTTATGCATTCTTTATAGACCGTTGGAACGCATGGTTGACTACGCAATATCAAGCCACCGTTTTTTCGATCGGTCGGCCACGTAGTCTATGGCCGGAAACAGGCATGTTGAGGCATCTGTGATCCATATAACTCAGGAAGCAACATGGCACATGACCAGACCAGCGAAGACGCGATTCTACGATATTGTCGACAATATCTCGCATGCCAAGGCTTCCACCCATCTTAACATCATCATTTCATTGGCGTGCATTTCATTCGCTAATATTCTTTGTCAGCGCTGGTGGTTTCACTCCCATAAAGCATTACAAGTCTTATTATGCTCTTGTACATTAGTCCCTAAAGATAAGATCTATAAATACCTTAGATCTTGCTTTACCTAAAGGTTCCTCACTGACTTACTCGAGATCATTTAGCTTTCAAGGTGTTAAGCTGTGGAACGATTTACCAGTATCACTCCGCAAATATCTTTCCCTTTCGGCATTTAAGTTACAGACTAGATAATATTTGTCTTAAGTAATTATATATTAGTAGCATCTTTTCATCTACTAATTTAACAAAAATTAATTTATACAATAAATAGTTAATTATATAAAGTTAAATAATTTATCTATATTTGAAAGTTCAAAGCAAATAATTAATCTTTGTATATAGTTTGTCGTTATATTTCTTCTTTCTATATTAAAGGTATACTGAAAGAGTTCCCTTTTAGGGATAAGTCCGCCTTTATACATGTGCTATTTTTCTTTTTCTTCTAACAATATGTGTAAAAGAAATAGATAAATAAATAAGCGGGGAGTAACCTTTGGATCATAGGTACCAGCCGTCCATTCTTTCCATTTAAACCATGCAGCCATTCTCGACTTAAAGTCACTTTCGATACCTGTTTCTTATTTCTATAGTCAAGTCATATGAACTCTTTAATTCTAATTCGAAATTGACTTAATCTTTATTCAAATTGTTTAAAGTACTTTTGAATAAAATGTCAAAGGTATTATGTAACAGTTTAATACATAGGCAAACTTTCTCATTACAATACTATGGTTCTACCACAGAGTATCGGAGAGCCCGGTACCCAGATGACCCTGAAAACCTTCCACTTCGCCGGTGTCGCCTCCATGAACATCACCCAGGGAGTACCCCGAGTTAAGGAGATCATCAACGCTTCTAAGAACATATCCACGCCCATCATCACCGCTGAGCTGATGGACCCGCTGGACCAGGAGTTCGCCAGGCGGGTCAAGGGACGGGTCGAGAAGACTACGTTGGGCGAGGTATCTTTTTATTTTATTTATTTATTTATTCCTTAGAACTACCAACACAATTACATGTGTAACTACAGTAACATGGTTATATATCCTAGGGTTGCTAATGACATATAAATCTAATTAAAGGTAGTCACAGCGTGCTTAAAAGGTAACAAACATACAATAACTATTATAACTAACAGAAGAAAAAAAAGAAAATAGAAAATATGAATTATAACAAAGTTAGGGAAAATATGGAAATTTTTTAATATTTAAATTAAATGTATATTTATATTTACATTTATAAATATACATTTAATTTAAATATATGTATATTTATATTAAATATAAATAAACATATATTTCTATTTAAGATAAATATAAATATATTAAAATTTATATTATTTATATTAAATATAAATTTTAATGTCTGTATATATGTATATTTTCTGAATCTCGGAAACGTCTCCAACGATTTTCATGATATATGGGGGGTTTCGAGGGCAAAAAATCTATCGAGCTAAGTTGGATTTAAAAAAAATTATATCCCTGTTTTCGGGCACTGACAAAAAGGCAAAATGTGGAATAGAATGCAAATGATATTTTAACTATTATTTGTATGTATAAGTTGTTAGCCCTGTGGTATCCGGTTAAGTAGAAAAGTACCACCCTCATTTCTTACCGAGGTGTCGTAAAAGGCGACTAAGTTAAGGCGACCCGCTGTGTGGTAACCGGCTGAGTAGTATAGACCAACCTCATTTCTTACCGAGTCGTCGTAAAAGGCGACTAAGGTAAGTTGACCCACCGTGTGGTATCCAGTTTAGTAGAATAGACCACCCTCCTTCTTACATAGATGTCGTAAAATACGACTAAGGGAAGTTGAAGTCAGGCAGCCAAATCATGTTACAGCATGTTTATAACATGTTGTGCCGACCCCACTTATAGTGGGATACGGGCAGGAGGATATATTGTATGTATCAGTTGTAATAGCTCATTGGTAAACGGGCGATCTGGGAACTTCCCATCTTTTCTATATGGGGTTTGTATTATTATTAAATATCTTCTATTATATATCTTCCAGATAACAACATACATAGACGAGGTGTACCTTCCCCAAGAGTGCTTCCTCCTCATCAGGCTGGATGCTGAACGTATCAGACTGCTGTGTTTAGAAGTTAACGTTCATTCTATTGTTTACTCGTAAGTATACTTGCTTTAGTATTTAAGATATATATTGAAACACAAAACTTATCACTCAACGTCTTCCAAAACTTAACCATTTTGTGACTTAAGCGTTTTAACCTTTTAAGCTGTAAATATCGTCTGTATGCGATAGATTTTCTCAAAATTTACTTAACCGATTCTTGCATTAGTGCAAGTCCGCGACAGCATGTCTCTATCTCTTATGGTTAACGCACAATAACTACTTCTATGTTAAAAATTCAATTAAATACACTGATTTTCAAGTGGGTGGAGCCGCAACTACTAGTTAACTCAAATACAATTCACGATAAATTGAAATACTATTTATTTTGGAAGACATCAAATCCAGTTAACAGTTTTCTGTTAATGATAAGCTGTGATAGCCTAGCGATGAAACTGTGCAACTCTTTCAAGTCACGAGTTCAAACCCCGGACAGACACCAATGAGTTTTGTAGTAAAAACTTATGTGTCTGATAATTACAATTTATCACACGCTTTTAGGTGAAGGAAAACATCCTGAGGAAACCTGCATATCTCTAGAGAAATCTGGGGTTATGTGTAACCTACTAATCCGCATTGGAGCAGCTTGGTAGGTTTTAGCTCCTACCCCCTTCTCTCCAGGAAGAGGAGGCCCATGCCCAGCAGTGGGATTAAAACAGGCCGTTATGAATTTGCGAGTTTGACTGACCCGTTGGAGCAGTGGGTAGTGACCCTGCCCTCAGCTCGGCGGGTCGCGGGTTCGATTCCCGCCGAGGGCTAAAATTTAAAATAAATGAATTTGTTGGTCTTTGAGCCTGGATGTATATTTGCATTTAAGTATGTATTTAAAAAATATATAAGTATATATTCACCAGTTGTCTGTCTAACATAACACAAGTATTAAGTTACTTACTTTGGGGACGGACGACCGTGTGTGTAAGTGTCCCATATATTTATTTATTTATTTGTTTATGAACGGTTTTCAGGATATGTACGTCAAAGCTGAAGGTCAAGCCAGGGAACGTGGTGGCCGTGTCCGAATGGGCTATCAAGGTATACGCCGAGCCCGGCAAGCATGGTGGTTGGCTCAACATGGCGCTGCAGCAGCTGGCGAGGCAGTTGCCTGCTGTGGTGGTCAAGGGGCTGAGCAGGGTGTCCCGAGCTGTCATAGCGTGTGACGACACAGATTCTACTACCAGGTAAGGAAATGGCGGTAATCCAACAATCTTGCAGTTTCCGGGAGGTTATTTTAGTCCGCGCCAGTTGGATACACTCTGCCTTGAAGCAGAATTCCGTAGGGACTCTTTCCTCCCTGGAAAGGGTAACATACAAAGTGTTCTTTTAAAAAAACGTAAAACTGTTAATGCAAAGTAAGTTGTAATTAGTAGTTAGTAGTAAGCAATAAAATTAGATTAGAGATGAAAAAGGAGATTTATTTATGCGATTTTGTCGCGGAGTCTTTGATTCCTGATGTCTATTACTCAAAGATTGACTGGAAGAGATCTCTTTTAGGGATAACTCCGCCTTTATATATGTGTTTTTTTATTTTTTATTTTCTCTTTTCTAAATATAATGTGTAAAAAGAAAAATAAATAAATTAATAAATGCTTCAGTTACAGCGAAACAATTGATCTATTTAATAGCTATAAGCATATAATCATCATTCTTGACTGGAAATAACACAGTTTTCGTACCTACTGCATCTCCCTGTTTTATTACTACTTAGGCCTAGGGTTTTGTGATGGCTGGATTTCCATCGTCGTAATAACTTCACCCTTTTCGTCACCCTCAGTGTTTCAGACGGTTATGTTTCTAGTAAAAAAAAAACATGAACCAATCAAATTTTAAGGTTTAGAGTATTTTTTAAATGTAATATAAAAGTGAGAAAGTTCGTATTCCAAGGATTTCGATGATCCTAACGAATATGCACTTTGAATTTAAACAAATTCAATTCACGATTTGCCTTGCTTTGCCTTGATGCTGTAAAGGGTTTATGATTGTTACCTACTTCACTGACACTTAGCATTACAAAAATTCTCTTAATAAACGCGGATTACAGAAATAATTTTATTTTAACTTCCATACTATGGAATTCAGCAAACTAACGCCTACTTTTATAAATCATGCCTTATAGAATATAATGGTGCAGAACGAGATAGTTCTTGAAGCGTTATAACAAACACGCACGCACGTACGCTCTCTAGCTCGCAAGCACGTATTCATACAACATATCTCCTTAGTTTTATTTAAGTTGTTTAAAAAACAAGAACATTTAACAAACAAACATTAAATTTTCAGGTACAAATTGTGCGTGGAGGGCGACGGTTTGCGAGATGTCATAGCCACTTACGGTGTAGACGGGAGGAAAACGTCTTCTAATAACATACTCGAGGTAAATTGACTAATTGAACAAGAATGGACTGTAGTTGTTGAATGTAGATGTTTTTCTCTTCCATTCTCTCGCTACTGCTTTATATGTATATCGTGCTTCACATAATCCAACCATCTCTTTTTAGGCGTCTTTTGAGTCTAGTTACATATCCATCAAATTCAAAATATTGTTTTTTCAAGTAAAGTTGTAAAAAAAGTGCTTCCGAATCAAACGAATTACCTACTTTTGCAAGGCGCAAAGCAGGAGCCGCAATATTAAATTAGTTCCTATTACAGTTAGACAGTTTGTCTATTACATACATTGCCAATTTTTTAATTATTTGCTATTTTTCTATGCACAAAAAATTAAATTATTAAAACATCATACTCATCTGCATCCGCATTCATATTTAGTACTGATTTTTTCACATGATTTGACGGACTACTCCTCCCCTTTCCCTATGTTTGGTAATGGGTTTCACTGCGGACACAACACCGTGCAAACCTTACATTACCTTTAGCCACTATGTCAACCTGTCACCTCTCTTCTCTATTCCACTCTTTCTTCGTTTGGAAACATACATAGTTTGACATTGGGCTATGGTATGTTCAGGTGTTCCAGACCCTGGGGGTAGAGGCGGCCGCGTCCACCATCATGAGCGAGGTGGAGGCTGTGATGTCGGCCCACGGCATGGCTGTGGACCGCCGCCATGTGGCGTTGTTGGCCGCACAGATGTGCGCTCGTGGGGAGGTTCTCGGCATTACGCGTTACGGACTCGCACGCATGAAGGAGTCCGTGCTCAATCTGGCTAGCGTGAGTATCCTTAGGGGGGGTCACAAGTGGGGGGGGGGGGGAAACCTGGCTACTATGCTCGTGGTCTCACACACTGGGCCTAAAGAGTTATTAAACTTTGAGTAGAGGCATCATAGACAGGCCTGTAGGTAACAGTGACGCAGTACATAATGAGGGGCTCTTTTAGGCTGGGTTCTAAGTATAGCACTCTATAGCATGGTCAATACAGCTGCAATGTCTATAGATTCACCTATTAGGCTATGTTCGATACATTTGCAATGCCAGTGGAGTCACCTGTTGGGCCACGGTCAAATACAGTTGCAAGGACTTCAGGACTTTAGCTGAAAAATCAGCGCTAATTGTCTAAATTTCGACTGGTACTGCTTAAGCCCTTTCTGACTTATGATAGACGAGCTTTTACCCGAGACTTCGTTTGCGTGAACTGTTGTCGCATAATAGGTTGATAATAGATGGCGCTTTTTAATGTCATCCTATTCTTGTTGAATTAACAGAATTTCTATAGCCTATATGTTATTCCGGTGTATAAGGAATAATTTTGCTAAATTTTATCGACGTTGGTTCAGCGGAAACATATCCATATTCACAAACTTTCGCATTTATAATATAAGTAGGATTGCTAAGTAATTAAGGAATACTGCTGTCCTGACTGTATCCTTTTTGACTGATAAGATACAAAATATGGGGGTTGCTTTCGGGATCAGGATTAAAACATTTAGTACAAAATAAGGATATTATTGTAGTGGATGCACCAATATGGAGCCCAATTATCTATTTATCTTTTTTTATATCGTCGTCGATACGAAGTCAAGGGCACAACTTGTTTTACAATGTTTTCAGTTCGAGAAGACGGCCGATCACCTGTTCGACGCCGCGTACTACGGACAGACGGACCAGATCGAGGGTGTCTCCGAGTGCATCATAGTGGGCGTGCCGGCCGGCATCGGCACCGGCGTGCTGCAGCTGCTGCACCGGCACGACCACCACCACCAGATACAACCACCCACTTTACTGTTCGACAACCCGGACTACCACTCCTCTATATGGGAATAGTTCTGATAGTAAAACTTCTACTACTCGTATTTTGTTTAACTTGAACAAAAGCTCTTATCATCCTCCTACCCTTATACCACTCTAAGTGAGGTCGGCACGACTGTTATAAACATGCTGTCACATGATTAGGCTATGTATTTTACTACATTTACTACAACTTAGACTTCGAAGAAATATTAATGACATAACTTTTTTGCTTCATTTGACTACAAGTAAAATTGAATGCCCGCATCTTTTGGAAAAAGTAGTACTCAGAGTACCAGTCGGAAGAACTCGATTTCATTCTCTGCTACATGTACCGTTTGTTCATAACAGATTCAGACGAAATAGTTATCTTCTTAGAGCACCTATTGCATTTAATAAATTATGTAAAAGTAATGTAGATTTAGATTTGTATAGTACTTCTGCAACTTCCGCTCGTAAACTTTTAACTACATATTTTCTTTCAAAAATATAATGTAAAATTTTTATTACGTATATATATTATATTTATGTATCCATGCTAGCATATATATTTATCTTCTATCTGTGAAAATTTTTAATTGGCCTTATTTTGTAATTTATTTTTGTATCTATTCTAATGTAATAGCTGTAAGTTTTCCTTATAAAATAAAATAAAAATAAAAATAAAATTATAAAAAAACTTATTAGTGCCCGCCCGAGGTAACTAATTAAAACAATATTTCATTTAATTACTAAATTTATTACTAACTCATTCTATTATAATCATAAATGCAAAATAAAATACATTCCCATTCGATAACACTAATATCTCTGGATTTTAATGGCGAAAGTCTACGTTATGTGAAATAGCAGTTAAACAAAACGTTAATACTAACTATAATTTAAGACTGCACACAAAAATTAATATTAAATATTCAGTTGACTATTAAATATTTAATACTTATAAATGATATTAATTTTACTATCCCAGTATCAGTTTTGTATCGGGAATTATGATTTGTTGTTAAACCTTCAAGCATTATTTAGTACTCTTAAATATGTAAAGGAACTGGATATAGTATTGCAAATAATTAGGTTATTTGGCTCAAATTTGTTGTAAAATAAATGCAAAACAATCAATAATATCAAGATTGATGGTTTTTATATACAAGTAGAGAATAGTTATATATATAAGAGAAATTCTGAAAATTTCTGTTTTTTTAGGTCATGGTACAATCTGATATGAAAAATGATTAAAATGCCTGGATTTAAAAATCCTTTAAGCTTCATACAGGACTGCGGTTTAATAATGTAAAATTGAAAATGTTCAAATGATTGACTGCCGAGTTTCTTTCTTTTATCCTCTGGTTAAGAACAACATTCTGAACCAGTTGCAGCTTCATTAATCAAATCGATCCTTGATTATTCAAAAGTGCTTGAAAGAGCTTATTTGAATAAAGATTAATTTGATTTGATAACAAATCTTTGAGGTTCATTCATAGTTCTTGTTAAAATTCTCTAACAGATGCAATAAATAACTCTAGTAATTACGCGGCCAGCGCTTTGGCGACCGCAGATCTATTTTCATCCAGTTTGGTCCATTTCTCACTCACTTTCCACAGCCATTGGGCCAGTTCGTAGTCTTGTGCTAATTCAGACGGCAGAGATTTCTTCATATCGCTGAAAAATATTTAAATATTTTTAATATTTAAATGAGTTAATCTTTTATGTATATATCTCCCTGTCCTTATCCCACTCTAAGTGGGGTCGGCACTACATGTTTTTCTCTTTCATTCTGTCCTATCTTTCGTCAACTCTGGCGCCACTCCTTTTATATGCATATCGTACTTCACACAATCCAACCATCTCTTTTTAGGCCTCCCTCTAGGCACATATCCATCCACATTCAAATTTAACACACTTTTGGTGACATGATTTTCATCCCTCCTCATTACATGTCCATACCATCTCAATCTTGCACTTCTCGTCTTTTCTGTAATGGGCGCAACTTTCAGACTTCCCCTTATATACTCGTTTCGTATTTTATCCAGTTTTGTCACACCACACATCCACCTTAACATTCTCATCTCATTTGCATGTATTCTTCTTTCATCCGTCTTTTTTATTGCCTAACATTCTGATCCATACAATACGACAGGTCTTATGACTTTGACATGGTCTTATGAGTTAATCTTGTATGTATATATATAAATATATTTTCGGAATCTCGGAAACGGCTCCAACGATTTTTCTAAAATTCAGTATGGTTTTAAGTTAATTAATTAAGTCTAGATAAGGTTGAGGAATTTTGTTATAAAATCGTGTACACAAATGATTTTCGAACCTTTTGGAGGCGCAATCTAGGCGTCCGTGGTTTATGTCTGTTTCTAATTTGTTTCTTATACTGGCCCGTTGGCGTAGTGGGTAGTGATCCTGTCTTCAGCTCCGCGGGTCGCGGGTTCGATTCCCGCCGAGGGCCAACATTTTCAATAAATGAATTTGTTGGCCTTTGAGCCTGGGTGTATATTCGTATTTAAGTATGTATTTAAAAAATATATATTCACCAGTATATATTCACCAGTTTTCTGTCTACCATAACACAAGTATTAAGTTACTTACTTTGGGGATGGACGACCGTGTGTGTAAATGTCCCATATATATTTATTTATTTATACCTATCACTATTTTTACTATACAAGTGAATATAATTGTAGATATATTGTGAACTTAAGTCATGACGCCTATTTCTTTGAACTTATTAGGAAATTTGCGGAGACCTTTGGAGGGATGCTCTTTTGTAATAAAACGAGTGGTTGTAAGTATGAATATATCTACAGAAAGTTTTCAGTGTGTAAGAGACATGCTTATACGTAAAGCATATTACAAAATTGAAATTGAATAAGAATGTGTGGATATAGCTCTTATTATTAACGACTTAATGTAAATAGTATTAAGAATTATATTTTTAAAAGAGCAACCGCCGAGTTTCTTGCTGGCTCTTCTCGGTAGGAACAGCTTTCCGAACCAGCAGTAGAGTTGACGGTCCAAAAGCACTTGTTTACAAGTTTATTTGAATAAAGAATATTTTGAATTTGAAGATTATTTAGATGATATAAATGCCTGGATTTTAAAATCTTTTCAGCTTCATGCAAGACCTCTGTCTATCAGTTATCCAGTGTCCACTCACATATAGTAGTCCCCCTTACTCCTCTGTAGCTCAGGATCGAGCGCGGCCAGCAGTATGACCTGCGCTCCGGTACGGGCCTTCTTCATGAACGGCCAGAACACCGGGTACACCACGAAGCGGGTGACGCTCTTCATCATGGGCAGGTGCCGCGTGAGGTTTGTGTCCGTGAACCCAGGGTCCACGGCCGTTACTGCCACGTCTGTCTCTGTAGATAAAGAAAAAAAAACGGTTGCCTGTAAAGTCGGTTTTACGGGCAAAGATTTTACGTGACAACGTCTTTTTAAATGTGATGGATTGGAGTGGGAGAGAGGCGCAAGGCATTCCGCCAGTCCGGCGGGCCTCTCTTTCGTTCGGTGATTCATCGTAACAGACGTGAGCGGGCGTTACACTTGATGAGTGACTCCAAGCCGCAACCTAATTTAAGACGTTGTCACGTCAATAATTATATTGTAGACAGCAACATTTTAATCAGTGTTTTAATTTATTGTTGCTAGCAACACTTCATAATTCCCTCTCATCTAGAGTATAAAAGTGGTCAGGTCAAGAGCAGAGGTCTCTTTTACGATCGGTACTTGCGTGCAAAAGCTCTGTTAGTTAATCTGTTCACGTCAGCCATTTTGTTTGTTTGGTTACAAATGTATTAATTTTGTTCTCTTTTTATAAATCCTACTTTGGATCCTAACAATATATTTTCAATTTGCAATTTTGTCGTGGCGTCTATCTAATGATGCTGTTGCGAAGCGATTCGATTGTTCAGTTTGTGATAATGACAGTATGTAGTGCTTGTGTAATGTGGTTTATGCAAACGGATAGTACACTCAACATTTAGCAAAATGTTTTTTCTATGTAGCAATATTCATTTAACGGATTATAGCATATTAATCGTCGCAACGGCGCGGAGCTTAGCTGACTGCAGTTAATGTGTTATTATCACAAAAAAACCAGCAATTGTATTTATAGTAGCGTCGTTTTAAGGAATTATCTACTTTTTTAAGGGCAAATCTTTGATTCTTCTATATCACTACATATTATAAAACAAAGTCCCTATATCCCTATGTACGCATAAAACTTTAAAACTACGCAAAAGATTTTAATGCGGTTTTTTTTAATAGATAGAGTGATTCCAGAGGAAGGTTTGTACGTATAATAACATTCAATACGGAGTAGAGAAATACTGTAATTTTTGAGGTTTCTGTAAATAATTACATTTTTTTTCCGCTTACATTGCAAACGCAGGCTAAACCCTAAGAGATTTATCAAAATAATGTACTAAGTATTTGTACATCTTGAAAAGGTCTACAGAAAAGTCCGCGATGGTATATGTCTATCTCTTATGGATAACCCACTATAGCATTTTTTGTCATTTACTTTTTAAGAAAAATTATGCCATATTTTTGAAGCAATTTTTATACAATACAGCATTAATCCTTATCCAATTAAGTACCTTAAATAAATAGTTGATTTAATATAGATCAATATGGCCGTTTACAGCATGTAATTCAAGTGAACATTTTCAGCGATATTACAGATTTAGAATGCCGTGAGGACGCCGCGCTTCGCCCTATAACACTTCGACTTTAGCAGCTATGTCGCTCTTTCAAGAGTTTGTTTAAATACATTCTGTAATTAATTGTAAAAATAAAATACATAGGGAAAATGTAAAAGTAAATAAGTAAAAATGTACTATACGAATTTAGATTTTCCAAAGATAGCAGGAAATCTTCTTGGTATAGGGAAAGGAAATTGTTTTTCTCCAAATTTAACGCTTGCGGGCCCCGGGCAGTAATGAATAAATCAAAACTACTTGATCGATTGATGATCATTTTTTTTACTCTGACTGACATGGGATATTTTATACCTGTGCGAAGCAGGGGCAGGCCGCTAGTTCTTGATAAAATTTGTCATTAAAACGGAATAATGAACAGTCCTCACCCAGCATCCTCCTACCCAGCTCCCTTACGAACAGCACGTTGGCCAGCTTGCTCTGGCTGTAGGCGTCTGAGGGTCGGTAGGCGTTGGTCATGTTCAGGTCGTCCCGGTGGATGGTGCCCTTCTGGTGCGCGCTGCACGTCACCACCACCACACGACTCGGGACAGAGTCCTGGACACCAAGTATCTATTGTAATACTAGCAACGCTCTTGTGCCTTTATGTTGGTCAGGTATAAAAGCTTAAATTATGCCATGTGGTATCCGGCTGAGTAGAATAGATCACCATCTAATATAGTAAAATATGTCTAAGTGTCATCATCCTACCATTATCCCACTCTAAGTGGAATCAGCACATCATGGTATAAACATGATATCCCATGATTTGGCTACGTATTTTGCGACCGGCCGCCTGCCTGACGCCAATTTTCTTTAGACGTATTTTACGACACCTCGGTAAGAAATGAGGGTGTACAATAGGAGAAGAGAACTATACGTCATCATCTGGATGCTTGGCGATCCACTACAGTGCGTTTTTCGAATAATTTCATTCCGTGCACCACCATTTTATTGAACGATCTCCCTTTGGCAGTGTTTCTTGATCGGTACGACAAAAGTACCTTCAAAAAACGTGTTATCCACTTTTTTAAAGGACGGCAAGAACTCGCCCTGCGAGAGGTCGTGGGCGGCGGTTATTACTTTAAGATAAACCGCATGCTCGTTTGCCATCCTATACCATAAAAAGGGTGGTCTATTCTACGCAGCCAGATACCACACGGCGGTCGATTTACTTTAGTCGCCCTTTACGACATATCGGTAAGAAATGAGAGTGGCCTATTCTTCTCATTCAAATACCACACGGAAGTTGAGAACTAAAATATAAAACAGTAAAGTAAATTTTTCCCGACCTTTAATGTGTCTAATAGTAAATTGGTGAGCAAGAAATGTCCGAAATGGTTGGTGCCCAGCTGAGTTTCGAAGCCGTCACGAGTCACCCCCTGGGGTGTCTCCATCACGCCCGCGTTGTTCACAAGTACATGCACTTTCGGCTCTTCAGATTTGAACCTGGAGATATTTATAAATTTAATAGTTGTTAATTTACATCAGTAAACTAACGTAACAGCTCTATCCTAATTGTTGTCCTACCGACTGCACCATCATCATTCTCTTACTCTTATCCCACTCTAAGTGGGGTCGGCATAATATGTTTACTTCTTCCATTCTCCTCTAGCATTCATTAACTCTGGTGTCACTCCTAGAACATGAATATCATTTTTCACACAATCCATCCATCTTTTTTCGGCTTTCCCCTAGTCATACATCCATACTGCACCATATGATAAAATTTTGATTTACAAAAAATCCTATTAGAAATAAGTAAATTAACGCGACAGGCCCAACCCTTATTATTATCCTACCGCCTGCACCATATAATAATGTTTTTACTTATAAATGATAACACTTAAATTAAAAAGGGACCACCATGAAATTTGATGGGTTATTAAGTCTCTTTCACAGTACCCTAGTGTCCTAAGTCGAATTGGTTTTATTAAAAAACTAAAATGTAACCTATGGCGTATTTTGGTTACATCGCCAGTAAAAGTCGACCGGCGACAAGTTTGGAAAGGTTGTTACCCATGGAATGAGACCACGAGGCCAAAGTTCAATAAGCTGGACATACTGATTTCAAAGTGATCTGTGGTCCACGACCTTCAGCTTTGATGAAAATGATGCAAAGAGGTTACCTGGCGACGAATTCCCTTATGGACGCGGTGCTGGCGAGATCGCAAGGCCGGCAATATACGTATTTGTTCTCGGTGCCCAGGACTATCTCACGTCGCACCTCCTCGCACTTTGTCATGTCGCGGCATGCCATGAACACCTGGAATTAATCTAATGTAAGGTAAGGGCACTAAATACCAACTCGCACAATGCTCTCCGCGACGCCAAAGACAAACTCAAATGGCGAATCATCGTCAGAGAGAAATTACTTCATAAAATGGGGAATCACGAACCTCAGCAATGAGGATATCGACGCGAGGAGGAAGGTAAGGCACTAGTAATTGATCATGCACTAATAGTTGACCGTTTTGTATGAAATTTTTCAATTCAATTCAATGAAATTTTAAATAATATCGTTTTGTAAGTAAGAAAGAAGGTGATCTATTCCCCGCGACCTATGGAGCTGAATGGTCACTGCCAACTGCGCCAACGGCTTAATCAAGCTTTGCCCGCGACTTAGTTCACTTTACTATTAAGCCACCCTACATTAAGTACTTTTTTCTTGAAGGAGTCTGACCTTGGCCCCACGCTGGGCGAACTCCCACACCACCTCCCTCCCAATCCCACTGTTGGCCCCCGTCACGATCACCGTCTTGCCCGCTGCAGAGACCCTCTTATCAAAACCCGGCCCGCCATATATATCCCTGCCAAATTAAATGGTTACATTATTTATATACAAACATTATAGGTATATAACCACATTACATACAATACTAACAATAAAAGCAGTGATAGCACAGCGCTCTAGAGAATTCTTGGGATATGTTTAACCTACCAATCCGCATTGCAGCAGCGTGGTAGTTCTTAACTCCAGAAATGGGATGGTAACAGCCGTTAGTATACTTTTTTTAACATTAACATTCTGTTCTGCAATTTCATTCCCGTCAACTATTGTTTAAATATTATTTGCTACTTTTTTCCTGTATCCGCAGAAAAAACAGGATTTTTATTCTCTTATACCTTAGCCAGTTTACCGTTTGCTTGCCAATAGTAATGATGACACGAAAAATGTTTTTTTTTTTTTAAAGATAAAAAAACGCGGTATTCAGAAAAATTAATGTACATTAATAAAGTAATAATAAAATTATTTTGCTATAATCCATGATGAAGTAAAATAGAAAATATATATGATGCAAAATGTAGAGTGCACAATCCGACACGCGTTCACTATCACAAACTCAACGATTGTGTATTATGGTGGTGGTGGAGGTTTGTGCATGTCTTTTTACGAATCCTGCATGTATCAGGTATGAAAAAGGATTGTCCACTCTACATTTAGCATTATATATATTTCTATTTTACTTCATCGCAGATTATAGCAAAATAATTGTATTATTACTTTTGTATTATGTATCTCCGCAAAGTAACGCCTATTTCTATAAATTATCCAAAATTATTTTCTTCACTCTTGTACTGTAGGCGATGTATTTGTATATAATTGTTAGTACCTGGTTGACCGATCCTTGCTCGGTAATTTTTTACAAAATAAAACAGAAGGAATTAAAAAAAACGAAAAAATGATTGTGTAGTGGGGTACTAGGTATTTTTATTTCTCCAGATCACCCATTCGCCGAATAAGCTACGCTGTTTTAGCAATTTACGGCAAAAATAGTGTTTTATATATACAATGTAAATTTTAGTATTTTCTTTAAATTAAACCTTAGCTATATCTATTTTTCTCCTCCAAAACCCCTTGCAAGCTTAATTTCAGGAAAATCGTTGCCGTTTCCGAGATTCCGAAAATATATATATATATACATACAAGATTAACTCATTTAAATATTAAAGATAAAGATTAAATATTAAAGATTTATAACATTTGACACTTACTTAACGAGACACAAGACGCCAGCGCCCGCCGTCAGTCCCGTCAGGATGGTGACGGGCAAGTTGGGCATCCACATTTTACCTGTAAAATATAAAAGGCGGTATCTCGATTTTGTAAAAGACAATCTAATAATAGTGGCAACACTGCCGCCATCTTCCTTCTTGCCCTTATACTTGTCATCTAAACGTGTGCTTTAACTAAAATAAAATATTATATCAAGCAAAGAAAGTTTAATTGCTGTAAAACAGCGTTACAACCAGCTTTCGTGGTCAATTTTATATTTAAAATACCCTATACCAAAGGGGGGAACAAATTTTTAATACATAATTTTTGAATAACTATCACCGTTTATTTAGCGCACGCAAGGAAAGCTTTAAATTTTGCAGTTTTCGTAATATTTTTTTATTGCTGCTCCTCACCTATTCATCTTAGCGTGATGTTATAGCCTATAGCCTTCGTTAAATGGACTATCTTATACTGAAACAACTTTTTAAATTGGTCCAGTAGTTCCTGAGATTAGCGCGTTCAAACAAACTCTCGAGCTTTATATATTAGTATAGATTGCGCGGGTTAGGATTAAGTATTGTTTTGCGTATCATACGAATCGTGATGGTGGCACAATCGGAGCAAACATCAATCTAACACAAGTTTTTGTAGAAAAAATCAGTTGCGAATAAACATTATTTACTGCGTACGTATTGTCCGTTTCCATTTTTATAATTCCCGATGCAAAAGGTCAACTTTAAAACAAGTAACACGTTTGGTCCTGCAAGCCGGATTCGAGCGACCTATCGATCTACAGTGATGTAGATCTATGGACCTTTGTGGATTATATACAGGATATAATTAGAAAAGTGTCAATTGAAAATAATACACCAATTATAAACAATATTTTTTTATTAAACTTCTGGCGAACAAAAAACAAAGCCAAATATGGTTGTACGGATTATAATATAATTAATACAGGAATTGTGGTAAAAATATCATATACCTACTACATAATAGTTATGTATTCGTAAAATAAAGTAAATTTTGTTCGTTCATCTTGATAGGAGCAAAGTTTCGATTCAGCGTTTACACCGATTTACATCAGACGAGCGAATGATTCTATCCCCACTCTATGAAATTCGGGAACAGACATAAAGCATTCCTTTAATGTTTTTTCTGCGTTCGCAAACATTTTATGGAATATTTTTAGGAGCATTCTAAGAGCTCGTATGAATGTAAACGATACTAGAGCACGCGAACAAATGATTACAGCGTTCTTGCGTGTTCGGGCTTGCTCGTTTCCTGGGCGGTCTCTTAAAAGAATTCTTTCGGCTTATCTTTTGCAATTCTAGTTCTCGATTCCTAATCTTGCTTGCTATTTTGGTTTAAATGCTAAGAACGATGTTTCGTTTACACTACATGAACTCAAAAAAACGCTCTTGTTTTAGCTCTATGTTTAATGGTTTATACCGGCCTTTAGCTTCGCCAAAACATTACAATTCAAACGTACTTGAAAGTGTAACTAAAGAATATTTTAAAGAAATTGAATTTTATAGCGCGATATCTTTACCACATACCGAGGATTTGAAGCTGAGAACAGACAATTCTGAGTTTTCTTTGAAAAGTATTTTTCTTAATTGATATTTACAATTCATCATGCTTTACGTTATTATTCTTTACACCATATATTTTGGAACTTGATAGATATAGACGATCCTACATCAGTAAATTATAAATAACGCGCGCCAAAATAATATACAGGGAATTTTTAAATAGACTGAGGTACAGCAACGCTAGGTTATAGGTCTATTATAGGCAAACCGTTTAACTAAGACCCCGATTACGGCGTTCAAGGTGAGGACTCAGTTAAACGGCGTGTCTATTAACGGCGTAGTTACATCAAAAAATTGGAATCTGTCTAGAGATTTAACAAACTATCAAATTAACAACTAAGGTGGCTATTACTATATGGTATTTGACTACAATATTAAGTTTAATAGGTTTATATTATTTTCGACGAGTTCGAATGCCATATAGTTATAAATTTTGTACATCGTATGAATTTAAAAATCGTTTATTTACATAAAGATTATTTAATTGATCCCTTAGGTTAAAATCTACAAGATTCGTGTATATCATATACCTCATATTCATAAAAAATTAAAGTTCTAATAACGTTATTTAAAAAACTATTTATTTGTTAGTCTGCTGATAAATTAACGAAGATTAAACGATCAGTCGTTCAAAATGTGTCAAGAAAATATGATCAGTTTACAAATAATTTCCGTTCTCTTGTCTATGAAAAAAATGGCCTTTCACGATGCTTGTTTTTAACTTTCGCGCCAAAAGTACAATTCCGGTTTGTTAAATAAATATGAATTATATAAATCATAAAAGTTAAATTTTTGTAGCAACTATGATATTTTTAATTTTATAGTAATTTAAATTACTATTTAAAATATATTTAACAATTGATGTTAGGCATTTAAATTTCGAAACAGAATTATAGTTTCAACAAACATTGACTGATTAACAAGCTTTGCTTAGCTTAGAAAGGAGAAAATTACGTTGGGGCTTAGAGCTCTCAGCAAGAATTAAAAATCAACTTGAAAATAGTAATAGAACTTTTATTTTTTTAGGAATACTGAGGTCTAATATTTATATCTATTTGATGAAATATGAATTGGCGATATGGATATAGGTTATATCACATTATTTGATGGGAACTGTAAATATGGTCTGTGCTGGGTTGATCCAGAGTTTTCACATAAAATAACACTGCAAAAAATCCACTAACCATAACATTATCATAATTTTTTTTGATAACAAACAGATAAAATAAAAAGATGAAAATCCTACCGAATATAATATTTTTGAATTCAAACTTTTGGTTGTAAGCTGGATCCATAGTGTTTAAAAATAATGATTATTAAAAATATACAAAATACCTAAGTAGAGTAAGCCTGAACGCTCACTTCACTTAGTTAGGTTTAATATTTCACAGATATAATGCTTCTTTGTGTAGTTCAGTGCTGTTGATACATACAAAATAACAAATATATATAAAAATACAAAAAACATAAAACTGCTTTTGCTAAAATTATATGAAATGTCTTAAAGGACTAGATTAGAAGATGTTAATCAAATAAAAAAAAATCACTTACAAATATGTAAAAGGGAAATATTAACATTGATTAATTAATAATGGAGAGTGAATTAAAGCCCAAAATCAAAACAAAAACTAAAGAAAGTATAATTGATAACAAACTTTTTTATCGACCATAAACATCCATTGATAGACGTACCAACAACCTAGACATAACATTCTGGCATACATTTATTGTTTTTAAATTTGGAAATAATTAATGTATAGAAACTGGCTATACTCACGTGTTATTTTAACGGATGAGCCCGAATAGTTTCATCCGATAAAATAACACGTGAGTATAGCCGGTTTCTATACATTAATTATGAATACCAATCACGATAGTTTAAATTCAAAAATTGGAAATCATAAATTAAACCAGAGATAGAGTACGTACTGTTCATAACTATAGCATATGTGTTCATTTTATTTTTTATTTTTAGCCAAAAACATACAAAAAAAAAAGTTTTTTTAACCCTGGAAACCCAGCTATAGTTAAACTGTATAAGAAATAAAAAATTATACATCACTCCAACCCAAAAGTATGTTGTTAAAATTAGTCAGGGTAAACAGTAGTATTGGTTTAAGCAAGTTATTTTACAAACATTTAAATTGTTTTTGAACACTATGTACCATAACATATAAGTCTTAGGTTAAAACAAAGGAATAATTCCATGTTTTAATATATTTATTAAACCAATAAGAATGTACAGTTCTGGTTTATTAGTCCACTTTCTTTTTTGTAATGACAAAAAAAATTGGTCAAATGTGACCAATAAATATGAAAAGTTGTTTATAAAAATTAATAATTATAAATTATTGTTTGAATTTCACTGAGTACCTATTAATTCTTCCAACTTCATTATTATATGTTGATATAATAATAAAGATAAATAATATTATAATAACAAAAGTTTCAAATTTACATCTTTGACTTTTACTTGTTAACTTGAAACAATCTATCAGATCATATTTTGTAAAATATCTTTGCTTATAACCTCATGATATGTTCATAGTAACCCTGTACTTTAACTTTTTGTGAGCAGAGAGTGAGTTACTAGTGAAGAGTTACCATAATTTAAAGAATGCACTTAATTGTCTACAACATATAATTATATTATTATGCATTTTAAAATGTGCATTACAAAATGATGTGAGTTAATATACAGATAATAATCTAATAAAGCGTAAGGTATTATTGTATTACAGATTGTGAGCCACTTAATTATACATATCCTAAACTAATAATCTACTTAATTCACATGGTGCAATAGCCCCTTTCTAAAAATTAACATAGTGTAAAAGTTAGGCTTCACTACAACTAGAGTTTCATAGTTACGTTCAAAACGCTTAGTGAAACTCACTTGCTTAATTAAGCGTAAAACAGATATGGTTTTAACTTTGACTAGTCTTAACACAGTAGGTATAGTAATAATACTAAGATTAACTCAGTTTAGTATTTAGTGTTGATGCACTTTTTGATTTTGTCGATTCATTGGATGGGAGTGGTCGTGCTATTCCCACTCTAACGACCCCTCTCGGTGCACCTTTTAAAGCTTGAACAGCTTGATCTAGGGTTGCATTCTTAATACTAGCACCATTAACAGACATCACTCTGTCTCCTGGTGAAATGTCACCGTTCTTTTCAGCTATACCACCAGGCACTAAGCTTCTGATGACTATGACAGTACCGTTGGGATCTATCGGATCCTGATAGTCCAGAATTGAAAAACCCAGGCCCTGGTCACCTTTCACTAATTCAACAATGTCTTCTTTACTTTGCCACATGGCTAAACCTGAAACACATTCAAGGGAACGTGATTTTTTAGAATGCTCCGAGTGATTTGTTAACGTTGCAGTGCTGGAAGTATTTATTGATGTATCAGACTGAGCTTTTATTATAGTCGTCAAGTTATTCAAGCTGCCTGATATAATTTTTCGAGCTTCAAATCCTTCTCGATCTTGTGCTAAGTTTATCACAGGTCGAGGCCCACTGTCAGTGCTGCTACGAGCACAAACCAAGCGCACTCTATTCGGTAACTGTTTCAAAATATTAACTACTTCAGTATGAGTTAAACCATGCAATCTATACTCATTTGCTTCTAACAGCTCATCACCAGCTGTAAGCATACCTTGCATGCCTACCGGGCCCTCTGGAAGAACAGATCTTATGTAGTGGTGGGGTCGAACTTCCTGTCCTCCTTCTACATCGACGGTACCTTCTAGACTGATTCCTAGACCTGAAAGCTTTTGGACATCAGCTACTAGAATCTCTTTGTCAGGTCCAATCTCAGTTACCCACTGCTTCTTGATTTCTTCTTTGTCTATAGCTAATATTGCATCAAATCTTTTATCTAGTTCCTCTTGAGTTGGTTCATTTACTTCATCTTCACAAACTTCTAAAACATTTGAATCTATTGTTGTATTGGACTCAGGTTCGGGTTCTATTTCTGTTATACTATTATCAGCTTGGGAAGGCACTGGGAACCAGGTGAGAGTTGTGGTCGTGGGTGAAGGTGAAGTTGGTCTCTCATCATTGAATATAGCTAGTTGAAGGTGCTCAAACTTTGGACCTCTCAAGTATCTCTCTAAAACTAAATGTACAGATATACCAGTGTTCCTGAGAATTTCCACAGCCTGAGGATTACTTTTTTCAGCTAGAGACACACCATCCACTTCAATTATTCTATCATTTATTCTAATCTTTCCGCTCTGTTCTGCACTACTGCCCTCTATAATACTTTTTACAAATATACCCGACAACTCTTCTTTCTCACAAACATAACCAGCCACAGTTATACCTAGACCATAAACATTTTTATTCAAGTCAACATGGACAATTTCTACCTCTGGTAATGGAGGTAGTTCAACAGGAACAGTAATTGTTATTGTCGGAGACACTGTATTAGCTATAATAGGATGATCCGGAATCTGTTGAGGATTGTCAGCAATAATACTGACGGTAGCTACCAAATTCTCCACATCACTATTTTGTCCATTAATATAGTCACTGTAGCACTGTGATAAGTCATACACTGCTCCATAACCAGTTTCTATGAGATGTCTGTCGAGAAGTTCAGGGTCCGCGAGCAGTTTGGTGGGCACGAGGGCGGTGCCAGGTATAGGCGCCCGGAGAGCGGCAGCAGGGTCCGCTGGCCGCGCCACCAGCAAGCGAACAGTGGGCCCGGTTTGTCGCAGCACAGCAGCCACTTGTTCCGACGTGAACCCGCGCAAATTCACCGATCCGACCTGCAGAACGTGATCGCCGCTCTGCAACCGGCCATCCTTGTCGGCTATTCCACCGGGCAGAACGTACTTTATCACTACGCCGGTGCTTCGGCCGCCGACCAAGTTGAAGCCCAAGCCGTTGCCGTCGTTCGTGAGCTCGACCACTTCCACCTGCGCCCACTCCGTGCTCAGCACCATCGTTTTCCTAACCATCGGAGCCTCTAGATGTTACGTGATGTAAACGACGAGGTTATAACCGCAGGAGTCAGTCATAGCGGATTTTATTATTATATAAATGGTTTTTAGCGATAGAACGTCTTAGAAAATTAACGCGCGCTGTAAATAATGCAAAGAGATCTTATAAATTAGGTATAAAAAATGACATTTACATACTTGCTGAATCGGAGACAGCGAGAATGTGACCAGCTTCCTGAAAGTATGACCAGTGAATAATTTGTTGCTGTAACTTGTAAGCGTCAGTTGCATAGATTTTATTTTTTTGTATCGAGAACGTACTTAATAAAGTTTCTCCTATTTTTATATTTTTAACTAAGTATTCAAATCTTGTAATAAAATTGCTTGATAATTTAAAAAAGATATTACATTTAGCATAAGTTGTACTTATGTATCGTAAGATGTCATTACTAATACGTATTTTGCCAAATTACCATAGATGTCGCTTAATGTAAACATATAACAACTACATCATCATATATGTATAAGTTTATCATTTCGTCACTTGTAAGCCCTGGAAAAAATTGAAATAATAATGAAAGTATAAGGCACCCAGTAGTAAGGGCTTGTTACTCTTTGTTTCTTTAAAATGATTCAATTAGAATTCTTCTAGGCGCTAGATGGCGGTAGTATGCACAGTTTACACAATTTAGTATTTCAAACTAAATTTTCATTGTAAATTAAATAGATAGCAAGTCGGTTGCTTTCAATGGGTATCTTAATAATTCAGTCATTTTCCAAAAAAACCATAAGAAATTATACACCTCAACTTTCCTTTTGCCGCTGTCTATAAGACAGAATTGCCGTTCAGTAGTTTTGAAAAAATTGCGAACAGACAGACGCAGCGGGGCAATTAGTTTTATATGTTTTTTTTTAATTATGTAAATGTATTGAGCATATCTCATGCGGTATCCGGCTCAATAGAATAGACTACCTATGAGGGTACCTCATTTCTTCCGAGGTGTCGTAAAAGCCGACTGAGGTAAGTCGACCCGCCGTGTGGTATAGACCACCCTCATTTCTTACCGAGTTGCAATGAAAGGCGACTAGGGTAAGTTGATGTACCGTGTGGTATCCGGTTCTGTAGAATATACCACACTCTTTCTTACCGAGGTGTCTTAAAATACGACTAAGGTAAGTTGAACGAGCAGGAGACTGGTCTTAAAATATGCAGCCAAATTTAGTTACAACATGCTTGTAACATTTTGTAATTGTTAATTTACTCTGTGAATAACCCTTTAAAGCATAACAAATCGACAGATTCTTTAATTTTTTCTGATCGAAGTCAACCTCACCTGCCCAAGTACGGCTTTCCTTATAAGCTATAAACTATGCTAATTTATAAACATTAAGAGTTTGTTTGTTTGTTTGAAAGCTATATCTCAGGAACTATTGAAAATATTTGAAAATTCTTTGAGTGTAAGACAGTCCATTTATCGAGGAAGGCTATATAACATCACGCTGAGATGAATAGGAGAGGAGCAGCTTTAAAAAATATAACGAACACGGGATCATTTAAAGCTTTCCTTAAGTGCGTTAAGTAAGCGGTGAAATTTATTCAATAATTAAGTACTTATTACAAAATTGTTCCCATCTAAAAGTTCTAAATGAAAATCCACGACAGCATATGTCTAGCTTTTAAGGTTAACCCACTTTAACCATTTTTATGGTTATTAAATCTATACCTATTACGGTTTTAATCTTTCCACGCGGGCGGAGCCGCTGGCGATTGCTAGATATCTTATAAGGTAAGTGCACTAGTAATTGACCGTGTACCTACTAATAGTTGACCGTTTTGTATGAAATTTTAAATAATAAGCCTTTTGTTTGTTGTATCTAATAAAAATAAATTTGTAATTACCTGTTGCCATCTATTAACGACTGCCCAAAACCTCAGAACTGTAACCCATTGTTTAATATTTAAAATTTAATATTATTAACTAATACTTTTTATTGGCCACGACAAACAAAACACTTATTATTTAAAATTTCATACGAACGTTTGTGAGTATGGATGTATTTTTTTTTCGAATTGACTGTATGCTGTTATCCCTAACGGCTTTTACAGCGTCACCGCGCGGGACGGGCGAGCGCAGAAGCATCGCCGAGGTTGCGAAATGTGTAGAGTAGAGCGCAAAAGCTCTACTAGTTATGGGGAACGTCGTCTTAAGGGTGCAGATGTGATGCGTTCAGTATTCCTGTGCCCTCCGTCTCCAGGCAGTAAGATGGAACACCATGAGGTTTTTGGCCGGTAAGAGTCCGGCATAACTGCAATACCGCCCCCCGCGGATTGCAGTACCCATGAAGGGTTTCCTCATGTAAAAAAAAAGGGTGCTTCCTGTGAGGCCGGACCACGGCTTAGGGCGACGTGTAGTGGAGGGCTGATGGTATGACTTTGATTAGTCATTACGACGACGGAAGGGTGGCAAGAAGCCACGACCAATCGACATCAGAAATCTGGGAACTAGTAAAATTGCATACGAAACGGTCAACTACTAGTAAATGGTCATTTATTAATGCCCTTACCTTATAGATGGCCTTTAAAATCAACAGGAGCCTACATATTATTAGTTAACCATTTCTAAAACAATGTCACAATGAAATAAATAAATAAAGATATTAGAAAAGTTTTATTTCTGGCACCATTTACATTTAAACTTATTAGTAAAAATAATTTTAACATTTAAATAACATTATAAATATTTTCCACTACAGTAATTTAGAAAATGTTGTCGAAATCCAAAAAGAAGTCCATCGATGATTCTGGAACAATATTTTTTAAGATATATTATAACAAACAACGATATTTCTCCTTTATTCTTATTCAATAAATAAAAAGCAATTGTCCCAAAGTCAACCCATTCACTCTTTATCCTATATAGTGTATTATCTATGCACTCTTTCTCAACAATTCAATGACACATAAATGACAGCCACAATGCTTTTTCATATTATTGACCAACTCTATGAAGGAGGTTGTACTAGAAACATGTTGTAACAGTATATATTAAAAACATAACTAGCTGTGTGGTATCCGTCTGAATAGAAAATACCAGCTTCATTTCTTACCGAGGTATCGTAAAAGGGGACTAAGGTAAATTGACCTACCGTGTGGTATCCGGTTGAGTAGAATAGACCACCCTTATTTCTTACCGAGGTGTCGTAAAAGGCGACTATAGTAAGTTAACGTCAGGCAGGCGGCCGGTCGTAAAATACGTAGCCAAATCATGTGACAACATGTTTATAACATGTGCTGACCTCACTTAGAGTGGGATGAGGGCAGGAGGATGTATGTAAGGCTCGTTTCCAACCAATCTTTGAGCTAAGAATATAAATGCGAAAGTGTATCCAGCCATCTGTCTATTATAATTTTTAGCTAATTTGCTGGAGCAATAATAATCCGCCGTGTGGTATCCGGCTGAATAGAATAGTACCACCCTCATTTCTTACCGAGGTGTCGTAAAAGGCGACTAAGGTAAGTCGACCCGCCGTGTGGTATCCGGCTGAGTAGAATAGACCAACCTCATTTCTTACCGAGGTGTCGTAAAAGGCGACTAAGGTAAGTTGAGGCACCGTGTGGTATCCGGTTTAGTAGAATAGACCACACTCTTTCTTACCGAGAAGTCGTAAAATACGACTGAGGTAAGTTGACGTCAGGCAGGCGGCCGGTTGTAAAAACGCAGCCAAATCATGTGACAGCATGTTTATATGTTGTGCCGACCCCACTTAGAGTGGGATAAGGGCAGGAAGATGATGATGATGGAGCAATAATAATCAAATTTAGAACAATGGATACTTAATACCTGGCTGACCGACCCTTTTTTAATTTTTTACAAAATAAAACAAAAGAAACTTAAAATAAAAGAAAAAATAATTGGGTAGTGGGGCGTATATATGCAGCTCAGATATAGGAATACCACAATTCCCGTTCCGAAATGCACTTCCCTTGAATGACGAACAAGACTCAAGACTGACTGTCACTGAAACGTTTTATCAATAGGAAGATTCCGGAAACAACGGCACAGTGTTGGCTACATTTCAATAAAAAAGGGCGTATACATAGTGGGAATATGCAGAGCTAACGCAATGAAATAAAACACACATTTAAATTATAGGGTCGAAGAAACAAAAGTATATTCAAAATATATTATACCCTAGACCAGTTTCCCGACCTTTTTTTGGTTTACGCCCCACGTTAAAAATTATTTTGCCCCCCTAAGTAACATACATAAATTTTAATATTAAAAATTGAATTGTCTACTTAAATAACATAAATAATAGGTTTTAGGACGATAAATTGTAATTTTCTGTTAAATTTGGCACCGAAATCTAGCATTGCACTTAAATGGCCCAGAGCGAAAGGCTTAAACTCGTGTCGAGTTGCCCTCCCTTAACTATCAAATTGCCCCTCTGTGGGTCGTGGGCCCCACGTTGGGAACCACTGCTCTAGACGGTAACGTGTTCTTCACCTAGCACAGCGGTGAACGAAGTAAGAGAACTAAATATGGCGCACGCTGCTTTTATATACTTAATAGTGTGGCCATTAGAAAATTAAATGCATTACTTTTTGTACAGATATATAATAAATACCAACAGGGCGCAATACTCTTGTTTCATGACTGTGTTGCTATAAAATACAAAGCGGAAGTCAATGGCGACAACAACGCTGACAGAAATCTCCAGAAATATGTAAGTTTCCTCACGATATTCTTTCACCGAAAAGCGTGTTAACAGAAAAACTCATTGGTGCTTACTTTGGATTTAAACCCGTGACCCCCTTGAAAGAGTCACACGATGCCATCGCCGGACTATCACAGTTCTAACCTGTGAAGTAGGTAATAATTGCACTATTATAAAAGCTATATGTACTAAATACTAATATTTAAAGCTGAACAGTTTGTTTGTTTGAACGCGCTAATCTCAGGAACTATTAAAAAAAATATTTCAGTATAAGATAGTCCATTTATCGAGGAAGGCTATAGGCTATAACATCACGCTAAGATGAATAGGAGAGGAGCAGCAAAAAAATATAGTAAGAAAATAGCAAAATTTAAAGCTTTTTTTGCGCTGAGTAAACGGTGATAGTTATTCAAAAATCATGTATCACAAAATTGTTCCCCTTTAAAAGTTCTAAATAAAAGTCCACGACAGCATATGTCTAGCTTTTGAGGTTAACCCACTTTAACAATTTTTATGGTTATAAAAATACTATATTACGGTTTTTCATCTTTCCACGCGGGCAGAGCCGCCAGTATTGCTAGTATATTATTATAAGAGCTATTATTTTTTTAAAAAGTAGCTAATTCATATAGTCTGTATAATAAAAAATAGATTTTTTGTAATACAATATAGAGCCATATGTGGCATTTAAACTATTATAAAATACGACTAAGATAAGTTGACGTCAAGCAGTCGTAAAAACGTAGCTACATCATGCGACATGTTTATAACATGTGCCGACCCCACTTAGAGTGGGATAAGGGCAGGAGGATGATTAATATAAGTTTTATAAGGCAATATATAACAATAGTTGTTGAGTTACTCCGAATAAACGCCCACTAGTTTTGAACTCCTACGAATTCTTTAAGACCTTTAATATAACTTTATGAAAAGGTGATATTTGATGATGTTTATGAATATGTGAATAGGTCGATTTTAGTTAATTTATTGATTTATTTTAAAAGGCCACCAACAATATAAACACTATACATAGCAACAAATACACAATGTACAACGATTATTATAATTAAGTGCTATATTAATTATAGATGGCAACAGCATGCGCAGATTGACAACAACTATATAAAGTGACAATGAACATAAACAACGTAATAAATTTGAGAAAAAAGAAGATCTAAATATAAATACAATAAAGCGGCAAAAGAGAACAATTGAAAACTATAAATATAGGAGCTATGACTGTAATTTTAAAATAGTATTTCAAGATTTCTCCTCCTTGTCTAGGAGGAAATACTCAATAAGTTTGTTTCTAAAAAATTACTCTGAATCATCCATAATATCTATAGACAGATTATATTTATTAGTTATAATCTTTGACTGTATTCATCAGTTTGTATCATTTATCACAGTGTATTATTAGCAATAAAAATTTTGTACATAAAATATACCTAAAGAGTTATAGATCGATAGGTGTTGTATATAATAGACAAAGTAGGAACCGACAGGCTCCTGCTTTGCGCCTTGAAAAAGTACGTAAGTCGTTTGTGGGTTTGGGTATAAGATTCTATAATAAAATTCCGCAATCAATTTTAGCTTTGAATGGCAAAGCTTAAAAACACTGTTAAAGGGAGACTGATACAGAAACGCTACGATAGGTATAACCTAAGGTTTAAAAAGTTAATAAATGTGAGAAACATTCTAGGAATTAAATAGAAACTATAAAAATCCTGTCTTATCAACAGTGAAATCAGGAAATTGAGAAACCTATTGTCAATATATCAAGTCCACGCAGACGAATTTGCGGGGAAAATCTAGTGAAAACATAAAAAAAAAACAACATAAGAGGTAGCTGAGATCTCTGTCTTAGGGATAAGTTGACCTTTGTACACTTTTTTTACCAATAATGTTTTTTCCAACATTTTTTATGGTACATAAATAAATAAGGTACATCTTTAAAATTTGTACTAAAACATAATACTCATTTAGGTTAACAACGCATATTCTTCTGGTATTTTGAAAGGGATCACTTTATTAAACTTTAGAATTCACACTAATATTATAAATGCGAAAGTCTGTCAGTATGTTTGTCACACTTTTACTAGCAATAAAGATGAAAATTGGTACAATTGAAGCTAATATACTGGGATAATATACGATAAAAAGGTCCCGTTTTTCCTTCAGGATGAATATAAATATAAAATACAATTAAGTGTATTTTATCACAAAATTCGACCCGATTAATAGCGGGTACCACATGTAGGTACAAAATATTGATGCTATTTACACCTAATTTTGACGTTCCATTATATAGCGATAAATAACGATAGATATTTTGTATCTGATTATTCGTAAACATCTCAAACAAAATGTTAAGGGATAGTTAAGAAATAAGAAATATAATAGAAAAAGGAATCACAAAAGGAATAACAAAAGAAAAATGTAGAGTTACGCGTAGTCATGATGGATAAACGGAACGGATGAATATCACGGAAAATTTATTTACTTGTTACTATTGACAGTTAAACAAGAACATTACATTGGCTTTTGTTTGGTAGAGTTCATATATTATTTAGTTATAGAGTTGACAAGGTTAGTTTATAGTGTTTCAAAGAAATAGTTTCTTTATAACTATAACAATATCTACTTAGGCACCTATGTACTATTGTTTGATAAATTAAGTTTTTAAAAAACAACTTTATTACTATTTTCAGTAAAGTCCGTTTTAAAGTAACACAAATGACACAGTGAGATATAAATTTTTTTACTAATGGTTATAAACAAAGCACCGGTTATAGAATGTCAATAATAAAAATATCATTCGTTATAGTTAATTGGTCGACTGGGAAAAGTTCAATCTAAGTCCACGCAACATCAGCGAGCTGGCAATAAGTAACAGGCACGTTTACACGACCTCCCCCCACCGCGCGGCGCGGCCGACTGCCGCCGCTGGGCCAACGGACTGCGGCCGCGAGGGGGCCTCGCCAGCGCCCCCATGCAACGGGTCCACCAATGGCGACGCCGGGGTCCCCGGGGGGCCCGCCGGGGGCCGGGCCTCGCGCCGGGGCGGGGCTCGGCGCGCGGCCCGCGGCGGGGGCTCGCGCCACTCGCGCCCCGAGAGCCACTAGAGGCTGAGCCGTCGAGTGGCGTCGAGTGTCACCGGTCGGATGTCCGCGGAGGGCGGCGGCTACTCGCCGTGTCCGGCGGAGGCGCTGCCGGAGCTGAGCGCGGCCGAGCTGGCGATGAGCCTGTCGCCCAAGTCGGCGCTGCTGCAGCAGAACCTCTCCCAGCTGCAGCTCCAGCACTCCACGCCGTTCTCCGTCACCGACATCCTGTCGCCGATCGAGGAGTACCGCAAGTTGGAGCTGGCGAACAACCCGCCGTCGCCGTACAGGTGCGTGGATCGATGCGGCGGGGGGCCCTCCGCCCGCCGATCCGTCGAGTGGCCCCGAAGGTCTCGAGAGCGCTCGAGCCGCGCTCGTAGTCGAAGGATATAGTTCGGTGACGTTTGTTTGTGCAGGTATGTTGTGATGGCCGGTCAAGTGAAGCGCCGCGGGTGCGAGGTCAACGATGTGCTTTAGGTGTTGCGTTGCGGTGCGGACGTTTTGTTTATGCCGGGTCGGTTTCGATGATGCGTCCGATTGCGTCGAGAGAGCGCCGGTGGGAATGCGCGATGAATAGTAAAGGACTTGAAGTGATACCTTGAGAGAGCCGGGACCGGAATGCCTCTTGAAGCGTATATGCATATGTATGTATGTATGAATAATTAATAAGGAGTTGGTGACAGTGAATAATTTTCATATTACAAAAAAATATTTACAAAACTTTTCTAAATTAGAAATTATACGAAGGATTCAAATTCAATTTTAAACTCTTACTAAATAACTAAATATCAAACTTAAATCGAACATAGACGAGTAAATAAAAGAAAGACACCATAACAAGCGAGCAAAATAAATAAAAATCTAAAAAACATATCCCAAAACAAAACATAAAAATAATATCTACTTTATCTATCCCCTATCTAAAAATACAGTTAGTATAAACTATAAAAATAAATTTTCCAAACTTTAAAGTCAATTGAAAGTTAACTTAGATATATCAACACATTTATAAATACCAGTAAATATAAATAAAATTTAATAAAATATCTCCATTAATTAAATGATGTGATGACTAATATTCAAAATTATTTTAGTTAAAAGTTCCAGATATAAAGGAATTAGTGATCTTCACATACCTATTTTAAAGTGATTTAACATTGAAATGCCCAAATATAGGCTTTTATCGTATAAATTTTATTTAAATACGATTATAACAAAAAATATATATTTTAGAATAACATAAATTTAAGAAAGTTATTACTAACTTTAAAGCGGTATTTAGTTAAGTTGCGCCTCCAAAAAGGTCCGAAAAACATTTATCGGTCTCTGTACACGTTTTCATAACAAAATTCCTCAACATTATCTAGTTTAGAAATAACACAAGTTTAGAAATTATCTTAAAACGATGTTTCTACATAAAGCTTACTATACTATTGAGGATTATTTGAGTGATAGCATATCTTAACTGCAGTCAGCTACGCAACGCTGCAACGATTAACTTGTAACCATCAATCAAATTGTAATTATTTTTAAAAGGGGTTTTCCTCAGAGTTTCTTGCTGGTTCTTCTCGGTAGGAACAAACTTCCGAACCAGTGCTAGCTTCTTTAAATACATTTGACGATTCAAAAGTACTATAAACAGCCCGCTTGAATAAAGAATATTTTGAATTTGAATTTAGTTACATTAATCGTCAGTTCCAGACCTGAGCAAAACAGGAGCGTATTAAAATAAAATAACGGATCCAAAATAAATATAGTCAAAAACAAATAAATATATCTTCCTGTCCTTATCCCACTCTAAGTGGGGTCGGCACAACATGTTTTTCTCTTCCATTCTGTCCTATCATTCGTCATTTCTGGCGCCACTCCTTTTATATCCATATCATACTTCACACAATCCAACCATCTCTTTTTAGGCCTCCCTCTAGGCACATATCCATCCACATTCAAATTTAACACACGTTTGGTCACATGATTTTCATCCCTCCTCATTACATGTCCATACCATCTCAATCTTGCACTTCTCGTCAACAAAAACAAATAAATATAGTAAATTAATGTATTTCAATGAATTCACACTTAATTGACGGTTTCTTTTACAAATACATTAAATCTTAAAAGATAGAATTGAAATGAAGTGTTTAGGATTAATAAAGTTTCAAATAAATGATATAAAAAAAGTATAAAAAATAAGTCAATAGAAATAGGTGTTAAAGTAATAATATTTTAAAGTATATATATTAATTTAAGTACCTATGAACAGTTATTCTTAATAATAGGGTAAGTAAGTAAAGTAAGTAGCGGCCTGTTACTATCCCACTGCTGGGCATAGGCCTCTTCTCTCCGTTATTGGAGAGAAGGATTGGAGCTAAGACCTACCACGCTGCTCCAATGCGGATTGGTAGGTTACACATATCTCCAGAATTCTCTAGAGATATGCAGGTTTCCTCACGATGTTTTCCTTCACCGAAAAGCGTGTGATAAATTGCAATTATCAATTAGACACATAAGTTTTAATAGAAAAACTCATTGGTGTCAAACTCACTCAATAATAGGGTAAGCTTTTGTAAATAATGGACATAGGTTTTTTTGATAAATAAGTATATTTGACACTTACACACACGTCCGTCCCCAAAGTAACTTAATACTTATGTTATACGACAGACAACTGGTAAATATACATATATAATTTTAATAATACTAAACACATAAATATTCCTAAAATCCCAGAACCAACAAATTGTATTTCTTTTCAATTTTAAGTTAGTCGCTAAACAAATATAATTAGATGTTGTCATTCGATTGATATCGAACCCGCGACCCGTGGAGCTGAACGCAGGGTCTCTGCCCACTGCGCCAATAAGCCAGACTATATACACACTAATACATATCAGCGAATAGATGAATAATAGTTAGAGGCACGGAAATTTCGCAAAAAAAATCACCAATATCGCATTTTCTAAATTTAAAAATTTCGCATAAATTTCGCATTTATATTTTTGAAAATAAGGTTAATTAGGTAAGGTAGGTAATTTTCGAAAAGCTTTTCACCAATACGTTTATATTTAATATGGTTGAACTTACAGCCACAGATGGGGAAAACAATTGGCCAATGTAAAAAAAAAGCCTCGTTCGTCTTATTTAATTTCATGTGAAAAGAAAGCTTACTGAAACTTTTGTCACTTGCTGATTTCAACATAGTTTTCCATGTCTCATCTATTGCTTCATAGTCCTTAAGACATAGTGACGTCTTTTCATCAAAATAACCTCGACGTTGCCGTTCAAGCGATGATTTTAAATCCTCTAATTTGTTCCATAACAGGTGTGCAATTAGATAACTTGTCCCTTCATACTCAGCAATCAATTTCATTATTTTAGGGCAGAAGTCGCGACTCGGGCGATACGATAATAATTTAATAATCCATCATACGAACACTACCATACATTTCGCATTTATTCGCATTTATGTGTAATTTTCGCATTTATTCGCATCTATTTCGTAAATACGAAATTTCAGTACCCCTAACAATAGTTTATCAAACTTAAAAACGTATAACGTCTCAGGATGTCGGATATCGGCCGAGACAGAGTTCCCAGGACCCAGAGTTCTATTTTCACTGATTTTCACTAATTATTTTTATTGTTTATTTGTCCCTTAATTGATAATTTTTACCTGGTAAAAAAATTACCAATTAACTTTTAATTGGTTCTTACTTGTAATTTTTACAAGAAAATATCTGTATTAGCATTAAAGTTTTAAGGATTATCTGTTATCTGAATTGGTTTAACTAAATACTAAATTGCGATCCCAATAGTAGAGAACTTTACCCATCAGTGGGATACAAAAATAATGATAAAGCTATTTCGCTATAATCCGCGATAAAGTAAATAGAAAATATATTTAATGCTAAATGTAGAGTGGACTTTCCGTTTTCTTACCTGATACATGCAGGATTCGTAGAAATATGCACAAACCTACATCACCGCCACTATTATACACAAGCACTACACACGTTCACTATCACAATTCAACAATCGTTTCGCCCACAACCGAAGCATCATCAGGATATAGACAATCGTTTAGTCTTGTATTGAGTATATATCTATATTTATACTAATATATAAATCTGAAGAGTTTGTTTGTTTGAACGCGCTAATCTCAGAAACTACTGGACTGATTTAAACATTTCTTTGAGTGTAAAATTCAGAGTTCAGAGAGTCCATTTACCGAGGAAGGCTGTAGGCTATATAACATCACGATAAGATGAATAGGACAGGAGCGTCCTCCACCTTAGCGTGATGTTATATAGTCAATAGCTTTCCTCGATAAATGGACTATCGTACACTGAAAGAACTTTTCAAATAGGTCCAGTAGTTCCTGAGATTAGCGCGTTCAAACAAACAAACACACAGCTTTAAATATTAGTATAGATATATTAACCAAGTAAATTATAGTACCGGCTATACTCACGTGTTATTCTATCAGGTTAGTCCGACTAGTTACGAAACCTATCCGGGGCACTTATTCACGCGATAACGTCGTGTAAAGAGCTCATGAATAAGTGCCCCGGATGGGTTCGAAACTAGTCGGGCTAACCCGATAGAATAACACGTGAGTATAGCCGGCTCTATACAATAACTATGAATACTACTCATGATAGTTTAAATTTAAAAACTAACTAACTTAAATATAGAAATGAATAAAACAACTTAACTATAGAAATGCTAATAATATTAAATCAACCGCACTCGCTGTGTCACGTATCCTGGTAGATAAAGTAAATATTGGTCTCGCGTCACGACATATGTTTACTTTATTACTCAATACCAATTACTTTAAATTATACGGAATGTTTAAATTAAAATTTAAATATAATTACTGTCCCGTTGGCGCAGTAAACGTGCCTTCATATTCGCGGGTCGTGAGTTCAATCCCCACTAAGTTGATTCACGTACTTTTGTATAGCGCAAAGAACGAGTCAAAGGCTTGTGGTATCATCATCCTCCTGCCCTTATCCCACTCTAAGTGGGGTCGGCACAACATGTTATAAACATGCTATCACATGATTTGGCTGCGTTTTTACGACCGGCCGCCTGCCTGACGTCAACTTACCATAGTCGTATTTTACGACACCTCGGCAAGAAAGAGGGTGGTCTATTTTACTAAACCGGATACCACACGGTGGGTCAACTTACTTTAGTCGCCTTTTACGACACCTTGGTAAGAAATGAGGTTGCTCAATTCTACTCAGCCGGATACCACACGGCGAGTCGACTTACCTTAGTCGCCTTTTACGACACCTCAGTACCAAAGGCTTATGGCAGTATACTAAATTAAATAAATAAATTATTAGTAAATTTCCTGCTGTAGCTCCGCGGGTCCCGAGTTCTATTCCCGCTCAGTTGATTTACCTACGTACTATTATAATGCGCAAAAAACTAGCTAAAATCTTATGTCATTGCCAACATTTTACTATTAGGTATGTACATTGCTAATCTTGTTATAATTTTGTATATTTTTCCAAAAACAAATTTCAAACTAAATAAATTTTCTTTTCCTTTGCTTGTCAAATCAAAATAAACTTTACTCAAATAAGCTGTTTCAAGCAGTTTTGAATCGTCAAGGATCAATATGATTTATGAAGCTACAACTTGTTCGGAATGTTGCTCTTACCGAGAAGAACCAGAAAGTAACAGAGGTTTAATAACGTAAATTGAAAATGTCTAAAAGATTGATCTTTTAGACATTTTCAATTTACGTTATTAAACCGCAGTCCTGTATGAAGCTGAAAGGATTTTCAAATCCAGGAATCACTTCAAGTAAAATCAACAATCAGTACAATATTTTGACTCAAATAAAACGAAATGGATAGAATTTGCATTGTCTAATGCTGCTAAAACAGCAAATAGACTATTTATAAATGTTGATCCACTGTAAATAGACACAACTGTATTTTTGTATTTTCGCAAAACTTGTTTATTTTGCTTACTTCCATAGCATTGTGTCTTATGGAGCACACATGTATTAGAAAAAAGAGCCATACGTGGCATTTACAATTTACCTAAGTCCGCGGATTACCTGAGAGAGAAATTTAAGGAAATATGTATTCTTACATTTGCTTCACAGTATATTTAGAGCAATTTCATTTTTGTACATTAAAATATAAAGGATTATAAAAATTTGTTATGTTTGATGTGATATAATGGACAAAGTTGGAACCGACAAGCTTTGGGGCCCCTACTTTGCGCTTTGCAAAAGTACATAAGTCGTTTGTGGCTTTGGGTATAAGATCCTATAATAAAATTCCGCAATCAATTTCACATTTGCCATTACAGCAGTTTAAAAACACCGTTAAATTGAGGCTGATATAGACAGTCTACTATACAGTTGAGGATTACTTGGAAGATAAGAATGCGTGGATATAGCTCGCTTAGACCCTGTACAATACAGTAATGACTAAATGTAACTAGTCATAAGAATTATATTTTTAAAAAGAGCAACCGCCGAGTTTCTTGCTGGCTCTTCTCGGTAGGAACAGCTTTCCGAACCAGCAGTAGAGTTGACGAACCAAAAGCACTTGTTTACAAGTTTATTTGAATGTATGTACGCAGATTTTTACATACGGCTCTTTCACTTTGATTGTTTGATATTAATAATTGATTTTGCGCTTTTCTCTAATAGAAATATTGATATGTGTAACTTGCCAATTCGCGTTGGAGGATCTAAATCCCAATTCTTCTTCTTAGTTGCACGGAGGCATTTGTTAGTGTAAATATATTATAATAATAATAAAGCTTTAATTAGTCCATACCTATATACAATAACAATCGAGGAAGAAACAATTTAAAAAAAAAACTATATTTTTCTAAAAAATTGCTACATATCTAATTTAATTATATCGCGATTCTAATATAAATTATATTTATACGTCAAAGTTATAAGTAACTAGCCTGCCCCTGCTTCGCACGGGTATAAAATATATATCCCATGTCAGTCAGTGTAAAAAAAATGATTAAAATCGATCCAGTAGTTTTGATTTATTCATTACTGCCCGTAGCCCGCAAGCGTTAAATTTGGAGAAAAACAATTTCCTTTCCCTATACCAAGAAGATTTCCTGCTATCTTTGGAATATCTAAATTCATATAGTACATTTTTAATTATTTACTTTTACATTTTCCCTATATATTTTATTTTTACAATTAATTACAGAATGTCTTTATAAACAACATTCACAGCTTTAAACAAACTCTTGAAAGAACGACATATAGCTGCTAAATGCGAAGTGCTATAGGGTGAAGCGCGGCGACGTCACGGCATTTTAAATCTGTAATATCTCCGAAAATGTTCACTTAAATTACATGCTGTAAAGGGCCATATTGATCTATATTAAATCCACAATTTATTTAAGGTACTTAATTGGATAAGGATTAATGCTGTATTGTATAAAAATTGCTTTGAACAAAAGGCATTATTTTTCGTAAAAAGTAAATGACAAAAAGTGCTATTGTGGGTTATCCATAAGAGATAAACATACACCATCGCGGACTTTTCTGTAGACCTTTTTAAGGTGAACAAATACTTAGTACATCATTTTGATAAATTTCGTAGGGTTTAGCCAGCGTTTGCTATATAATAGAAAAATATCATCAAAAAAAATTAATAATAATAGGAAATAGTTAAAAGTATTATCAGTCTTATGGGTCAGTTTTATGTATTGACCCCTTTCGGGTAAAAGCCTCCTCCAAAGAATTCCAATTATCTCTATCTTTCGATGTCTCGAGCCAATTTTTGCCTGCGTTTGCGATAATTTCGTCTTGCCATCCGGAGTATGGTCGTCCTCTGGCTCGTAAATATATTACGTAACAACAAAAACTGTCGAGTGTTTTAGCAATAGCCAGGTTTTGTGCCGCGGGTCATCTGCTAAGACAAACATACGAAAGTAAAACGTATTTTAAGACACGTTTAAGTAGTTTTGCATAACACGAACATGCGGTCGAGTGTTGACAGTACACGCGAGTGCCGGACTCGCGCCTGCGCCGAATGCTTAGACATGTGTAAACATGTTAGATAAATATTAAAAAAGCTAGTTTCATCTCGACAAAATCCATACCAGTAGCATAAATGCTAATATCTATCTGTTTGTCTATAATCCTATCGTTACTTTTGTATTATTAGGTAAAGACATTCAAAATCAAATTTAATTTTTTTTTTATAAAATTAAACTTGTAAACAAGTGCTTTTTCGTCAACTCTATTCTGTATTACTCTACCATTGATAGGTAAAGACATTTAAATTCAAATTTAAAATATTCTTTATACAAGTAAACTTGCAAACAAGTGCTTTTTACGTCAACTCTACTGCTGTTTCGGAGAACTTTTCCTATCGAGAAGAGTCGGCAAGACATTCGGCGGTTGCTCTTTTTAAAAATATAATTCTTATTACTAGTTACATTTAGTCGCAACTGGGTCGAACCGAGCTCTATCCACATATTCTTATCTTCAAAGTAATCCTCAACAGTATGGTAGGCTTTCTGAATCAGCCTCTTTTTAACAGTGTTTTTAAACTGCTGTAATGGCAAAGCTAACATTGAATGCGGAATTTTATTATAGAATCTTAGATAATAGAAATTCATTGAAAATATTCTTTATTCAAGTAAACTTGTAAAACTTTTTTGTCAAATTTACTGCCGGTTCGGAAAGCTGTTTCTACCGAGAAGAGCCAGCAAGAAACTCGGTGGTTGCACTTTTCAAAATAATTCCTATTATAAGTTACGCATACTTAAATTGTAAATACCACGTATGACTCTTGTTTTATACAATTTTTTTCGTTATTCGCGTATTTATCCCATAACAATATTCCATAAGACATGCTATAGAAGTACATGACTTAATTTGCACGTAGCAAGTTTTGAATATAACAAAACTAACTGTGCCCGCGACTTATCCTCCGTGAAAATCAGTGTCACAAAATTGTCCTAAGCCCGCGGGAATTTTAATGTTTTACTATAATTAAAATATTTAAAAAAGATAAGATTTGATATATTTTGGACATCTTTTTTAAATCAATTCTTAAAACGCTTTATTACTCTTAATTATTTTAATAATTATTATTTTTCATCAAAACACAATGCCGCCAAAACGAATTCCTCTTCCATTTTTAAATCTCCTCTTAAGTTGAGACTACAATATTGAGACTAATGCCAATATTTATACTTCCTAATACGCTAAACTTAATACAATAATAATTATCTTATTATGCAAATGTTAAAATTGCTAACACTATTAACCTAAACCTTCCTCTAGATTTGCAGTATCTTTTACTAAAAACGGTACAAAAATCCGTTCAGTATATTTTAATAACATACATACAGACAGCTTTTGAACACTTTGTTTAATATGTATAGATTTAATTGTCTATTTGAGACTTTAAATTAAACAAGTTTTACGTATAAATTTTAATTAAATTAAGAAAAAATGAGCCTCTTTCATTGAACGGTTTGCAGAAATTATAGTTATTTAGTCGACCTCTGCAAACACTTTGTTGCGAAAAATATTGAACTTAAACGCTGTGTGCGTGCGTGACCATAGATAAACTACAAGTTACCCTATTACTAATCTACTTTCATCTAAGTGCCACAGTTTGGTTATCAGATTACTACCCATCGTAATTACATTAATAAAATTGAAAGAAAACAACCCAATCCTTAATGAAATTATCCCCAATTAAAACTGCCTAACCTAAACGTCACAATTTCCCGCCCTGTCAAAACGCAATTTGTCAAGTCAAACAGCGATGGCGTAGGGTCTTTTATCATACCCAGATCGGTAATGATAATATCTATTTCGCAACACGTAAAGGCTAAAATCGGATGTTATTTAATTTTACTTGAATCGAGTCGGTTAGGGTAGCGGAAGATTAAATTGTGTAAATAGGGATTAGGCAGATAAGCTGGGCTTTGTTCGGGAGTGACGAGTTGGCGCCGCGGCAGCATAACGGTAAACTGCGTGTGGCAGATTTGGGTCAAGCCCATTGAAAGAGCTACAAAATTGCCGGCCACCGCGTCATTTAAAATTAGACACTGCGTATAATGTAATATAATATATTTAGAAAAAAATGCCGACGTTCAACGCGTCATTTTTAATGATTTTTTTTTCTCTGTTTAAAATTTGACACTGCGTAAAGATTATGCAAAGAAAAAACAAAATTGCCGACGGCCAAAAATGATGCATTTTTGATATATTCTTTATCCAAGATTTTTGATGTATTTTGTCTCTTCTTTTTTCTGTATTTGAATTTTGACACTGTGTACAGATTATACAAAAACACTCTATCCATAATGCATACTTTTTTATATACGAGGAAATTGAATGAAAATACATTCAGAGAATAGTCACGTTTAATAGCTATTGTGTTGGCCTATTTGAGCTAAAGATATATATATATATATATATATATATAGAAGCATCAGGAAGCCTTCTATGACGGTCTAGGCTATTGTCCTCCATTGTGGGCGCGATAGTGGCAGTAACTCGGAAATAAAACCACGCTTGTACGATGCAACAATTAGTTATTTAGTTTCAATACAATTTACTTCGCAATACAATACTTAACGCCAGATTCAATAAGATCAAGAGCCAATAGGTTAGAACTTCGCCCGTCTTGACATAACAACCCACGTTACCATGCCAACGTCGAACTACTACTCTATTCGGGGTTCATCATCATCATCATCATCATCATCACCAACCTGTGTCTGTCCACTGTTGGACATAGGTCTCTCCATTTGCATGCCACTGAGCTCGGTCTTCAGCTCTCTGTTTCCAGCCAATACCAGCCACTCTGCGGATGTCGTCGCTCCACCTAGCCGGAGGACGTCCTACACTACGTTTGCCAAGGCGCGGTCTCCACTCCAGAACACGTCTACCCCAGCGGTTGTCGGTTCTGCGACAAATGTGACCAGCCCACTGCCACTTCAGCTTACTAATCCTTTGGGCTACGTCGATTACTTTGGTTCTCTGTCGTATCACTTCGTTCCGGATACGATCCTTCAGAGAAACTCCGAGCATAGCCCTCTCCATAGCTCGCTGAGCGACCTTAAATTGGTGGACCAGTCGCATTGTCAGTGTCCACGTCTCGGCTCCGTATGTCATCACAGGTAGGACGCACTCGTTAAAGACTTTTGTCTTAAGGCTTTGTGGTATGGGCGACGAAAAGACTCGATGAAGTTTCCTATATGCCGACCAGCCAAGCTGTATTCTCCTGCGAGCCTCCTTCTCGAAGTTGTTTCTACCTAGCTGTAGGACTTGTCCAAGGTAGACATACTCCTCAACAACATCAAGAGGAACTCCGTAGAGGGCAATCGGTTCCGGAATGACATGTTCATTGAACATTACTTTGGTTTTATCCAAGTTCATCCGGAGACCGATGCGAGCAGAAGACTCAGCCAGACTGGTCAGCATGTATTGCAAATCCTGTACGGTCTCAGCCACGATTACGATATCATCTGCAAATCTTAAGTGTGAGAGGTACTCGCCGTTTATGTTTATGCCCCGTCCTTTCCAGTGCAGCGTCTTAAACATATCCTCCAAAGCATTAGTGAACAATTTGGGGGAAATTACGTCCCCTTGTCTCACTCCTCGATGCAGGTGGATAAGTCCAGACTGCTGATTCTGTACTTGGACGGTCATAGTTGCAGCGTCATACAGACCTCTCAGCACTTCGATGTATCGCCAATCAATTTGGCACCGTTGCAGGGACTCCAGAACAGACCAGGTCTCGATAGAGTCAAAGGCTTTCTCATAGTCCACAAATACTAAGCACAGAGGCTGATTATACTCGTGAGTCTTCTGTATAATCTGCCGTACTGTGAAAATGTGATCTATGGTGCCGTATCCTCCTCGAAACCCGGCCTGTTCGGGGGGCTGGAAATCATCGAGTCTCCGCGCAAGGCGATTCGTGATAACTCTGGAAAACAGCTTATAGATATGGCTCAAGAGGGAAATAGGTCGGTAGTTCTTCAAGAGAGTTTTGTCTCCTTTTTTGAAGAACAACACGGCAATACTCTCGCTCCACATCTTAGGAGTTCTCCCCGAAAAGAGAGCAGAATTAAATATACGCTGGAGCCGCTCGAGTATCGGTTTTCCACCTGCTTTTAGCAACTCCGTCGTAATTCCATCCTCTCCGGGGGCTTTTCCATTTTTAAGCTGTTTCAGAGCTAGCACGATTTCGTCTTGACAGACTTCTGGCAGATCTTCTGTGAAGTGGCGGGTTAAGGTGGCTCTGTTATCTCCGGGATCAGGCGGGGGACGAGACGTTTCTGATGTATATAGCTTCCCGTAGAAGTCCTGAACCTCCGTAAGAATCTCTGCTTTGGAAGCGACGACTTTCCCGTTTGCTGTGGTCAACTTCGTCAGATGGCTGCGGCCAAGATGTTGGAAAAAGACTTTCGACCCCCGATTTTGCGCAATTGCTTGTTTAATTTTATTTGCGTTGTAGTTTCGGAGGTCGCGTCTTATAAGCCTAGAAATTTTTCTATTCAGATCTGACGAAGCGACTGTACGATTATCTCGTCGCTTCTGCATTAACTGCAAAGTCTCTTGCGAAAGTTTAGACTCCTTACCGGTACTTTGCACCTGATATAGCTTCGTCCCCTCGTCCCGTAAGATTTTCACTGCTCGGTCGAGTTCCAGATCAATGTCATCGTCGGTTGTGGTTTCCAAGGCAGCAAACCGGTTCTCCAGTTTTAACTGGAACGTTTCAGACCCTACCACAGCTTGAAGCAGGTTTGGCCGGAGCGTAGACCTCATAAGACGGGCGCGTTCGAGCTTACAATCAATATTTAGAGTGCCTCGCACGAGTCGGTGATCACTTCCGGTGTTAAACCTAGTGATCACAGAGACATCTCTAAAAATACGCTTCTTGTCGGTCATTATGAAGTCTATCTCATTTTTTGTCATAGCGTCAGGGCTTCGCCACGTCCACTTCCGTTGAGGTTGTTTCTTAAAGAAAGTGTTCATACAGAACATCCCCTCTTTCTCCAGGAAGTTGACGAGCATTTGCCCCCTATGATTTCTGCTTCCAAAACCGTGTGGTCCTACTACCGATTCGCCGCTAATATGTACTCCCACTTTTGCGTTGAAGTCTCCCATGACAACGTTGAAGTGGGCCTTTTGGGTGGTGTGTAAGGCCCTGGAAATGTCTTCAAACAATTCCTCTACTTCATCATCCGAGTGTGACGAGGTCGGTGCGTACACTTGGATAACCTTGAGGTTATACCTCTTGTTTAGTCTGATCACAAGGTACGCTACCCTTGTCGAAACACTGGAGATTTCCAAGACGTTGTCAATGAGAGTCTTGTTAACCAAGAACCCGACGCCACCTTGGGACTGTTTGTCTCCCTCTCTGAAATACATAAGATGACCTGATTCCAAAGTAACGGTGTCCTCCCCCTCTCTTCGGATTTCCGATAAACCTAGAACATGCCATCTTATGTTCTTCAGTTCTTCAGTGAGCTGCACCAGATTTTCGTCGAGCCGTAGCGTGCGTCCGTTATAAGTAGCCAAAGTCAGTTGGTGTTGGCGGCCTACCATCGCCCGGGGATTCTTAGCACCCCCTGCCCCGCCGTTACCATGACCGCCGCCGTGGCCAGGAATAGCAGGGCGACCGGGAACTGGGGGCCATTGTGTTGTGGTACTTGCCATTAGAGGTTTTGCCCATAATCACCACGCTGGGCAGACGTGTTGGTGATCGCAGAGCGTAGTTCTTGGCACCGGTGACGCTGCTGCCCGTCGCCGGTCTGTGGTATTTAACTACGCCAAAGTTGAATGGTTATACCGCCATTAATCGGTCGCCAGAGCCTCGTTCGCTAATCGGCAGGATGCACCACGAGCAGGTGAGGTTGACTGGGAGTAATAAGATGGAATTTTACCCCCTTGCATCCCATTCGGGGTTACCCGCTCTTAATGTTAATTTCTCTTTAGTACGTTTTTCCTAGTATAATCATTGATAAAATAACAATCTCATAACTATTTGTAATAATTAATCAAATAACTTAGTTCACAACTTATAATTACTCCACGCGCCGTCATATATATTTTTTTTATTATATCGCACACTTATATTGAAGTATTAAAGTGACCTAATTCAAAAAAGTTGTTTTGTTGTATATTGCAATAAAGCGTAGCGTCTACAAAACTCGCGAGTGTTTAAGAACTACATAAAGTGGCAGTGACAAGTGATGAAAGCACTACTTTTTTTAATAGTTCGTTACGTGGTGTCATTGAAATAAGGATTACAATGTGTCTAATTTAATTAAGCTTAATTTTGAATTCGGTTACTTAATACTAAGCGTGCGATAAGAACCATGTAAAGCCCCTTATGTACATGGCCGTCCGAAGGGGACGGTGCTACGGTTATGTTGGACTTTTACTAAAAGCTTGATAGGCCCAGCTGTTAGGTCGAAGCAGGGACAGGGTGATATTGTACACATTTTCCCCTTCCCTGCCAGCAATAGCAATGAACAAGAGGCTGTATAGTGACATGTGTTGTACACATTGCCCCCAATCCTGCAAGCAACAGCAATGAACATAAGGCTGTATGGTGACGTATGTTATTGTACACATTGCTCCTATCTTCGCCAGTAATAGCAATGAACAAGAGGCTGTATGGAGAAGTATGGTGTAGTACACATCGTCCTCATCCCCGCCAGCAGCAGAACGAGAGGCTGTATGGTGCCGTGTTTTGTACACATAGCCCCCATTCCCGCAAGTAGCACAATAAGGGACTGTATGGTGATATATGGTGTTGGACACATTGCCCCTATCCCGCCAACAGCAGAACGAGAGGCTGTTATGATGTATGGTGTTGAACACATAGCCCTCATTCCCGCTACTAACAGCAACGAACATAGGCTGTATGGTGACGTATGATGTTGTACACATTGCCCCCATTCCCGCTACTAACAGTAACGAACAAGGGGCTATATGGTGACGTGTGTTGTACACATAGCCCATCCCCGCCAACAGCAGAACGAGAGCTGTATTGTGAAGTGTGTTATACACATGGCCCCCATTCCCCGCCAATAGCAGAACAAGAGGCTGAATGATGATGTACGGTGTTGTACCCATTCCCCCTTGAACTGAACGCTGATGTATTATTATTACTATATGTATGCCTCAAACTGTACGAGAGGCTGGTTGCTAACGTGTGTATCGTCTCCTAGGTCCAACTCGTCGGGCAGCAGCATCAACTCGCCGCTGGGCCCGGGCGCGCCGTGCGGCATGGCGGCCAACCCGTACGCCGTGCCGCTGTACGGCGGGCAGGTGCAGGGCTACGGCTGCGCGCCCGCCGACCTGCCGCACTACGGGGACATGCGCGGCGCCGGCTGGTACCCCGCCTCCAACGACCCCAGGTTTGCCAGTGAGTCCGCGGCACGTTTATACTATATACTTTTCTTCTTTTTTTTATGCCGTGTGGTACCGGCTAAGTAGAATAGTACCACCCTCATTCCTTACTCTCTCTCTCTCTCTTCAACCAATAGCCGTCCACTGTTGGACATAGGTCTCTGTCATGGACTTCCACGCCACACGATCTTGTGCCGCCTGGATCCAGCGGCTCCCCGCGACCTTTTTGAGGTCGTCTGTCCATCTGGTGGGGGGTCTGCCTACACTGCGTTTTCCGGTGCGGGGTCGCCACTCTAGAACCTTGAGACCCCAACATCCATCGGTTCTTCGAACTATGTGCCCCGCCCATTGCCACTTCAGCTTCGCGACCCGTTGAGCTATGTCCGTCACTTTGGTTCTTCTACGGATCTCCTCATTTCTGATTTGATCACGTAGAGATACTCCGAGCATAGCTCGCTCCATCGCCCGCTGAGCGACTCTGAGCTTTCTTATGAGGCCCATTCCTTACTGAGGTGTCGTAAAAGGCGACTAAGGTAAATTGGACGCTATGACCTCAACGTCCACCGCTGTACTACCGGATAATATAGGCCGAATTTATTCCCAAGGAGGGTTGACATCAGGCAGGCGGCCGGTTTTAAAAATATTTGCCAAATCCATTACAACATGTTAAGGACAGGACTTTTTCTTCTTTTTGTGCCATCTCCTATCGGAGGTTGGCAACCATCATGGCAATTTTTATTTTTGAAGCCGCTGCCCGAAATAATGAGCGGGTACTCCTGCTGTACCATTGTCTTAAATTTTTAAGCCAGGATATTCTTCTTCGGCCGGGATTTCTTCTCCCCTGTATCTTTCCTTGGATAAAGAGTTGCAGGATCTCATACTTTTTATTGCGCATTATACTATATACTGACTACCATATATGAGGGGATTAGGGGGGGAAGAGAAAATAGCTAAATCCTGAAGTCACAGTCGAATTTAGTTAATTTTAAAATATTTGTATTACAGTTTGGAGGAAATGTAAAGATTGTAGTAGTAGCGGCCTGTTACTATCCCACTGCTGAGAATAGGCCTCTTCTCTCCGTTTTTGGAGAGAAGGTTTGGAGCTAAGACCTACCACGCCGCTCCAATGCGGATTGGTATGTTACACATATCTCCAGAATTCTCTAGAGATATGCAGGTTTCCTCACGATGTTTCCCTTCACCGAAAAGCGTGTGATAAATTGCAATTATCAATTAGACACATAAGTTTTAACAGAAAAACTCATTCGTGTCTGCCCGGGTTTGAACCCGTGACCTCCTCGAAAGAGTCGCACGGTGTCACCGCTGGGCTACCACAGCTTCACGTAAATATTGATATTACTTAAATTCACAGCGATTAAATCTGTGTTGGATATTTTTTTATTTGTCGAAACTCCAAGAATTAAATACGTAAAACAAAATTTCCATTTTACTCAATTTATATTATTTTGGATATAGCTAGGTTTGATTGTAACCCCCTCATATATATTCGTAGTTTTTAATTTATTTCTAACAAGCTGTTATTGTTAGGAATAAATTCCAAGCTCTCTAGATAATATACTTGTCTATCTTAAAGCCAACGTGGGCTTACGGCGCCCAACTATGGGGTAGCGCATGCCACTCCAATATAGTTAGCCTACAAAGAGTCCAAAATATTATTTTGCTTTCTATATGTAAGAGCGGGATAAGCATTTTGCATGGGATAAGGAAAGGAGGATTAGGAAAGGAGAAGAAGGATAGTCATGATTCTTTATGATTTCATTACTTAATTGAATTATAAATAAAAACGGTTGCATGTAAAGTCGGTTTTACGGGCAAAGATTTTACGTGACAACGTCTTTTTAAATGTGATGGATTGGAGTGGGAGAGAGACGCAAGGCATTCGCCAGTCCGGCGGGCCTCTCTTTCGTTCGGTGACTCATCGTAACAGACATGAGCGGGCGTTACACTTTTTCATGACTCCAAGCCGCAACCTAATTTTAGACGTTGTCACGTCAAAATCTTCGTAAAAATGCTATTTTGCTATCAGTCCTTATCTAGGAATCATACGAGTAGTTTACTATTTAAAGGGAAGCCATAGGTAGGTACTCGAAAGCTTCGTTGGCTAATAAGACGAATTTAAAGCTCAGGGATTAGGTATCATTCCAACTAATAACATGAGCACAGTTCAGAGTGTGGCAGTGTGTAATTGTAATAGGCGGGCGCGGTGCGCGCGCATTTATCGACGCGACGCCATTTTGAACGAGGAGTGGTAAATTACGCGCTATTTTCTCTGTTAAGAGGTCTGAATACCAGATTATGAGTTAATGTTGTTACAATGAGCCTCATAGGGATTTTTTTTATTATTAACTGTCTAAAATGGAGTATTGAAACTCGAACGTTACTAACCTTCGCATAGAGGTCAGAGCGTTTAAGGACTTTAAAAAAAACCTGATTCTCTTTGAATCGTGTATTCATTGTCTATACTTTATATTTGATTCTAAATATAAAATATAAAATTCTAGACGCAGTAAAATTTATTTATAATCAAAGTAACTATAGTCTATGAATTCGCGTGAATTCATTAACGTTCAGGAATTAAAGAAACGTTATTTAATAACATTTCTTTAAATTCTCAAACATACATCATCCTCCTGCTCTTATCCCACTCTAAGTGGGGTCGGCACAACATGTTATAAACATGTTGTCACATAATTTGGCTACGTATTTTACGACCGCCTGCCTGACGTCAACTTACCTTAGTCGTATTTTTTGACACCTCGGTAAGAAAGAGGGTGGTCTATTTTACTTAACCGGATACCACACGGTGAGTCAACTTACCTTAGTCGCCTTTTACGACACCTCGGTAAGAAATGAAGGCGGTCTATTCTACTCAGCCGGATACCACACGGCGTTTTATTATTAACTGTCTAAAATGGAATATTGAAATTCGTTCGTTACTAACCTTCGCGTAAAGATCAGACCGTCTGAGGACCTTAGACAAAAAACTTGATTCTTAAAGGATCGTATATTGTTATCTATACTTTATATTTTTTTAAATAAATATACCTACAATGAAGCCGTGTGGTATCCAGCTGAATAGAATTGTACTAGCCTCATTTCTTACTGAGGTGTTGGAAAAGGGGACTAAGTTAAGTTGACCAACCGTGTGGTATCAGATTTAGTAGAATAGACCACCCTCTTTCTTACCGAGGTGTCGTAAAATACGACTGTGGTAAGTTGGCGTCAGGCAGGCGGTCGGTCGTAAAAACACAGCCAAATCATGTGACATGTTTATAACATGTTGTGCCGACCCCACTTAGAGTGGGATAAGGGCAGGAAGATGATGAAATATACCTACAATGATGTACATAAATATTGATTTAAGGACGCAATAAAATTAATTTACAATCAATTAATGTTAATAATCTATGAATTTAATTGAAAATAAAATGACTTTTTTTATTAACGTTCAGGAATTAAAGAAATGTTATTAAATACTTCAAATTATATACTAAATGATTATTTTATTTTAATCTACAAACCAACTCGTTTGTGGTTGATAAATGTATAAAAATAAAGTTTTACATTACTGCATAAATTAACTTTAATCATTTTAATCAAAATAACTTGCTATTATTGGTGTATAATTTTTGAAACAGAATTTTTTAAGCAGGAAATATTTAAAATATTATGATTCTTGCAATTCTTTTATCCTTAGATGTTTAATAAACGGTATTAATTTAACTTCCGGTTAGTGTTAGGTTACTAAGATATGCCGTCGGCTTACTGGCACGCGTCCATTTTATAATGTAGCGAGCACTAGCTAATGGTGTTGACTGCTCAGCTTTAAATGCAGTTTAAACTGTTCCCGTTTATTTTATACATTTTTTTTATTTACATGTTATTATCATTCTCCTGCCCTTATCCCACTTTAAGTGGGGTCGGAACAACATGTTACATGTTTTGGATAGATATTTTACGACCGGCCGCTTGTCTGACGTCAAGCTTGTTAACGTCGACGTCAAGATGCTTATGACACCTCGGTTAGAAATGAGGTTGGTCTGTTCTACTGAGTCGGATACCACACGGCGGGTCAATTATCTTAGTCGCCTTTTATGACACTGCGGTAAGAAATGAGGTTAAACTATTCTACTCAACCGGATACCACGCGGCGGATCAATTTACCTTAGTCACCTTTTACGACACCTCGGTAAGAAATGAGGTTGGTCTATTCTACTCAGCTGGATACCACCACGGGTTAATTTACTTTAGTCGCCTTTTACGACACCTCGGAAAGGAATAAGAGTGGTTTATTCTACTCAGCTGGATACCGCACGGCGGGTTCATTTACCTTAGTTGCCTTTAACGACACCTCGAAAAGGAATGAGAGTGGTCTATTCTACTAGATAGCACACGGCAATCAATTTAAAATAGTTATAATAGTATTTTCATATATTTAGTCCCTTCGAAATATTATATATCGTGATTAAATACATCTTTCGAGGATCGGTTACACGCCCGTTGTCTGTAATAGGAGCTTGCTGCGCAGTTAGTACAGGTGCATCTTTATTTACCCTTGTTCAACGTAAATGACTTCTTATTTCTGGCTACCGTATCTAAGCTACGGGTTGTAATAGAAAAATTTAAATTAAAAATAATCTTTGTTTAACACTCTAGGCAGAGAAACGTTATTACACGTCAAATTTGATAAACGCTTGGCACAACTTTTATACACGTCCGCAAAAATATGTTTTTAAACAACGTACGTAAATGGCTGAAGCTTGTATTAATTAATTATCATATTAATTTAAATTTCTGTACTGATAGCGCCGCTCCACGTTAGGTTTTTGTACACCCACTCGTTTATCAAAAGCAGAACGCTATTAATCGTAATTTATTTTATATGAGAAAAGAAATTAAATGTTTAAATAGCCTTGTTTATTTGTAATCTCTTAGTTGCATTATTAACATAAAAATTAAAAAAAAAACATAACACGCAAGGGCGGGCTAATTCCGGTATCGGAATACCTTTAATTATGTAGTTGCTTTCATGTTTTGAAAATCTACGGAGATTTTTTACAGTTTATATGTTGTTCGGTATGTTAGTTTCAATAATACCAAATTTCATCAATATTGCACCAGAGGATTAGCTTTAAAAGCGTTACATATTGACAGACTGTTGCATCAATAACATTAGTGAAGATATGACCTATAATAACTCAAAATGATAAATGTACATACTAGTTAAATACGCAAATATATTAGGGACAGGACTAAAAAAGTTTCGTTATATATTATTACAACACGCGATTCCAAAATGTATAGCATTTATCTTTACAATATTAAAGGATAGCCCCATTTAAAATCCGCTAGCAATGTCTACTTCGGTATTCAATTGCCTCCGCGAGTAAATCGATTATTCTCTTGCCAACTAATTTCAAAAGTGCACTCGATTCAAGATGGCGCTGACCCGTCAACTACTCCAATAGACAATACAAATCAAAGAACTCCGAAACTTGATCCGTATTCCAAAACTGTAATTGATAATCCAGTAGTCGTGGTGAAAGTTCAAATAGGGCTGAGCAAATATCGGAAAGCGAAAACTTGTCTATGGTAACGTCCACTTGAGATAAAAACAAAGATGGCGGATCGAAATTAGGCGGGAAACGATCCGTGACTGACGTTTGACGCGGCTGATTACGTAAATCCGTTATTAATTGATTTGTATTGTGATCGCAGGTGCGTGAGTGGATCATAGAGTTATACTAGAGTAGGGGAGCCATAGACAGGCTTCTAAGTGAGAGTGTCACAATAAATAATTATAGGATGAAAACTTATATGCTTATTTTGTCTAATCCCACATAAAAAAGAGAGACAAATAATATTTGAATTCTCTTTATTGTCGTCAGACACATTTTAGGCTGCCTCTCTCAAAGTGTTTATCATCCGCATTGAAATCAATGTGTCACAATTTTTTCCCGAATTAACATTTTGTCCATAAAAGTAGTTCTCGCGAGTTAACTATAAGAGATTCTTGAATAACTTTCACCGTTTACCTTATCCCACGCAACGAAAGCTTTACATATTCCCGTTTTCGCAATATTTTTTATTGCTGCTTCTCTCTTATTCATCTTAGCGTGATATGTAGTCTTTAGCCTTCCTCAATAAATGGACTATATTACAATCAAAGAATGTTTTAATTCGGTCTAGTAGTTAGCGCGTTTAAACAAACAAACCCTTCACCTTTATATATTAGTACTGATTAGTCCAGTAAGGATCAAATTTCATCTATATTTATGTAGCAGATAAACGGTCAGTGTATTAACCAGGCAGCCGGACAGACTATCCCATTTATATACGTACTTATATGTATGTTTATGAATGTTCTAAGTTCCGTAGAAACAAACGAGCCCCACTAACGAGCTCGAGACAAGTCCACAATGAGCTCCGGGCAAACAATAACATCTTTAAGTTCAAGCACCGCGCATACAAACAGATCGGGGACGCGCACGCCATTCAATGTTTTAATTTAAATTTAATAGTTCACAGTGGAGAAGTGGATCAAACGAGTATTAAATATGAATGTTGATGGGTATGTGACTAGAAAGAGCCTGAAATAGAGATGGGAAAGGTTGGAGAGGTTGGATTGTATGAAGTATGACATGATGATAAAAATATAAATGAAACGAAAATGCACTTTTTTTGGAAAGTTTGAGCTAAAATAAAAAGCAAAAGGGAGCGTCATAGAAAATGATGTCAGCAGTCCTTCCGAGTGCTATGCTTATCGTTATAAATGAGATTTAAGGTTTTCTTTAATTAATATTGTGTACATTTGGTCTTGTAAAATTATGGGAGTTACCCAAATAAAGAACTACTATTTTAACATGGCAAGGCATTTCCATTACAGGCTTTTGGTCAAGCAATAGAAAGAAATTTAAGAAAGAAGAAAGTAATTTAAGTATCGATTGTAAGAATTTTACGGACCAAGCGGCATGTGTTTAGTATTTAGTAGCATTTAGTATTACTGCTTTCTCTGCGACATACTCACATACATACATACATATGTGAGTGGATGTATGTCTAACAGCCTTAAGATATTTTATAGGGATTTTGGTTCCGAAAAGCGTGTGATAAATTGCAATTATCAATTAGACACATAAGTTTTAACAGAAAAACTCATTGGTGACTAGGATTTAAACTCGTCCTTATCAAAAGAGTGACACAGTGTCACTACTAGGCTATCACAGCTAATATTAAACAAGTTATTAAGTTATTAATTACAAAAACATCATTCAAGCAATCACCACTTGTCTCATCGAAACGGTAAACCTAACGTGTTGAACACAAAGAAACCTCTCAAATACCATCTACCGAATTATTACGCCACTACAGAAAAAAATAAGTGGACACAGCATATACCGCATGCCGGACTCCCGATACCTGTAAAAGGGAGTCGTGTAGGCAGAGACAAAATAAGCAATTCCGAACGATCGGTCCTATGTTTGTCCACCACTAGAGTCTTGGCTGTGTAAATAAGAGGTCTCACGTCCGCAAATAGCAGGAGGTCGATGCAGCCGAGTTAAATTTATTCCACGGTAAATGCAAGGAATATAGATAAATATAACGCTCTCAGTTTAAAGTGGTTTGCGAATAGGATTCATGTATATTTCTATGTTTTCTCTGCCCGATACATTTAAATTAGGAACGCTGTGAATCAATATTTTGTTATCTGTAACACTAATATAACATTGATTTTTTGTACTATAAACTAATTGAAGGAGTATATATGTAAATATACTCGTAGATAAATGTACAGGTCAGTTTTAAAGTGGGTTCCGAATAGGATTAATGCATCTAAGTATTTTTTAAATTTCTATATTGTCTCTGTCTAAAGCAATCGAATTTAGAACGCTGAGAACCAATTATTAATTATTTGTAGCACTAATATAACATTGAGTTATTGTACTATAAACTAATTGAAAGGAGTATATATGTAACTATACTCCTATATCAATGTACAGGTCACCTGTAAAGTTGCTTCCGAATAGGATTGATGCATCTATTTTTAATATTTCTATATTGTCTCTGCCTAATGCAATTGAATTTAGAACGCTGTGAATTAATTATTAATTATCTGTAACACTAACATCACATTGATTTATTTTACGACAAACTGATTCAAGGGGTAAATATAGATAAATGTAAAGCTCACTTTTAGTGTGTTCCGAATATAATTAATCCATATATTTTTTATATTTCGTTGGAGTTCAATATTTTATTGTCTGTGATAGCAAAATAATACCTCCAGTATAATAACTATTTATTTACTCTACGATAAACTAAGTGTACATAGGTAAATATAGATGAACATACAGCTCCCATTAAAAGTGAAATATAGAGAATTAAAGCATACAATTCTGTATATTAAATACTACTAATACTAAATGTATATTAAATACTACTTCTGTATATTAAATACTACACTGTATCTTTTATAAATAAACACGTGCATCCATTTTTTTTCCGGTAAATAGCAATATATTTTTCATTAACCCCGAGGCTACCGATACCTGTGCCGTCGAGTGTTGCCATACATCAAAGCGTCAGCCGCACTCGCATGTGGTCAGCTAGCTGAAATTAAAATTGCTGCGGGGAAAAAATAAGTGTGTGACACACTTAGTTTCCATGTAGGCGCGGCTAATGCGAGGCGAGTGGACGCGTCAGCGGCAGACGGCCACAGTTTATCTTTCTTTAGTGTGGCAACACTGAGGGAAATAGCCCGGCGCGAAATTGTTTGCGGTCCCATTTCCCGCTCCAGAGGACGCGCAGTCCAATTTTAGCTAAAAAGATTTTACATTTTGCAATAAAATTAACTTATGAAGAAACATTTCGCGTCTGCTTTGATTTAATTAGGTACTTCGAATTATAAAATTTCCCAGTTTATTGCAGACATATTTTATTTATATTACTTTGCTTCTATTATAAGTTATAAAGATTAATATACATAAACAATAAAAACACCTCAGATTTCAAGTCATATTTATATATTTCAAACCAATGTAACTATCATTCAGTCATTCCTGCCCTTTTCCCACTCTAAGTGGGGTTGGCACAACTTGTCATAAACATGTTGTCACATGATTTGGCTACGTATTTTACGACTGGCCGCCTGCCTGACATCAACTTACCTTTGTCGTATTTTACGACACCTCGGTAAGAAATGAGGGTGGTCTATTCTACTTAGCCGGATACCACACGGCGGGTCGACTTACCTTAGTTGCCTTTTGCGACACCTCGGTAAGAAATGAGGGTGGTCTATTCTACTCAGGCGGATACCACACGTCGGGTCGACTTACCTTAGTCGCCTCTTGCGACACCGCGGTAAGAAGAGAGGGTGGTACTATTCTATTCAGCCGGATACCACACGGCGTGTAACTATCATTCAATACCATTTTTATACTGTACTAGCTGCTGGCAGCTTTGCCCGCATGGAAATCACAATCAAGTCAAGACAAAAGAAAGCTTTAAATTTTGCCGTTTTTGCAATATTTTGTATTGCTGCTCTACTATTTATATTAGCGTAATGTGTCTTTAGCCTTCCTTGATAATTGGACTATCTTACACTGAAAGAATTTTTCAAATCGGTTCAGTTGTTCCTGAGATTAACGCGTTCAAACAATCTAACAAACAAACAAAATCTTCAGCTTTATATATTAGTATAGATGTGTTTAAAATTATGTATATACATATATATTCACCAATTGTCTGTCACTCATAACACAAGTATTAAGTACTTACTTTGGGGACGGACGACCGTGTGTGTGTGTCCCATATATTTATTTATTTATAATTGAAGAAGAAAGCTTTGATAGTCATAGGGCATTACAATGTTGCCCCATTATCTGTCAAAAGCAGTTGAAACAACTCGCTTAAACATCTATAAAGTCAGCAAAGACTTCTCAGTTCATCGGAATATTGCGCGGACATAGATAACGCAAAATATATTGTAATAAGTCCCAGGCTTATATCCTAAATATACAGTAAAACTATATTATTTCAGATGTTAATTTCAATTGACATCTGTCAAACTGCCTAGAAATTTATATTTTTCTTTGAAAGATTTATCTTCCAACATCAATGTTTAGATGAATATCGTAGCTCGTCCGATCAAGCGAGATGTCCCGACGTGTTCCCACTGTCTAGGGGGAGTGATCGTAACACAATACCGCTATTATTCCCAATGTTTATTCACGCACAATTTGCCAGCGAGTTTATTTAGTGCTGGCAACATTTACGCGTCACCGTGGGGTGATTGGGACGCGTTAGACACGCTTCTTGACAGTTTTAATACGATTATAGAGTTTTTTTAATTGCTTTATTTTATTAAAATGGTAGAAAGCCGTGATGGTGTTATAAATTTATCGCATAGATAGTCTATTCTACATTTAGCATCTTAATATATATTTTCTGTTTACTTTATACGGATTATAGCAAAATAATTCTATCATAACTTCTGGAACTAACTATGGAATTCCGCAAAGTGACGCCTACTTTTATAAATTACGCATAGAGAAGTTTTTTGTCATAATATTCAGACATTGCGAGCCTTGCTTGGTATTTTTTTTATATAAAAAAATAACAATAAGATTATGTTACTTGGATCCTGGTATTTTGAATTTGAGACCGCCCGTTACTCTAATAAGCTATCATGAATCTGAAATTGACAGCATAATTAACTTTCTCATAAAATTGTAGAAGTTTTTTAGTGCTCGAAACCAGGGATAAAACAACATTTTTTTTAAAATAAAACCTAACTAGATTTTCCCTCCCCAAAACCCCCTACTTGCTGAATTTCATGAAAATCGTTGGAGCCGTTTCCGGGATTCAGAAAAATATATACCTACCTATATACAAGACTAACTCATTTAAATATTAAAGATATATTGCTACAGAATATCAGTATCTTGTATGTTTACATATATATATAAATACATTTTCTGAATCTCGGAAACAGCTCCAACGTTTTTCCCGAAATTCAGCATGGGTTTTGGGGGAGAAAAATCGATTTAGCTAGGTTTTATTAAAAAAAAATGTATCTCTGTTTTGGACATTAAAAAATACTTTAATGTTGAATTAAAAGCAGAGGATAATATTAGCTGTAAAACGTAATGCTGCGACAGCCGATAGGTAACGGGTGGGTAACCAAAAATGTTCTAAACCCGGATTGAAATCCCACATGTCATCCATGCCTTCTTTCTTTTTTTTTATATCTTTTAAAAAATTACCGACCAAGGTCCAGTTACCCGGGTATTATTGTTTATAAATGTTTAAATTAATTTTCTTATTTCGTTTCTAAACACCGTTTAAAACGGTTTCAAACGAGTTAAATTGACTTTCTCGTACGCGCGGGATATCGGTGATGGGGAAACGTCGCGAATCCATTAGGAGGGTCAATATTGACTTGTGACCATGATCTTGTGCCGGTGGACCCTTGGCAGGCTCTCGTTAGCGTCTACATTAACTGAGTCTGTAGGTCTGTTCATTTATAGAGACAGCAAAGTTAAATTATAATAATACTAGCTTTATTGCAACTTCGTTTGCGTTGTCTGTTGTTGCGTGATAGATGGCGCTTCAATGTCATCCTATTCCTGTAAAATTAACAGGATTTCTATAGCCTATATGTTATCCCGGTGTATAAGGAATAATTGGGCCAAATTTCATCGATATTGGTTCAGCGAATTCGTCGTGAAAGAGTAACCAACGTACATACATACTCACAAACTTTCGCATTTATAATATTAGTAGGACTAGATGTATGCAGATGTAACTAAATTCATCGCTATCCGGCGGTTTAGCCATTTAAGGACCTGTGCCTAGTTAACCAACAAATAAACTAAGTATAAATAAGATAAATGCCTCTGAAAAGAAACTCTAAAAATAGGTATTTCCTATCCAATAGACAAACAAAATAACAGCCTCATGATCTACCTGTTAACTTATTAGGGACTTTAAGTGCTGAATAAGCCTATCAGAAACCTGAGAAACGCAAAATTCCGATATATGTCACATATGTTCCGAATAAGCTAACTGACAGTTTATTGGTAACTTGTGAAACAGGCCCTAAAGGTCCCTAATAAGTTAACAGGTAGATCATGTGGCTGTTATGTAGTTTATCTGCCGGATAACAAATACCTATTTCAAAAAGTCCGCGATTTTTTTAATTTATCACTTTTTTGAGTCTCTTTTTAGAGACATTTATCTGCTACTTAGTTTATTTGTCGGTTAACTATCCGACACTTTATCAGTAAATTCTGAAACAGGCTCTAAGTCAAATAGCAATACAATTAGAAACAGTTTTGTATTGACAAATTTACTGCGAAAGTAATGAGAATATTATTTTGCTATAATCACGACTTTTATCGCGGATTATAGTATAATAATATTTTCATTACTTTTGTATTATGGACCTCCGCAAAGTAACGCCTAATTCTATAAAATTTACTGCGGTTTCAAAAAATCTATTCGAGGGAAGAGGCAGCGAGTAACTCGAAGGGTGCTTGTCTTTGTTATCTGCTACTTAGTTTATTTGTCGGTTAACTATCCGACATTTTATCAGTAACTTGTGAAACAAGTCCAAGGCCAAGGCCCAGTAACAAACAGATATACTTTTAATATTGGGATATATTTGGTTATAAATCGATATCATTTAAAATTCCGTATGGGTGCTAATTACCGTCCGCCGTCAGCTGCATGGCGGCTCCTGACCCTCGGCCAATTTCACGCCAATTGAGCGGTCATCAAACGCACTCCGAGGGGCGCACCGCTGTCATCATAGACATAAATAGTTTGGACAGACCTTTTCCACAATTTCGTAGTACATCCAACCCTTATTATAAATGCGTAAGTTTGTGAGTTTGGATGTACCTTTGTTACTCTTTCGCGACGAATCCGCTGAACCAATATCAATGAAATATAGCACAATTATTCCTTATATACCAGAATAAAATATAGGCTATAGAAAGCCTGTTAATTCTACAGGAGTAGGATGACATTAAAAAGGGCAATCTATTATCGATCTACACAACGGTCCACGCGAACGAACTTGCGGGTAAGAGCAAGTAATATTATAAATGTGAAAGTGTGTGATTATGAGTGTATGTTTGTTATTATTTCACGGCGAATCCGCTGAACCGATATCGATTAAATTTGGCTCAATTATTCCTTATACACCGGAATAACATATAGGCTATAGAAATCCTGTTAATTCTACAGAAATAGAATGACACTAAAAAACGCCATCTATGATCAACCTATTGCTACTATTACCTATCACGCGACAACAGTTCACGCGAAGTCGCGGATAAAAATTAGTATTCTATCTTATTTATAAAATAAGTGACTTTGGGAACGCCCAAAATACAATAGTATTAAAAACATTGTTTTGCTATAATCCGCGATAAAAGAATGTGCGTAGGTCGTTATTAGTGTGCTGTTGGTGGTAATGTATTGATATACGTGTGGTAACTAATGTATAAGGTATGAGAACGGTTTTGCTTTCTACACTTAGCAATACATATTTCTTAACAAACGCGGATTATAGCAAAATAATTCTATCATAACTTTTGTACTATGAAATTTCGCAAAGTAATGCTTACTTCTATACCTAAATAATAAAATCAGTCTCTCGATATACAACGTTTTTGTAACGTAACCTCCTTGTAATTTGTATTAAATAGTATCACAATCAATTAAATTATTCTTAAGACTTAAGCTGTGATTGCCCAGCGGTGCGACCGTTGAATCTCTAGAGACGATCACGGGTTCAAACCCTGGCAGACACCAATGAGTTTTTCTATTAAAATTTACGATTTTTGGTGAAGGAAAACATCGCGAGGAAACCTGCATATCTCTAGAGAATCCTAGGGGTATGTGTAACCTACCAATCCGCATTGGAGCAGCGTGGTGGGTCTTAGCTCCAACCCAAAAACTCCAACTCCAAACTCCAAAGTAAGTAACTCCAATAACGGAGTTACTTACTTTACTTACTTACTAAGACTTAATAAACAAAACGGACCTCCTACAAAAGCGTAAACACATATCTACAATGTATAAACGCCTATAGATATATCGGTTTATTTTAAAACATCTGTTTACGTATCATTACACGTTTTTATAGTGCCAGTAATAAAAAAAAGTTTAGAATTAAACTGAACACATTTCAATTAAATCTCCATCAATGAGATCTTGAACGCGATAACAAAATGTCCGGTGGCACATTGACATTCCACAAAGGAACTACAGCGGGCCATAGACTAGCTAAATTTTTTATCGATGCGAGGCAACGATATCGTATTATGCAGCCGAAACACAGCACAGAGGTCGGACAATGGCAATGTAAGACAGAATGGGGAGTTATATTTTATTGAAAGACCCTTTTTCGATGCTGGAGTGTTGTGTAAATATGGGCGGCGAGTTCGATGGAGTATAATGTATGGAATATTGCTGCGTTGCGAATGCTGATGTTACAGTAAAATAATGCATATCTTGGAGGGAAAATTATGTTTGTTTACACGCTTAGGTCGTGGACGGATTGTTTGAACGTTATACTCGTATTTGATATATTCTTTAGGAAAAGAAAAGAGTTTTATAATTATATCTTTCGATATAGGTAACTTTGGTGGACATTGCCCAGATTTTTGACAGCTTTTTGATTAAATTTATGGAACTAATTCTTACAATTACTTTTCTTTGACCTATATCGAAAGATATAATTATAAAACTCTTTTCTTTTTCTAATAGAATAAGACGTGAATATAGCCGGTTCTATACATTAACTATAATTTGAATACATTCCTAGTATAAAATCAGGCTCAGTTCTATTATACTTATCGATATTTAACATTTGCCAATGTATACTCGATATTACTGGTCTGACTAAAGTATTATAACCTTAGGTTTGAAAAAAATTTGGTCTTACTTCCGACTTAAAAACTAACTTACGTTTTGAGTCATATAACTGGGTTAGTTTCTGATAGTCATAATTCACTTTTTTTTTTCGAAATGCCGTGTTAAAACGTTGTAAGAATGAGTGGGTTATATAAAACTTTAAAAAAACCTCCCAAAACCGGCAGATTTAACTTTACGCAAAACATTGAAAATCATCCAAAAAAGAGAAGAAAACTTTTTAATACTCAAAAAAACTATCGCTTCTAAATATTTTAAGCCGTATTTTGTATCAAAAGAAAAAAGAGAAACCTAAAATACCATTTAAACCTAAACTTAAAAAGAAAACAATTTAAAAAATATAAAATTGTCCTTGTCATTAATACATGCATTCAAATAAAATAGTAGAGTTCGCTTCCGCGTGCACGGTGTCGCTAAAACATCTTGAAATTCATAAAGAATACTTCAAAAATAAGCACAATAAATAACCGTGACAGCTTTATGATATTATAGATACATGCTCATTAGTCTGTGTACGCACAGAATAAACAAACCACAATTTTTAATCTGCAAAAGTAACTAAAATAAATCCGCGCAGCCACTGCGGGAATCGTCTAGAGTCATTAGCGGGAATGGCGGCGAAAACAAAACCGGCTATCCATAGACAACTGGCAGCAGAGCGATGCGTTTAGAAACTATAATAACTTATTTCAATAAAATTAAATTTCACTTTATTATAACTTATTTTTTATACAAGTAATATTTATACAGAAGTATACATTTATTTATACAAGTAAACTATTTAAATATTTTATTTAAAATATATTTATAAACATAATTTAAAAACTACGTTACTACGTTTAATTGAAAAAAATGTCGTTGTATCCCTGTTTTCGAGCACTGAAAACTGCTAGTATATTATTACAAAATAAAGGTTAATTACGCTGTCATTTGTATTTAATTGAGATGAGGGGTTTAAAGAAGTAAAAATACCTCGGATCAAGTCCAGATTCTACTTTTTAAAAAGCCAATAAATAAATTGGAAAACCTTTTATGCAACCAGAAACAAATTTATATAAAATTATTATTATCTTTAAACAAAAAGCACAACACACTACATTACGACACACTACGTAATCGAAAAAGAAATGAATATAACAAAATAAATAAAAAAAATCTGTATTAGAATTGATTTTTAATCAGAAAGGGAATCCCCGAGTTTTGATGTTGCAATTAGAAACAAAAGTGTTGCCATCTTTTAAAAAAATATATATAAAACTCGAACCCAAAAATATCATATAATAGAGAAAGACTCTAAAATCTAACGACGTACGATGAAAATTACTAATTAATCAGCGACGCAACGTCGACAAAACGCAAAACGAGGCATTAGCGTATCTATAAACTGTATAAGATAAGTTGTAACAAACATTAAAACTCCATTAATGATTGTGATTTACGAAAAATACTTTATTCTCATTTTGCGTCCGCCATTACTGCTCTTTGATAACAACGCATTATGCCTACCATAAACAATATTTAACTCTACGCACAACCATTTTACGCATTTACCCAACCATCGCTTGATGTTTTAATCACAGTGTAATCACAATCATGTTATAATTACTGAAAAAAATTAATAACAGTGCAATAATAATTTCTCTATCGCGTGTATTGTTATCCAACATTGATGCTAAGCTATGGAAAGAGAGAAATTTTTGAAAAGGTTTAAAAAAACTACTCTTGTTATATTAATCGAGAAACTGGACCGTAAACTGGACCTTTGGGTAGGTCACGGGTTCAAATACCGGGCAGACACTTATGAGTTTTTCTATTAAAACTTATGTGTCTAATTGATAATTGCAATTTATCACACGCTTTTCGGTGAAGGAAAACACCGTGAGGAAACCTGCATATCTCTAGAAAATTCTGGAGATATGTCAGAGTGTATTATATAAAAGAGAGTACCTATGTCTGTTCCTTATAGATTCCGAAATGGCTGGACCGATTTTAATGAAATTTTTAATCCTTAGATTGATCTGACGGATAATCCTGTTTATTTTGATGGTGATCTGAATTTTCTTTTATACTGTCAGCGACAGTTTTGTTTCGAAGTTGAAACTAGACTGAGTCTGTTTCACAAGTTACCAATAAACTGTCAGTTAGCTTATTCGGAACATATCTGACACATATCTCAGAATTTTGCATTTCAGGTTTCTGATAGGCTTATTCGGCACTTTAAGTCCCTAATAAGTTAACAGGTGGATCATGTGGCTGTTATTTTATCTGTTGGGTAGCGAATACATATTTCAAAATGGCCGCGATTGTATTTTGTTTTAATTTTACACTTTTAGAGTCTCTTTTTAGAGACATTTATCTGTTACTTAGTTTATTTGTCGGTTAACTATCCGACACTTTATCAGTAGCTTGTGAAACAGGCGCTAAGCCTCGGAAACCCGTAATCGGACTGTTAATTAAGGATGAAATACAAAAGTAATTTGAATATTATTTATAAATATTATAAATCGCAAAGCAATCGCTTTACGATTTTGTCGTGGAGTCTATCTCCTGACGATGCTTCGGTTACGGGGCGAAACAATTGTTGAGATTGTGGTGGTGAATGTGTGCAGTGCTTGTGTATTGTTGTGCCATCGGCGTCGGGTAGTGCATGAGTTCTTACAAATTCTGCATGTATCAGGTATGAGAACGAATAGTATACTCTACATTTAGCATTACACATTTTCTTTTATCGCGGGTTATAGCAAATTAATATTCACATTATTGTATTATGGACCTCCGCAAAGTAATGCATAATTCTATAAATTATTTAAGGATGAAATATAAAACATTTCTTCAGTTTCCAGGCTAATGACGTCCACATCTGGCGGGATGGGCCACGTCAACAACATGGGAGGGCTGGCGGCGTGCGCGGGGCCTGACGCCAAGCCTATGCAGTTCCCACTAGCCCAAAGGAGGAAAAGGAGGGTGCTGTTCACGCAAGCACAAGTAAGTTAAACAATACATGAAACTCTAAAATTAATTTATAGATTAAACAGTTAAAACGGAACTTAAAGCCGTACGTAAGCCGGAACGTAAAGGAACTTACTATACTCTTGAAGATTATTTAGAAGATAAGAATGTGTGGATATAGCTCTCTTGAACCTGTACAAGACAGTAACGACTTAATGTAAATAGTATTAAGAATTATATTTTTAAAAGAGCAACCGCCGAGTTTTTTGCTGGCTCTTCTCGGTAGGAACAGCTTTCCGAACCAGCAGTAGAGTTGACGATTCAAAAGCACTTGTTTACAAGTTTATTTGAATAAAAATATTTTGAATTTGAACTTAAGTAGCGGCTTACTATCCCACTGCTGAGAATAGGCCTCTTCTCTCCGTTTTGGGAGAGAAGGATTGGAGCTAAGTTCTACCACGACAGTCGCTTCTGACATTAAAGCTGGAACGTGAGTATAATTCGCCCTCTCTCTCCAATCAATGGACCTAAGCGTGAGTGAGAGTGTCTAACAAACAATAACAGAGGGACAATGTGAGACCCATACTGACCGTTGTCTAATAACTTGCAAAGTGAAATATTCATTGCGCGTTACATTGTAAAGTAAAATAACGGCCTGTTACTATCTACTGGATATAGGCGCCCTCTCTTCATTTTTGGAGAGAAGGGTTGGAGCTATGACCTACCACGCTGCTCCAATGCGGATTGGTAGGTTACACATATTCCCAGAATTCTCTAGAGATATGCAGGTTTCCGCACGATGTTTTCCCTCACGAAAAAGCGTGTGATAAATTGCAATTATCAATTAGACATAAGTTTTAACAGAAAACTCATTGGTGTCTGCCCGGGTTTGAACCCGTGACCTCCTCGAAAGAGTCGCACGGTGTTACCGCTGGGCTACCACAGCTTCAAATCACACACACAACTTCCGGTGGACTCCGGTGTATCAAACTTCATCAATATCGCTCCAGCATCATATCTTTAAAGACATACAATCAGACGTTCACATTTATAATATTAATATGGATATATTCTCATCACGTCTCGACATCCAGCACTTTTGTTCATTTCGTCCCGCTTTCTGTTTATTCGCGGGCCCCCGGAGGGGAATGCTATTTGACGATCATTTTACAAATAAATTTGATAGGGGACCTTACCTGTTCGAGCTAATGCGGCCCATTCAACACACAGCAATATTCATGTCGCAGATTTTAACGTTAATATTGGCAAAAGTCATATTTTTATGTAATGTTCCACCAGACCACTCTCATTTCTTACTAATGTGTTGTAAAAGGCGACTAAGGTAAGTTTATTTATTTATTTGGACAGCCAGTTGTTGTTACATATAATAAAAATAGAAACAAAACAAAATATTTAACATGTACAACATATGAAGGCGTCACAACATGCACCAAAAAATTATTAAACAATGAACAATAATTTTTTTTTTTTACATTAAATCTTAAGCATGTGATATTAATATTATAGGTAGAAAAAACAATAATATTTACTGTGAACGATACAAGTAACCAAAAAAATTAAATTAAATTAAATTCTAAGAAGATATCGATTGCATTTAGTTAATCACCTCTTAACAATCTTACTGTCTTTTTTTTTAATTTTTGTAAAGTGTCATCAAAAATATCCCCGTTATAAGTTGTCCCGCTGTGTAGTATCCGGCTTAATAAAATGGACCAACCGCATTTCTTACCGATGTGGTGTAAAAGGCGACTAAGGTAAGTCAACCCGCCGTGTGGTATTCGGTTGAATAGAACAGACGAATCTCATTTCTTACCGCGGTTTCAAAAAAAGGTGAGTAAGCTAAGTCGACCCGCCGTGTGGCATCTGGCTAAGTAGAATAGACCACGCGCATTTCTTTCCGAGATGTCGTAAAATACGACTAAAGTAAGTTGACGTCAAGCAGGAGGCCTGTCGTAAAATACATTGCCAAATCATGTTACTTACTTAGAGTTAGAGTGGGATAAGGGCAGGAGGATAATGATGATGAATGCTTAATGTAGAGTGGACTATCCGTTTTCATACCCGATACATACTGGATTCGTAAAAACACATGTACAACCCTCCAGCACATTACACAAGCACTAAACACGTTCGCTATCACAAACTCAACAATCGTTTCAAATCAAATCAAAATAATCTTTGTTCAAATAAGCTCTTCCAAGCACTTTTGAATCGTCAAGGATCAATATGATTAATGAAGTTACAACTGTCTCGGAATGTTGCGCTTACCGGGAGGTACCAGCAAGAAACTCGGCGGTCAGTCTTTCAAATATTTTCAATTATTATTATCCTACCCCCGTGTGGTATCCGAAGTAGAAATCACTTTGTCCGAAGTCACTTTGACTGGCTCGTTGGCGCAGTGGTGGGTGACCCTGCCTTCGGCTCCGCGTGTCGCGGGTTCGATTCTCGCCGAGGGCCAACATTTTCTATAAATGAATTTGTTGGTCTTTGAGCCTGGGTGTATATTTGTATTTAAGTAGATATATATTCACTAGTTGTCTATTTACCATAACACAAGTATTAAGTTACTTACTTTAGGGACGGACGACCGTGTGTGTAAGTGTCCCATATATGAATATACTTTTGATCTTCACAATGTAACGCCTAATTCTATCAATTATTTTGTTTTGCTTTTTAATGAGTACTTTTGTTCTATTTGTGTAGGTAAAGTTGGCTTAAAGTAACGGCCTGTTGCTATCCCACTACTGGGTTTAGGCCTTGTAGAAGAAATGTACACATTAGCAATAGAGCGCGGCAATCGCGTCGTGCGGTTTATGGCGGCCTTACGAGGGGAGGTTTGATCTCGACTAACGCGATTTTTATTGCCGAGGGGCCGCAACGAGCGGTTATTATTATATCGAATAGTTTTAAATATTATAACTCTACACAGATTAAATGAAACTACCTTGTTCGGTAATTTTTTTAAAAGATGTCTAAACTAATATATAAAGCTGAACAGTTTGTTTGTTTGAACGCGCTAATCTCAGGAAATACTAGACCGTTTTGTAAATTATTTCATCTATACTAATATATAAAGCTGAAGAGTTCGTTTGTTTGTTTGATTGTTTGAACGCGCTAATCTCAGGAACTACTGGAACGATTTGAATAATTATTTCAGTGTAAGATAGTCCATTTATCGAGAAAGGCTATAGGATATATAACATCACGCTTAGATGAATAATAGAGGAGCAGCAATAAAAAATATTACGAAGCTTTCCTTGCGTGCGCTAAGTAAACGGTGAAAGTTTAAAAAAAATCATGTATTACAAAATTGTTCCCCTCTTAAAGGTTCTAAATAAACCGCGACAGCATATATCTAGCTGTTAAGGTTAACCCACTTTAACCATTTTTATGGGTGTCAGAATACTATACTATATACTAATCTTTGTAGTAAACTTAGTTCCGCTGCCTATGCCGTTAGGAAGATTAGGCAATTAGCTGATATTGAAACAGCAAGACTTGTCTATTTTTCTTATTTCCATAGCATTATGGCGTACGGTATCTTGCTGTGGGGTAAGGCAGCTGATATCCAAAAAATATTCGTTTTGCAAAAGCGAGCTGTACGTGCGATTTATAATATGAAACCATGTGACTCGCTCCGTGATAAATTTAAAGAAATAGGTATTCTCACTGTAGCTTCGCAATACATTTATAATAATATAGTGTTTGTGAGACAAAATATACATCTTTTTAATAAAAAAAGTGATATTAGTAATAGGCAAACCAGGAACCGAAATAAATTAATAATACCCAGGATACGGCTTCAGAAAGTTCGTAGATCGTTTGTGGGCCTCGGTATACATTTTTATAATAAAATTCCACAATCTATTTTGGACTTGCCTTTACACAAGTTCAAAATAGCAATTAAAAAGACACTGATTCATAAAGCTTATTATACTGTTGAGGACTATATTGATGATAAGAAATCTTGGTTTTAAATTGCGTCCAGCTACGCACTAAATTATATTTAATTTGTTCTTAATTAAGTCATTATTGTAAAACTTAATTTTGAAAAGAGTGACCGCCGAGTTTCTTGCTGGTTCTTCTCGGTAAGAGCACCTTTCCGAACCAGTGGTAGCTTCAGCTTCATTGTAATTTGACGATTCGAAAGTGCTTGTAAAGGCCAATTTGAATAAAGAATTATTTGAATTTGAATATATTTCGGTTTTAAATCTTTCCACGGCCGGCGTAGACGAGGTCCTAGTTTTCTGACGACGGTCGGCCGTGACTTCTCGCCATACTCCCGACGCCATAATGACTAATCGTCTATTAGTCCTCCACTACACGTCGCCCTAAGCTGTGGTCCGGCCTCACAGGAGGCACCCTTAGGACGACGTTCCCCATAGCTAGTAGAGCTTCTGCGATCTTTCCACGCGGAAGTAGCCGCTGGCGATTGCTAGTAAAAAATAAATGCAATTAAAAAGACAGAAAGGGCTGGTGGTATCTTGGACTTGGTCCCGGGTATTTTCACTTTTAGTCTGCCCATTGAGTTCTCCATTGAGCTTTGACAACTTTACAAAGGTACTAGAGTTCTAGTAGAGTTGACGATTCAAAAGCACTTGTTTACAAGTTTTGCTTGAATAAAGAATATTTTGAGTTTAAATTTGAAAAAAATTGACAGTCTAATTAAACTTTTGTATTCTTTTCTATATTTTAGCATTTTTTCAGTGCCCTAAAAGATATTTTATATTTTCTACATACTTTATCGCGGATTGTAACAAATTATTTCATTATTACTTTTGCCTACCAAATTTCATCAATATCAGTCCAGTTTAGTCGTGAAAGCGTAACAAACATACATACAGCAAGACTTTCGCAATTATAATATTAGTATAATGAAGCAGTAATCAAACCTGGGACTTCTTACCTGTAATCTAACCACAAAACCTTAGAGATAAACGTAAACAAAAGCAACAATGTTGCTACACCTTCGCAACAATAAAGGCATTTACAAACAATACCTCTTCGGAAACAATGAAATAGGTGTTGCCAGATCCATGTGTATATTCTCCCCTTCAGAATTTCAGGGAATAGAATTAATTACATGGAGCGAACGTGGCATATCTTTCGGGCCGGGGGCGGGGCCTCCACCGGAAGTGGGAGGGGCCCCGAGCGGGGAGGGCCCTCGAAATTAAATAGCTGTGTTAACGTAATCTGGCGTCAGGTAACGCGGAATGTTTAATTACGCGCCGTAATAAATTGTATAATGTATTTATTGTGCAATACGTTTGGAGGTATTAATTTAAATTCAAATTTCGAACATTTTGTATATAGAACGAGGTCTTTTGAACGTGATGTACGTAGATAGTATTTTGAAATTGGAATGTATTGAGGAAATATTCCTGTTTCATAGGGCTATAAAGAAGTTTAATTGAAATTCAGTTGCAAAATGGTTAATTGGTTCTTGAATTGCATTATATATCATTTTTTTATAGATAACTTGCTACACCCATTAGCTATACTAATATATAAAGCTGAAGAGTTTCTTTGTTAGTTTGTTTATTTGATTGTTTCAACTGGTTAACAATATATAAAGCTGAACAGTTTGTTTGTTTATTTGATTATTTAAACAAGCTTATCTCAGGAAATACTAGATTGATTTTTAAAATTCTTTGAGTGTAAGATAGTCTATTAATCAACGATGGCTATAGATTATATAACATCACGCTAAGAGGAATAGGAGAGGAGCTGCAACTAAAAATATGTCGAAAACGGAAAATTTTGTGACACTGATTTCCATGCTGGCAAAGCTAGTTAGTTATATAAGAAAACTATCAATCGCCAGCGGCTCCGCCACAAAAATGGTGAATGTGGGTTCACCTTGAAAGCTAGACATATGTTGTCGCGGACTTTTATTTAGAACTTTTAGAGGAAACAATTCTGCAATACATGATTTTTGAATAACTTTCAACGTTTACTCAGCGCACGCAAGGAAAGCTTTAAATTTTGCCGTAATTCATCTTAGCGTGATGTTATATAGCCTTTCTTGATAAATGGACTATATTACACTGAAAGAATAGCAATAGGACTTCAAATCGGTCTAGTAGTTCCTGATATTAGCACGTTCAATCAATCAAACAAACAAACTCTTCAGCTTTATATATTAGTATATATTTTATGAATGTTGCCATTGCTTTATCCGGTCAATTTTTGTTGAAGGTGTACGAACTGGAGCGGCGGTTCAAGCAGCAGAAATACCTCTCGGCGCCGGAGAGGGAGCACCTCGCCTCGCTCATACACCTAACGCCGACGCAGGTGAGTACTTACAGTTTATAATAAATTTTTTGGACTCCCTTCCCTTTATGCTACTGAAGAGACTTGATATTGTTTATTATCTATGATATGTATTGCGTTTATCGGTAAGTACGTAATAACAATGCTTTGGTAGCCCAGCGGTTAAGGTACATCGGCCGATACATCTGGTGTTCCCGATGCATCGTCTAACGGAGAGAGAGGCCTCGACCCAGAGGTGGCGCTCTCCGGGAGTACAGAGCCGCTGCTGGCAGGGATGGGGGTAATGTGTCCAACGGTACCCTGTCCCCGCCACCAGCAGCGTGGTGGAGCACTATCAGGTTTTTAGTCGGTAAAAGTCCGACATACCCGCCGCTCTTCCCCGTCGGGTGGTGAGCCATAATGGGTTTTCCTGACATAAAAAAAAGTCCAGCGGTAACACCGTGCTCCTCTTTATTTTTTTATTTTTTTCCATAGATTATTATTTATTCCATTTTTTATTGTATTCAGAACAGACAAATTTCTTATCCATTTTTTTTATCCCATTGCAATCGAGGGCACGTGCGAAAATCACAAATAAACGCATTTATCATCACATTGTCATACAAGTAGTAAACACAGCGGGGCGTCGCCGCACCGCGTGCAACCGACAGACAACATAAATCACATTATAATCGGTTTCATGACGCCTCCGGCTATGACCTCCCCGATCCAATTACCAACACAAACCGCCCATAATAAAATAACCCCACGATCTATAAAATACCCAGAGGCTTCTGTATCGCTTCGGGGAGAATGTCCTACAACTTCCTGTTATTTTTACCGTTGGCAACACTGTTGATGCGTTCAGGTTAGCTCGTTAGAGTTGGCATCTTGTTTTACGCTCCGTCGGCAACACCGGTTCGAGGGTCGCTTTGATATTGAAGAATATATCTCTTGTCTGAATTCTCGAGGGCTGTCTTCGAATTAGTGAATTGCTCTTTGAACCTTGCGTGAGATATTGCTTTGATATATTTTATTTTATTGCTATTGAAATATTTCTTTAATATCTTCCCTTTTGAGAGCGTGAATTTATGAAGCGTTCAGAATCTCGATTCCCAGGAAACCATAAAAACTTTATCCTCCTGCCCTCATACCAATGTAATTGGGGTCGGCACAACATGTTGGAGACGTGCTATAACTTGGCTACGTATGGCTACTTGACGGGCCGTCTGACGTTATCATACCTCCCTTAGTCATATTTTTCGACATTTCGGTTAGAAAGAAGGTGGTCTATTCTACTCAACTGGATACGTGGGTCATACGTTGGGTCAACTTATCTTAGTCACCTTTACGACACCTTTTGATTGTTTGAACGCGTTAATCTCAGGAACTACTGCACGGATTTGAAAAATTATTTTAGCGTAAAATAGTCCATTTATTGAGGAAGGCGAAAGGACTATTTAACATCACGCTTAGATGAATAGGAGAAGAGTAGCAATACAAAATATTGCTATAACAGCAAAATTTAAAGCTTTTCTTGCGTGCGCTAAGTAAACGCTGAAAGTTAATAAAAATCATGTATTACAAAAGTGTACCCCTCTAAAAGTTTAAAATAAAAGTCCAGGACAGCATATGTCTAGCTTTTAAGGTTAACCCACGTTAACCGTTTTTATGGTGATCAAAATACTATATTACGGTTCTAATCATTTCCACGCGGGCGGAGCTGCTGATAATTGTTAGTATGTTATAAGTAGTGTTTTAAAGGGATTAATTAACGATGGAATATACTGATATTATTATGGCAATAATTATATTCAAGGCATAATTTTTAATAAGTAAAAAACCGATATGGCCGCGATAAGCTTCATTATAAATATCTGTCACCGGCACGCGACCCATTTTCCCACATCGCAGCGTTCGAAATTCAAATCCTTCATAACAAAGACTCAATAATCTCGGCCGTGTCAATATAAATTTCATAAACTCGCCGTAACCCCAACAAAGCCCGCAAACATCCATGAATAATCTCCATTTTGAGGGTGTCAACACCATTTACGGCGACGCGTTTGATTTCCCGCGAAAACAAACGTCAGCGTGACGTTTGACTTGGCGGGCACAATGGCGGGCGCGATGGCGGGCGCGGGGCGCGACGCCGGTTGTATTGCAGCCATTGTTGGCGTATTAATTGGTTCGCACGATCTGCACTGGTCATTGTTTGTGCGTGCAGGTTCGTGCGGACGTCGATTATACGTTAATTAACCTGTAATGTCCATAAAGTTATCATAGTATATTAGGGGAGCTACGCCGTGTGGTATCCGGCGGAATAGAATAGTACCACCCTCATTTCTTACCGAGGTGTCGTAAAAGGCGACTAAGGTAAGTCGACCCGCCGTGTGGTATCCGGTTTAGTAGAATAGACCACCCTCTTTGTTACCGAGGTGTCGTAAAATACGTCTGAGGTAAGTTGACGTCAGGCAGGCGGCCGGTCGTAAAAGCGCAGCCAAATCATGTGACAGAATGCTTATAACATGTTGTGCCGACCTCACTTAGAGTGCGATAAGGGCAGGAAGATGAGAATAATAGGGGAGCCAACGTAAAATGTGTCGATTACATGTTAATTAACCTGTAATGTCCATAGACTTATACTAGAGCCCTACTCTAGTAGCCAGCCTCAAATGTGTTCATAGACAAAAAAAAGAAAGTAAATGAGACTTATTATCTGTATCTATTTTTGATGTGTGATTAAGCAAAGGTTACATGAGTTTTATCTTCACATTATTTGTTATGACACTCTCGCTTACAAGTTAGTCTATGGCTCTTCTACTCTAGTATAAACAACTCTATGGTAACATCTCAATAGTAATCTAAGTATTTAATTAAGAATGCACCATAGATATTACTCAGCTCTATTTCTCTAATGTGTTATTAGACAAAGATATAAATGGGTCTCTCATTTCCTTGTCTTATTTGTTGAACACTCGCACTTACTGGCTTGCTCCTTACTCTACCATAATAACTCTATGGTAATCGCAGTTAGATCTATAGCAATTATAAATGCGAAATTCTGTCTACATGTCTATAATTCGACCGGTGGTATCCGGCTGAGTAGAATAGACCACCCTCATTTATCACCGATATGCTGTAAACGGCAACTAAGGTACATTAACCCGCCGTCTGGTATCCGGTTGAGTAGAGCAGACCACCCCCTTTCTTATCAAGGTGTCGTAAAATACAACTAAGTTAAGTTGACGTCCGCCAACCGGCCGGTCGTAAAATCCGAATAATGTGACAACACGTTTATATCATGTTGTGCCGACCTCACTTAGAGTAGGATAAGGTCAGGAGGATGATGATGTCTATAACGCTTTTGAGTTTAGTAAGCAACACCATGGGCAAGTGAGTTCGGCAATAGGTAAAACCCGGGTAAATATCACCCCCTTTATTAAATATCAATAATAAAAATCTCCATCACCAAGTAGTGAGCGTAAACACTTCTACCTCAGCTTGTAGCTCGTGCATATTCAAGGCGCGCCGAGTTAAATAGAGGTCCCTGTACGCCGTAGCGTCAGCAAAAACACATATTAGCATAATACTTGCAAAACACGGCTGTTATCATAATTAATATGTATAATTTTATTTATATATTATTATTTAGTAGCCATAGCATAAAACTGTGATAGCCCAGTGGTGAGACCGTGTGACTCTTTCGAGGGGTCACGTGTTTTAGCCCCGGTCACCAATGAGTTTTACTGTTAAATTTATAATTGCAATTTAAGACACGCTTTTCTTACTTTTACTACACGCTTACTTAAAAGCTGTGGTAGCCCAGCGGTAACACCGTGTGACTCTGAGTGACCAATGAGTTTTTCTGTTAAAACTTATGTGTCTAATTGATAATTTTAATTTATCACACGCTTTTCGGTGAAGGAAAACATCGTGAGGAAACCTGCATATATCTAGAGAATTCTGGAGACATGTGTAACCTACCAATCTGCATTGGAGCAGCATGGTAGGTCTTAGCTCCAATCCTTATCTCCAAAAAATGGAGAGAAGAGGCCTATTCTCAGCAGTGGGATAGTAACAGGCCGCTACTTACTTACTTACTTTACACGCTTTTCAGTGAAGGAAAATATCATGAGGAAACCTGCAAATCTCGAAAGAATTCTAGAGATATATGTAACCTACCAATCCGCATTGGAGCAGTGTGGTAAGTGCTAGCTCCAAAAATGGAGAGAGAAAGTGATTGAAACAGGCCGTTACTTTACTTTAAGCTATAGCTCTTTTAGATAATGTACTTATTTACAACCGGGTTAAAATCAGTGTCACAAAATGTTTCCCGCATAAAATCCGCCTCTGCTGTAATTCTAAGATAAAAAGTAACCTTTATCTTGCTCAACAACCTTCTCTATCATTAGAAGTCCCATAAAAATCTATTTAGCCGTTCCGCAGAGTAAACTATAAATTTTATCTTTCCTCAAAAATTGCACTACATCTTTAAGTGAAAACTGTATAAAAATACGTTTCGTTGATTTTGAGAAAATCGATCACATACGGATAGACAGGTTTTAGGGTTTTAAAATATGTGTAATATCTTATGTTCTAAAATACAAATACTTAAATATAAAACTTAATTTACCTATATGTATATCTCAACATATGTATAAACATAATATTTATACATAATGCATAAAATTGCATTATATTTTGCTGTATCACAATTCCTTGGCGAGTGCTGAGTGAATGACATTTTACTTTTTGTGGGTCTCCATTTATTTTTATAATACTAAAATCAAAACAGTAACTATATTTCAAAAATAACACAGGCCCTATGGTTACGTCGAATCTAATTAAATCTAAGTAAAAGTTAATTGTAAAACAGAAAATATAGTTAACTTTTAAAAATTCAAGTATTGTATAAATACGTTGTCGTAAATAAATTATGATCTCGTTTCCCGCGTTTATAGCCTGTGCTTCAGACAAAGAACGTTACTTATTTCCATAGACAATAAAAGAAAATTGCTACCAACTTAACAATTAATTATATTTATTTAAAATTTAATGATAATGAACCTATTTTTGACAAAATATACAGGTAAACTTTAGAAACATCTAATAATTTTAAGGATAAGTATCGATTTTTTATTGCAGACCGTATGCAACTCGATATTCCACAGTATTTGATGCGCCGTGCAAACACGCGGGTCGCATTTCGTTATTAAACTTAAGTAAATTTCGATGTTCCGTACGCCACTGTTGGCATCCACCGTGGGGATACTCTATTTGTTATGTATAACCTAATTGGTGGCTTCTGACGAACAGATGGGTACTATAGTAAGAAAAACATTACGAGAATATATGACAGATATTCAGCAAATAGAGATTATGTAGTCAATAATGTTTTAAATGATTCGAGACAATCAGAAAGCTTATATACAGATGTTGTTTGTTTATTTATTCAACAGATTCAACAGAATAAATCAAATAAAAATAATCTTTAATTAAAATTAGCTCTTTCGAGCACTTTTGAATCGTTGAGGATCAATATGATTAATGAAGCTACTACTGGTTCGGAATGTTGCTCTTATCGAAAAGAACCAGCGAGAAACTCAGTAGCAAACTTTTAAACATTTTTTATTATACATTATCAAACCATGGTATGAAGCTGAAAGAATTTTAAAATCCAGGCATTTTTATCATGCAAATAATCTTCAATTTTGTAATATGCTTTACGTGCAAGCATATTTCTTACCGAATTACTAATTGAAACCCTACTGTAGACTGGTCTGGTATGAATTGCATATTAAATAATAAATAATAATAGAATCCAACAAATATCCTATATATTTGTAAATTAATTATGTAGTACCAATTATAGTTGATCATATCATTCTTAGTTAATGTTACAATTATAAGTAATTAAAAAATTTAAAATAAAATAAATAGAAGATAATAATGAAACAACATTAAGCCTATTAATATATAATGACTCTGGAATTAGAATTTTAATAATGTAATTTTGTTAGTATCAAAGATAGATAAAGTTTTTAGTCCATGCCCCACGCTAAAAATTATTTTGCCCCCCTAAGTAACATACATAAACTTTAATACTAGAAAATGAATTGTCCACTTAAAGAACATAATTAGGCTTTAGGAAGAAAAGTTGCTTTTTTATGTTAAATTTGGCACCGAAATCTAGCATTGCACTTAAATGGCCTAGAGCGAAAGGTTTAAACTCGTGTCGAGTTGCCCCCCCCCCCCCCTAAACCATCAACTTACCTTCCTGTGGGACGTGGGCCCCACGTTGGGAACCACGAACCTAGCCAAATTATGTGATAACATGTTTATAACATGTGAACATCCTACTTAAGAGTGGGATAAAGGCAGGAGGATGATGATTAGTATTATGGAATTCCACAAAGTAACGCCTAGATCTATAAATTATGATTACAATAGTCGGTTAGCGCTATTTTCCCTGCGGACGCTGCTCAGTACGATATCCCGCAGTATTTGATGCGCCGTGCAAACACGCGGCTCGCGTTTCGTTATTAAACCTAAGTAATTTTCAATGTTCCGGACGCCATTGCTGGCTTTCGCTGCAGGGACCTATTCCATTTCGTTTTAGCTAATAACGTGGCATGGTATCATTATTCTGATAGATTCTTACAGTGTTTAAACGTTCGATAATCCCTTCATAAAATTATGAAGCTATAATCCTCCTATAATCTCATTGAACACCCTGATTTATTACCGAGGTGTAAAAGGCAAGTAAAGTAAGTTGACCCGCCGTATTGTATCCGGTTCAGTAGAATATACCACCCTATTTCTTACTGAGGTGTCGTAAAAGGCTACTATGGTAAATTGACATCAGGCAGGCGGCCGGTTCTAAAATACCAAGCGGAATCGTGGGACAACATGTTTAGAACAAGTTGTGCCGATCCCACTTGAGACTGGTATAAGGGCAGCAGAATGATGTAATTTTTGTGTAGGCTTACTAGGCTATAGAAATCCTGTAAATTCTACAGGAATAGGATGACATTAAAAAGCGTCATCTATCTAACCTATCACACGACAACGGTCCACGCGAACAAAGTCGCGGGTAAAAGCTAAGCTATAGATGAATCCACATAACCTTAATACTTTGTAAAACAATAGTTCCCATAGACTTACACTAGACACTCTTTGTTATCATTAAAAAAAATAAGACAAAGACCTACTGCGAGCGATCCTTCCTTTGTCTATGGTCACGAGTCTGTGCAGTCTGTCGCTTGCCGGATGCGGCGCATGCGGGTGTAATGGGAGCAATGAGATAATGGCGGGTTAATTTTAAACAATGACGGCTTGTCAAATCGCTGTTCGTTCACTGGCCGGTGGACGTCGAGTGTTTAAGAATTGAACTCCCCGCACTGCCATTTGCAATTTGATAAGTTGACTTGGAAATGAGACTGTCATGTCGCTCATCTTTTTTTTTACATATTTTATGCGGGCAACAAATCTAGGTCACGATTCGCATAATTTAATTTAAAGACGTGGCTTTTAAAACCTTTTATAAATAATTCGTCTAGCGCTATCGTGATAATATTCTTGTCGCCGTGTGGTATCCGGCTGAGTAGAGTAGACCAACATCATTTCTTACTGAGTTGTCGTAACAGGCAACTAAGACAAGTGGACCCACCGTGCGTATGTAAGTTAAGTAGAATAGACCACCCTCATTTCTAACAAGGTGTCGTAAAAGGCGACTAAGATAAGTCGACCCGCCGTGTGGTATCCAGTTAAGTACAATAGTCCACCCTCATTTCTTACCAAGGTATTGTAAAATTCGACTAAGGTAAGTTGACGTCAGGCAGGCGACCGGTCGTAAAATAAGTAGCTAAAGCATCCACTTAGAGTTGGTTAAGGGCAGGAGGATAATAATTATGTTTTATTATCATAAGATAAATTCGGTACTTTGCACGTGTTTTTTATTATGAATTAATCAAAAATCTTTTAATTTTATTGATTAACGATAGCAACATTTGTCTATAAATAGACAAAAAACCTTTACTTACCTTAAAGTAGACCTATAATTGTGCCGTAATTCCACTTCAAATCTTTTTAATCTCTAATCTTCGTGAGATCACAATACACTTCCTGTTAAAAGTCCGCCGCAATAAAATCATCTGTCTTAATTCTTTTATAAAGAGAAAAAAATGTTTATGGTATCATAGTCTGAACGCATCCATTCACTGCAGCCAACCTGTCAAAACAAATTTGCAAATGGAACATTGAGATGTCTTTTATGATTCGAATAAAATTTTAAAACTTTATTCCCGCGTAGTTGTGTAATAACCGCAAAATTGTATTCAAGTATGGGATTGCGGGTGATTTCGCGCGCTATCTTTGATAATGTATGCGATCTTTTGTAGAGTTAGGGATTATATTTTGATGAATGGAGGCAAAGTATTGCTTTGTGCGATAGGATTAGGTGGATAAGGGGATAATGCACCTGACATGTCCATTGTGATGCAGGTAGAGGCCGCGATGTCTGTCGAATTTGTAAAACTAACAGCACTAAGTGCGCCCGTTGCAAATTTGCAATGTTTGCATAGGACGGCCATTTGTTTTTTGCCTTTGCATTCTTGAGAATCATTGACCGTTTGCATACTGCGATCTTGATGCGATGTTACAAATATGTAACATATTTCTAGACTTATATCATAAATGTTAATACTTTTAACTATAATCCGCGATTAAGTAAATAGAAAATCTTTAATATTTAAATGAGTTAATCTTGTATATATTCTAAAAAAGAAAATAAAGATATTAATTTTCAGATATCAAAATTTAAATCTGACTACTGACTGACTAACAATACACACACACACACACACACACACTACACACTGACTAACACTATTTATATACGTCTCTGATACATTTGTAAAAATTCGCTATTGCTAATAATTGGTTCAAAATACTTTTATTACTCAAGTATTTTAAACCAATTTATTATTGGCAGCACTCATTTAATATTAAATTTTTTAAATGTAAGATAGTTCATTTACTGAGGAAGGCTATATAACATCACGCTAAGATGAATAGGAGAGGAGGAGCAATAAAGAATAACGCGAAAATGGAAATCGCACAAAATTCACAGCTTTCCTAGTGTGCGCTAAGTAAACGGTGTAAGTTATTCAAAATTCATGTATTACAAAATTGTTCGCCTCCATAAGTTCTAAATAAAAGTCCGCGACAGCATGTCTCGATTATAACGTTAACCCACTTATGGTTATTACACTATTTTTGTGGTTATTAAACTAGATACTTTATTACGGTTTTAATCTTTTCAAGCGGGCGGAGCCGTTGGCGATTGCTAGTTAAGTAATAAATCACAAACATTTATCAAATATTAGCGTACGGTGGGCCGTAAAAGTCGTTAAGGCGATTTAATCATCGTTTATTAAACAAATATTAATTTTGTGAACTGCACAGTAAATATTTGAACGGTGCTCTATGGTTCATGGTCGAAATGTTGGGGTGGGGTGCTATATCTCGAGTGGTTGGGAGCTTGGTGCTTGGAACTGGCTTGAGATGAATTATCGTTATAAATACACGGGTAACAGGTTCAAATCCCGCGATAATTTATAGAATTATGCGTTGCGTTAATTATTATTAATAGCGTTAATTATACTTTACGGAAGTCCATAATACACAATATTATTTTGCCTTGCCGGTCACATTCCTGATACATGCAAAATTAGTAGAAACGCATGCACTACCAGCCACCAATAACACAACAATACAAAAGCACTGCACACATTCATCACCACAATCTCAACAATCATTTCGACCTGTAACCAAAACACCATCCGGAGAGAATCGAAGTTATATAGTAATAAGTTAAGCCCCCAACATTTATTTTGCCTTTGAACACGTTACGAAACTGGAACTCGTAACGTTTATCTGTTTGATAATTAGTGTGCCACTATTGTGTTCCAGTTGTTCTAAAGTATTACCTAAGTCTTAAGCTTTTGGCACAGGTATGCAAAATTTTGGAAACAATGGTCGTCTGACAATGGGGGACAATCGGGGCACTTACTAACAACATTAATATATTAAAAGAATATTTAATTTAACCTTGAAGTTGCGTCTATGTTTTGGCTATTTCCACATACGCCATCTAAACGTCCAAACTAAACCGACCTATTTTTTCTTCCACCAAAAGATACAAAGCTGAGAACCGAACGCCATTTTCCCAATCGCCGCTCACCTGTGATAACATTCCGTACAGAAATCCGTATTCCGTAATCCAGGTCTATTTGTCGCCACATTAACTCACGTCTTATTAAAATTACCAACATTATTTAACTACCCGTAAATAATGATGAACTTTAACCCATTAAAATAAGGTTTAATTTGGGACAAATATTTTTAAGTGATTTAAAAGGTAAATGGTAGGAATCGGCCTTCGATATTTTGATAAGTTACTAAATAAATGACGGGTATTGATCGGGTGCGTTCATGTTTACTCAGCGTCCACTACGGCAACGTTCGCCAAGCTATTGTGTGGTGACCGTATGCGACAGATAAATGTTATATTAAATGCTATCTGAAACTTAATATTTAACCTTTATTCCAATAAGCTATTTCAACCACTTTTGATTCGTCAAGGATCAATATGATCAATGAAGCTACAACTGGTTTGGAATTTTGCTCTTACTTAGGAGAACATTATTAAACCGCAGTCTTGTATAAAGCTGAAAGGATTGACAAATTCAGGCATTTCTATAATCAAAAAATCTTCAAATTTGTAATATGCTTTCGGTACAAGCTAAATAAAAAAAAAAATTAATATTTCCTACACTTAATTTAAACCTTTCTGTAGACTGGTCTAGTATGTATTGCGGAATTTTATTATACAATAGAAGCGAATACCGAGAAATCAAATGAGTTTCTAACTCTACTGATTCGCTGGGGTATCAAAGCTTTGTGTGACATTATTAAATTAAAAATAAACTAAATTATGTATTTATTCAGGGTTAAAAAATATTGTATAATCACAGATAAATAGTTTTTGAATCTTTAATATTTAAATGAGCGATCTGGCTAGGTTTTATGTAAAAAAATCGTTTTATCCCTGTTTTTGGGCATTAAAAATACAAAAAATTATATTGAATATAAAGCACTATTTTTACAATAAACTGTCAAGTCAGAGTAGCTTATTCGGAAGACAGTCTTGAAAAATTTAAATACCTAGGATCGATCCCATCTACCTATTTTTTTTTTAAATTTCTTTTTTTTTAAATTTGTAATAATTAAAGCTCACATTAGTTATATAAATGTATAGGCACAGATAGTTGACATACTTATATTATTAGCTTATATCAGAGAGAATTATGTAATTCACATTATAATCTCTACCAATAAGCAAACTCGAATGTATCCCATTCATTATTTATCTTATAATTCTACGCGTCAGTGTCCCAACGAGGTATAAAACGTATAGTCACTGTTAAAAAGTCACTGCATCAAATGAAGAGCCTAACAAATATGAGAGCGTCTTTATTTATAATAATTGTGGGCCCCATTATGCGAGTCATCCTTCGCAGGATTGGAACACCTACGCGACTCTAATATAGCACGCACTTTATATGCATTCGCGGGAATTTCATTCTTATATACCCGTAAATACGTTTCAATATGCCATTAAACAACAATTTTATTAACGCCATCTTTTTTCCGTTTGGCGCCAAAATTGATTTGTATTGTCAAGTTGACAGCCGGCTGGGTGGCCGCCATTAAAATTATTCGCCTTATTTGTGGAATATTGTTTGTTCGTTAAATCTTTCTAGAAATAAAACCATAGAGTTAGTAAATTCGAGTAGGGCAGGCCTTTAAGTAATAGTGTCACAATAAATAATGTGAAGATGAAACTTGTATACTTCATCTTTGTCTAATCACACACAAAAAGACACAAATAGATCACCCTCAGTAGCTTTCTCTTTATTGTAATACTAGCTTTTATCCGCGACTTCATTTGCGTGCACTGTTATCGTGATAGATCGATAATTGATGGCGCTTTTCAATGCCATCCTATTCCTGTAGAATTAACAGGATTTCTATAGCCTATATGTTATTTCGATGTTTAAGGGAAACTCAGTTCAGCGGCCTATGCCGTTCGAAAGAATAGACAGTTTACTGACGTCGAAACGGCAAAACTTGTTTATTTAGATTACTTCCATAGTGTTATGTCCTATGGAATATTGCTATGGGGTAAATGCGCGGATAATGAAAAAATCTTTGTATTACAAAAAAGAGCCATACGTGGCATTTTTTACAATTCAAGTCCGCACGATTCCCTGCGAGAGAAGTTTGAGGAAATAGGTATTCTTACATTTGCTTCACAGTATTTTAAGCAATTTAATTTATGTACAAAAATATAAAGAATTATAAAACAATAGGTGATGTATATAATAGACAAAGTAGGAACCGACATAAGGTTGCGACCCCTGTTTTGCTCCTTGAAAAGTACGTAAGTCGTTTGTGGGTTTGGGTATAAGTTTCTATAATAAAATTTCAAAATCAATTTTAGCTTTGCAGTTTAAAAACAATATTAAGAAGAGGCTGATACAGACAGCCAACTATCCTGTTGAGGATTATTGACGATAAGAATGCGTGGATATAGATATTGTTCGACCCTGTAAAACGATTAAATTTAACTAGTATTAAGAATTATATTTTTAAAAGAGCAAAAATTTTTTATCGCGGATTACAGCAAAATAATATTCCATACCTTAATTGAACACATAGCATAACTTAATTGAAGTAGAAAAAACTAAATTAAATAGTTAATAGAAGTCACTGTTATGAAGCAGCAGCTAACAGCAGTAAATACTCCGTACAAATCAACCGTAACGGAGAAATCTGGGTTATTTACATTGCATAGAACCAACGTCGGCATACTAAAAATTGTAGCGTGATTTTTAATATTTCCCTTTCATTTTGGTTTCTCTTACACCGGCAAAGTCACGGGTAAACGTTTTCTAAATTTGTTACTCAGCATACCTACAGATGGAGAACTTTGTTCATGAGATATAAAATTTTAACTGGGGTGCTTTCCTTAGCGAATCTTGAATGTAATATTAATGCACAAAAAAAATGATAACATTTACTGTAATAATTATAGACATATTTTGCTAAAATAAAGAAAACAGTTTCTCGGGTATTACTTTTGATTTTTTTTTATATATTTATTTTCTACTAAAAGTATCTAATAATAAAATGTAAAATCTGTTTTCATACCTGATACATGCATAATTCGCAATAACACCTGCGCCAATCTCCACCACCGCCACCACTACACAAGCACTACAGACGTTCACTATCACAAACTCAACAATTGTTTCGTCCCGCAACCAAAGCATCATCAGGAGATAGACTCCACGACGAAATCGCAAAGCAAAGCATATATATATATAATCGGTTCACACCCACCATTTATTTTATGTTTCTTCTGAACACGAGTAAATTATTATCTACCATTTTTTCCATTACAAAGTTCATACAAAAACGATCAATGTTGTTACATTGATCTCCATTACAATTAGGTCTTTAAGCCGTAATAAGTTTAGTTGACTAAACTGCGAAATGGCACTTTAACGATTAACATCTACACAGAACCGATACGGCCACTCGTTACCGGAGTGCCAGTCGAGCACGCAAAAACAACTCTCCAGAGCTGGTGTGATCGAACACCTAAAATAAAAGCCGAACCCGAAAGTCTCGGCAGCGGACAAACAAGTCATTTAGAAGTAAAACAAATAATTGAATGGCGCTCACGGGTGTAGTAGAAAGGAAACACGAAGTATTATACGCAAGGAGATTGAAAAGAAAGTACTCGACACGAGAGCGTCCAAGCCTCGACGGAGTGCAATAAGGCGAATGACGTAGCTGTTCATTAACCACAGCATCCCGTCAATGACTAGCGAGACGGTATGAAAGCAGATTTCAGCGGTGCACCACCCTCGTTAATCACACGTAGTCAGTATATCCGATCTTGTGAAACAGGGACACGTGTGCATACTCCAATATCGAACGTCTTCTTTCAAAGAAATTGCTTATATGAATTATTTTCTGTGCTGTATTTGTCAAATACATAAAAAACATACAATGAACTGTGTGGTATCAAGCTGAGTAGAATATACCATCCTCATTCTTACCGAGGTGTCATAAAAAGCGACTAAGATAAGTTGACCCACCGTGTGGTATCAGGTTGAGTGAAATAGGGCGCCCTCTTCCTTACCAAGCTGTTGAAAAGGCGACTAAGATAAGTTGACCGCCGTGTGGTATCCGGCTGAATAGACCACCCTCATTTCTCAACTAGGTGTTCTAAAAGACGACTAAGGTATGTTGACGTCAGGTAGGGGACCGGTCGTTCAACCTAGCAAATATAGTGATACCCAACATGTTTATGACATGTTGTGCCACCCCACTTAGAGTAGGATAAGGGTAGAAGAATGATGATGAATATAAAAATACAAGGACACCGCAACGGCCTAGTTAGCGTTGAATATTTATCAATGCTTTCAAAATTTAGCTACGTACGTATGTTTCATTAAAAAACTTGTGTATTTATTTGCTTTTGATCTTATTAATAGTCTATCATACCATATTAATCAAAGAGCCAAAATATCAAAAAATATGATCCAAAATAATTATAAAACAAATAAAAAACGATTGTCCTAAATTTATTGGCGAAATTGGCAAAAGACTTTTTCTTCCTTCCTTTTGAGTTTGAGTTTCCTTTTGAGATTCCTTCAATCCTCCCAATTAAGCTATGAGGAAAATCTGGGCGTGAAAACAAAACACAGTTCCCACAGACGTATGACAGATCCACACCTCTACAGCAAACAACGAAAAAAAACAAACATACCGATAAGTCCTCGACGCCGAGTGGACACTACACGTAGTAGCCACGCACCTCCATTTTGTTATCATAACGGATCTCGTAACTATGTATCGAGTGCCAAACAAAATGGCGGCATTTATGCACGAGCGAGCGTCATAACGGAACGGCCGAGATTCTCAACGGGGTGGGGCTCACATCCATTTCAAAGAACAAACACCGTGGAAACTCTCTCGATGTATAAATAAAATGTATATTTTGCGTAGACAAAGGCTGCCCGCTCCGTGGTACAAACACTGCTGGGCTGTGTTTATTCTTTCGTCATTAAGGTGGAGTGTTGACTGTGCTGTAGCCCTAGCGCTAATTTCAGGGGCCAGGCCGGTGGGTAGTGTTGACAATTGCGATGGGGCTAACACAGCGGACAAATAGCCGCGATGAAGACGCTTGCAATGTGTGTACACTAGTTTAAAGATCTAGAATTTAACTCAATCCAAAATACTTTATAGAACTCTTAGCTTTAGCCCGTCCTTCTTCGTCCGCGTGATTTGTTGTCGCGTAATAAGTTGTCGCCTGTTAAAAGTATAGTAATAGCTCCAGCTAAAACGCTGGATCTGAAAGTAATGCTGTAATTCCTACTGCTCATACAAATAAAGGTATATGATCATAAGATATATTATTAATTCGTATATTAATAATTGTGGTGATAAAACTAATAGATGGCGCTTTTTAGTGTTATCCTATCACCGTAGAATTAACAGGATTTCTACAGCCTATATGTTGTTCGTAATCGATATTAGTTCAGCGGATTCACCGTGAAAGAGTAGGTATTCCATTGTACAAAAGTTATGATTCTTTCTTTCTCCTGCCCTTATCCCACCCTAAGTGTAATCGGCAAATGTTTTAAGTATGTTGTGGCATGTTTTGGATAGTTATTTTACGACCGGTTGCCTGTCTGACGTCAACTTACCTTGTCGCGTCACAACAGCTCGATAAGAAATGAGAGTGGTATATTTTACGCAGCCGGATACCACTCGGTAATAAGTTATGATTATTGTACAAGAATTTTAGTGAACTAATTCCATCATTACATTTCAACATAAAATCATGTTAATTTACATTTATGCAGCATTTATATCGTTAGATTAGATAAGTTTAGAGCGCGTGATCCTTACTAAAGGTTCAAAGGTCTAAATTCCAAACACACTGGAATTATCTATAGAAATTTACGTGTTTTTAATATTTTATATGAGTACATGGTCAATTACTTAGCACTTACCTTAATCCCTGAAAGTTAGATTCATTCGTTCATTATAAAAAAAGTTATTTTCGAAAAGATAAATCTACTTACTATCGAATTCTTCTCGGTGAGAGCATCATTTGAAACCATTCACTTCTTGAAAATGCTTATGAGGTTCAATCGATAAAAATGAAGAACAAAAAGTTAAAACTATTAAATAAAATAATAGTAAAAGCAAAGTTAGTATAACCACAGTTAACGTCAAAGAGGAAACTTGAAAGTAAAATTGAACGCTCTTGAACCGTTCCAACACTCGAGCACTAAAGAAGATGGCGTCGGCTGCCTCGCAAACATTGCAAAATGAATGGGACACACACACAATACTTATGAATGGGGTGCGCCTATGAAAACTGACGCAGCTGAAGAATCATAGGCACTTTGAATTAACAATAATTAAGGCTGGGCATAAACTCTTGTAACAATACATAGACTCGTTAATAATACGTTACAATCCATAGACGCGGTAAGTACTTTAAATTTTTCGGTTCCACGTAATGCTCCTTGTTCTTGTAAAAAAACTTTCAGTACCTCGAAATCAAGAACTAATTTAGGTCAAAATAGTGCATTTAACCGGCTTATGAACACTTATAACGCACTTAATTCCCATGATATAGACATCTTCCACGACCCTCTATTCAAATATAAAAATACACTTGCTCGCCTGCTTTAAGTTGTTAAGTTTTAGTAATATTTTTTATCAAAATTTTCCTGTAAGTATAATTTAATTTGTCTCATTTTAGTTATATAAATAATTTTTGTACCTAACTACCTACGATGACTGTACTCGCCTTAAAAAGTGTTTTACCTAGAACTTGCCGTATGAAAAAGTGTATTAATAAGTATGTGTAAAATGCTATTGGCTTGTCATAATAAATAAATAAACTGTGGTAGCCCAGCGGTGAGAATAGATATATGACTCTTTCGATAGGGTCATGGGCCCAAACCCCGGACAGGCACAAAGAGTTTTTAAGTTTTTATTAACTTGCGAGACAATTTCGTAATTATTATCTTTTGCTACGTCAGAGAATTGTCAAATCCATGCATTTTAAACGCTTTTATCCAACTTGCAATGTATGTATGTGAAGGTGGAATCTTGCAAATTAAATTTGACCTACTTCCCGGTGTCCGATTGAGCTGAAATTTTACGTACTGGTCCATTCCCGATGACAATGCATGTTTACGATAAGCATAACCTGATCATGCTGCCAGGATTGGCTCAGAGGGATCTCTTCGACGGTTAACTCGAGTTTTTTAACTCGAGATGTTTACTGACATTCAATGGTATTTCTATAGGGCGAAGGCTTCTAAATAATGCATCAAGAGTAGGCCTAAGGATAAGGAACTTACCCTAGTTTATGAATAATAATGTAGATGTTTGTTCCAGGTGAAGATATGGTTCCAGAACCATCGCTACAAGTGCAAGCGGCAAGCCAAGGAGAAGGCGATGGCTGAACAGAATCAGCATAATCAGGTAAGAGAACCATTTTCATGTTAACTAATTCTCCTAGCTGTACTAGCGGATTCGACCGCGCGGAAATCTGTATGTCAAAAAAACCCGAATCCAAATTTCAAACATAAAGGTAGTTATTGTGAGTTAACCATAAAAGATAGAGACATGCTGACTTAAACTTTTTTGTAGTATTTTTGTATATCTACAATTTTCTAGTAAATTACTTTAGTGTATCTCTGCCTGTTTAGGCAGCGCACGCGAGTAAAGCTCCCAGCAGGCGAGTTTGTTTACAACTGAGCGACCTCTTTAGCTCAATTTACATAAACAGGTTATGTACTATTGACTTAAACCTTTTGGAAGAATTGCACTATCTTTTACTTAAAACCGTATAAAAATCCATTCAGTAGATTTTGAAAAAATCGATCACATACAGACCGACAGCTTTCGGGGACTTTGTTTTATAATAAGTATAGACATTGATATAGTGGTGGGATATAAAACAGACCTGCATCCTGTATCTTCAAAATTATTATTAAGCTTAGATCCACCACATTGGTATCCAGTTGAGTAGAATAGGCCACCCTCATTTCTTATCGAGGTGTCGTAAAAGGCGACTAAGGTAAGTAGACGTCTGGCTGGCATACCATAAAATACGTAGCCAAATCATATGACAACATGTTTATAGCATGTTGTGCCGACTTAGAGTGGGATAGATTATGAGCTTTCCGGCGTTAAATTTGCGACCCCTTGCCAAGAGTCGCACACCGTAAGTTACTCAAGTACCCACTAAATATTTTAAAAAAGGAAATTTAAATTTATAAGACCTCGTTTTAATTTGACCTCAGCAAAATTAAATCGGGGTTGCCAGCCGCGAGAATGCGGGTCCCGTAGTCCCCGCGCGATTGCCATCGAGCGGGAAGCTCTGTCGCCTCCGCACAGGGGCGCTGCGTCGACGATTTTTATCGCTCACGTCTTTAAAAATCCATTATTCAGTACCTGATTTGAAGATATCATTTTAAAGGGGCTTTGTGTTACCTACCTAAGGGTCGATAGCATCTTATACAGATGGTATTTGTTTGAAAGTTTTTGGAAATTAGCTATGTTTTACGAACGCGTTTTTGAGGCAATTTTTTTTCCTTTGACCTATTTTTTCTACAAACTAGTACGAGTTTGTTGATATCAGCTTAAATGATTAAATAATCTCAATTAAGTGACTCGTTGGCGCTCGTGGCAGTGACACTGCCTTCAGTTCTGCGGTTCTAGATTAAAAACCAATTTGCTGGTTCTTTGAGTCTCGGTGTATATATATTTAAAAATTTATTTGAAATTATATATGGATATATTCACCAATTGTTTGGGGACGTCCCTTTGTGTAACTGTCGCAAATATATTTATTTTTAATTATTTGTTTCCTTAAATATGAATGTGGAGGAATGAGTTTCTTGCTGGTTCTTCTCGGTAAGAGCATCTATCCGAACCAGTCGTAGCTCTTCATTGCAATTTAACGATTTAAAGGTGTTTCTAAAAGCCAATTGGAACAAAGAATAATTTGAACTTGATGGCTATGTGACTTGAGGGAGGGCTAAAAATAGATGGTCTGATTGTGTAAAGTACATGCATATAAAAGGAGAAGCGCTAAATTTGACAAGTGATAGTGAGAGATTGGAAGAAAAACATGTTATACCGAATACACTTGCCGACACGAGATTGATGTTTCTCTTGCATATTCCTGAAGAAAAAAGAGGGTTTTCCCTTGCTATTTTACTCTGGCTAGCTAAAGTCAGAACGATAGGAAATATAAAAGAAAACCTGGTTATAAAATAAATATGAATCTCAGTGTGTCTGTTTGTTTTACACCTTGGCAACTAATCTGCTGCGATAATATAATATGCAACAATAATAAATAATAATAAATAAATATATGGACACTTACACACACGGTAGTCCATCCCCAAAGTAAGAAACTTAATACTTGTGTCATGGGTGACAGACAACTGCTGAATATATACATATATAATTTTTAAATACATACTTAAATACAAATATACACCCAGGCTCGGCGGGAATCAAACCCGCGACCCGCGGAGCGGAAGGCAGTGTCAGTACCCACTGCGCTAACGGGTCAGTCAATAATAACAGATAATGAATGGTAGAATTTTTTTTCTATATCTTCAGAACCTTGTAAGTATTAGGTATACCAAAAAAACGCGTCATGACCTAAGACGGTCCTTGGGCACGTCTTTGTAGTGGACGAAAAGTAAAAGTATAGGATATTATCAAACTTAACACAAGCTAGCGTCTTCATAAATATTCATTTTAATATGTTAATTTGAATTATCTGTGCCATTAAACATGCATATGTCATGCGACGCCCACAGGCGTAACAATCAGACGTCGCTCCCCGAGCGCAAATTGAGGCAATCGTCGGAGGCTGGCAGCCCCGCGCGTGACTTCCGCCGGTTTTACGACGGGGTTAACTTCCCTGTTATCGTTTCAAATTTAATTATGTAATTATTGTACGATAAACTGGAGGGTTGTATATTCGATTATTGTAGCTCAGTTGGACTGCGGGAGTCTTACTAGAGGTATACAGGTTGAAACCTCGGGCAAACATAAATGCGTTTTTCTTTTAAAACTTATGTGAATGTGTGTATTAATATGCGTTCAGCAGCTACTCAAAATATATTCTAATGATATATGTCTATTTAGCCATTAACTTTATTCCTTCGACAATAAACAGAACTCACTTAAAAACAAACTAAGTGACAATTTACATATCTTTAATATTTAAATGAGTTAGGGCCTGTTTCACAAGTTACCAATAAACTGTCAGTTAGCTTATTCGGAACATATCTGACACATATCTCGGAATTGTGCGTTTCTCAGGTTTCTGATAGGCTTATTCATCACTTAAAGTCCCTAATAAGTTATCAGGTAGATCATGTGGCCGTTATTTTCTGCTGGATAGCAAATACTTATTTTAAAATGGCCGCGATTTTATCTTTTTCACTTCTCAGTCTCTTTTTTTTAGATACATTTATCTGCTACTTAGTTTATTTGTCGGTAAACTATCCAACACTTTATCATTAACTTGTGAAACAAGCCCTTAATCTTGTATGTATATATATATATATATATTTTCGGAATGACGATTTTCCAACGATTTTCCTGAAATTCAGCATGTAGGGGGTTTTGGGAGAAAACCCCCTACATGCTGAAGGAAATCCTTTGAGAAAGGATCGATCTAGATAAGTTTTATTTTAAAAAAAAAGTCGTTTTATCCCTGTTTTTGGGCTCTAATTTTTTTTTTTTACGTTGAATACAATCACAATTTTTCGCTGTCAAATGTAGTCATGGTAGTTCATTTGGGGAACGGGCGGTCTAGAGAGGTGAAAATGCCTAGAATCGAGCCCCACCTGCCTTATTATTTTTACATTTCTCTTTATTTTTTTTTACATCATTTTAAAAATTACCGAGCAAGGCTCGATCAGGTACTCTAATATTATAAAACAAAGTCCCCAAAAGCTATCTGTATGTGATCGATTTTCTTAAAATCAACTCAACGGATACGGTTTTTATTGAAAGATGCAATTCTTAAGGAAGCTTAAGGTAGTTATTGCATTAAGTTTTATTCCTAGCTTACACTTTCCTAGAAGTATCTGGTAATACGCAGGTTTCCTTACGATGTTTTTCTACCAATACACCAAGCATAGTTCACTCCATCGCCTGCTGTGTGTGGCTCTGAGTGGCTCTGAGCTTTCTTTTGAGGCCCATAGTCAGCAACCGAGGTATTACTAAGGAATCGTTAAATAATTTGTTCCGCCGGCAGTCCGCGTCGTCGCCGCGGCGGGTGGCCGTGCCGGTGCTGGTCAAGGACGGCAAGCCGTGCGGCTCGGGCGAGTCCTCGTCTCCGGCGCACAGCCACTGCGCCACGCCCACCTCGGGCTACTCCGGGCAGCCCTCGCAGGCGGCCTGCAGCAACCCGCTGGTCTCCTCGTACCGGCAGCCGGCCGCCTACCAGCAGCAGTGCTCGGGCTACCTCCCGTTGCAGGGCAGGGCCTGGTAGAAGTTCCCCCAGCTTTACCACGAGACAATGTTCAAGGAAGAGATGTATTTTGATTGAATTGTTTAGCTATATTTCCTCCCACGCAATATTTTGACCATAGAATTAATACATAGTAGGGGAGCCAGCCTAATTTTTTTTCCTATTATAAAGTACATCTCTATGGAGGTACTTTATTCCAGCCACAATCTAGCCTTAAGGCTAATAAGCAACTTAATTTTAACCTAAACTTATAAATTAACTTATATCTAAGAACAGGTCCAATGACTTATCTTAGTCTTTCTTACACTTCCCACTTCGTTCTTGTGTTTTTTTTCAGTAGCACTAATACTACACTACACTACACTATCACTATCACTATATTACACCAACTCAAAAGGCTTTGTCCTTTTCAGTCTTCTAAAATATGTCTATCGAAAAAAAAGGAAACAAATGCTACAAGGCTTCCTATTTGTCTCTTTTTTCGCGCATTTAACTGAAGATTGGAAGTACGAGTTATTTAGTGGGATTACACTGTTCAATATTATCAAAATATTTTCCTGTTATATTAATTTTTTAAAAAGTCTACTAAAAATGTTCAAAATATTTAAATATAAATACGCCATGTTGCACATGTTTGTTAAAACATGCGCAAAACAAAAGATAAGTATGGGTCTCTCAACTTCACTCTTTACCTATGGCTCCTCTACTCTATGTATTTATTGCTCTATGATTTTGACAGCAATAAAAATAATTGCCAGTTTTTAAAAAAATCTCCCTATTTCATAGTTTATTCCTGAACCGTTATTGTTAGTAATATGATTTTGAAAAACGAAATATTTATCTTGAACTAGATCCGGTTTGTCTTTAAAAAAGAACATTGTCACTGGTAAAGCTATGGGAATGGCTATCTAAAAGTGAAACAGTGACGAAAATAGTGACTCAGTGGTTTAAGTGAAAAATAATTGGACGTTTGACTAACGCGTAGCGGTATCGAGTTGTAAATAGTCATAGTTAAGCACCACTAAGGATTTGACTTAAATGTTACATATTCAGTTAACATAGTCGGTATTATTCATTTTCCTGTTTAATTAACGTTTCGAGTTCTTTCATTTGAAGATGTTCGTTTGGTAGATAATTGTACTGTTTCATATAAAAAAATAACCAGAATCCGTTAGCAGAAGCAATCTTTTTGAATCTTCTTACGTAGTACTGTCTGATCTATTGTAAATAACTGATATTAAAGTAGTTAATTGTTGTGTGAATAGTATAATTTATGATTAAAAACGGTCAGTGTTTTGTGCGTGTGTAGATAGTTACGTGTATATATTTGACTAGCTGCCGATTCTATTGCTTTGGAATAGAGTTTTACATTGAAATACCTGATGTTTTAGAAAAGTGACATATATCGAGTCAAAGTTACACACAGATTCAAATATATCTTTGTATTTAAGTAGGCAATAATTTTATTTTGTACCTTACAAAATTAAATATATTTACAATTTTGATCACGTGTCCGTTTACTTATTACTTTTTTACTTTACTTTTTTTTTTATTAACAATTTTAATGGTAATTTTTTTATTTGTTATAAAATGTGGGGTTGAATCGAGCAATCGACTAACGTAAGCGATGGGTAATTGACTACAAGCCCCTAATTGGGTGCCGATTGTGTGAACCCCGCACCCTCGCATACAGATTGAGAACATCCACACTGCGCTGACAGAAAAGAAATCCACAATCAATTAAAATTTCCCCTTGTTGTACTTAAAGCGATGTGTCGGTGTTTTGTATAAAGTAAAAAGTCTAACTTATTAATCAATCTTTATTGTATATATTGATTATATATATATACAATAAAGATTATGTTACAATTATAATTTACAGTAATTACATTTTACAGTAACTAAAATTCACAATTTTACATTCTTATTTTCTTATAGAACTAAATTCAGATATACTCTATAATAAAGGCAATATAATAATATACATTATTATCATTGTTTGGTTTAATTATATTTACAGCACAGAGAGCTTGGACACAGAATCATAATTATATCGCACCCTTAGATTCAAACTGACCTAATTCAAAATTAGCGATAATTGAATTAGATACATTGTAATCATTATTTCAATCGCATCTATGACATCACGCTAAGAAGTATAAAAATCTAGTGTTTTATTGGTCTTCCAAGTTATAGGTTTCTTAAATATTTGCGAGTTTTGACAAAACAACTTTTTTTAATTCGGTCAGTTTAATATTAAGCGTACGATATATTGTTTAATAATTTATGCGTCTATTCTATTATAAAAGTATTGAATTAACAATTATCAAATATGAACGCTTTATGCAAAACACCGACTATAGATAATAAAATTACTTTTAATTTTTTTATTAAAATGTATATAGATAAAAAATTAGTAGAATATTAACAAACAAGTTAGTATCACTGTAGTGAAATGGCGCGAGCGCTGGCAAATAATGAAACATAGCAATAAGCCTCTTTAAAAGTAAAAATAAATTGTCAGTTGTAATAAATTTTTTGAAGAATATAATTAATGTTTTGTAACTTAATTTATATATTTTCAGATTTAGGCCGATGTAATTATTTCAGTTAGGCTTAGAGAAGTTATTATAAATATAAATAATAGTATTAATAACGAAAGGAATTTGTAATTATAACGAGACATGAGGTGTAATGAATTTCGATTTATAAAATTAATAAAAATTAATGAGTTTTAAATATTCGTTTTATTGTTATACAAACCTATATATTTAATCTTTAAATGAGTTAATCTTGTATATATTTATTTTTCTGAATTTCGGAAACAGCTCCAACGTTTTTTTATAAAACTTCGAACTTCAAAAAAATGTTTTATCCGTTTTCGGGCACTGGAAAAAATGATAAAATATATAATAGAATTCAGAGCTTAATTTTGCTGTCATTTTTAAAGTTTTAATAGCTCAACGGAGAACGGGCGGACTAAATAGAAGTAAATAAATAGTAAAGTGAAAATAACCAGGATATAGTCTCACATGTTACCAGGCCTTCTTTATTTTTGTTTTTTAATTTTTTAACTGAAATATTCAACATATAAATTTCTGTTCCGATTCTAATGCCTATTATAATTAGACCTATAAAAGAGCTTAAATCGACTCAACATATTCATGCCTAGTACGGATATAAATTTCTCCTCAAGATTTTATTTTATTTGTAAGAATAAATCGTAACCCTTGTAAAGAACAGCTCTAAATATCATAATATAATGATCGTAGCCCTTTGTTTATGCGGAAACAATACGAATATCGCAAAACGTTTACCTTTATGCGACCCCTCTCAACCTTGTAAGCTCATTTTATTGTCTTCAATATTCCCAGATTACCCTATAATCTCTCATAACGTATAACAGTTTATTCCGCATGGCAACATCGTCTTTGTTCGACGCTACGTCAGTCACGGCCCGCCAAAACGTAATAATAACATGGCCGATTGAATTTTGTAACGTTCTTAGTTTTATTGATATTGCAATCGTTTTTAAACTCTAAATGATTTGTATATAGCGTCCTTTTTACAATGTAATGATTTCAAGTTGAGTCGTTATAGTATTTGTTAATAATTTTCATAGAACAAAGGTTTGGAAGCGTGCACGTGCGCTTACAAGGGCTAATAAAATGGCGGATTAACTGAGAGGGACAGGTGAGGGCGGTGAAATTGGAAACTATTGCCCTCTTGACGTCGATATTCGTGTAACGTAACAGTCTCTAGTTACGTGAGATTTGTGTCAGAAGTGATGTAATTAGGTATTATTGCATATTAGGATAGCCCAGCGGTAACACCGTGCGACTCTTTCGAGGAGGTCACAGGTTCAAACCCGGGCAGACACCAATGAGTTTTTCTGTTAAAACTTATGTGTCTAATTGATGATTGCAATTTATCACACGTTTTTCGGTAAAGGAAAACATCGTGAGGAAACCTGCATATCTCTAGAGAAATCTGGAGATATGTACCTAACCTATCAATCCGCATTGGAGCAGCGTAGTAGGTCTAAGCTCCAAGCCTTCTCTCCAAAAACGGAGAGAAGAGGCCTATTCTCAGCAGTGGGATAGTAACAGGCCGCTACTTACTTTTTTTTTTACTTACATATTAGGAACTGTTATAGCCCAGTGGTAAGATTACTCGACTCTCGAAAGAGACAGGTAAAAATCACAATCAGACACTAATGAGTTTTTCTGTTAAAATTGTCTAATAAATAAATGGAATTTATCATACGCTTTTCAGTGATGGAAAACATTGTGAGAAAAGAAAACAAAAGTAATAATAAAATTATTTTGCTATAATCCGCGATGAAATTAAATAGAAGATATATATAGTGCTAAATGTAGAGTGGACAATCCGTTTTCATACCTGGTACATGCAGGATTCGTAAAAACACATGCAAAAACCTACACCACCTTCACCACAATACACAAGCACTACATACGTTCACTATCACAAACTCAACAATCGTTTCGCCCCGTAACCGAAGCATCGTCGAGAGATAGACTCCACGACAAAATCGCAAAGCGAAGCAATACTCAAATAAGCTCATTTGGGTATTGCTTATCGCGGATTATAGCACAATAATTTTATTATTACTTTTGTGTTATGGATCTCCGCAAAGTAACGCCTAACTCTATAAATTATTGTGAAAAAGGTTTCTCTTCTCTGCATATTTCTAGAGGAATCTAGGGATTGCGTTGGAGTGGCGTGGTAGGTCTTAGCTCCAATCCTCTCTAAAAACGGAGAGTGGAGGCCACTACGATTTTGGAGAGAAGGTTTGAAGTAGGGACCTACAACGCTGCTACGATGCGGATTGGTAAGTTAAACATATCTCCAGAATTCTCTAGAGATATGCAAGTTTCCCCACGATGTTTTTCTTCACCGTAAAGCATGTGATAAATTGTAATTATTAATTAGACACATCAGTTTTAACAGAAAAACTCATTGGTGTCTGCTCGGGTTTGAACCCGTGACCTCCTCGAAAGTGTCGCACGCTGTTACCGCCGGGCTATCACAGCTCTCAGTGGGATAGTAACAAGTCGTTACTTTAAATAGTACAAACTTTACCAGCGCCCTTTAAAATCAGCGTTTAAATACAGTATTTTTTTATTCTGTTCCCGAACGAAAAGCGGGATTTTTTTGTGCTTATTATAATAACTTCTCTTGTTCCAAATATCTGTGGTATCCGACTGAGTAGAATAGACCACCCTTAATTCTTACAGAGGGTCATAAAAGGCGACTAAGGTAAGCTGGCCCGCCGTGTGGTATATGGCTGAGTAAAAAAGACAACCCTCATATCTTAACGAGGTGTCATAAAAAGCGACTAAGGTAAGTTTTTATTTATTTTTTTATTTATTAAACAGTTTGCCAACAGACATAACACCGATAATACCTTAAAACATCACATAATATACACATACAAATTGTGCACGTCCAATTACTGGCAAACAGCATGCCTGAATGTCGTGCAAGTGCGGAGTTATAGTTAAAAGTTAATTTTTAAGGGTAAATTTCTAAGTTAATAATTAAAACTTAATTATATATAAACAAATAAGAACTACAGGAGGCAAGTTGACCTGCTATGTGGTATCCGGTCCTACTGAGTAGAATAGACCACCCTCATTTCTTACCAAGGTGTCATAAAAAGCGACTAAGGTAAGTAGACCTCAGCCAGGCGACTGGTCGTAAAATACCAAATTATGAAACAACATATTAACAAAAACATGTTCTGCAGACCCTACTAAGAGTGGGTTAAGGGTAGGAGAAAAATACTTGTACCAAAATTTCATTAATATTGGTCCAGCGGATCAACTGGGAAAGCGTCATAGAGGCAGACAGACTTTCGCATTTATTTCACAATATTACTATGGATTTTAGACCCCGCTAGGCCATAGACACTCGAATCTATAAAAAAAGTATTTTTCTGTCATTTCCACATGCACGTAGGCCCGTCAATTAGCGAGTTCACAATGGCTTTGTCTAATTAGTGCTGCCAGCATCCGTATTGTTCCGCGCTCCCCTGTTGCTGTTGTGACTGTGCCCGCGTTATAATACTACATGCCTACTTAACAATACCTCGATATGAGCTAGTAGTGGAATTAACATTGATATAAATAAATTGATAATATTTAAAAGCTTTTAAAAGCAAAAAAAAGTCCAAAATTAAGATGGACATGTAATGAAACCACATGACGTAGAAATGACAATCATGGGACCAAACAAGTGTTAAATTTGTAGTTGAATGGAAATGTGACTAGAGACCTACAATATTTGGTTTTCTGTGAAGTATGACGTGCATATAAAAGGAGTAACGCCAGAGTTGAATAGGAGGGAATAGAAGCGAAAAACATGTTGTGCCCCACACTTAGAGTGGGATAAGGGCAGGATGATGATTTAAAAGCTTTTAGAAATCATGTCCCTACTGTTAACCGTTGAAGAGTTACCTCGTCTGGAGCCAATCCTGGCAGCAGCATCAGGTCATGCTCTTCATAAACATGCATTGGGATTGGACCGGTATGCAAAATTTCCGCTCAATCGGACACCGGGAACTGGGTCAAATTTACCTTGCAAGATTCCATCTTCACATACAAACAAGTCAAATAAAAGCTTTCACAAGAAAAAAGTCCAGGATACAGCTAGCACGATAAAGTAGAGTAGCCAGTTGTTATCCCACTTCTGGACATAGGCATTCGAGAGAAGAATATGAGCTTTCCTAGCACGCTACTTCAATTACCATAGTAACGGCCTGTTACTATCCCTATGCTGGGCATAAGCCTCCTCTCTCCGTTTTTGGAGAGAAGAAATGGAGCCAAGACCTCGCTGATCCAATGCGGTGTAGGTTACACATATCCTCAGAATGCTAAAGATATCTGCAGGTTTCCTCACGATGTTTTCCTTCGCCGAAAAGCGTGTGATAAATATCAAATATCAATAAGACACATAAGTTTTAACAGAAGAGTCATTGGTGCCAACCCGGAATTTGAAGCCTCGAAAGGGACTTCAGACTAGAGAGTGCAGAAGCATAGTCGAGACCATATTAACAAGTGCGTGTGTGAATGTATGTCTCTTAATATTTGCGGTCGACATTTATTTCACAGGTATATACATCGCTATTAGTCTATATTTTCGATAAAGACTATATTTTTACGAATAAGGATATTAGACGTTGGAAGGTGTGAAAATCGTCGTCTAAGGCCATTCATCCATTTTCACCATTGAGCTTTTGATGCATAAAATTCAGCTTCGACGCTTTTCGGTTATTCGAAACACAACCAAGCTCTTAACCAGTTTCCCACTAATATCAAGTATGATTCGATTTGACTGCACCGACTCGGTTCGTCGCCCAATCACTGGAACCTGCTGTACTATTCCAACGTACTGGCTTCAGAGAGTCCTTTGTGATTTTTCTCCAAGGAACTGCGAATTCTATACCGTTTCCCTCGTATTTAATGAACTCTGAACACAAGTACAGCAGTTTTATTCCGAATATTAGGTAATTGCCATAAATAAAGTATATGCATCAGTACAATATAGGATTATTGGCAAATATAGCTCTGATTTTGGGCTAAAATGACTGACTTTTTTGCAGTACCTACATTAATTCCTCAAAGGATCCCCTCGCGATATTTCTAAGGTCCTCAATACACCTCCTAAGTTATCGTCAAGTATGCAAATGCAAGCTTTAAGCATGCATTGCACTTGATACTTATACTTAACAACCGAAAAAGGTGAGTTTATTAAGTAGCAGATTAGCAGTGGTCCAGAATAGTACGGCGTTTTGTAAAAATGGTTAATTTCAAAAATCTAATTTAATTCCACAACTATGTCACACCATTCCGTTCAACTCAATTATATTCTGATGCGGCAAAGATTTAGCCGGCCTTTTGTCTGTCCACGTCCAACATGAGCAAGCAAGCAAAATTTGAGCCCGGCCTTGGAAGAGTCTACGTAGAACAGAAACAAGCGAGCAAACAGAATATGGTGAACGTGGAACCTTCCAAGACCCTTGGGTCTTGTAACAGAAGCAAACAATCAAACAAGTCATGCATAGATCTTAAATTAGCATCATGCTGAGTGGGATTTATAGGCAATAAAGTATTTTCGGACGAACGGATCTCGCGTAGCTTTCCAATTGCTGCTTATTCGATTTATATTCGGTTCTATTTAATATCTGTATATGTACCCAGGTATATATGTCCATGTTCCAAGTATGTACTTGCGTATGGTTGATGAAAATAGAACATGGAAAAGAAGTCTAATGGAAACTTGGGACACCCCAAGTAGGTTTCCATTCCTTTAAAAAGAGGGAATGTATTTCCCAAATTGTAGGAAAATCACACGATGACTTTACTTTTTTAAGACTTCTAAAACCCATAAGACGTCTTAGCCTTCACGGCAATTACTGCTCCCAACCCCATGCATTGAGTAACGTCTTATAGCCATGAATGGAAATCTTAAGGTACCCCTAATGGCTCACCCCTTTGGGTATTCATGGCGTCGGGGCGCGCCCCCGTAAACTTGTGTAATATTCACAAATTTGCTTACAGAATGTCTGCGACCCGCGATTTTCAGTGGGGTGGGTATTGGATTTATTTTTTTGCGATATCACCCTCGCCGGAAACCAATTCCAAAATACATATTTTTCTAAAAGGCATGTAGAATATTAATGCCGTATTATGGTATCCGGCTGAGTAGAATAGAACACCCTCATTTCTAACCGAGGTGTTGTAAAAGGCGACTAAGGTAAGTCGAACCGCCGTGTGGTATCCGGCTGAGTTCTTACCGAGATGTCGTAAAAAGCGACTAAGATAAGTCGACCCGCTGTGTGGTATCCGGCTGAGTAGAATAGACCTCGGTAATAAAGAATTATTACCGAGGTTGGTAAAATACGACTAATTTAAGTTGACGTCAGACGGCCGGTCGTAAAATACGTAGTCAAATCATGTGACAGCATGTTTATAACATGTTGTGCCGACCCCACTTAGAGTGGGATAAGGGCAGGAGGATGATGATGCAAGGAAATTTTAATTTATAGATGCAAGATTACTGGAATCAAAATAGTTAAATTCTTGATAGAAGTAGACGGTGAATTATTAAGTAATTCCGTATGTACGCAAATAATTATTGTATTATTACTAAAATACTGACTGACACGTTGGCGCAGTGGGTAGTGACCCTGCCTTCAGCTCCGCGGGTCGCGGGTTCGATTCATTCCGCCGAGGGACAACATTTTCTATAAATGAATTTATTGGTCTTCGAGTCTGGGTGTATATTTTTATTTAAGTATGTATTTAAAAATTATATAAGTATATATTCACCAGTTGTCTATCTACCATAACACAAGTATAAAGTTACCTACTTTGGTGACGGACGACCGTGTGTGTAAGTGTCCCATTTATTTATTTATTACTAAAATAATGATTCTAATATTTTGTTATAATCCGCTTGTCGCGTCATCAATTCTTATTTCTAATCGGTAATTATTTCAAAATAAATTGGTGCGAAAGTCTGTCTGTTTGTTACACGCTTCCGGATTAACTTAGGTTTATTATGACGGACAATAGAGCATTTGTAATAAATTTTGTTATTTTGATACATAATTTTTAGTGCACTTCAAACTACAAACAGTTTTGTAACAGTTGCGGATATCTAGTTATTGCAAAGGCCGGAAACATAGACAAAAAGTGTTCCGGTAAAAATCTATTTTTTGACAACTATACCTACCCACAAGCACCTCACTTGTGCAAGGTTTGTAACGTCGAGAGCTTGGGGCTGACTAATTAGAACAAAAAACGCGGGAAAACACAAGCACGCTTGACAGTGAGCCAGAGACAAAGAGAGCGCGTACGCCCAAAAAGGTTTCATATCGCTCCACCGAGCACACAACATTCCAGCTCTATTGACTTAACTCTAGGTCGATTTTACGTTAATCTGTGAAACATTGGCTCGAAATTATTTTTTAAATTGTCAATCTATAAGAGCGTATTCACGAGAGCACTCCAAGCGATTTTAAATTCTATTACGCGGCTGTAAAAGTCAATTTTTGAAAGGTAAGAATAATTTTAACGTCGTTTCAGTGTTATATACGGCTGCGTACAGAAGCGCCATCGCGTCGATTGTCTCTGGCACGTCCGGGCAAAGAGGCCACAATCGATAGAGCACGAGCGTGCGTTGTAATGAATTTATTAATGAACTAGAATTATTATCTGGCTTCGTTCGTGTGTGGTAGATTTTTTATTGTTTAAACCTAATCAAATGGATATGTCATACAGATATTAGTATCTGAGTGACTGAGCCTTGCTCGATATTTTTTATACGATTTAAAACTGCAATTTGAATAAAACAGAAAAATATAATATCCTTGCCTCGATGCGAGTATTTTCACTTCGAAAAGGCTCCCAACTGAGCTATTATGACTTTATAAATGACGTAATTAACCTTTGTTTTCTAATAAGTAGCAGTTTTTCAGTCCGAAAACGGGGATAAACACTATATGTCGGGCTACGATATAATATTTAAAAAATCCGTTATTTCTCCGGGAAGAGTAAAAAACAGTATTTACAATAATAACTAAATCATACTGAGAGTATAAAACTTGAGTCGAAACAACTTAAACTGTGCTTTATGTATTTTTTTATATTTAACTCAAACTATTTATAAATCAAAAATTCTTTGTTCGGCTCTTTCAAACAAAAGCTTATGAATCGTCATTCCTATTGGACAAAAAGGCAGTAATTCGGCGGCCCTTTTTTCCAAAATATAAGTTTTATAATTAGGTAAATTTCTTCTTAGCCTTCATACGCCGTGTGGTATCCGGCTGAATAGAATGATACCACCCTCATTTCTTACCGAGATGTCGTAAAAGGCGACTAAGGTAAGTTGACCCACCGTGTGGTATCCGGTTTAGTAAAATAGACCACCCTCTTTCTTACCGAGGTGTCGTAAAATACGACTAAGGTAAGTTGGCGTCAGGCAGGCGGCCGGTCGTAAAAACGCAGCCAAATCATGTGACAGCATGTTTATAACATGTTGTGCAGACCCCACTTAGAGTGGGATAAGGGCAGGAGGATGATGATAGCATTCATTTACAAAGTCGAAGAGTAGTAAAATCCAGGCATTTTCATCATGTATATGATCATTTAATTAATTAATTAATTAATTTTTGATTGTGATAGTGAACGTATGTAGTGCTTGTGTATTGTGGTGGCGGTGGTGGAGGTTTGTGCTTGTGTTTTTACGACTCCTGCATGTATCAGGTATGATAACCGATTGTCCACTCTACATTTAGCATTATATATATTTTCTATTTTACTTCATCGCGGATTATAGCAAAATAATTTTATTATTACTTTTGTATGTATATATGGGCGGCTAGTCATTAGCATGATAAAAAAATAAATGTTAAGTAAATATGTTATAAATTATAAATATTATATGATAAATATTATTAATGTATAAAATTCATTATAAGAATATAAAATGATTTTTATCTGCAATATTAATTTAAAAGTAGCTAAATCTATTGTGACGTAATAGGGGCAATGGAGGGATTGTTGATCGCTTATTATTTACTAGCGGCCTGCCCATGCTTCGCACGGGTATAAAATATATATCCCATGTCACTCAGTGTAAAAAAATGATTAAAATCGATCCAGTAGTTGTGATTTATTCATTACTGCCCGTGGCCCGCAAGCGTTAAATTTGGAGAAAAACAATTTCCTCTCCCTATACCAAGACGATTTCCTGCTATCTTTGGAATATCTAAACTCATATAGTACATTTTTACTTATTTACTTTTACATTTTACCTATGTATTTTATTTTTACAATTAATTACAGAATGTCTTTAAACAAACTCTTAAAAGATTCGAAGTGCTATAGGGTGAAGCGCGGCGTCCTCACGGCATTTTAAATCTGTAATATCTCGGAAAATGTTCACTTAAATTACATACTGTAAACGGCCATATTGACCTATATTAAATCAACAATTTATTTAAGGTACTTAATTGCATAAGGATTAATGTTGTATTGTATAAAAATTGCTTTGAACATAAGGCATTATTTTTCGTAAAAAGTATATGACAAAAAATGCTTTTGTGGGTTATCCATAAGAGATAGACATATACCATCGCGGACTTTTCTGTAGATCTTTTCAAAGCGTACAAATACTTAGTACATCATTTTGATAAATCTCGTAGGGTTTAGCCTGCGTTTGCAATGTAAGCGGACAAAAATGTAATTATTTACAGAAACCTCAAAAATTACAGTATTTCTCTACTCCGTATTGAATGTTATTATACGTACAAACCTTCCTTTTGAATCACTCTATCTATTAAAAAAACCGCATCAAAATCGGTTGCGTAGTTTTAAAGTTTTATGCGTACATACGGAAATATGGACTTTGTTTTATAATATGTAGTGAAGACTGCTTGCTCTAAGACCGGCATCATTTTACGTTTATGTTATTGTATAAGGCGTTACTCTGCCCGAACAAATAAAATATGAATGTAAAAGAGTGTTTTAATGCAGGGCTTCTTAAACTTTTTTATATAGCGACCCCCTTCAAGCTTAGGAAATTTTAAACGACCCCCTCCTCCATATAATGAAATATATATTAACCGTAGATGTAGATGTAATATCGCACTATTTTACAATGTAAATAACAGTTTTGCATTGCCACTTTTTTCAAAAAATAGCTATAATAAAACTACAATAGTATTTTGTTTGATTTTTATTTGTATTTATATTTGTACGTAGTGTGTATACTAATTTTAAAATTTTATTTATAATTGTTGTAAACTAACCAATCATAAATTTAATAAAATCAATTTAATTAAATTTAATGAAAAGGGGTAATGAAGGAACTTAGGAGGAGAAATATCAATAAATCTTTGTTAGAAAAGTTCTTTAAAGGACAGCTGCAGCCATGTAGTTGTATCAATAATGATTGAAAAGTATCAGATCTTTGCGACGCCTTTTGCTTTTGGACACCCCTGGGGGTCGCGACCCTCAGTTTAAGAAGCCCTGTTTTAATGGAACAGCGCCGATCGTCAATATTGAGCTATCTGTACCAGCCTATGATGGTTATTTTAAATTGCAGTAAAAATGTTTATATATCAAATCCTTTCATCATATACATCCTCGCATTATTTTAAATCAAAGGCTACATTAAGGCCTTTGTGCAACGTTCAGGAACAAACTCACAGCAAACAATCCACATTAAACGATATGTCCTTTGTGTCTCGAGGAGTTTCCTCCATTGTTTCGAGGTATGCGCCATTAGTGGGCAACAATCGAAGCGCTGTCAGATCGCGCGCCATTTTCACGAGTGGATGAAAGAAATGTGGCTTTGCCTTTTGAAAATGTAATTGTTGTATAAGGGTCAGAGTGCACGGTCGCGTGCCCTTTCATCTTAATGTAAATAAATTACTAAATTTATTTAAAATCTTTCAGATTACCGTATTTAAATTAAAAAAATTTATTATCTCTTTATTTATTTATTCTGCTGGTTCGAAATAAAATCTCTAACTGAGACAAATCGAACTTGAAATTGTTCTTTACAAAATATGATACTTAAAACTATAGTAATGTATAGTAAAATAGCGCGTTGCTATCTTTCATAACCTTCGCATAAAACTTCGTACCTGTCAAACAGGTTTTTGTACTTACATAAAAATATAAAGATTTATTAAATTTATCTTTATATTTAAATGAGTTAATCTTGTATATATATATATATTCCGAATCTCGGAAACGGCTCCAACGATTTTCCTGAAATTCAGCATGTAGGAGGTTTTGGGGGAGAAAAATTGACCTAGCTAGGTTTTATGAAAAAAAAATTATTTTATTCCTGTTTTTAGACATTAAAAAACACAAACATTTATATTGAATTGAATTTTCGCCATCAACTGTCAAGTCGGCGTAGCTTATTCGGGTAACGGGCAGCCTCGAGAAATATGAATGCCAAGGATCGATCCCCAACTAAAAAATTGTTTTTTCTTTTTTTTTAAGTTTTTTGTTGTAAAAATTACCGAGCAAAGCTCGGTCACCCAGATATTAATAATAAACAAAGTAGGAACTGACCTAAGCTTGCGGCTCCTGCTTTCCACCTTGCAAACGAGGCCACCCGTTCCCCGAATAAGCTACGTTGACTTGACAGTTTACGGCAAAAATAGTGTTTTATATTAAATTTTTATGTTAATATTTTTTTATGCCCAAAAACAGGGATAAAACGAATTAAATAACTTAATCGATTATTTCCCCCAAAACCCCTACATGCTGAATTTCAGGAAAATCGTTGAAGACATTTTCCAGATTCCAAAAATATACATATATACATACAAGATTAACTCATTTAAATATTAAAGATATATGCATTTTTAACTAAATTTGTTTATTCCATTTGATTATATCAATCCTGCATGCAAAACTGATGGTACTCGACACTCCGCATTTAGCGTTACATAGATTTTATCTAATTGCGGGATATATTGTAGTTATTTTTGTATAACAATATAATAAGATGGTCCTAAGTTGTCTGTAAATACCACAGCGCCACCTGACACTGGGTCTGTTGTCAAAACACGACTTGGCCGAATGGATTGAAATAAAAGTTGCCTCGGAGTGATTCGGCAAGTCATCCGTATTATGGTACCGTTTAGAGATACCTTGTAATATTCCGATTAAAATATTTATATTGGCAACATTTAAATAATAGGACATGGATGGCCTTGCTCGGTAATTTTAAAAAAATGCAATTAAAAAAAAGAAAGTAAGCGCTGGTTACATGTGGGTATAGATTTTGAACTTTTTTGGTCCGCTCATTACCCATTGGGCTATCACAGTATTACATTTATTATATATCCTCCTGCCCTTATCCCACTCTAAGTGGGGTCGGCACAATATGTTTAAACATGTTGCGACATGCTTTGGCTGCGTTTTTACGACCAGCCTGCCTGACGTCAACTTACCTTAGTCGTATTTTACGACACCTCGTTAAGAAGGAGGATGGTCTATTCTACTCAACCGGATACCACACGGTGGGTCAACTTACCTTAGTCGCCTTTTACGACACCTTCGTAAGAAATGAGGGTGGTCTATTCTACTCAGCCGGATACCACACTGCGGGTCAACTTACCTTAGTCGCCTTTTACGACACCTCGGTAAGATATGAGGGAGGTACTATTCTACTTAGCCGGATACCACACGACTAATCACAGTATTACATTTGAGTTAAAATTTCATTTACATCCAATACTACATTTTAGCATTTTTTCAATGCCCGAAAACAGGGATTAAAGAACATTTTTTTTTAAATAAAATTTATCCTGATCGATTTTTCTCCCCCAAAACCCCACATGCTGAATTTCATGATAATCGTTGGAGCCGTTTCCGAGATTCCGAAAATATATATAGACGGAAGAGACTCGCCGCGATTATTTTTTAAAAAATGTGACGTCAGTATTGCTGACGTCACGAGCAGGGGTATCCCCCATAATTGGTGATAATACAAACAGCGAAGATAATTTTGACAACTTTTATTTCCAAGAGCTCTGTTCACTGCGGCGGTCCGAGACAGAAAAATCTCCGAGCTGTTTTTTTTTTTTTTTTCGAAAAATGACTTCTTGCTGTTAGCCAGAGCGGCTTTTACAGCGTCACCGGGAGATTGGGGCGAGCGCAGAAGCATCGCCGGAGGTGGAGTGGAGCGAGCCTCGGGAGAGGCTCGTGACATCTTGGGAACGTCGCCTTAAGGGTGCCTCCTGTGAGGCCGAGCCTCGGCTTAAGACGACGTGTCGTGGAGGACTATAAACGGACTTATGGAAAGTCTGAGTGTCATATCGGTCGTGGCTGGACGCCCCTTCCGCTAGACGTAAGAAAACGAGGACCTCGTCTGCGCGGGCTCGGCTTTTTATACAAAACTGGGTGTGTCATTCGATTGAACAAACTACCCACCTTTTCAACTAAAACTATTCTTTACATACAAAGAAATGTTCTTAATTTTAAAATGAAATGTTTAAATTTATTACAATGTAACTTGTAAATATTATTTCTGAAGTCTGAACACGTGGTAAAAATATTAACCACGTGTTTTTATTTTAGTAATGAAGGTATTTATCGACAAATTAAACATCATAGTAACAATCTAAATCAAATGGCGTGATGTTGATATTCAAAGTACGGCTACCCGCCGACATATACATACCAGATTAACTTATTTAAATATTAAAGTTAATTAATAAACACACCACGGAACCACTAAAATCAGAGTTTACCGGTGGTCGGGTCGGGGCTGTGCCGTGACAGACAGACGCACATCGGAGTGTTAATGAGACGCCGTCGAGCGAGCCACCGTGACTCGGCGGATATGTCACGAGTCTGCGAGGTTGTGCGGAGTTAAATAAAGCAATTATAACATTTGAATTTAAACATTAAGTGATTAAATAAAGAGTACCTGATTAAACGAGGTATTTTTTTTTCAAAATAAAAAAGTAACTTAAAATAAAAGAGTAATAAGACAGGTGGGGCTCGTTCCTAGGTATTTTCATTTCTCGCCACCACCCGTTCCCCAAATAAGCTACGCTGTCTTGTCATTTAACGGCTAAAATAGTGTTCTGTGCATTCAATGTAAATTTTAGTATTGTTTTATTGCCCAAATACCAGGGATAAAACTAATTTTTATTAAAGCCACCCAAAACTCCCTATATGTTTCAGCAAAATCGTTAAAATCGTTTCCGAGATTCAGAAAATATATTTATATATACATACAATATTACCTCAATTAAATATTAAAGACTAGCAATATCCCACGGTTTCAGCCACGTACATACCGATCTCATGGCAGTGGAAAGTCTACTAAGTCGGACTGTAGATTTATTTTTATTTACATAAAAGTTTTATTTACATTTAAGTTTAAAATGTAATATAGCCTATGCTACTCAGTAAAGATGCAGCCTTCCAATGGCAAAGGAATTTTTGAAATCGGTTCAGTAGTTTTTGTGTCAAAACATTACAAACATACATACAAATTTTTCCTCTTTATAATATTTGTATAAATTTATAGAATTAGGCGATGCTTTGCGTAGATTCCAGAATACAAAAGTAATTAAAAATAAAAATAAATAAAAACTTGTTTATTACTTTCACTTAATTCTAAAAGCTACATTATTTCTGCAAGGGACCACCTCTTAAGTAATGGATTTTAGGTGTACTAGGGATCCCACTGATCCACATGCAAGACAAGAAGCTTTAGGACAACTACTTGTAACTGTACGTAATTAATAAAATTAACAATAGTTTTATTTAACTAAAACAATTATTAAATTATTGTGCTATAATCAGCTATGATTAAATTAAGCTATTATTAAATTATTTTGCTATAATCCGCTAATTTTGCTATAATATAATAATAGAAGTAAAATGGAAAATATATATATAATGCTAAATGTAGAGTGGACAATCCGTTTTTATAACTGATTCTACAGGAGATTCTACAGGATTCGTAAAAACACACGCACAAACCTCGCAGGTTGCGATTTTGTCGTGGAGCCTATCTCCTGATGATGCTTCGGTTGCGGGACGAAACGATTGTTGAGTTTGTGATAGTGAACGTGTGTTGTGCTTGTGTATTGTGGTGGCGGTGGTGGAGGACAATTAGTTGTCTAATAAGTAATATTCTTTCTTTCTATTGTCGATGTACACTTTTTACACACACGTAGTACACGTTTCGGTACTTAGATATACCTACCCATATATTTATAATCTGCTTTAAAATTTATTTTTTTCTTCCATTCACTCGTGCTACACAAGCAGCTTAAGTCATAGACCATAAAGCCGTAATTATCATAGTAATCCTTTTTTCAACATTCTGCGACACATGCAGATAATAATATAATAAAAAACCACAGCGCATTCACGTCAAGGGTGCGTTCATTCGGCCTCATTACAAAAATTATATAATGTTGGCACCTCTCGAGCGGCACATGCGATATCACATAATAGAAATTTCACAATAAATCCACATAGAAAATTTCAGGGCGTTCAATGGTTCATTCGGCACTCGAGTCGAGGGCCGAGGGAGATTACGAAACAATGGATTTTTTCCAAAATACATAATAATGCGTCGCGTCAAATGGCGGTTTGCAAGCTTAGAGGTCCCCGGTAGAATTACATTAAACCATTTTTCATATTGTTTAAAAAATTTAATGGTTTGATTGTCGCGATTCACACATCAATTCATGCAGTCAAAAATTAAATTATCATTGCTTAAAGAATATTTTTCTCAATTACATAATAGTAAGGTAAAAATTCGAAATTGTAAACTTAGAATATTGGCACATAAAAATAAATATATATTGCCTCCATTTTACAATGTTCACGGTAAATGGAATTATAAGTATTTGGTTGCAAAAATCTTAAACGAATGTCCAATTGCGTTACCGATAAATCTTTAAAAAAGAATGTATTTATTAAGAAGTTTAAAAGATATTTGCTTAAAACTAATGATATAAACCATATTGTTTGATCGTATGGATTGTATAAATTTAAAGGTACCGTAAAACATGTAAGCTTTTCCAAAAAGTATAACTTTGCCCGAAGAGTAAATTATAAGCAAATCTGCTAATAAGGAATTTTTTTTAGAATAATAGCAACATTGACTATGTTGTGGGAAAGTCAATTATATTTTTGCCAAAACATAGATAAATAGAAGCAGTCGTTACTTTATAGAATTCCATAGTAAAGAAGTTATAATAGAATTATATTTCTGTAATCTGCGTTTCATAATCATTACGATTTTGTTGAAATCCGCGTTTGTTACGAGAATACATGCAATGCTAAGTGTGTGAAGCAGGCAACAATCACATACCACGCCGCCAACACCGACACTCCATACAAGCACTACACACACTCACTACCACAACCTCTACGATCGTTTCGCCCCGGAACCGAAGCATCACCAGATAGGCTCCATGAACAAATCATTCGTGGATTACAGAAAAGTAATGTTTGTTGTAACTTTGTTAAAAAGTCTCCTGTAAGTTAACACTGTTCTTATGACAAATAAAGTCTTAAATTGCATATTATTACAAAATATATATATAATTTTATATTATAATATCTACATTATATAAAATTTTATTGTACCGTTTGTTCTTGTTATCCAACCACCAAGGGTCGCTGGCAGAGATCTGTTATAGAGATAATCCCTTATCCGTTATCCCTTGTACTTGTTTTCCATTTAACTGCATCTTTGTACATTTCTTTTTTCGGTAAATAAATAAATAAGAGTCCCCGCTATACATAAATATAAATCGTGGTTTCGTTTTGTCAATATTTCTTGTAAAATATAAATTGCGCATTAATTAATTTATAGAATTAGGCGTTACTTTGCGGAGATCCATAATACAAAAGTAATAATAAAATTATTTTGCTATAATCCGCGATGAAGTAAAATAGAAAATATATATAATGCTAAATGTAGAGTGGACAATCGGTTATCATACCTGATACATGCAGGATTCGTAAAAACACATGCACAAACCTCCACCACCGCCACCACGATACACAAGCACTATATACGTTCACTATCACAAACTCAACAATCGTTTCGCCCCGCAACCGAAGCATCTTCAGGAGATAGACTCCACGACCCAAATCGCAAAGCCTTTTGCATGTATCAGGTATGATAACCGATTGTCCACTCTACATTTAGCATTATATATATTTTCTATTTTACTTCATCGCGGATTATAGCAAAATAATTTTATTATTACTTTTGCGCATTAATTGTTGGGTTATGGTAAAACACCACGCCACATCCCCGATCGTCCGCGGCCCACAAAAACCACTAATTATAATTGCCAAGCACGGAACCCTTATTAATTTGCATCAGTAATTGCAACACATGGGTGGATTTTCGAGATTTTTTGGGTCCGCGCTCGAGTGGGTCTCGCCGGTATGCCGCGAGAATTATTAAATGTATATATAAAACTCGTTATACTTGTGATTCTGTTCACGTCGACTTAAACGTTTCGATTGTATACTATATGCAATTGCCAGCATTTTGATAACTATAAAAATAGTTGAATAGAATAGTCATCATCATCTTCCTGCCCTTATCCCACTCTAAGTGGGGACGGCACAACATATTATAAACATGCTATCACATGATTTGGCTGCGTTTTTACGACTGGCCGCCTGCCTGACGACAACTTACCTTAGTCGTATTTACGACACCTCGGTAAGAAATGAGGGTGGTCTATTCTACTAAACCGGATACCACACGGTGGGTCAACTTACCTTAGTCGCCTTTTACGACACCTCGGTAAGAAATGAGGTTGGTCTATTCTATTCAGCCGGATACCACACGGCGTAGTTGAATAGAATAGTACCACCCTCATTTCTTACCAAGGTGTCGTAAAACTAAGGTAACGTGTGCTATCCGGTTGAGTAAAATAGACCACCCTCTTTCTTACCGAGGTGTCGTAAATACGACTAAGGTAAGTTGACGTCAGGTAGGCGGCCGGTCGTAAAAACGCAGCCAAATCATGCGGCAGCATGTTTATAACATGTTGTGCCGACCCCAATTAAAATGGGATAAGGGCAGGAGGATATATATTGGATAAGAACCTACATAAAGATTTAGAGGTCTATCTAAACATACTTGATATAAATCCATTATCAAATGAACCGTAAATGTCTCTAATTATGACATAATATTACCCTTTGCAAAAACTAATTCACATATATAAGGACTCGATCTTCAAATATATTAACGGCAATATAAAAATATATCATCAGCCATAATCACAATATCGCATCTAAATAAACATGAAAAACTATTTAACAACAGTAGCGACGAACAAAAACGCATCCAATGAATTACATCACCCTCCACGATAAAATCTAACCAACCGCACGACAAAAGAATTAGGCAAAATAATATTTAAAAAAAAAAGTTACACAATAGCAGTCGTGGGCAAAATTTGTTACGAAATGTAGCAACATCTGGCCAGAGGGGAGAATACTGTAAACAAAACGATGTATCATTAACAATAATTTAAACAAATTTAAAGTCTTACTATGTACAAATAAGGTTTATATTTAAATAATACAAAGTGACGTTAAGAATCTTTTGGAATGGAAACAATCGTGTTAACGCCATTACTGTCAAATTGCGGGCCAATCAACGGGCAGTGACGCCAACCAATCATGGCGGCCGTGGTGCGTGCCGTGAATGCCAAATTTGGGCGGAAACTGGAACAATTTGTAAGTTTTTTACGGTTTTTAAGTGGCGTAGGGCAACTAATAGTTTACGGAAGCTATTATTCGCAGGCAAATGAAGCGTCGTTATCTATTGCGTTTGTTATAAGGAATTGGAAAGTAAGGTCTGATAAAAAAATAACCGATTTACTTTTATAATGGTCTAAGCACTAAGCAATTAAATTTTCTCATTCGTGTGATGAATGCTGACTAGTTATACCATACGTATAACTAGGGTCTTCTTAGAACATGATTATTTTTAGGCTTTTAGATACTTTCGTTAAGGCAGAGGTCTTGAAAACGTCATTTTTTGGTTTTCTGGCGAACCGTGGATTTTTCTGGAGCAAAATGTAGATTATATTTCTAAGTTGACATTTACTTACCGCTCTCTCATTTACCTATAAAATAAAATAAAAATTCGTTTAGCTTTGCGCCACAATACACGTACACACATTCACAAACTTTAGCCATTATGATAGAAAAATAACACAGAAAAAACTAATGAATGATTCTTTAACTATTAATATCTCGGTGAATAAGATAAGATATAATCAATGAATTATAGGTATTAGAGCTGGCTGCTATAATTCATTGATTTTTTCTTTTCAATAGTCTGGTATCTTTTTCGCAAACTATTCAACATGGAAACTTAACCTTTTAAAAAAATGACGAAATAACGGCACGAATCATCAAGCACGATGTATCAAGCAACATACCCGTCGAGCAAACAGGAGCTGTTTATAATAATTTTGAACAATTATATCATTATATGATCAGTATTGTTAGTAATTCAATTTTAAAGATCCCAGTATTTTCAGTATTGTATTTTTAGATATATTGTTACAAATAATTTAATGTCGTGATGCCAGTCGGTATAGTTAATATTTTAAAGCTACAGGGTCGTCAACTCAAACCACTAAACCAAAACCCTAAAACCTAGGTAGACAACCTTGGACGTTCCTTTCTATGAAGGAAAACATGGTAAAGATACGCTCATATCTCTGGAAAGTTTTTGGGATATTTGTAACCAGCGAATTCCTATTTACTATACGCTATTAATATTGTGAATAAGCAATTACGTATGTTTTAAATACATAAATAAATCTATACGAATGTCGTATTGTCGTGGAGTCTATCTCCAGATGATGCTTTGGTTGCGGGGCGAAACGATTGTTGAGTTTGTGATAGTGAACGTATGTAGTGCTTGTGTATTGTGGTGGGGATGGTGGAGGGTATGAAAACGGATCGTCCACTCTAGATTTAGTATTATATATATTTTCTATTTTACTTCATCGCGGATTATTAAATAATTTCAATTACTTTTGTATTATGGATCTCCGCAAAGTAACGCCTAACTCTATAAATTATTTCTATACAAATGTGTTAATATTAAAAACACTTAACGCAATACTAATATGTAATAAATACATGCTCATGTTGAGTGTTGACGGACTGTTGAAGAAATATAATTGACAGCCACCATTAGCCACGTCAAAGCGCACGTATTCTCAAGCGCGTCAACATAATTTTCCCATCGATTCGGGAATTGCTCATTCACACTCCGTCGAGTCCAGTCTTTGGCGTCGGACACTCAAGATTGTAAAGTCAAATCTGTCAAATGTTCGAGTATGGGACACACACAGCGCGGCGCCGCGTGACGCCATTGCGCGTCGCGCGGGCGCAGCGTGCTCCCCCGGCGACCCGCTGGCTTCCCGCCTCACAGTTCTCATTACGACAAGCGATTACAATGCGATTTGTCTTTGGTATTAGCACGGTAAAGTGAACATTCTAGATCGCGTTTATGGGAAATGAACAAGACGCCGGGTCGCGACATTCGGTGACTTTTCACGCGGTGTACCGTGTGGGAATTCGCGGAAGTCGGGTCTAAATGATTATTAATAAGTAGCATTTAAATTTCTATTTTATTTATATTAATTTTTTATTTAATTTTTTTTTTATTTATTTATTCTTTTATACATATATTTAGAAAAGAGAAAGAAAAATTAAAAAAACACATGTATAAAGGCGGAGTTATCCCTAAAAGGGATATCTTCCAGTCAACCTTTGAGTAATAGAAGGAAAAGGACAAGAATTGAAGAAGAAAGAGAGTACAGGTCATATACCTAGTGAAAAAAAAAGTGTTTCGAATGTCATTTTCCATTAAAATATTGTTGATGTTATTTTATTATTATCTGTGGCAGCCTTCGATACGCTGGCTTCTGCCTCACAATTCTAATTAAGACAACGATTACAATGCGATTTGTCTTTGGTATTAGCACGGTGAAGTGAACATTCTAGATCGCGTTTATGGGAAATGAACAAGACGCCAGGTCGCGAGATTCGGTGACTTTTCACGCAGGGTACTGTGTGGGAATTCGCAGAGGTCGAGTCGCACGTATTATTTTGATTAACTTCAAATAATTCTCAGTAGTAGTTTTGCACCCTCTTCCACCTTCCAGTGAAATTTTCATCAAAATCAGTATAGATTTACCGGGAAGTAGTTAAGCTATACCGTTCTCTAAAATTACAACTTTAAATAAAAACCTTACAAAATACTGTTCAGTAGTTCATATACCTACCTACAGACAAACAGCTTAAGGGTCTCTTCTTCTTCTTATAGCGGGCTGTTTTTCGCACTTAGTCGCTTTGTGGCGACCATTGTGCGTGAGGGTGAAAGGGGCTGGTTACTCCAACCAGCCAAGCTCCTTCCAGAAGCCGAGTATCCTATTCGGGACCCTCAAGGCTTCTTGCAACGTCCTCGGAGAGTCGAGGATGTTCGCTCGATGTTTTGCCACCTCCGTGCAATGTAGCAGCAGTTAGGGGTACTTTGTTTTATAATATGTGTAGATGTTAATAATAATGCCGAGTTTCTTGCTGGCTCTTCTCGTTTCAAGCAATTCCTTGGACAAACAATATACCTACAGTTAGCAGTTCAAAAAAAAAAGGTAAGAAAAGAATAGGAATAGGAAGAAAGAAAAGGTAAATATTTCGAGTAGTAGGTACAGTATATACATACCTACTTATTTAATTTATAGAAGGCTTTAGTTTTGTGGAGGTATATAATACAAAAGTAATCAAAATATTATTTTGCTATAAAAGGAAATATGTGTAATGCTAAATGTAGAGTGTACTATACGTTCTCATGCTGAATTTGTAAAAATTCATTCACTACCCACCACTAATCTCAAAAATCATTTCATCCCGTAACCGAAGCATCGTCAGGAGATAGAGTCCACGACAAAAGGCTTTGCGCAAATACCTATATAGCGAAATAATACTTATTTTCATTACTTTTTTACATACTTATTTGTAAAAAAATACCTGTATCCTTAATTTAAAATATTTATTCGTTAATTATAAAGAAAAAAGTAATAAAAACTCCGTAAACACATTTGAAATGGACCCACAAAACAAAATCAGTAGCAAACTTCCTTCGGAATTAATAACGGCCCATTAAATCACTTACCTGGACAAAAAAATCTTAAAAATCCCCGTTAAGTTCGAGCCTTATTCATTCGTCGAGTGGCCTCCAGCCAGTACGGCCCTAATTTCCTTTCATCTCCACAATTTAGAACCTTCGATTGTTGCGCAAAAAAAAGAGAAATTAAAAAACTATTGATCGCACACAAAACGCGGCCACTTCAGAAACTCTTTGTCCGCCATATTGGAAATCAGCGTCGACGGCCGTTACATGTGTAAAATTAAAATGTGCAAACGAATCCTTAATAAAACATTATGTAGGTATACCATACGTGGGATTTACAATTTGTTATTTAATTATTTAGGAGAAATTAGGTTTAGTAGGAAATAGGTAGGTATTCTTATATTTGCTTCACAATATATTTTAAGCAATTTTATTTTTGTATATAAAAATATAAGGAAGTAGCTTTAACTTCGTTCGCATGGACTTTTGTCACGTGATAAATTAATAATAGATGGCACTTTAAATGTCACCTATTCCTGTAGAATTAACAGAATTTCTATAGCATATAGGGGAAAGGAGGGCAGGATGGAAGACTTAACTTTATGATGTATAAAAAATAAAACAACGAAATATGCAACTTTAACTTTGTTCTGTCTTGAAAGTGATACTATCCAGTTAACCAATTTAGCAATCAAAAATTATTAATAAAAAGTAGATTTTTTTTAATGAGTCACTAAAAAATAACTTCCAAAATTCCATCTTGCCCTTACCCTGAGGGCATGATGGAAAGCTTGTTCGGGCAAGATGGAATGTTCTGGAAAAAACTACATTTAACAGTTACAAAACTCCTTTCCGTATCTTCTGTATCGCTAGATAATTCATATGCCCAACCAATAGCTACATATTTCACATTGCATCCAGTCTTCTGAGTGTGGTTCACATAAAATTCTTCACATAATATACAGAACTCATAATTTTATGAAGAATGTTGTTAATTTTGTACAATATTCTTTTCTTTTCCTGTTTTTTAATGGTCCGATTAACTATTATTGGTGGTAATGTTATTAATATATATTGGTTTCGCTTTCATCTCATTTTTCATTTCAATAGCATTTTAGGACGAAAATTTGTTTTTTTTTTGGTTGACTTTAATTTTGGTGACTAAAGAATTTTAGTTTAAAAAATAACGTACAAAGTTGATGGATGGATGGATCCCGTTCTTACGAACAACACTGGAACAAGTTTCAAACATACTTTCTTCAGTAATTTCTTTCTATTTATCGTGAAAATTAAGAGGCACTTCTTGTTTCTGCTTTTAATCATCGACACTAGTTAGTTCGTTAGTATTGTTAATTTCAACAGAATCATTGATAGCATCACATGATTTTTAATTATGGATCATTATAATTATTTAAAGAAGGTCTTCAGTAACTTTAAGGTCTTTATTTTTCTCTTTTTCATCTGTCACAGTGGTATTTTTTTCACATTCTATAACTGCAGCGTTATTTCTACAGAACCTCTATTATTTTTCCTTCTATACGTATTCGCCATCTAAAAACAATAAGAAGTAACAATATTAGTAACAAAAACTGCAATCGGAAATTAAATAAGGTGCGCAGGCAATTTGAAAAATCTTCCATCTTGCCCTTAAGTGCAGTTTTCCATCTTGCCCATAAGCCCCTTTCCGGTAATAATATTAATACTTTAAAAACGCTTTATTATTTCTCTTATTTCAATATCAATTCTCACAATATATTCCTAAGAGATCCTTTATATAAATGCATAATAGTAATATTACTCACCTCGTTTATATAATCCTATCACAAAAATCGAACAAATTCGTAATATTTTGCTGTGAAAAAAGAAACACGAATTAACTGCGTTACGGGCCGAATTGACCTCCCGTTCGTAAATGCAAGATGGTCCTCTGCATCCGTGTATGTGTGATCTGGGGCGCTAAGTTGCAAGGTTAGGTTTTGGTAGATAGTTTCTATCTTGCCTACTACTTCCATCTTACCCGCCCTTACCCTACGTTACCCCGGTGTATAAGGAATAATTGTGCCAAATTTCATCGATATTGGTTCAATGGATTCTCCGTGAAAGATTCACAGACATACATACTCACGTTCGCATTTATATTAGTAGTATTATAAAATAATAAATAGGTGATAAAGTAGGAACCAACATAAGCTTACGGCTCCCGCTTTGCGCCTTGCAAAAGTACAAAAGTCGTTTGTGATTTCTATAGTAATAATCTTTATTTAAGACTGCACAGTCAGTCCAATTAAAGTACCTTAAGCCTAAGTGTTAGTAAATACAATTTAAATTAAACTTATAATTAACTAATACTACTCTAATCTAATAATTGTTCGAAAAAATGAGCAAACAATTTGGTGTCCATTTCGTCCGACAATACTTTTAGAATACTGTTGGCACTATTCCGCGTTCTCTCCAACAAACTAACAATTCTTCTCCGGATGATGCAATAAAAGTCGTTGGTACGAGCTATTGCAAACATACCGGAGGCACTGCAGAAACGCGGAAGTCCCAACAGCATTCTAAATCCATTATTATATTGGACTCGCAGAGCATTCAGCGATGCACGTGTGTAGCTGCACCACAGACTGCTAGTGTAGAAGGACTGACAGTATGCCTTGAATAATGTTACTTTAACGTCCTCGCTACATCGTGAAAATCTGTGAATCAGCATATTACACCTCACCGCTAAAGCTCTGCGTTCCCTATCTATATCTACATTGTCCTTCAGGTCCTCAGTAACGAAGTGGCCAAGATATTTATACTGTTGGATTAATAAAAAATAAAATTCCACAATCAAAATGGGCAAAAACACTGTTAAAGGGAGGCTGATACACAAAGTCTACTTACTATACCTACTGTTGAGGATTACTTACTTACATGATAGGAATTATATTTTGAAAAGAGCAACCGCCGAGTATCTTGCTGACTCTTCTAGGTAGGAACATCTTTCCGAACCAGCAGTAGAGTTGACGATCCAAAGGCACTTGTTTACAAGTTTACTTGAATAAAGTATATTTGAATTTGAATAAATTATTGTGCTGAATCAACTACGATTCATCATGATGCGATAAGCTAAGGCTTTATAATTTAACGTTTAAAACAAATATAAAAAAGCATTATGGCTACACTGTGAGATATGCAGTGTTATTAATTTGTTTAATGAAACTTATCAATTTTTTGAGCGAATTTAAAGCGAATTGCTTAGAGGATTTCTCACTTGTAGTAATAGTTCAAAAGTGCTAAAAATGTATGAAAAAATAAATGACTGCTATAATCCGGAAATAGACAAAATCTATGTACCTACTCAATACAAAATATTTATTTATTCATTTACTTTTTTATACATATAGTTAGAAAAGAGAAAGATAAAGTAAAAAACACAAAAATAAAGTGATTTTTTTTTTAAATTTCTATATTAAATGTACTCTCCCTTTTCATTACCTTAATTTAGAAGTTGTTTATTACAATAATGGACAAAACTTTAAATGTGTCAATTATTGTTTGCATTATTATACCAGGCCCCGCCGTGTAGTATCCGGCTGAGTAGAATAAACCACCCTCATTTCTTAAAGAGGTGTCGTAAAAGGCGACTAAGGTAAGTTGGCCCACCGTGTGGTATCCAGTTAAGAAGAATATACAACTCTCTTTCCCGAGGTGTCGTAAAATACAACTAAGGTAAGTTGATGTTATGCAGGCGGCAGGTCGTAAAATAAAATAGCCAAATCATGTGACATGTTTATAACATGTTGTGCCGACCCCACTTAGAGTGGGATAAGGGCAGGAAGAAGAAGAACCATTATTATACCAGGCCACTATTATTTGAAGGATAAATAAAGAAAATAAAACAAAAATATTAAAAGTGTCATCATTTTATTATTTTACATCGATTGTGTTTTTAAAACAGTCATAAATTTGCGTATTAAAATGTATATACATCGAAATAATCACGTACAGATATGTAACGAACAAAATATATTTATACTATTGTATTATTATAAACATATTAATGGGTAAAGAAACGTTATTTAAGAAAACTGTCAAAATAAGAGTTCGCTTAAAACCATAGAGTTATACTAGAGTATGGGGAGGCCTTAAATGTGTCCATCAACAATAAACATAATGCAAATTGAGACGTACAAAAGTAATAATAAAATTATTTTGCTATAATCCGCGATGAAGTAAAATAGTATACCTAATAATTACAAATAAATCGCATTTTTTTATTGGAAAATTATACTAACCACTTTGAAAAAGGCAAATCATCGCATATATTTTAAATGTAAGGAAAATATATAAATTCACCATACACCGAAACGGATTTATCACGTTTCGGTGTATGGTGTTAGTTATACATAAATCGACAAGAGGGTTTTCTGTACTAGCCACTTAGAAGCAAATCATTGTTTAGTTATCTAAGATACCGCATTAGACTTCATATTTTGTGACTTAAATTTTATAAAAATTAGGAAAATCACTTGGGAAATACATTATAAATGTCAAGTCCATACAGAATCATATTAATCGCTAATTTACTAAACTAAGTTTCTAAACGCGGCGTTCGCTTAAAATTGACTGATAGTCGTAACGTAATGCTGGGGCTACATTAGCGGAGATTAGTGCCGCGTTGGCGCGCAAAACATCGTGTAACGCGCACACACGATGTTCTTGTCTACATTACATGCGAAGATTCAGAAAGCTGCTTTCACCAAATATTCGTTATTTTTTTCCGAAACGATTATCTTTGCATGATATGTCAGTAAATTATTTATTACACTTGTACAAGTATCAGTTAATAATATAAAAATAAGACGAAAATGAAAATAGTAAAAAAAAGTAAAGCAGCGATCTATTACTCTCCCATTGCTGGGAACAGGCCTCTTCTCTCCGTTTTTGGAGAGAAGGATCGAAGCTAAGACCTACCACGCTGCTTCAATGCGGATTAGTAGGTTACACATATCTCAGAGATATGCAGGTTTCCTCACGATGTTTTCCATCACCGAAAAGCGTGTGATAAAACGCACGGTGTTACCGCTGGGCTATCACAGCGCGGAAATAGAGATTCTCGCGAAAATCGTGAGAAAGTATAGGATGACTACTATTCACAGAAACCGAACGTCAAAGTCCGGACAACGCTGTATTTTTAACAAGTAACAAGTGACATAGATGTGGCCACTCAAACAATATTGTTGCGACAAATCCTTTTGATGCACGTCAGGTTACCGACAGTGTCCCTATGTACATCGTCTGCGCCCGAATACACCGCGTTGCAACGATGTACGCGGCCACATACATTACCGTAGCCCGAATATTCGCCGAAAACCGCTAATGTAGCCCCCGCATAAGGGAGAAAACGTATCTACATACATGTAAAACGTAACGTATATATAAATGATGTATATATAATATACTTTTCTATCTATCTCTTTCTTAGTATACATATATTATGTAAATGTGTCGAAATCCGAGAGGAATTCTGCCTCGCCCGATTACATAACATCAAACTGAACGAAAATTCAATTACAAACTGACAAAGACACAAAAGTAGTTATTGTGAATTAACCATAAGAGGTAGACACATGCTATCGCGGACTTTTTTGTAGTATTTTTGCATATATACAATGCTCTAGTACATAACTTCAGTGTATCAATGTTGGTTTATGCGACGCTCGCGACTTAAGCTCTCAGCAGGCGTTTTTTTTACAACTGCGCCTTTTCAATAAAATTTACGTAAAACCGTTATGTACCAATAACTTAAATTTTTCGGAAAAATTGCATCTTTTATTAAAAACCGTTAAAAATATCCGTTAAGTAGATATTGTGAAAACCGATTACATACAGACAGACAGATTTTGGAGACTTTTATTATAAGTATAGATACAAAAAAAAATTTACTATTTTACCATATTTCGAAATTTACTTATAGCTCAGCTGGGCTATTTCCGCACAATTATACTCCTTTATTCATAAAATTCAACCTTTATAGGTGAACAATCAAAACTTGTTTTAACTTGTTCCGGAATACAATTGAAAGCGAGCGAGAGCAATTCGCAATACAATTAAGCGTTATTAAAAAATAATGTTTTCGGTTCGTTTACACGTTCGACATGTTTTATAATTTTTAAATATAAGTTCCTGTAAAGTTTGAAGACTTTTTTTATGAATAAGGAAGTTTTAATTTATAGAATTAAACGTTACTTTGCGAAATTCGTCTCTAAGTCGTAACTTAGTCTCGGATTATAGTAAAAATGTGTTATTTTTGAAATAAGGAATTTATTTATATATATATCGAACGCTTAGTATTAAGCTGACCTAATACAAAATTAATCTTATTGCAATTCCATCTATGACATAACGCTATGATCTATTAAAAAAAAGCTAGTGTTTTCTTGCTCTACTAATTTATGGGTCTCCTTTAACACTTACAAATTTTGTGGGCGCTACGCTGTTTTATTGCCATTTGCCACAAAACAAATCAAATCAACATAAACTTTGTTCAAATAAGCTCTTTCAAGCACTTTTGAATCGTCAAGGATCAATACGATTAATGAAGCTACAACTGGTTCGGAATGTTGCTCTTACCGTGAAGAACCAGAAAGAAACTCGGCGGTCAATCTTTTAAATATTTTCAATTTTACATTATTAAACCGCATTTTATCATCCAAATAATATTCAACTTTGCAATATGCTTTACGTATAAGCATATATCTTATACTTAATTTAAACCTTTCTGTAGACTGGTCTAATATGGATTGCGGAATTTTATTGTAGAAGCGAATACCGTGCACCGAATGAGTTGCTAACTGAGTCGCGACACGGGTATCACAACTTTTTCGAATTAGGTCTCTTTAATACTAAGCGTGTGATATATTTATTATTTATAACTAACATTCAGCCTTTAATATAAATTTAGTGCTGTTTCAACGCCACGTAGAATTCCCTTGATATCTACTGGACCCTGAAGGTTTTTGATTATAACCACCTTGATTTTGCGAACCATATTGTTCATGTCGTCGCTGAGCCATTTGGTATTTATTCGGGGACGAGCTATACCCCTGGTTTGACCCCTGCCCCTGATTGGATCCCTGCCCCTGGTTGTAGGATCTATAATTTTGCCCCTGTTGGTACCCTTGATTAGATCCGTACCTGTCTTGATTAGACCCGTACCTGTCTTGATTAGATCCGTACCTACCTTGGCTTGATCCGTATTTATCCTGTCCTGTGTTATATTTGCCTTGGTTCGCACCGTACCTGTCTTGGTTTGAACCGTACCTGTCTTGGTTCGGACCGCTCCTGTAATCTTGGCTGGGTTGGTAACCAGATCGGTTGTAGCCCTGGTTGCTGCTGTAACCCTGATTTTGGTGAGGTACGTAACCACTGCGGTGCGGGCCGAAAGATTGGGATCGATCTGGAACAAAATATATGTGATAAATTTCCATTTTTTTTAAAAGAGTTGCATAACGCCGCTGTTGCATAACGCCATTTTCAATGCAAGCGTATAACCTACGCCCCCGAAACAAGCAGCGTATGAAATTTGACTTTTCGACGTAAATATAAGTCATCTTTGCAGCTCTTATACACAAAACGGCGCAACACTCGACGGCTTAGAGCCGCTCGCAAGTCGCACGGAGCCCGTGTGAAACCGGCGACGAGTGTTTAATCGTTCGCTTTGTGATGGTCTAATATCTTGGCCGCGGATCTAGATAATCTGGAAACGTCTAAAGCGACGTTATACATCTCTCTATGGACGCACTCAACTATTACAGTACGCCGGTGTGAATGCGGTTAGGGACGTGCAAAAATATAATCGATTTTTTTATTATTATAATCAATTTTTTATAATCGATTTCTAGTCGTAAATTCAAATAATTATTAATTCAAATTGGTTTTACAAGCACTTTTGAATCATCGAATTACAATGACGCTACGACTGGTTCGGAATGTTGCTCTCCCTAAGAAAAACCAGCAAGAAACTCGGCGATCGCTCTTTTAAAAAATAAATATTTATATTTCAAATAATATATATTTCATTAATATATAATGAAATATTCATTAATAATAAACGATTTTCTAAACGGTAAATATGGGTTTTATTAATTACCTTTGTTTTATTATTTTCGCTTTTTTTCTTGTTTTTAAGATAAGATATGAGTTGTTGGATGGTAGCCATGTGATATCCTGCTGAGTAAAATTTACACCCTGATTTCTTACCGTGTTGTCGTAAAATGCGATTATGGTAGATGACCCGCCGTGTGGTATCCGGCTGAGTACAGTAGACTCTTATTTTTTACCAAGGTTTCGGAAAAGGCAGCTAAGTTGATGTCAAGCAGGCGTAAAATACCTTGTCAAATCATGTGACAACCTGTTGTGCCGACCAAATTTAGACTTGAATCCAATGTGGCTATATTGGTTTGAACTGCATAATTTAATCGATTTTCGCAAACAGCGCTTCTATTATAGTGGAATAAATTCTAATTCAAGTTGACAATTACGAAAATTGAAAAAAAAACCTAATTGTCAACTTGAATTAGAATTTATTATAATTAATTATTAATATTGAAATTAACTTTACAAATAGTCAGAAAAAAGTATATTATTAATAATCGTTTTTTTTACAAATCGATGTATGTCACATCCCTTAATGCGGTAACACTGAGTTTTATTTAGGACACTTTCGTTAAGTATATGCCTTATGTTTGAAAGACGATCCGGAAATACTTTAAGTGCTGCAAAGAGATCTCGATAACACCTTTAAGGTCAAGGAATGTGTTATAATGAGCAAGTAACCCACAAAACATTACGTAAAGGTAACTACAACAAGTTTTCCTTTATAGCTGACCTTGAAATGTGTTCCTGATTCTTTGAAACCATTTTTTAAAGGTGTAATAGGTTATATAATAGCTTCGAGTATGTAACACTTTGATTGTAAGCCATAATGGCTGAACTAACGTGTGAACGTAACGTATTCAAACTGTGGGTAGACTGAGTTTTTATGTATGATTTATTTATAACCGAAATATCAAGTAATCCTATTAATATTAATATCTGGGTGACCGAGCTTTGCTCGGTAATTTTTTACAAAAAAAACTTTAAAAAAAGAAAAAAACAATTATTTAGTTGGGATCGATCCTTGGCACTCACATTTCTCGAGGCTGCCCGCTATCCGAATTAGCTACGTCGACTTGACAGTTAATGGCGAAAATTCAATTCAATATAAATGTTAGTGTTTTTTAATGCCCAAAAATAGGGATAAAACAATTTTTTTTACAAAAACAAAAAATTTTTTTTTATATAAAACCTAGCTAGATCAATTTTTCTCCCCCAAAACCTCCTACATGCTGAATTTCAGGAAAATCGTTGGAGCCGTTTCCGGGATTCGGAAAATATATATATATACAAGATTAACTCATTTAAATATAAAGATAAATGCGAAAGTTTTTGAGTATGGATGTATGTTGGTTGGGTAGGTATGTTACTCTTTCATGGCGAATCCGCTGCACCAATATCGATGAAATTTGGCACATTTTTTCTTATACGCCAACATATAGGCTATCAAAATCCTGTTGATTCTACAGGAATAGGGTGACATTGAAAAGCGCCATCTATTATCAATCCATCACGCGACAACAGTCAACGCGAACGAAGTTGCGGGTAAAAGCTAGTAAGTAATAAATATAGAATAGATATTCTAAATCACTTACACGCCATTAATATACAACTATCAAAATCATCATCCACCTGCCCTTATCGCACTCTAAGTGGAGTCAGCACGTGTTGTCACATGATTTAGCTACCTATTTTATGACCGGTCTGCCTGATGTCAACTAACCTTTGTCGTATTTTACTACAGCTCAGTAAGAAATGAGGGTGGTCTTTTCTACTCAGCCGGATACAACAAAGCTATATACATATATTACTATGATACTTAGTCCACCCGTTCCCAACTGAGCTATAACTCTACAAATGACAGCAAAATTAACCTTGGTGTTTAAGGAATAATTGTGCCAAATCTCATCGTTATTGTTTCACCGGATTCGCCGTGAAAGAGTTATAAACATACATCAATACTCACAAACTTTCGCGTTATAATATTACTAGGATTGCTTCTCGCAAAATAAAGTACGATTACGAAAATATTTTACTTTACTACTTAAATATTCTATTTTACTTTTAAATTAACTACTGTTGCACCTTCCAGTAAGATATATGCCGAAGATAGAATCAGCTTATTCCGAAAACGAGGGACGCCATACAAAGTTTTGTCTGTAAAAGGATTTGCGCGAAACTGCGAGTGAATCGGCAGCTAGGTTTATGGTAAGCGCCGCAGCAAACAACGTCATCAAACACTCAGTCGTCTTAACGATACCGGGTCGACATGTACAGCTTAGTAATTTGAATATAGTTTATACAATATCTAACTAGAATTGGAATTCATACAGAAAAAATATTTTTCGAAGTTCGCGCTTACACCCCAAGTTGTATAGAAAGCTGTGGTAGCCCAGCGGTAACATCGTGCGACTCTTTCGAGGAGGTCGCAGATTGAATCCCAGGCAGATACCAATGAGTTTTTCTGTTAAAACTTGTGTCTAATTGATAATTGCAATTTATCACACGCTTTTCGGTGAGGAAATCTGCATATCTCTAGAGAATTCTGGAGATATGTGTAACCTACCAATCCGCATTGGAACAGCGTGATAGGTCTTAGCTCCAACCCTTCTCTCCAAAAATGGAGAGAGGAGGCCTTTGCCCAGCAGTGGGATAGTAACAGGCCGTTACTTACTTACTTTACTTTAAACATTATCTAGCTAGAATTGGAATTAATACAGAAAAATATGCTATAATTTGCGAGTTTGTTGGCGATTTAAACACTGGAGTAATAACGCGATATGATTTTAACCTGTTCTTGAAGAAACAACAGTATACGCTTAAATTGGACCGATTTTCATCAATTTCCAGAAGCTTATACTTAAGAGTAGAGAGACAGATTTCGCATTTTTACTATTATATGGATGTTTGATACTACGAGAGGTATCATTGACAATAAGTTGTTGCATGAAATAAGACCGTTATAAGTGAACATCTAGTATATTGACAACAACGCGATCGGATCGGATCGGGAACGGGATCAACATTCATAAATCTTGGCGCCCAAACTGGGTCGAAATTCATGCAACCACAACTTGCCATCATTGATGATTATGTGCTTGATGCAATGACTCAAAATTTGTGTAGCAACATTTACAACGAATTTGGTAAGTCAAAATTGTGTTATAACTATAAACATTGACAATGAAGTAGGTAAACTGGTGCATTATTTTTGCAAAAATTAGCATCGCACGCATCAAGTTAGTTCAATTACACCTAGATAATGAATGCTGCGTACTGAATTAGCTATTTTATTGGTAAAACAGTAGAACCTCGATAAGTTAAAAACCCCCTTAAAATTTGAAAAAATATTCTGCTCCCTTCACCTCAGACCCCTAAAACCTCTATAACTTAAATTAATAAATTCCATGCTGACCCTCAATAACTTAAAGAAATGTTTCGAACTTATCACTTGCATATGTTCACCTATTATTTCTAAGAGATCCCTGAAAAGTGTACTTGCAACGGCGGTTAGAATGATATTTCTGCATTGTAAAATTTTTAAGCTCATTGAAAATCGAAACGATATAGGAACTACTCTTTAAAACAAAAGAAATTGATAGATTTTTTCTGTCGCCTAAATTTTAAAGATTTTCATTTTGTATGTATTTTTTTCAACTCTGGGCGCATTTGGGTCCAATACTCACAACCCTCCCCTCTCCATTCTTTCTTACACAACCTTGATAGGTTAAAAACTCTCCTTGAATTTTAAGATATTCGAGGTTCTACTGTATATGTATCAGAACGAATGGTTACACCGTATAAGTCGGTCAAGATATCTTCGTAAGTTTCTAAATTGGGTGCACCCCAAGCAGATGAAGTACAAATACTGGAACGACTGTCACCCTCACATTCGTGCATAAAATAAAATGGAATACAAGTTTAATGAAGGTAGTACAGTACTATGGATGGAATTCCCGCGTCGAGCGCCATCTTGTCACAATGGCACCTAATGGCGACGCCTCGTTACGCACTCGCTGTGAGAGCATAATTATAAACGGCAAGAAGTCGGGGACCATCTGAATTATCACGTGCCTTTTGATGATTAACTAGGCGCTCCGAATGAGCCCGACGTGTTGGGGAGTAATCAACTATGGAGCATCAGTTTTGTATGAAACTGACGCGTTGAATGGTAGAATTGAAAATGTTTCAGCAAGTTTTTCAAGTCTTAAGGATTTTTACCTTATTGCATCAGATTTTTTGCATTATAATTTTGGCCCAAAACTTCGTCCACATCAACTTTATTCTTAAACTACCCTCACTATCTTAATTTTATGTTTTTTTGTCCTTAAAGGAGAAACGGGGATTTTTTATATTTTAAGTTCGCCCGATATATTATCTTAAATTTTAATAAACGCGTCCTTAGTGATTTTGGGCGCGAATATCTCGGCCGTCATTACTTTAATTTAAACACAAACCATTACGGCAATTAAATATACTAATAATAATAATAAAATACTAATAAATTTATATTTATTTGACTATTTGTCAAATCTTATTTCGCACACTTTAAGAAAGTATAAAGTAGGTAAATTGGTATGTCACGAAGAAAACATGAGCCCAGACAATCTAGATGGGCGAATGTTATCAAGCGAGTTGGAGTGAAATAGTTGCGGATCTCTGATAAGAGTCATAATGCTCAAAGAGGAGAGAGAGATAAAGACGTAAAAATAACGGGCCTACATAAAGGGCCTAAATGCTCAAAGCGGTTCCATGTTGGCTTAGCCGGGTAAAGGAAAGGTTGTTTAGTCCCTGCAAGTCGGCCACTCCTTATCGGTTCGAGCTGGTGAAAGTCCTTAAAGGAATTTTTCCTCCCAAACATAAAATAAACCCCAACAAAGTCGTGTTATTATTGAACAACAACATATTTTAAGAGGAATCGCACCTGCTATTTTATAACCTAAGATCTACCGCCGAATTTCTTGCCACTTCTTATCAGAAGAAGCAATTTTCAAATCAGTAGCAGAATTGATGACTAAAAAGTACTTGTTAACAAGTTTACTTCTATACTTATTATAAAACAAAATCATCAAAAGCTGTAAGATGTGATCGATTTTCACAAAATCTGCTGTACTGATTTTTGTACGGTATTTACTCAAATATCGACCATTTCTTTTTAAAGGTTTAGATTAATAGTGCATTACAGTTTTATGCAAATTGTGTTAAAGAGGACGCGCAGTTGTAAAAATAGTCATCTGCTGCGAACTATAGTCGCGTGCGCCGCGTAAGCAACAGAGACACACTAAAGTAATGTACTAAAGAATTGTAGATCGACAAAATTACTACAGAAAAGTTTGGAATAGCATGTCTCTATCTCTTATGGTTAACTTACAATAACTACTTTTATGTTCGAAATTTCAATTCAGAAAACAAAGCGAAGCCGTTGGCACAACTAGTTAGCAAATAATATTTTGAATTTGGAATTTGAATTCCTATATAAATCACAGTAAAAACCGCTCAGTGAAAGCGCTCGCCGGCCGCATTGAAGCCGCCCTTGGTATAATTTAGGCGCGAACGCGGCGGCCGCCATTGCTCTTATTTGCAACGCTTTCACGCCGTGAATGTGTCGCGTCGGCGTCCATTAGGTGCCTATTATGTGTTCAGTCTGCGTCGTTTATTTCTTTTAACTATAACTACGAGTATACCTATAAAGATGGTGAAAGAGATTGATATCTATGTGTATGACATCATCTTCCTGCCCTTATCCCACTCTAAGTGGGGTCGGCACAACATGTTATAAACATGCTGTCACATGATTTGGCTGCGTTTTTACGACCGGCCGCCTGCCTGACGTCAACTTAACTTAGTCGTATTTTACAACACCTCGATAAGAAAGAGGGTGGTCTATTCTACTTAACAGGATACCACACGGTGAGTCAACTTACCTTAGTCGCCTTTTACGACACCTCGGTAAGAAATGAGGGTGATCTATTCTACTCAGCCGGATACCACACGGCGGGTTGACTTACCTTAGTCGCCTTTTACGACACCTCGGTAAGAAAAGAGGGTGGTACTAATGTGTATGTATCAAACAGAATTCGATGTATTCCAGAGGTCATAAAAAGCTTGTGATTCCCGCGTCACGACTCAGCAGAGTTAGCAACTCATTCGGTCTCTACTTGCTTCTATAATAAAATTCCGCAATCCATATTAGACTTATCTACAGAAAATTTTCAATAAAGTGTAAGAACTATGCTTATACGTAAAGCATATGACATAATTGAAGGTTATTTAAATGATAAAAATCCTTGGATTTGAAAATCCTTTCAGCTTCAAACAAGACTGCGATTTAATTTGAAATGTTTAAAAGAATGACCGCCGAATTTATTCCAGGTTCTTCTTCTGGGTCGGAGCAACATTCCGAACCAGTTATAACTTCATTAAATCAAATTTATCCTTGACAATTCAAATTTGCTTCTAAAAAGCTTATTTGAATTAAGATTTAGAATGGAATGTCCAAAATAAAGTCTCGGAATTTATTGCATGTACTAGTTTAGGTATCTTCAGTTTTTTCCCGTTTCCCTTAATCTTGCGGCGGCGCTCACAAAGACATATTTAGATTATTCATTAATTTTTTATGTATATTTAAATTTTAATTTTTATATAGGTAACATGTGTTTTTAACTGCTCCGTTTGACGCATTCGGGTACAAATCAGCTAAAGATTAACCCAAATAAATCATTGATAACTTAAAAACTCTATAACTTAAAATATTTTATGTTTGAATTTTAACTTATTGAGGTGCTGCTGTAATATATGTTTTTCTGTTTTACTAAGGAAAAGCGGTAGTCTTATAAATTGACTAAAACTGTACCACATTTTCATATTAATCCATTGGTTCAGCTGAATGAACATCTCAGTTGGGGGATTCTTTCTGACAACCTCAGCTGTCACAGAGCTCTCGACGATTTATTGGTCCGAAAAAAATTAAAAAAACCCCAGCCATTAAAAACAAGCCGCCACGAGCTATGGGAAGACTACCGAAGAGGACAGGAAGTAATATCCTGGATGCGGGAGACCAGATACCAAAGACAGAGAAGATGCCATAAAGCCAAATAGAAGAGCTTTAAGTGGAACCCTATAAAAACAGTTTTCTTATAAATTGACTAAAACTGTACCACATTTTCATATTAATCCATTGGTTCAGCTGAAAGAACATCTCAGTTGAGGGATTCTTTCTGACAACCTCAGCTGTCACAAAGCTCTAGACAATTTATTGGTCCGAAAAAAATTAAAAAAACCCCAGCCATTAAAAACAAGCCGCCACGAGCTATGGGAAGACTACCGAAGAGGACAGGAAGTAATATCCTGGATGCGGGAGACCAGATACCAAAGACAGAGAAGATGCCATAAAGCCAAATAGAAGAGCTTTAAGTGGAACCCTATAAAAACAGTTTTCTTATAAATTGACTAAAACTGTACCACATTTCCATATTGATCCATCGGTTCAGCTGAAGAAAAATCTCGGTTGGGGGATTCTTTTTGACATCGTCAGCTGTCACCGAGCTCTCGACGATTTATTGGTCCGAAAAAAATTAAAAAAAACCCCAGCCATTAAAAAACAAGCCGCCACGAGCGATGGAAAGACTGTACCGAAGAGGAAAGGAAGTAATATCTTGAAGGCAGGAGGCCAGATACTAAAGACAGAGAACATGCCAAAAAGCCAAATAGCAGTGCTATAAGTAAGTGGAACCCTATAAAAAACAGTTTTCTTATAAATTGACTAAAACTGTATCACATTTCCATATTGATCCATCGGTTCTGAAAGAAAATCTCTGCTGAAGATCCTTTTTGACATCGTCAGCTGTCACCGAGCTCTCGACGATTTATTGGTCCGAAAAAAATTAAAAAAACCCCAGTCATTAAAAACAAGCCGCCATGAGCAATGGAAAGATTACCGAAGAGGACAGGAAGTAATATCCTGGATGCGGGAGGCCAGATACCAAAGAAGGAGAAGATGCCAAAAAGCCAAATAGCAGTGCTATAAGTAAGTGGAACCCTATAAAAACAGTTTTCTTTTAAATTGACTAAAACTGCACTACATTTCCATATTGATCCATCGGTTCTGAAAGAAAATCTCGGCTGAGGATCCTTTTTGACATCGTCAGCTGTCACCGAGCTCTCGACGATTTATTGGTCCGAAAAAATTAAAAAAACCTCAGCCATTAAAAAACAAGCCGCCACGAGCGATGGGAAGACTGTACCGAAGAGGAAAGGAAGTAATATCTTGAAGGCAGGAGGCCAGATACTAAAGACAGAGAAGATGCCAAAATGCCAAATAGTAGTGCTGTAAGGGGAACCCTATTAAAAAACAGTTTTCTTATAAATTGACTAAAACTGTACCACATTTCCATATTGATCCATCGGTTCTGAAAGAAAATCTCGGCTGAGGATCCTTTTTGACATCGTCAGCTGTCACCGAGCTCTCGACGATTTATTGGTGCGAAAAAAATTAAAAAAAAACCCCCAGGCCATTAATAAACGAGCCGCCACGGCACTCGAGCGCTGAACCTGCGATTCGCGAACAATAATTAGACGCTGCCGCCGCGCGTGCTCAAGTGTCTAAGCCGATGACACTGGAGTGGTGCGACGAAATAACAGTTTTTAGGATGCATTTTTTAAGCTAAAACTGTGATAATTTTAACTATAAACAGAGGCCGCGAACTCCTATGTATAGAACAGCTTTAATTTTTGATTTAATTCGATAAGATCGCCATCACGGCATCTAATAGTTACTGAGTCGGTTCAGGCATTGAAAAAAGTAGCGTTGGAAGATACAATTAGATGAATCTTTATTCGAATAAGCTCTTTCAAGCGCTTTTGAATCGTCAAGGATCAATATGATTAATGAAGCTACAACTGGTTCGGAATGATGCTCTTACTGAGATGAACCAGAAAGAAACTCGGCGGTCATTCTTTTGAAGATTTTCAATTTTACATTATTAAACCGCAGTCTTGTATGAACCTGGAAAGATTTTGAAATCGAGGCTTTTTTATCATCCAAATAATCTTCAATTTTGTAAAATGCTTTACGTATAATATCTCTTATTCTTAATTTAAACCTTTCTGTAGACTGGTCTGAAATGGATTGCGGAATTTTATGTGGCTGAAAGGATTTTCAAATCCTCCAATCCAAAATGACATTGCAGTGAACTATTAAATCCGAACAGCACAAAATCGTCGACAGCCCCCATGTTTAGGTGTTAAAAATACGTTATTGCTTCATTGATTTGTGCTTAGAAAAAATTAAAAATTACTTAAATTAAATACTAGTATTTTAGATTGGAAATTTCAATTACAAAAACATTGTCTTCGTTAAAAAAAGAAACGATAAAAACGATCCGTGTACCAGTCAAGCTTGTATTCAGAAAGCAAAAGCTGCAATTCGCCAGCAATAATTAGACAGTGACGTCGCGCGTGCTCAAGTGGCTAAGCCGGCGACGCTCGAGGGAGGCCACGGACAAACAGTTTTTAAGGACAATTTTGAGGCTGAAAGTTATACCGCACGATAAAATATTGTCTACTATAAATATAAAGTGTTTTCTTGCTGATTACAAGCATCAATTAATATAAATTTTACATTCGCGGTGGTATCCAGCTGAGTAGAATAGAAAACCCTCTTTTTAGATCCAGGTATCTTAAAAGGCGAATAAGTTATGTTGACCCGCCATATGGTATCCGGCTGAGTAGAATAGACCACCCTCATTTCTTACCGAGGAGTCGTTAAAGGTGAATAAGGTAAGTTGACCCGCCGTATGGTATCCGGCTGAGTAGAATAGAACTCTCATTTTTGATCGAGGTGTCGTAAAAGGCGACTAAGGTAAGTCGACCCGCCGTGTGGTATCCGGCTGAGTAGAATCGACCAACCTCATTTCTTACCGAGTTGTCGTAAAGGCTAATAAAGTACGTTGACCCGCCGTGTGGTATACAGCTGAGTAGAATAGACCACCCATTCATCATTTCTCATTGTGGTGCCGTAAAAGGCGACTAAATTAAGTTGACGTCAGCTCATAAAATAACAAGCCGAAACATGTAACAACATGTTTTACATGAGTTTAATGTTTCTTAAGTTATTTAATTGTAATGACTGATTATGTAAGAGTATATATAAACAATTATATAATATTAATGAAAATATCCGTTTTATTACACTCCATACGTTAAGGACCCCCCCTCCCTTTTCCCTACTGGTCCAAGACAGTAGTTTAAAATACAATTTAAATTTTTCCTCGTTCACTCTTTTAATCTTACACTCGCACTATTTATTCAGCGATGTCAATCAAAAATCAAATAAGCGTATTCAATTAAAACCCCATAGTTTGTGGGGGTGGTTCCAATAATTAGGCCACGTGCCGCCCCCTACCGGCGTCGAATGAGTTTCCTGTTAGACCACGAACGCAAACTCTATTCCCGTAGGCGTAGAGCGCGCGATTGACTTTTGTTTGTTTTGGATTTAATTGATTCCAATGCTAAAAAGAGATTAATTGGGAGTCAAGTTTTGATAGCGCAGTGGTGCGAATGGTCTATCGCACGCGGGTTTGATTTCTGGTTACAGTAAAAATTTACTAAAATTTAACATTAAAGCTCTCATAGACGAATGTAGTCAATCGAGTCACGAATTCAAAACCCGTGTGAACACCAAAGGTTTTTTTTGGTTAAAACTTATGTGTTCTAATCCATCCATCCATCAGCCTTTTGCAGTCCACTGCTGGACATAGGCCTCCCCATGTCTGCGCCAGACATCCCGATTCTCCGCAATCCGCATCCACCTGGCCCCAACAACCTTTCGGATATCGTCGGTCCAGCGAGACGGTGGGCGCCCTACACTGCGTTTGCCAAGACGCGGTCTCCACTCCAGGACTCTTTTGCTCCAACGGCCATCAGTCCTGCGACAGACGTGACCGGCCCACTGCCACTTCAGCTTGCATATTCTGCTAGCTATGTCGGTTACTCTGGTTCTCTCGCGAATAATCTCATTCCTGAGTTTATCCTTGAGAGACACTCCGAGCATAGCTCGCTCCATGGATCCTCATATGTGTTCTAAATTTACCATTAATTTTTTCGTGATGTAACCTGCTAATGCTTTATCTCTAAAAAGAATTAAAGGGTTGCTCCTTTATTAGACAGAAAAAGAAATAATAAGAACTCCATTCTTTTTTTGTCTTATTCAGAAAGAAAGAGGTAAAATAGCCTTCAAGCATTTCGCAGCGATTTTTAACTCCTGATGATGCTTCAGTTGCGGGGCGAAACGATTGTTGTGTTTGTGATAGTGAACGTGTGTAGTGCTTGTGTATTGTGATAGCGATGGTGGAGGTTTGTGCGTGTGTTTTTAGGAATCCTGCACGTATCGGGTATGTAAAACGGAAGGTCCACTCTACATTCAGAGTTACATATATTTTTAATTTACTTTATCGGGGATTATAGCAAAAAAATTATATTATTATTTATGTATTATGGATCTTCGCAAAGTAACGCATAATTCTATAAATGATTTCGCAGCTGTTTATAGGACTTCTCTCTCTGTTACTGAGAAGATTGTAGTAAACCAGAAATCTAGAGATATCTGTAGATTTCTGCACGTTTCCTCAAAATTCTTATTTCAAATACCACTATAATCGAAAGAAGAATGTCTCCTTAAATAAACGATGAAAAAAATATTACGTAAGTATTTGAAAAAGATAAAAAATAACACTTCGAAATCCGAAAAAGAAATCAAAAGATATCTTTAGCGGATTAAAAAATAAAGAGTAACTAAAATACGCATTAACACACCTCTGCCACCTGGTTAAAGGGCGTTATAATAAAAAATCAATAAATAAAAAAAGCCTCGATACTGTAGCGTAATCCTCTCCAACCGGATAATAGGAAGCACTTGAGCCGATCGACCCGTTATTTAAAAAAAACCTCTCCCATTGTGCTCGCAACCCTCAATAATTATTATTTTCGTAGTTGGCGACACTGCGTCGGACAATGGCGTCCCTTCGTACTTCCTGTTTGCTTTCGCGCGCTATTACACGTCAATGCCTCGCGGGACGATAGGCCAATTTGAATTTCGTATTCCGTATAATGGATCCCTTTCAAACATTATTTTGTTATAAATTTTGTTTTCTCTGTCGGCGGCTAAGAACTTAACTTAATGCATATGTTTAGTATATAATTGCATGTTTTATTGTAGTCTGTAATTGAGCCACAGATAATTTAAAGTAGAGATTACTATGCAATGATAATAAAGCATTGGCTGTTTTTTTTTAAATATCGTTAACAGGTTAGTGTAGGAGCATCTCATGCAAGATTATAAATGATTTTTCAAATTAGAACCATAATTCTGCTATAATCTACTATCCAACTTTTGTATAGCTATGATTTTTCCAGTACCTACCTTTTTAAATTAATTAACCGTCAATTCTGGGCCACTTTAATAGACAAAAAAGTGTGTAGTTGTTTTTCACGTTAATTCCACTGTGTAGTAGAACTATGCGTTCCTTATAATGCAGGTAGACTAAGGTAGACTTAAGACGATTAAGTCGCAAGTCAACAGACGATAGAATTTCATTTTATTTTATTGCTATTAGAATAACTAAAAGCGCTTATTCCAAACGACTATCGTAAATAAAGAACGAATGAAAATTTTAACCTAAGCATAACATAAATATTATAAAGATGAAAGAAAAATAAGCGTAATTAGAAATCTTTAGTAATATTTAAAGCTAAAGAGTTTGTTTGTTTGTTTAATTTATTGTTTGAACGCGCTAATCTCAAGAACTACTGGACCGATTTGAAAAATTCTTTCAATGTACACACCAATAAGACACCAATGAGTTTTTCTGTTAAAACTTATGTGTCTAATTGATAATTGCAATGTATCACACGCTTTTCGGTGAAGGAAAACATCGTGAGGAAATCTGCATATCTCTAGAGAATTCTGGGGATATGTGTAACCTGCCAATCCGCATTGGAGCAGCGTGGTAGGTCTCAGCTCCAATCCTTCTCTCCAATACCGGAGAGAAGAGGCCTATACCCAGCAGTGGGAGGGTAACAGGCCGTTACTTACTTTTTTTTACTTACTAAGGTAGACTTGAGTATTAAGTCGCAATTCAACAGATTATAGGAACTTTATTTCTATTAGAATAACTAAAAACGTTCATTCCGAACTACTATCGTAACGAAAGAACGGATGAATATTTTATTTTATGTATAACATAATACTATCAAGATATAAGAAAAATAAGCGATAATAGAAATACAATATTAGTGGTAAATAAGCCGAGCATGTGACAATATGTTTATAACACTTTGTTAGAGTTGTTGCTTAGACTTCGTATTTTACGACCGGCCGCCTACCTGACGTCAACTAACCTCTGTCGTATTTTACGACACCTCGGTAAGAAAGAGGATGGTCTATTCTACTAAACCGTATACCACACGGCGGGTCGACTTACTTTAGTCGTATTTCACGACACCTTGGTAAGAAAGAGGGTGGTCTAATATACTTAACCGGATATCACACGGCGGATCTACTTACCTTAGTCGCCTTTTACGGCACCTCGGTAAGAAATGAGGGTGGTCTATTCTACTTAACCGCATACCACACGGCGGGTCGACTTACCTTAGTCGCCTTTTACGGCACCTCGGTAAGAAATGAGGGTGGTCTATTCTACTTAACCGCATACCACACGGCGGGTCGACTTACCTTAGTCGCCTTTTACGGCACCTCGGTAAGAAATGAGGGTGGTCTATTCTACTTAACCGGATTCCACACGGCGGGTCGACTTACCTTAGTCGCCTTTTACGGCACCTCGGTAAGAAATGAGGGTGGTCTATTCTACTCAGCCGGATACCACACGGCTTCATAAAAATCAAGGGTTTATAAAAAGTTGATTATTAATTAATTTATCGAGGCTGTGTATTTTATTATAAAAGTTCTGTGGTCTGAAGGGAAGGGAACACATTATTTTTCAAGTAACTAAAATTTAAGTTTTAATTTAATTTAAATTTAATAAGTTTAAATTAAGTTTAAGTAACTGAAAAACTTTTTTTAAAAGTTTTTAAGCTATCGAGGTTCTACTGTAATACTAAAGTCTGTCTAGATTACATTGTAATTTTTTAATTTTTTATTAATTAAAAAAAAACATTATTGTAATACTTAATTTTGAAAAGAGCGACCGCAGTTTCTTGCTGGTTCTTCTCGGTAAGAGCTCCTTTCCGCACCATTCGTAGTAAGTAAGTAAGTAACGGCCTGTTATTCTCCCACTGCTGGGCATAGGCCTCTTCTCTCCGTTTTTGGAGAGAAGGATTGGAGCTAAGACCTACCACGCTGCTCCAATGCGGATTGGCAGGTTACACATATCCCCAGAATTCTCTAGAGATATGCAGGTTTCCTCACGATGTTTTCCTTCACCGAAAAGCGTGTGATAAATTGCAATTACCAATTAGACACATAAGTTTTACTAGAAAACTCATTGGTGCCTGCCCGGGGTTTGAACCCTAGACCTCCTCGAAAGAGGCGCAGGGTGATACCGCTGGGCTACCACAGCATACCATTCGTAGCTTCATTGTAATTTGGTTCGAAAGTGCTTGTAAAAGCCAATTTGAATAGAAAATTATTTGAATTTGAATTTGTCTGTCTGTTACACCTTCACAGCTAAACAATGGACTAAATTTGACTACAAAAAATAAAAGAAAGAAGCCGAAACACTCACTATGCTGTTGCTGTGGCGGTGGCACGTTGGAATACGAGCCGGATCTCGACAGCTGGTGGCCCAACATTCGATGCCCGGCCGCCTCTAACGACGCGACCGTGTTCGAGCGGACCATACCTGCGTGTTGAGAAGACCATAATAATAAAATTTATGATATAAATATAACCATAATAACCATAATAATTGAAATCCCAATTTCAATGTTAGGGGAAAGTCTTCTATGAAAAAAAGCTCAAAAAAAAGAAATATTTTTTTTTGTTTCTGAAATCTATATATATAAAAGAAAGTTGGTCTTAGTTACACTATTTATAACTGAAGAACGGATGAACCAATCCGGCTGAAAATTGGTGTAGAGGTTGCTTAGGACCAGGAGACGGACATAGGATACTTTTTATCCCGTTCGACCGCATTTATTTTATCCCGTCACTATAAAACGACTATGACATGGAATAACAAAACATAAATGACAGCTATACGTAATTTTGTCTTTGGTAAAGTGTAATAAAAAGTATGGTGCGGGCCACGGGCAGTAATGAATAAAACAAAACTACTGGATATTTTACTCATTTTTTTCACTGAGTGACATAGGCTATATATTTTATACCCGTGCGAAGCCGGAGCGAGCTACTAGTAATAAATAAAATTATTCCTCATCGAAATCCATTAGTTACTAAAATAGTATGTTTACCTTGATAAGTACTTTCACGACAAATAACAAGACCCGTTTCCCACCAGTTTTGTTATAACTGCCTGAAGTCAGACTTTAGTCGCCTTTTACAGAGATATCAGTATGAAATGAGGCTGATCTATTCTACTCAACAGGATACCACACGACGGATTAATCTATAGTAAGTAGTAACTGCCTGTTACTATCCCACTGCTGGGCATAAGCCTCCTCTCTCCATTTTTGGAGAGAAGGGTTGGAGCTAAGACCTACCACGCTGCTCCAATGCGGATTGGTAGGTTACACACATCCCCAGAATTCTCTAGAGATATGCAGGTTTCCTCACGATGTTTTCCTTCGCCGAAAAGCGTGTGATAAATTGCAATTATAAATTAGACACATAAGTTTTAATAGAAAAACTCATTGGTGTCTGCCCGGGTTTGAACCCATGATCGTCTCTAGAGATTCACACGGTCGCGCCGCTAGGCCATCACAGCTATATAACTAGGATTAATCTATACTTATATATAAGCTGAAGAGTTTGTTTAAACGCGCTCATCTCAGGAACTACTGGACCGACTTGATAAATTATTTGAATGTAAGATAAAACATTTATCGAGGAAGGCTATAGACTATATAACATCACGATAAGATGAATAGGAGAGGAGCAGCAATCACTACATATTATAAAACAAAGTCCATATTTCCGTATGTACGCATAAAACTTTAAAATTACGCAACCGATTTTGATGCGGTTTTTTTTAATAGATAGAGTGATTCCAGAGGAAGGTTTGTACGTATAATAGCATTCAATACGAAGTAGAGAAATACTGTAATTTTTGAGGTTTCTGTAAATAATAACATTTTTTTCCGCTTACATTGCAAACGCAGGCTAAACCCTACGAGATTTATCAAAATAATGTACTAAGTATTTGTACATCTTGAAAAGGTCTACAGAAAAGTCCGCGATGGTATATGTCTATCTCTTATGGATAACCCGTTATAGCATTTTTTGTCATTTACTTTTTAAGAAAAATAATGACATATTTTTGAAGCAATTTTTATACAATACAGCATTAATCCTTATCCAATTAAGAACCTTAAATAAATAGTTGATTTAATATAGATCAATATGGCCGTTTACAGCAAGTGAACATTTTCGGAGATATTACAGAATTAAAATGCCGTGAGGACGCCGCGCTTCGACCTATAACACTTCGACTTTAGCAGATATGTCCCTCTTTCAAGAGTTTGTTTAAAGACATTCTGTAATTAATTGTAAAAATAAAATACATAGGGAAAATGTAAAAATAAATAATTAAAAATGTACTAGGGTAAACTACCCAATTATTGGCACTTTAAGCAATAGGATACAAATAACATAATTTAAATGTCTTTTTTTCTTTTTAGAAAGTTTTGATCATGCGTTCAGATTAATTAATATATTGTTTGCATTGTATAGAATATATTTCTAGCAGCATTTTTAAGCATATTAAAAAGTTAAACACGTTTTTTTCAAAATAGACCCATACACCATTTATTGGCACCTTTCGACATATTATTGGCACGTATTCAACCAATTATTGGCATACCGGTGCTAATAATAGAAATCAATGAAACATATTTTTGGCATTTGGTTTAATTTAACCATTAATCATATTAATTGCATTTACACCTGAGTAACTCAGTCTTCAACTTCAAAATCAGTAACACAGGGTTTTTTGAGAAGGAAATTAAAAGGCGCATATGCATGGCCAAGATCGCATGGCACAGTTACATCGCATATGGAGAGATCGTAACATCTCACGGAAAACTAAAGTAAGACTTGTAGAATCCTTGGTTTTCTCGATTTTCACCTATGGGTCGGAAACATGGACCCTGAAGAAGGCTGATCGTGACCGAATAGACGCGTTTGAAATGTGGTGGTGGCGGAAAATGCTACGGATTTCGTGGACTACTTACCGCACTAACGCGCCTATTTTGAAGCAATTAAATAGTAAGACTAGACTCCACCATATCCCTAAAAAGAGTGCTAGAGTTTTTCGGCCATATGGCCCGGAAGGAAGGTGGTAACCTGGAGCAACTTTTTGTCACAGGAAAGGCTGACGGCAAACGCTCTAGAGGCCTTAGTCCCATCAGGTGGTCAGACCAGATCCGCTCATCCCTACATAAAAAACTTGCACGATGCCAAAGACAGACTTAAATGGCGAACCATCATCACAGAGAAATTACTTCCTCAAATGGGGAATCACGACCCTCAGTAATGAGGATATCGACGCGAGGAGGAACTACGTCTTATTATCTTCTTTATTAATCAGTTTATCAAGTACCTAAATATACTTTTATTCTTCCATTTCAGATTTAAAAAATTCAATTTCTTCCGTTGTACAAGTCTTAGAAGATCTTCTTATTGTATTTGAAAAAAATGAATTTATGTTATGACCAAAAATGCTTTGACCTTTTGGCCCATCATTTCTTCTATATGTTCCTGAAGTATCAAGTCTATTCTCTGTTTTGTTTCAATTCTTTTTGTATTAATTGTACAAGTGTTCGGTTGCAACTACAGTTTGGTTTTGACATGTTTCTTCAGTGTATTTTTATTTTGACATGACATTTATTTTGACATGTTTCTTCAATGTAATTGACATTGTTCACCATTTTGAATGTTTCCTTCAGAATATTGTTTTCATCGTTGCACTTGTCCCTCAGCATTTTTCTTAATTGGTTTTATAGGCATTTTTACTATACAAAACCAGTTATTGGCATGCTATTACCAATTATTAGCATTAGTATTAACAGTTGTTTTTACACTACTAACATGGGGCCAACTTTTGGTAATCTTATAGAAAACACGCTGATTTCCATAAATGTGTCCAATCAAAATACTTTATAGTAATAAAAATAAGGTTCAAAAGCAATTAAAGTAGTTGTAACTGAAACCAATTTATTGGCACTGTGCCAATAAATTGGAAATCAGTTTATTATCATACCAATTATTGTCATGGCAATAAATTAAAAACTCACAGTCTAAACTGCAAAATACTAACAAAAATACTTAGTTTTGGTTGTACTGATCTATAAACATACAAAGAATCATGGATAATCGCAACAGTTAATCATAAAAATAAGTGTAACAAGGAGCACCTACCTTAACAAAATGTTAAGAACTAGATGGCGTTACAGAAAACTTGTTGTAGCTGAAATTAGTTTGAAAGTTTAATAGCTTTTTTAAATATTTCACTATTCAGTCTTTCCAATTATTAAAGATACAAAACCAAGGATTGTTTTTTTTCTCGGCGGAACAAAGATTATTAAATAGTATTCTTAATTTTTAAAGAAAAGTTTAAAGTGCCAATAAATTGGGGGGGTGCCAGCAATAGGTCGTGTTACCCTATATGAATTTAGATATTCCAAAGATAGCAGGAAATCTTCTCGGTATAGGGAAAGGAAATTGTTTTTCTCCAAATTTAACGCGTTCGGGCCACGGGCAGTAATAAATAAATTAAAACTACTCGATCGATTTTAATCATTTTTTTTACACTGACTGACATGGGATATATATTTTATACCCGTGCGAAGCAGGGGCAGGCCGCTAGTAAATAATATTATGACAACGGCAAAATTTAAAGGTTTCCTTGCGTGTGCTGAGTAAACGGTGATAGTTATTCAAAAATCATGTATTACAAAATTGTTCTAAAGGTTCTAAATAAAAGTCCGCGATAGCATATCTAACTTTTAATGTTACTCACTCACTTTAACTATATTTATGACTATGACAAAAGACTATAATATTACGGTTTTAATCTTTCTATACGGGCGGAGCCGCTGGCGATTGATAGTATATATATACAAATGCGAATGCAATATAAAGGCTATTCTTATATATTTCTATACAAATATTATAAAGAGGAAAAATTTGTATGTATGTTTGTAATGTTTTCGCACAAAAACTACTAGACCGATTTCAAAAATTCTTTCACCACTGCAAAGCTGCATGTTTACTGAGCAACATAGGCTATATTACATTTAAAAAAAAATACGGATTAATAATTAAAATGTAATAAAGTGTAAAAAAATAGTTATAAAAATGCCATGAGATCGGAATGTACGCGTGTGAAACTGCGGAATAAATAAATAAATAAATATATGGGACACTTACACACACGGTCGTCCGTCCCCAAAGTAAGTAACGCAATACTTGTGTTATGGGTAACAGACAACTGGAGAATATATACTTATATATTTTTTAAATACATACTTAAATACAAATATACACCCAGGCTTGAAGGGCCAACAAATTCTCTTATAGAAAATGTTGGTTCTCGGCGGGAATCGAACCCGCGACCCGCGGCGCTGAAGGCAAGATCACTACCCACTGCGCCAACGGGCCAGGCAACGGGATATTACTAGTATTTAATACTTTACTAACCGATCTGCGGCCTCCAGTTCCTATTCTCCTGGTGGGACAGGTTCCCAGGTTTCAGGACCCTGGGTGGTTCGATGGCACCGTGGAGCCTCCTCGCAGGGAATATGAACTCATCCGGGTACTGCGGGTCCTGGAAGCGGACGCACAGCACCCGGTTGTCCAGCACCGGAGCGAGGCCCACCACTGGCGACGACAGTTGACTGAAAACATATGCTCAATTAGAACATGTGCTGAACATCATCGTTCACCTACCCTTATCCCACACTAAGTGGGGTCCGCACGACATGTTATAAATTTACGCTGTCATGACTTGAGTATGTGTATTGTGCTTAAGGAGTTTACTTTTAAGTGAAATGTTACAATTAACTTATGTACTAAGAAGTAAAAATTTAAATTATTAGTGTAAGCAATTTGTTAGTAACGCAAAATAAATAAATAAATAAATAAATAAAATCAACATGTTGTCATATGAATTGGCTACGTATTTTCTGACCGGCCACTTGCCTGACGTCAACTTGCCTAGCCGTATTTTACGACACCTTGGTAAGAGGGTGGTTTATTCTACCCAGCCGGAGAACACACGGCGGGTCAACTCACCATAGTCGATTTTTACGATACTCCGGTAAGAAATGGGGGTGGTCTATTCTACTCAGCCATCTGGCTGATGATGATGATGATGCGGTATCTACCGCACGGCATCTCAACTTGAAAAATCATGTGATAATATGTTGTGCCGACCCCACTTCATTCAATTCCACTACTTCATTACGGCATATCCTGTATATAAATTCAGTAATATCACGTGACAAATACTATCACCTCCCCCCCCTCACTTAGAGTGGAAAAGAGCAGGAGGAGGATGAATAGATCCACTATTAGGTGTTACAAGGTTATCTATTCATTACGGCACACCCTGTATTTAGATGTCACGTGACCAATAGTGTATTACTCACCCCCTGACGTACACGCACGTGACCAATAGTGTATTACTCACCCCCCGACGCACACGCATGAGACCAATAGTGTATCACTCACCCCCCGACACACAAGCACGTGACCAATAGTGTATCACTCACCCCCCAATGCACACGCACGAGACCAAGTGTATCCCCCCCTCCCCCGATACACACGCACGTGACCAATAGTGTATCACTCACCCCCGACACACACGCATAAGACCAAAAGTGTATCCCCCCTCCCTCGATGCACACGCACGTGACCAATAGTGTATCACTAACCCCCCCCCCCCCATGCACACGTCACATGACCAATAGTGTGCCACTCACCCCCCGACGCACACGCACGAGACCAAGTGTATCCCCCCCTCCCCCGATACACACGCACGTGACCAATAGTGTATCACTCACCCCCGACACACACGCATAAGACCAAAAGTGTATCCCCCCTTACTCGATGCACACGCACGTGACCAATAGTGTATCCCTCCCCCCCGATGCACACGTCACGTGACCAATAGTGTATCACTCACCCCCCGACGCACACGTTGTCCGCGCTCAGCATCACGTCCCCCCGCACCCCCTCGCTGCGGTAGGGGTACCGCTGCTCCCCCTCCACCAGCCGGCGCACGTCCTCCCCCGCCTCCTGGTACAGCGCCGACAGCAGCTCGTAGCTCTGGTTGGAGGGCGCCACGTACAGCCGGTCGTGGCCCTTGATGTTGCGTTTTCCTGGACAGATAGTGCACTAAAGTAACGGCTTTTTGCTATAAAAGTAATATCATTATCCATCATCCTCCTGCCCTTTTCCCACTGTAAGTGGAGTCGGCACAACATGTTATAAACATGTTGTCACATGATTTGGCTACGTATTTTACGACCAGCCGCCTGCCTGACGTCAACTTATCTTAGTCGTATCTTACGACACCTCGATAAGAAAGAGGGTGGTCTATTCTACTTAACCGGATACCACACGGCGGATCTGGACATAGGATAAATATATAAATAAATCTATACTAATATATAAAGCTGAAGAGTTTGTTTGATTGATTGTTTCAACGCCCTAATCTCAGTAACTGCTGGATCGATTGTTTGAGTGTAAGATAGTCCATTTATCGAAGAAGGCTATAAGGCCATATATAACATCACGCTAAGATGAATAAATTGGAGAGGAGCAGCAATAAAAAATAGTACGAAAACGGCAACATTTAAAGTTTTCCTTGCCTGCGTTAAGTAAACGGTTATATTTATTCAAAAATCATGTATTACAAAATTGTTCCCCATTAAAAGTTCAAAATAAAAGTCCGCCACAGCATATTTGACATATGCTGTTGACTCAGCGCAAGCAAGAAAAGCTTTAAATTTTGCCGTTTTCGTAATATTTTTTATTGCTGCTCTTCTCAGATTCATCTTAGCGTGATGTTATATAGCCTATAGTCTTCCTCAATAAATGGACTTGGAATCTTACAGCGAAAGAACTTTTCAAATCGGTCCAGTAGTTCCTGAGATTAGCGCGTTCAAACAATTAAACAAATGCTTTAGCTTTATATACTAGTATGGATGAGATGAGCCCCATATAACGGCAAATTCTAGAAATTATAAACACTTAAAAATTTTAAATGTTCCGTGTTTCGAATATCTGATCTCTACTAAGCTGTTATAGTCCAGCGGTGAAACCGAGCGACTTTTCCGAGGGGTCACGGTTTCAATAAGTGTTTGTGTTAAAACTTATTTGTCTAATTGATAATTGCAATTTATCACACACTTTTCGGTGAAGGAAAACATCGTGAGAAAACCTGTAATAGAGAATTCTGGAGATATGTGTAACCTACCAATCTGCAGTGGAGCAGCGTGGTAGATCTTAGCTCCAATCCTTCTCTCCATAAACGGAAAGAAGAAGCCTATTCCCAGCAGTGGGATAGTAACAGGCCGCTACTGACTGACTGACTGACTGTGTTTTGAATAATTGAAACTTACTTTCTGCTTGAGTCAACTCCTTGTAGTAGGGCTCCAGGGCTTTGAACAGGCGGCCCTCGTCCACGAAGGGCAGTAGGGCGACGCCCTGCCATGCGAATTTCTTCCCGTTCAAGTCGATCTTGAAGTCGATTGGGTAGAAGTCGATTATAGGCGAAAACTGAAAGTGAATTGTTCAATTAAGTATGGTTCGAAAATTATAGTTAAATCAAGATATGAAAACTGCCAAAACATCGCATTTTCTAGTACATTTTTTTTCTTTTACAAATCGTGGTTATTGAATATTTAAGTACAACAGATTAACCTAACTTGAGTCGTTTATAATGTATAGAATTAGGCGATACATCGCGGAGGTCCATAATACAAAAGTAATTAAAATTTTATTTTGTTATAATCCGCGATAAAAGAAAACATATATAAGGCTAAATGAACAGTGTACTATCCGTTTTTATACCTGATACCATACAAATAATGTTAGTAACTTTACTAATTAATATATTTATTTAAGTATACTGCACCAGCATTTCACAATTACTAAATAATAAATATTAATACGTGTGTTATGGCTGACAAACAACTGGTGAATATATACTTATATATTTTTTAAATACATACACCCGGGCTCAAAGACCAACAAATTCATTTAGAGAAAATGTTGGCCCTCGGCGGGAATCGAACCCGCGACCCACGGAGCTGAAGGCAGGGTAACTACCCACTACGCCAACGGGCCAGTCAAATAATATGTGAGCGCCTACTTATGATTTCATCGCTATAAGTCGATCGCCAAAGCCTCGTCATCTCATACTAACCGGATCGCTCATGAGTTTGGCCCAAGGCTGCGGCACGTGCTGCGAGCTGGCGGCCGGAAACACGCCCATCAGTTGCTCCAGAGGGCGGAACTGCAACAACGGACGTGATAATATCGGCGTATATTCCATAAGACAATAGTTCGCTATTGTCTTGTGGCGGTGGAAGATTATTCCAACACTTGGTTGCGTTGTACTTAAAGCTACCATGGAAAGAGGCAGTATGGTGTCTAGACATAGGTATTTGAGTGTCCTCTAGTTTTGCGAATTATTTTACAATTGTTTTACGAATACTGCATCGAAACTTCACCATGGGAAGTGCGTACCGTAATTAAAGCCACTAACCTATGTCGCAGAAAGGGAAGTCCTGTAATTAGGTATTTTATACGAGTGTCCTCTAGTTTTGCGAATTATTTTACAATTGTTTTACGAATACTGCATCGAAACTTCACCATGGGAAGTTCGTACCGTAATTTAAGCCACGAACCTATGTCGCAGAAAGGGAAGTCCTGTAATTAGGTATTTTATACGAGTGTCCTCTAGTTTTGCGAATTATTTTACAATTGTTTTACGAATACTGCATCGAAACTTCACCATGGGAAGTTCGTACCGTAATTTAAGCCACGAACCTATGTCGCAGAAAGGGAAGTCCTGTAATTAGGTATTTTATACGAGTGTCCTCTAGTTTTACGAATTATTTTACAATTGTTTTACGAATACTGCATCGAAAATTCACCATGGGAAGTTCGTACCGTAATTAAAGCCTCGAACTTATGTTGCAGAAAGGGAAATCCTGTAATTAATAATTAACAAAATATAATTTGCTCACAGGCTGAGTCCCTTTCTCGAATTTAGTGGACAGCCCCTGTATGTTGACGAAGTCGGAAGCGAAGGGCGCGTAGTGGTAGGGGAAGTACCACTTCCAGCTGGCGCAGCCCTGGTAGTAGTAGCGGAGCACCCAGCACAGCCCGCGCACGTACTGCAGCGCCACGCGGTATCTGGACATAGGATAAATAAATAAGTTGTTTTTAATGGAATGACTCGCCGGCCAGAGGGGCGAGGGACGAGAGCGGCCGGCCGATAGTTACCCTTGAAACACGATAGGGAGCAGCCGCGTGCGCCGGAACACGGCATTCCTTTCTTACGCACACGTGTTATTTTGCGTTTCGGGTGTTATTCTCCGATTTAGTGACGCGTTTAACCAGTGAAGCGTTTAATAAGACGCGACCGTCCACGAATTTGGTGCGCGTTGGGTACTATTCCCCGATATAGAGACGACTTAACAACGTGTGACCTTACGAAGGTTGTGTGCACACCGGGTGTTATTCCGCCGATATAGTGAACTGTATACTCAGGGAGAAACAGACATTACGTGTCCGTGGAAGAGTGCAGAGGCGAGCCAACGGTTTCGGTAATCGGCCAAGTACATACAAGCACAAACACACACACACGTACACATATACACGCAGTGACTCACGAGGCCGGACCGCATACAGCTAATGGCCGCGTAAGGTAGGTTGAAACGCCGGGGCGTCGGGCCCAGGTCCCGGAGGTTGTTTCATCCGTCCGCACGTTTGCGCGGAACATAAGTCTTTATATATAATATATAAAGCTAAAGAGTTATACTAAGTTCCGCCGCTTACGCTGTTAGAAAAATAAGGCATTTAACCGATGTTGAAACAGCGCGAGTTTATTTTGCGTATTTTCGCAGCATTATGTCATATGGAATAATGCTGTGGGGCAAAGCGGCCGATATAGAAAAGATTTTTCAGAAAAGAGCCATACGGGCTATCTATAATATGAAGCAACGTGAGTCCTTTCGCGAAAGTTCAAAGAAATAGTCATACTTACTGTAGCATTACAATATATATTTAGTAAAATTCAATTCGTAAGCAAAAATATCCATATGTACAAGACCAAATTCGATGTACGAGGTGTGTTCAAAAAGTATCGCGAATTTTGAATTTTCTCGGGTTACGTATATTCGAATTTTGTTTTTTTTGTAGCGTTATGTTGGTACATTTGTCCCTCACTTATGCTGACAAGTTTGGCCTATTTGAATTTTCAGTTAATTGTTGACAGCTGTTTTGCTTGCACGTGTTTTGGTTCGTCTTCGATTTTTACTTATTCAAAAAAATGGACCACGATAGCGCCCCTGCTCACACATCGCTGCTTGTACGCGACTTCTTGGCCAAAAACAACACACTAATGATGCCGCAGCCACCTTATTCCCCAGATCTGGCCCCCTGTGACTTTTTCTTGTTCCCGAAATCGAAAAGGCCCATGAAAGGACGACGCTACGCCACGACTGACGAGATAAAGACGGCATCGAAGGAGGAGCTGAACAAGATACAAAAAAATGATTTTTTGAAGTGCTTCGAAGATTGGAAAAAACGTTGGCACAAGTGTATAATATCCCTGGGGGACTACTTTGTAGGGGACAAAATAAATATTCACGAATAAATAAATAGTTTTTGAAAATACACAAAATTCGCGATACTTTTTGAACACACCTCGTATATCATAGACATACGAGAGATCACAAAAAGCTTGTGATACCTGTGTCGCGACTCAGCAAAGATAGCAACTCATTCGATAGTCTCACGTTATCAGTCATTGTAAAAAATATGTGATAATGTGTGTTGTCGCCAATGACTTCCGCTTTGTATTTTATAGCAACACAGTCATGAAACAAGAGTTTCGCGCCCTTTTTGATTAAAATAGTGGCAACACTGTGCTGCTGTTGCTTCCGGTGGAGTCCTCCTATTGATAAAACGTTTCAGTGACATTTAGTCTTTGTTCGTCATTCAAGAGAAGTGCATCTCGGAACGGGAATTGTGGTATTCCTATTATAATATCGTGTTATTGCAGAAAGAGAGCCTTAACATGTGCTTTCATGTATTCCAAACTGATTATTAATTTAAGTTATCGAGGTCGTGTATTTTAAGTAAAAGAGGTTTTGGGTTCTGAACGGAGCATATTATTTTTTTAAGTTACAGAGGTTTATAACTTATCGTGGTTTAAGTTATCAAGGATATACTGTATATAAAAGTCGTTAACGAAACTAATACCTAAACTCGAGGTTGTCCCTTGCCACCTCGAACTTGCTCTCGTAGTAACGCTCCTTGAAGCCCTCCTCCCAGAGCCGCACTTCATCGTGCTTGTCGTCATCGTCGTCGGCGTTGTCGAGGCCAGCCTCCGCTGCCGACCTCTTGCGACTGCGGTTTTCCTCTTGCTCTTGCTGTTTATTTATTTCAATTACCACCGATGGTTACAATACTTAAAATATCATCAGCGGTCATCAGCGGTCATAAGACCTGTCGTATTGTATGGATCAGAATGTTGGGCAATGAAAAAGACGGATAAAAGCAGAGTACATGCAAATGAGATGAGAATGTTAAGGTGGATGTGTGGTGTGACAAAACTGGATAAAATACGAAACGAGTATATAAGGGGAAGTCTGAAAGTTGCGCCCATTATAGAAAAGTCGAGAAGTGCAAGATTAAGATGGTATGGACATGTAATGAGGAGGGATGAAAATCATGTCACCAAACGTGTGTTAAATTTGAATGTGGATGGATATGTGCCTAGAGGGAGGCCTAAAAAGAGGTGGTTGGATTGTGTGACGTATGATATGCATATAAAAGGAGTGGCGCCAGAAATGACGAATGATAGGACAGAATGGAAGAGAAAAACATGTTGTGCCGATCCCACTTAGAGTGGGATAAGGACTGAAGATAGATAGATAGGTTACAATACTTAAAATCTTAATATTATATTTCCATTTTCTTATGACAATTGCACCACTAATTATAGGTAATTATGACATGATTTTAAGCTCTTACTAATAAAAACAAAAATATTAATTATCTAATCAGCTGTTAATCATCATCCTCATCATCCTCCTGCCATTATCCCACTCTAAGTGAGCTCGGCACAACATGTTACAAACATGTTGTCACACGATTTGGCTATGTATTTTAAGACCGGCCGCCTGATGATCCCCGCGACCTTTTTGAGGTCATCAGTCCATCTAATAGAGGGTCTTCCGACACTGCGCTTTCTGGTGCGTAGTCGCCATTCCAACACTTTCAAACCCCATCCATCCATCGGTCCATCGGTTCTCCACACTATGTGCCCCACCCATCGCCACTTAAGATTCGCGAACCACTGATATCAGTGAATCTGGCCCTTTTACAGGATCTTCTCATTTCTGATTTGATCACGTAGATACTCCGAGCATAGCTCTCTCTAGCGCTGAGCGACTCTGAGCCTTCTTATGAGGCCCATAGTCAGCGACCGCGTTTCGGATCCGTATGTCATCAGGCAATACCGACTGTTCGAAGACTTTTGTCTTGAGGCCTTTTTCTTTCAGGTCTTTTGCCTTGAGGTATCTTGGACGAAAAGATCTGGCTTGGACGAAAAGATCAAGGTGATTGATATATTAAAAATATCTTACCGCAGCCACAGCGTGCATTCCCGCTATCCGTATGTTTGCTGCTTCTTGACGAGGGTTCTCCACAGCTTTTGAGCCAACACCTAAACGCTGCAAATAATAATATATATCATAAATATCATAAACAAGTCATCATTCTCCTACTCTAACCCACTCTAAGTGTTGTAGGCACAACATCTCTTTCATTCTTTCGTATCATTCGCTAACTCTGGCGCTACTTCTCACTACTACTACTCAATTCTTCTCACAATTGAGCAAAATTGGGGTTTATTGCTTTATTTACTTTAGATAGTTGAAATTTAAATAGTAAACATACATTGTAGTCGGGTCTGGACCTATAAATTAAATATCAGCTCAATCGGACACCGGGATGTGCATCAAAATTAACTCGCAAAATTCCACCTTCACATACATACATTGCAAGTTGAATAAAAGCTTTTAATAATATCTTTTGTACAGACCTCCGGAAAGTAACGCCTAAATCAAAAAATAAGAATTTTGTGTTATTGCTTTTATTGAAGCAGTAGAGTCAAGAACCTTATAAGATATTTCGTGTCACACCAATATTGTTGATACTGTGAGGCTGTTAGACACAAAACTATTATGTTAAATATGACTGGCCCGTTGGCGCAGTGGGTAGTGACCCTGCCTTCAGCTCCGTCGGGTCGTGGGTTCGATTCCTGCCGAGGGCCAACATTTTTTATAAATGAATTTGTTGGTCTTTGAGCTTGGGTGTATATTTGTATTTAAGTATGTATTTCGGTGAAGGAAAACATCGTGAGGAAACCTGCATATCTCTAGAGAATCCTAGGGATATGTGTAACCTACCAATCCGCATTGGAGCAGCGTGGTAGGTCTTAGCTCCAACCCTTCTCTCCAAAAATGGAGAGAGGAGGCCTATTCCCAGCAGTGGGATAGTACTTACTTTTTTATGTATTTAAAAATATATAAGTATATATTCACCAGTTGTCAATCACCCATAACACAAGTATTAAGTTACATACTTTGGGGACCGACGACTGTGTGTGTAAGTGTCCCATATATTTATTTATTTATTATTTATTAGACTTACCATAGGCGCAAACTGGGTCCTCTCCAGAAGTCCAAAGTTGACCTTCTGCTGCTTCTTTGCTTTTTCACGGGCCTTGAAGCTGACCTCGTTCTGGTGTCTCCTTCTGAATATCTCGTCCTCCACGCGGCCCAGTTCGTCCATTATAACTTGAACCCTGTCCAAATTCACGTCGCCCGAGTCCGTGATCCAACCCTAATGGTCAAATGACGCATATATATAAATATTTGTTAATTCTTATCTTTATTATCTTTATATGCGTGTGTGTGCGTGCTTGAGAAAGTACGTGTGTGAATGCTTGCATAAATGCGAAGGTGCATACATACATGCGTGCTTTCTTACCCACATGCGTGCATGCTAGCGTACGTAGGTGCGTGCGTGTTTACATGCGTGCGTTCTTGCGTACATGCGTACGTTCTTGCGTACATGCGTGCGTTCTTGCGTACATGCGTGCGTTCTTGCGTACATGCGTGGGTTCTTGCGTATGTGCGTGCGCGCTTTCATTTGCGTTGCTTCAACGGTTAACTTAGTTGTTTAAAATTTTGGGTACTGCTATGACATTTAGAAGTACACACTTTTTATTTCGGGAAAATTGGGAAAATGGACACAGAAATTTCAAACAACTAATTTTTTTGTCTTATCTGTACTTATTATAAAACAAAGTCCCAAAAAGTTGTCTGTCTGTATGTTATAGATTTCCTCGAAATATACTGAACGGATTTCTGCAAGATTTTTACTAAAATATAGTACAATTCTTCCGGAGGGTCCCATAATATATATATATATATATATATATATATATATATATATATATATATATATATATATATATATATATATAAAGTGTCTCTGTTTCAAATTGCAAGTAAATATTCATATAATAACCTGAGGCTAATTAGTCTTGATACTAACCACAACGTCATTTTTCAATTCACTATTAAAACAAATTGAATATCTTATATATTTGCCATTTAACTAACTGGGAAATTAACAGACTATTACTTATTATTTACCTAAATATACTTCTTAACTTATAAATTCATACCTTTGTCTTGTAGACGCATTTCTTGTAAAGGTTAACGAGACGATCCACTGCTCCTTCCCTGATCTCCAAACTGGGCAGATGGGGCAGGAAATCGTTGCCCACAAAGAAACACATGAACACCCAGTCATCCAAGGCACGCTCGAAGTCATAGTTGAATGGCAGATTGGGCATTTGCAACTCCTGCAAAAAACGTTAAAAAAAAACTAAAAATGTCAATAAATAATAAGGATGAAGATGATATACGCAAAAAAATAGATTTAATTTTATCACTTGATCCTTCGAGACGGACTAATGATGAAATTCGCGGCTATATACGTTACGTTATATACGTACATAGATGGTCCCATTGAAACTAACGTTCTCTAAATACTCCCTTAAAACACTTAACCACCAGGTCCATAAAATTCTATAAAAACTTCAAATCAAATCAAAATCCTTTTATTTACTTTTATCACACTTAACTACAAACAAAAATAGAGTAAACAATAACATAACAGAAAAAACAAAAACCTTACAAATGTTAATGTAGAAAATTGTGACCAAGTAAAAAGGAGCACAACTCAGCACGATTTGAGGCAATCCCTCAAGGCTGGTTTTCAGTGGCGATCGCTACTAAAACTAACATTACGCCTAGAACGTCGGTGACATTCTGTATACTATGTATATTTTACATAAAAGAAAAAATTATAAGAAAAAAGAAACTATTTCTAATGACAATTATGTGACAAATACTTCATACGTTTATCAGAATTCCTTCATATCAAATGGTCCAAGCCAGATTAATAGCCACTGAATAAGGTATTTTGAGCCAAAACACAGATCTTAATCACTAATTTTAAGGATGTATTTCAACAACAACAATTAAAAACATTTTTATTTTTTTAATGATAGTATTTCCAACTGTCCATGTTTTCTACGGTTAGTTTCGTTAAACATCGTTTAATTATACTCTACCTTCTCTAGATATTCCCTTAAAACAGTCAGCCGGACAAAAATAAAGCTGTCTTGGTTACCAAATGCCGGGTCAGATCGCACCAGCGATGCATCAGGAGTTGTGCCCGTACACTCCTTCATATCATGTCCTGCAAACGCAATAGTTAAACTGTGATTTAGTGATTTTTAGGTAACACTCACTGACCCAAGCTGTGGTAGCCCAGTGGTAACACCGTGCGCCTCTTTCGAGGAGGTCTAGGGTTCAAACCCCGGGCAGACACCAATGAGTTTTCTAGTAAAACTTATGTGTCTAATTGATAATTGCAATTTATCACACGCTTTTCGGTGAAGGAAAACATACGTGAGGAAACCTGCATATATATATATATATATCTCTAGACAATTCTGGGGATATGTGTAACCTACCAATCTGCATTGGAGCAACGTGGTAGGTCTTAGCTCCAATCTTTCAATCCGAAAAAACGGAGAGAAGAGGCCTATGCCCAGCAGTGGGATAGTAACAGGCCGTTACTTACTTACTCATTGACCACTAAATTAACGAGGGCTGGTAGTGGAAGAAAACCATACACACTGATATTGGTAGTAAAGTAACAGCCAGTTACTATCCCACTGCTAGGCATAGGCCTCCAGTATCCGTTTTTTGAGAAGAATTGGAGCTAAGACCTACCACGCTACTCCAACGCGGATTGATAGGTTACACATATCCGTAGAATTCTTTAGAAATATGCAGATTAGTCAAAAAGATCCTGGAAATCCTGGAGAACACCTGCATTGGCAGGGAACTGTAGTCAGTGGCGATCACAATAGATCAGTAATGGTCAAAGTGAGACTGGGCCGTCTGGGTCTGCAAAGCCACTACTCCCAGAAGAAGAATATCAGGTTTCCTCACGACGTTTTCCTTCACCGAAAAGCGTCTGACAAATTCCAATTATACATTAGACATAAGTTTTAACAGGAAAACTCATTGTTGCCTGTGTTGGTTAGGACCTATTACCCCTCGAAAGAATCGCACAGTCTCGCGTTTGGCTATCACAGCTTTTAGATATCAACAGTATCTAGTACCTACATTATCAGATGTATTTAGTGAATTACCAGGAAATCACCACTGTGATTAGTGTATTATCAAAATGCAGGAGATAGCAATGACATAATATAACTAGTTATCAGAGTTAAACTAAGGAAAAGAAAAACACCCAAATTAATTAAATTTCACAGACTAAAAAGTAAAGTTTAGTATGATTAATTTTTGAATTTGAATATACAGGATTATTCTCACCTAACTGTCCACAGACATCACACGGCCTTGGTTTATTGGGCTTGAACTCCTCTCTGATGATAGTGAAATTGGGCTCATGCGTTGCTAATCCCAGCATAATTAGATCTGCATCAGCACCACACAGCACATGCTGAGTATTTGGGTCGTGGTCAGGTTGAGCTGGAAGGAAGCTTTTTTCTAGAACCCAATTTGTAATTAATGTTAAGATTCCGGCTAAGGTTCGGGCATCCGATGACGAAGACCAGAGCAGCGACGGGGAGTGCTCAGAAGACGCGCGACCAGCGCCGCTGCCGTCCCTCCCCCCACTCCAACCACTCTCGAGTCGCGCCCTGCGAGCTGCTACACGCAGTTCCCGCCGCGATAACGCCGCGTAAAGAGCTCATGAATAAGAGCCCCGTATGGGCTTGAAACTAGTCGGGCTCATCCGATAAAAAAAGACGTGAGTATAGCCGGAATCTTAACATTAATTATCAATACCACTCACGATAGTTTAAATTCAATTTGTAATTATTGACTGTCTAAGATTTATCGGGACTGACGACCTCAAAAAGGTCGCGGGAGCCGCTGGATACAAGCGGCACAAAATCGTGTGTTCTGGAGATCCCCATGAAGAGACCTATGTCCAGCAGTGGACGACCATCGGTTAAAATTAAAATTAAAAATTGTTTATTTCCATTAAAATCGGTTGAAGAAGAAGAGAAGAAGAAGATGTATCAATGTAATATTATCACTATAAACAAAAAGAACTAGCAGTAAAGCAGTTAGCCTGCAGAAAGAAGCAAAGTATAGGGGTTCTGAAAAGAATCTCCTTTATTCTTCTTCATCTGGTAGCAGTGGCTATGTAGAGCCTGAAGGCCCAGTATCATCAACTTTGACCATTGCTGATCTATTCTGACTATCGCCACTGCCAAAGTTAGCAACCAATGCAGGTATTCCATAATTTTAATAACTTCTTGGCAGCAAGATCTTTTACCTCTTTTGGGTGAAAATACCCTAAGAGATTGTCGAAGTTGAATTAGCGTTCAATTAGCCGCATACTACTGCCCTGCGCTTTTTCTGTACTATTCTATGGGATATGCATGGGTGTCTTCTCTGCCCTTAAAAAGCCCTTCAGAAAATACCAGTGTTTAAAAAATTATCAAAACTAACACAATTGTATAGTAAGTAAGTAGCTGCCTGTTACTATCCCACTGCTGAGAATATGCCTGTTCTCTCAGTTTTTGGAGAGAAGATTTGGAGCTAAGACCTTTCATGCTGCTCCAATGCGGATTGGTAGGTTACACATATCTCCAGAATGCCCTAGTGATATGCCGGTTTCCTCACGATGATTTCCTTCACCGAAAAGCGTGTAATAAATTGCAATTATCAAATAGACACATAAGTTTTAACAGAAAAACTCATTGGTGTCTGGCAGGGTTTGAACGCAAGACCTCGAAAGAGTCGCACGGTGGTATCGCTGAGCTACAACAGCTTTATGCATAATTGTATCAAACAAACAAATGTATTTTGTAATCCTCATATTTGCCTACCTCTTTGCCTCCTAATATAATCCATAATCTTATGTTCTCCCTCGCCAGGTACATTTGCATCCGACAGGATCACCTTAATTCCTTTCCAGCCAGGATCAGTGTTTAATCTATTCACAATAATAAAAGTATTCACATTTTATGTAAAAAAAACTGTCTTTGATCATGTCCTTATATCCTTATTACCTTGAATAGTTTTAAGCACATTCTAGGCCCTTATTTGGGCGCCTATTCTATGGTGGTATATATCATACTAATCGGGTTAACCTAATATAAGGTTGTAAATATAGCATCTTTACATAGCCTACATTCACTTTTCTCTTACATTTTTTTTATTGCTTATTTTAAATAAGACAATACGGTAAGCTGGAAAGCAGCTGAAAAGGTCAATTCTTTGAGTTAGAGTAACTAACCAAGTTAGTACCAGTTAAGAGTGTCTATAGAGGCTTGAGCTGTGTAGCAATAACAATGTTGTTGTTATTTAAAGTAACTTTTAAACAATATTAATCATTATTAATTTCTAAACACATTATAAGAATAAACAATAAATATGAATTGGTGGTTTAAATTTTAGATATTAATACCATCATAGGCATTAGAAAAACTTAATCACAATGCAGCCTTTATATCAGCTTGTTAAAATTATAGAGGTACTAAAATTCATCAATATTCCTCTGGGGATTAGCCATGAAAGTATCATAGACAAACAGATAAACTCGCAGATATATATTATTAATATGAATAAACAATAATCAAACCTGTCATGTACGTAATAATGAAGACATTTGCTCAACCGATCCATGAAGGGAGTACCAGGTGTGATACAATTTGAGTCAAAGTGGGCTTCCTTAGGTCTCTCAGGTGGCAAATAAGCACCCTTAGCCTGCAGTTCTGATCTGATACGAGCAACCTCTTCTATCTTCTCTTGGGTTTCCTTAGATGCTCTGAATCTACGTGACCTTTGCTGGTTCATTTTTGCCCTTGGTGCCTTCAAAGACAAGAAATTTGTTTAAGCCAATTATAAAACTTTTCTAATACTGGGTGACATGACAAGACTGGCGCAGTGGGTAGTGACCCTGCCTTCAGCTACATGGGTCACCCGTTCTATTCCCGTCGAGGCCCAACATTTTCTATAAATTAATTTGTTGGTCTTGGAGTCTGGGTGTATATTTGTATTTAAGTATGTATTTAAAAATTATATAAGTAAATATTCACCAGTTATCTGCCTATCATAACACAAGTATTAAGTTACTTACTTTGGGGATGGACTGTGTATGTAAGTGTCCCATATATTATTGTTATTATTCGGCTGAGGAGATTAGACCATCCTCATTTGTCGACTAAGTTGACCTGCCGTGTGGCATCCTGCTGAGTAGAACATACCACCCTCATTTCTGAACAAGGTGTTGTTAAAGGCGATTTAGGTAAATTGATGTCAGGTATGTGGACAATCGTAAAAAACTTAGCCAAATAATTTAACAACATGTATGCTGACCATACACAAAGTGGGATAAGGCAGGAGAATGATGAATTATAATTGTTATCTAACTAACCTTCAGTTTCATGATTCTTTCTAATACAGTGTAATTTGTTTACTATTGACAATTGTTACTTATTTACTCATTATCAAATAGTTATCTAAATATAAAATAGTTATTGCCTAATATTTTATCTAGATTTAACTTAAATTTAAGACTTCGTATTTCAACATTATAAAATAGAATTTGGAGAAAAACAATTTCCCTCTCCCTATACCAAGAAGATTTCCAACTATCTTTGGAATATCTAAATTCATATAGTACATATTTGCTTATTTATTTTTGCATTTTTCCCTATGTATTATATTTTTACAATAAATTATAGCTATTAATTATAGCTAATTATATATTAAGCTGTGAATGTTGTATATAATTAATTATATACAATATTCACAGTTTTCTTGTCATTAAACAAACTTTTGAAATAACTACATATAGCTGCTAAATGCGAAGTGCTATTGGGTGAAGCACGGCCTCCTCACGGCATTTTAAATTTGTAATATCTCCGAAAATGTTCACTTAAATTAGATGCTGTAAACGGTCATATTGATCTATATTAAATCAACAATTTGTTTAAGGTACTTAATTGGATAAGGAATAATGCTGTATTGTATTAAAAATTGCTTTGAACATAAGGCATTATTTTGGCATTTAGGCCATGAAACATCAATTTTCTTGTTATGAAATGAGAATAATAAATGTTTCTTATTTAACCTTTTACATGTAAACATAACTTACAACACCGTCAATAGCCATGTACAACACCTTCCTGGGCCTCACGATACGGAAAAGCCTGTCAATACACTCGAAAATAGCCACCATCATTTCATCCTCGTCCTTAGGAGGCGGCTTATCTTCAGGGTGTGTGCATGGGTGAATAATACCATTCATGTCCAAGTATAAGTTATCGAACTCCAACCCATTTGGGTTTGGGAGCGATGAATCTGCATATACAAGCTGGCCGTCTACGTCGGTTGGCTAAAAAGGTACAAAAAATATATACAGAAGCTAATATTTAATATTACATGCCAACTTTGAGGTTACATTTATTTACCCTCTGTTCAACACATTCGACAATAACGCTCGGATACTTGCGGCTGAGCCAGCGAAAGAATGCTGGAACTCCCATTTTGTTAATGTATCCTGCTATCAATAGTAAGTTTGTTTTCAGTCAAATAAAATTTATATTGTCACGTATTCAACACAAACAAATCGACGCAGATGCCATTATTGAAAGAAAGCATAGATCCACAGAGTACTGTAGTAGCAGAACAAACATAACATTATAGTAATAGCTATTACTTAATATTATTCTAAACTATATTAATTTAGCATTTTTAGATTTTATACCATTGTAAATTACTTTAATGACACCATTAATAACTATTTTGATAAATTTTTTCTTTCTATTTGTTATATTTAGCTGATAATCGTCCTAGGAATAGACTATAGCGAGAATTTTTTTTCATGCAGTGAATGTTGTTATTATTTTAGTTAGTAATCTATGGTTGTTAACTTGTTATTCTTATTTCTTTAGTTTTGAGTGGTCTGTGAATGTTGACAATATTATATTTATGCTATGAAGACTTTTTCTGTTTTAAAATATTACAGAAAATTTCTACAAAATGCACAAACACGTAAATATTGCCGCTTGGAACGAGAGACAGAAAAAAATGACGTTAACAAGATTCGAAATATTGGTATATTAGCACATATCGATGCAGGTTAGCTTAAATTTTAATTATTTGCAATATTATGATAATGTAATGAAATAATACATAGATATACATCTGTGCTGCATCAAGCAAAACGAAAAAAACTAATTTGGATCAAATTTTTCATACATTGTTCTGGGAAAAGCAAAAAAACTCAGTTATTGGTAACAATTTTTATGTTTACAATGGAAACATTTCTATATATTCTTCTTATAACTTATACATTAACTAGTAGCTATTAACCTGAGATATAATTAATTTTATAAATTCACTAGTAATTAGCAGGGGCGGTGGAAAGATTAAAACCGTAACATAGTCTTTTGATAACCATAAAAAGGGTTAAAGTATGTTAACCTTAAAAGCTAGACATATGCTGTCGCGCACTTTTATTTAGAACTTTTAGAGGGGAACCATTTTGAAATACATGATTTTTGAATAACTATTAATGTTTACTCAGCAGATGTAAGGAAAACTTTCAATTTTGCAGTCTTCTTAATATTTTTTATTGCTGCAACTCTCCTATTCATCTTAGCGTGGTGTTATATAGTCTATAGCCTTCCTCGATAAATGGACTTTCTAACATTCAAAGAATTTTTCAAATCGGTCCAGTAGTTCCTGAGATTAGCACATTCAAACAATAACACCAACTCTTCAGCTTTATATGTTAGTTGTAGATTAGTAGATTGTAATTTACTGTTTTCATGTGTTGTAGGTAAAACAACAACTACAGAGCGTATGCTCTTTTATTCTGGAACAATCCGGACCATGGGGGAAGTCCACCATGGTAATACCGTTACTGACTTTATGGAGCAAGAAAGGCAGAGAGGAATAACAATTACATGTAAGTTATTATATATACAGTATTGTACTTATACTCCTTTGTACAGCTGTAATGTAATGGTTTACAAGTGTATGAAATATATTTAAGCTGTCTATGAGATTAATAACGTCTTCACTTCTTGCCCTTTTCCTTCTGTTACTCAAAGGTTTACTGGAAGAGATCACTTTTAGGGTTAGTCTGCCTTTATACATGTGCTGTTTTATTTTTTTCTTTCTCTTTTCTAAATAGATGTATAAAAAGAAATAAATGAAAATTAAATCAGAAAGAAGGTCCACTGAAGAAGTAGTCACTGATACATTTTTTGAATTCAAAAAGTCAGTAATTATAGTCACTATGCACAGTTTTTACGATTTGGTCTTTTGTATTTGCTTCTTTACTAAAATTCCACTTATTAAACTTACTTATGCAATATACCAATACCTCACTGTTTTGAACCAAATGACTCGCCGGCCGGAGGGGCGAGCGGCGCAGGCGGCGAGGGCAGGGTCGTTTAGGCATTCGATTCCTACCAGAGCGGCCGGCCGTCAGTTACCTGTTGCCCTTCAAACACGATAGGGAGCAGCCGCGTGCGCCGGAACACGGCATTCCTTTCTTACGCACACGTGTAATTTTGCGTTTCGGGTGTTATTCTCCGATTTAGTGACGCGTTTAACCAGTGAAGCGTTTAATAAGACGCGACCGTTCACGGTTTTGGTGCGCGTTGGGTACTAATCCCCCATATAGGGACGACTCAATAACGTGTGACCTTACGAAGGTTGTGTGCACACCGGGTGTTATTCAGCCGATATAGTGAAGTGTATACTCAGGGAGAAACAGACATTACGTGTCCGTGGAAGAGTGCAGAGGCGAGCCAACGGTTTCGGGAATCGGCCAAGTACATACAAGCACACAAACACACGTACACATATACACGCAGTGACTCACGAGGCCGGACCGCATACAGCTAACGGCCGCGTAAGGTAGGTTGAAACGCCGGGACGTCGGGCCCAGGTCTCGGAGGTTGTTTCATTCGTCCACACGTTTACATCTTGCACTTTTTACATCGTGCAGTACATAACTTTACATCGTGCAGTTTACGAAGCAGTGACAGGACTTCGATAAAACGTAAAAGGAAATGAATAGCGCAAAGTGAGTTGGTGTAGTTAAAATTATGTGTAAAAAATATGCTTCTATGCAAAGCATCTTACACAGCTGATTATATATAAGACTAGCTTTTACCCGCGACTTTGTTCGCTTGATTTGTTGTAGCGTGCTAGGTTGATAATAGATGGCGCTTTTTAGTGTCATCCTATTCCTGTAGAATTAACGAGATTTCTATAGCCTTATATGTTATTCCAGTATGGAGGAATAATTATGCCAAAATTCATCAATATTTGTTCAGCAGATTCGCCGTGAATGAGTAACATACATTCATGCTTACAAACTTTTGCATAATATTATTAAGATAAAAATGTTTAATAGTTTCTTGCTGGCTTTTCTCACTTCTTTTCTCTGCTACAATCTGAACAAACTGAACTGAAATTATAGCTTTAATATTATTAATAGCTCTTGACTATGCAAAAGTTTAAAATGCCTATTTGAATAAACATTATTTTGATTTGATTTGGATTTAAATTGGTATTGAAAAGACCTAACAAAAACTGTGTAGATATCGAAATATTGTATCACAGCGGCAGCAGTATCATTCCCATGGCGAGGATACCAGATCAACCTTATAGATACCCCTGGCCATATTGACTTCACTATGGAGGTGGAGCAGAGTTTGGCGGTGTTGGACGGTGCTGTTGTGGTACTGGACGGCTCTGCTGGTGAGACTATTATCTATACTCTATACCAGTAATTATATAGTCACGAGTTAAACGTGACTATATAACTCAGCTTGCTTGGGTAATTTTTCTCTTTGCGATTTTGTCGTGGAGTCTATCTCCTGACGATGTTTCGGTTACGGAGCGAAACAACTGTTAGAGATTGTGGTGGTGAATGTGTGCAGTATTGTTGTGTCATCAGTGTCAGGTAGTGCATGAGTTCTTACAAATTCTGCATGTATCAGGTATGAGAACCAATAGTACACTCTACATTTAGCATTACATATATTTTCTTTTATCGCGGATTATAGCAAAATAATATTCTCATTACTTTTGTTTAGCGAATTTAGTAGTGGCCCATCTAAAGCTGTTCTGTTAAGCAAAATTTATTTTATGTAAAACTATATAATCAGTTTGGCCTTATTAATAGATTAAATTTTTTATATATCGCACGCTTAATCAAAAAAAGAAATATCTCCAAATTTCAATTTTTTGGGAATGGGCGTTTAAAGTTTTACACTTTTCCGACGTGGTCTTTAAAAATGAATAATAAATAAAATATCTATATAAGAAGATGATGTATAGTTCCAAATTATAGTTTAGTGTACTAGCCTTTGTTAGATATAATAAAAAGTATAATTTATGGATTATAAATTATTAAATTATGACATTAAAAATATAAGTTCGTACTTACTTCAGTTTATGATTAATAATTCGATTTTATTTCAAATAATTTTCCGTCAGAAAACTTAAAGAAGCAGTTTATTAGAGAAAAGTTATTCAGATGTGGAATCTCAATCCAGTTTAATTCGTTTTATTTTAAATTATATAACTTTATTACAACAATATTTGTACGTATCTCGGATTTTTACAAACCTTGAGAATAAGAATTGGTTATTTCTTGGGTAAGGAAAAAAAATTTACAATAATATACACGTTTATTCGTACTTTCAATGTAAAAAAATATAGTTCTTACCTACTGTCATTTTCAAATTCAAAATATTCTTTATTTAAATAAACTGTTTACTTGCTACCACTGATTCGGAAGTTTGTTTCTACCGAGAAGAAACCATCAAGAAACTCGGCGGAAAATCTTTTCAACAAAAAATAATTACAAATTGATTGGTTATAAGTTATTCGTTGCAGCTTGGTGCGTAGCTGACTGCATTTGACAGGTTGTCATAATTAATTAATGTCAAATCGTCGTCAATTTGCCCGAAATCGCTTTTTTTGGTAAAAGTGGGTGAACTATTGATAGGTTGATTGGCGCAGCTAGATTTTATCTTGTCTCTAAAGAGATGACTAACCGAAACCTGAGGCTGAGATTCATTTTCAAGACTTTGGTCGTTATCAGGTTCCTTAATCGCAAAATTCTTCTTCGTTCCTTAGAAAATTACTGACAATGTTGAGCAGTTTTCTTGGAATTAATAAATTGAATAATGAATAAATAAATATATGGAACACTTACACACGCGGTCGTCCGTCCCCAAAGTAAGTAACTTACTACTTGTGTTATGGGTGAGAGACAACTAGCGAACATATTATACTTATGTTTTTTTCAAATACATACTTAAATACAAATATACACGCAGACTCGAAGACCAACAAACTCATTTATAGAAATTGTTGGCCCTCGGCGGGAATCGAACCCGCGTCCCACGAAACTGAAGGCAGGGTCACTACCCACTTTCTCTAAAGGCGGTAGTCTCTGCCATGTTGAGAAGTGAAAGAGATTGGAAAGCCGTAGTCTCCTTTTGTGAAACCATCATGGTCAGGAAGGAGACTGCCGAGCGTAACCGCGAAAGGGCTGATCCTTCTCGCAGGCAGATACGAAGGGGCCGTAGAAACCGCCCTAATTGATAGTCCCGGCCAATGGGACCTCTGGGGTCACGATCGGTCAGAGTGGGGGCTGTGGTCGTTCCTTTCGACCCCGAGAGGAAACGGAGCTTGTTACACAAGCTCCGTACTATATTTTGTGGAGCACGATGTGCACGGCACTAGAGAGACCTCGGTGCAGTTCGTCAGAGATCCCGGGGCCTCTCTGCTAGTGCGGAGGCTGTCCATCGAGGGGGTTTTAGTGGATAGAAATTCCACATAACCGGATCTCACCCCTAAGAGTTCCGGTATCTTTTTGAAGATTTCCAAGGGTCACTACCCACTGCACCAACGGGCGAGTCAACATAGAAGATGTTGACCTATCAGAATCAAGAGACGTACTAGACGTGTATGGGCGTGAAGACGATAGACTAGAAGAAGTATCGTTGACGTGCCATTTCGTTGACGTTGAAGTTCCATATTAGCTATTTTATTTTGTACGATATCATTATTCTCATGGATGAAGGAATCGTCACTGTCATCATAAGGCATGAGGCTTGTTTTACATAAACTTATGTTTTACAGAATTGGAATTAAATAAAAAATAGGAAATTAATCGTGAAGGAAATCAATTTAAGTTGAAAACGTTATTACAGTCTTCAACTTAATCTTACTTACTTAATATACTTATTTGGTATATTTTCATCTGCGATTTTATTGTTAAAGACAGCTGCTGTTAGGGTAATGGAGTCACATTCTTTAGCCTCTCCATTTCGATTTTGACTAATGGAAGTCAGTACAATTAAATTAAAAATTCGACATGCTCACCACGACCTCATCATGGAAAACAAATGTATTTAATCTGGTTAGAAAACTTTTTTAATAAGACTAAAGTAGTTACAGGGATGTTTTATTTCATTGTAAAAGGAAATAACTTAAAATATCACACTTCTTTTTGTTTTTTTTTTATTCTTAAACCGTAATAAAAATAATTGATATACTCTAATCTAATAACCTTTTAATAATAAACTGAAGGTACTCCGATTCTTTCAAACAACTTATAATATTTTTTTAAATAAAGAAGCATAAATAGAAATATTCCGAAATTCCGTGGCATAATTTTAGTAATATAGTGAAATAAGTCTGAATGATATCTTTTTATCAATAATAAAAACAAGAAATTAGACTCACTCTTTAGTAATATAAAGAGTTATTAGGTTTTATATCGCCCTAGAATCTCCTTACTTTCACTACTGCTGGAACATGTCTGAATCTTTCCCTTTAGTGTTATCAAACAGTTCACACGAATTTGTCAAAAAGAGCGAAACTATTATTTATTTCATTCATATAAATCGGAATCGTATGGTTGTCGAAGCAGATCTATTCTTGGGGTTACGTTATAAAGTTTTAAATTGAAAACTCCAAACTGGCAATTTTTGAGTTGTTTCTTTTTTTGATTAAAGGTGCGATATATATTTCATGTAAATAGCTGTAGATTATATATATAAAAAAAAACTATTTTAAATGATTTATTTCGCAGATAGGCCCTTGTTAGCCCTCCGATAACTACGATACTGTGTAAATTATTAGTAAGTGTTATTGTATGTGCGACGCACCAAAAAAAAATTAAAATTTCTTTTGGCCCGTTGATGCAAAGGTTGCTCACCCCTGCTTATATTAACTTAGCGTATAATCCTGAAATTTTTGGTGGCGAACATAGCATTTTCTTTTAACTATAATATATCTCTTAAATTTAGCCTGGCGATGCGGGCTGGGTTTGCTAGTAGATTAGATTATAAAATAAATGATATTATAAGAAAGAAAAGAGAAACAATTTTATTTGTGCCAACACACTACACAAGTATAAAACACATAATACTATATTAAAACTAAAAAGAGAAAAAGAACGCAGTACAGAATATAACTTGCATAGTGTGATGTCCCAAATTGGTGTAACAAATTGTGTGTATGTAGTAACAAATGGCCCAAAGTTGTCTGGAATGAATATAACATTATGTAACAGGTGTTGAAGCGCAAACGTTGACTGTTTGGCGTCAGGCCAACGGGTACAGGATGCCTCGTATACTGTACTTGAACAAGATGGACCGTAGTGACTCCGACGCTATAGCGTGCGTTCGGTCTATAGAAGACAAGTTGCAAGTTGTCCCGCTGCTATTACAAACACCGGTACGGCACGAGGGGAAGATTATTGGTAATTTGAACTCTATTACATACATAAGATTATGGGTAATTTTAACTCTATATACAATAGACAAAGCAGGAACCGACATAAGCTTGCGGCTCCTGCTTTGCGCCTCGCAAAAGTGCGTAACTCGTTTGTGGGTTTTGGTATAAGATTCTATAATAAAATTCCGCAATCAATTTTAGCATTGCCATTACAGCAGTTTAAAAACACTGTTAAAAAGAGGCTGATACAGAAAGCCTACTATACTCTTGAAGATTATTTAGAAGATAAGAATGTGTGGATATAGCTCTCTTTGAACCTGTACAAGACAGTAAATAGTATTAAGAATTATATTTTTAAAAAGCAAAGAATATCATATAAAAAGCTGCCTGTATGTATCTACCTGTAATTCAAATTCAAATTCAAAATATTCTTTATTCAAATAAACTTGTAAACAAGTACTTTGAATCGTCAACTCTACTGCTGGTTCGGAAAGCTGTTCCTACCGAGAAGAGCCAGCAAGAAACTCGGCGGTTGCTCTTTTAAAAATATAATTCTTAATACTATTTACATTATGTCGTTACTGTCTTGTACAGGTTCAAAGAGAGCTATATCCACACATTTTTATCTTCTAAATAATCTTCAATTGAAAATATATTCATAGGTATTATAGATCTGATTAAATTGGAAGAGCTGATCTGGACCCAGGGCCGAGGGCAGCAGTACACTCGAAGGAAGCTCAACGAGAAAACTGATGGGAAAATATGGGAGTCATCTCTAGAGGAGCACAGAAAGATCATAGACACACTCTCCTCTCTAGATGACGAGCTCGCAGATAAAATAATCCAACAGGAATCTTTGGATAACTTGGATCCTAAAGAAGTGGAACAGGCGGTGCGAAGGTCTGTCTTAGATTTGAAAGCATATCCGGTGCTATGCGGAAGTTCTTATAAGAATATTGGTGTCCAGACCTTGATGGATGGAGTGATATCCTATCTACCCTCGCCCGTGGAGAGGAATGGGGTACATAAGGGTTTTGGAAAGGATTTGTCCGCGAGGGCGTTTAAGGTTCAGCACGATGACCAGCGCGGCGTGCTGACTTTCCTCAGGGTGTACAGTGGAGAGATAACCAAAGGGCAGAAGATATACAATTTAGCGAGGGATATTAGCGAGCAGGTCAGTTTATTGTTATATTATAAAAGGTCTGTCTTTTTGTGTGTCTCTTTCACCTTTAATTTGTTGTAAAGGTATCGACTAAATTGGGTACAATTAGATTGGGTAAAAAAAATATCCCATTTCTGTTAAAAAAAGTTAAAATAATAAATATGAATATGAAAAATAAATAATGTTAAGATTCCGGCTATACTCACGTGTTATTTTATCGGATGAGCCCGACTAGTTTCAAGCCCATACGGGGCTCTTATTCATGAGCTCTTTACGCGGCGTTATCGCGTTAACGCCGAAACTAGTCGGGCTCATCCGATAAAATAAGACGTGAGTATAGCCGGAATCTTAACATTAATTATGAATACCACTCACGATAGTTTAAATGAAAAATAAAATATGGAAATGATAGATACATAGGGTATTGGCTATAAATTGGTTAATATGCTGTCGCGGACTTTTATTTAGAACTTTTCGAGGGGAACTATTTTGTAATACATGATTTTTGAATGACTATTACAGTTTATTCAGCGCACGGAAGGAAAGCATTAAATTTTCCGTTTTCGTACTATTTTTTATGTTGCTCCTTTCCTATTCATCATATGTCATGTAGCCTATAACCTTTCTCGATAAAGGGACTATTATACACTGAAAGAATTTTTCAAATCGGTCCAGTAGTTAATCTCAACGTTCAAACAATAAAACAAACAAACTCATCAGTTTTATATATTAGTATAGATTTTGAAAATAAAGATGATGCGTATAATAAGTAATAGATAATGGTATTTCCCAGACAGGGTCGCTGTACGTGGCGCTAGCTGATGAATATCGGCCGGTGGACGCGGTCACTTGTGGGAACATCGCGGTCGTCAGCTCACTCAAGGTATGTGATGGAATAATTTATTTATGACATCATCCTCCTGCCATTCTTCTTCTCTTCTTCTTTCTCAACCGGTGGACGTCCACTGCTGAACATAGGTCTCCTTAAGGGATCGCCACAATCCACGATTTTGTGCCGCTTGGATCCAGCGGCTCCCCGCGACCTTTTTGAGGTCGTCAGTCCACCTCGTTGGGGGTCTACCAACGCTGCGCTTTCCAGTGCGAGGTCGCCATTCCAGCACCTTAGGACCCCAACGCCCATCGGTTCTACGTACTACGTGCCCCGCCCATTGCCACTTCAGATTCGCGATACGATGAGCTATGTCGGTGACTCTGGTTCTTCTACGGATCTCCTCATTTCTGATTTGATCACGTAGAGATACTCCGAGCATAGCCCGTTCCATCGCCCGCTGAGTGACTCTGAGCTTTCTTATGAGGCCCATAGTCAGCGACCACGTTTCCGATCCGTAAGTCATCACTGGCAACACGCACTGTTCGAAGACCTTGGTCTTCCTGCCATTATCCCACTCTAAGTGGGGTCGGCACAACATGTTATAAACATGCTGTCACATGATTTGGCTGCTTTTTTCGACCGGCCGCCTGCCTGACGTCAACTTACTTTAGTCGTATTTACGACACCTCGGTAAGAAAGAGGTTGGTCTATTCTACTTAACCGGATACCACACGGTGGGTCAACTTACCTTAGTCGCCTTTTACGACACCTCGGTAAGAAAAAGGGTGGTCTATTCTACTCAGCCGGATACCACACGGCGGGTCGACTTACCTTAGTCGCCTTTTACGACACCTCGGTAAGAGATGAGGGTGGTACTATTCTATTCAGCCGGATACCACACGGCGTAATTTATTTATATACCTACCATAAATTGAAAAAAAAATACAATTAAGAAAAGGAAACATGTATGTAAGATAAATGTCTAAAAAAACTCCCCCTCCTCCCTTGGTTGGTTAATTTGTGATTAAGTAGAAATACTTAAAGTAAAAAGTTATAAAAAATATAAATATAGTAAAAATATTAGTGCACCCGCATTTTTACCGAGGTGTCGTAATATACGACTAAGGTAAGTTGACGTCAGTCAGGCGATCGGTCGTAAAATACGAAGTCAAATCATGTGACATGTTTGTTACAAATGCCGACCCCACTTTAAGTGGGATACTTACTTTAATGATGATGATATAGATAAAAAAACAGTCCTAAATAAATGTAGCAATTTAAAAAAAAAACTTGTAGGTACTCACTACTAAAGCAAATCAAACCCCATTACGTAAACAATCATAAGTAAAATATAGGCGCAGTTCTTATCAACCATTTAGCCTAAAACAGCAATTCAAATTTTAAAAGGCGTTTGTTCTAGACAACAATGTCGGGAGATCTGGTAACCACGAACCAGGCGGCAGCTAATCGTGCAAGAGAAAGACTAACGACGATGCTCAAAGATCCTGTTCTGAAGGAGGAAATTATATTCCCCAGCGCCAGACAACGACTGCAGGCCTTGGATGCTGAACCAAGTGCAGAGGAGATTGCTGATATACTGCTAGGAATTGGTAAGAACATCGTTACCAAAATATTTTATTTTACTATCATAAAGTGCAGAAAAGTGCAAAGTGCAAAGTGAGTGTATGGGAGTACGTTGTTGAAGTTACAATCTAGGTTTATATAAGTAACTTAAAATTAACCTAAACATATAAATAATTTATAGAATTAGGCGTTACTTTGCGGAGATCCATAATACAAAAGTAATGATAAAATTATTTTGCTAAAATCCGCGAAGAAGTAAAATAGAAAATATATATAATGCTAAATGTAGAGTGGGCAATCGGTTATCATACCTGATACATGCAGGATTCGTAAAAACACATGCACAAACCTCCACCACCGCCACCACAATACACAATGGTGCGCACAATGCACAACTTCTTCGCGGATTATAGCAAAATAATTTTATTATTACTTTTGTCTAAACATATAAACTAATATCTAAAAACAGGTCCATCGACTTATCTTAGTCTTCTAATTTTTTTGTAGGAGGACAGAAACTAAAAGCCTCTTTAAGATTCTAAGCTTTTTACACAAGCGACAGTTACTTGCTAGGTTGTTAAAGATATTCTGCAATTTTCCTAAGGCATTTGACTGTGTTAACTACGTTGATTAGTTAAACTTAACTTTTGTGACGTTAAGCACTTATATTTTTTACAATATTGTATGTAATAAAAAAGTAAATAATAAAAAGTGTGTAAATAATATTAGGTTATCTGACTTAAGTCATATAGCATAGTTATAGTTAACTATTGTTATGGGTGTACCACTGGGGCCAACGTTTGGGACCATTTTTATTGTTATTATATATGAACACCCTCATATATTTCTTGAAATATTTGTGTCAATTTACGATTATTGAAAATATCTGAGAAATGTTTAAGTTTGATCTTAACTTTGACGGGCAGTTTTTTTAAAAGTGTGCGTCAAATTTTTTATATAATATCATGTTATTTCATAAATTATGTGAAGGTAGTGTCATTATCGCCATGAGTTGTCCGGCTGAGTAGAATAAAGGTGACTAAGGTAAGTAGACCCACCGTGTGGTATCCGGTTGAGTGGAATAGACCACCCTTTTCCTTACCGAGGTGTCGTAAAATTCGACTATGGTTAGTTGATGTCAGGCAGGCGGCCGGTCGTAAAATACCTAGCCAAATCATGTGACAACATGTTTATAACATGTTGTGCCGACCCCACTTAGAGTGGGATAAAGGCAGGAGGATGATGATGAATAATCAATAATTTCAGGAGTTACTATCTTCTCATGGTTATTTTTGGGGATCATTAAAATTTTAATAATCGTAAGGCTACCACCAGGCTTTAGTTATTTACTCACCCCCACTTAGAGTGGGATAAGGGCAGGAAGATGATGTGATGGTAGTGTCATTAACCAGGCAATACGATACCGGAGCCTGTATTCCTCCGCTCCATCGAGCCCCCCAGTGCTGCTTACCAGAACGCTTTGGAGACAGCACTCCAGGAGTTGCAGCGGGAAGACCCTAGCCTACGGGTCACCACTGACGACGACACGGGGCAGATGGTGCTCGCTGGTGAGTCAGTCATAAATATTTCACATGGACTTTAAATTAAATTTTAATGTATTATATATTTATGAAATAAAGTCGAAAGCGGTTGCCTTGTATTGGATGTACGCACACACGGCTATGTGTGCGTTTTACTATACGTATAATAAGAAATAGGTTGGTATTTGACTGATAAAATCGTTTATTTTTGTAATTCCTTACATTTTTTTTTTTTTTTTTTATTTAAACCAAAGAAACACAATTATAACAGAAAATACAAACCGAAAACCAAAGAGGTTTGTCTGGTATGTGACATAGTTAGTGCGACCGCGGCTTACTCGTAGACTTGTGTATATGTAGGTGAATAGCACCTCAAATCAATTAAATACCTTTTAACCCACTGCAACAGAATTACATTTGCACCTTCTTATCTGAGTTTAAGGTATAGAATGAATTACACACCTTATTACTGAGTTGAGAGATACGAATGATTTTTTATAGTAATTAATTCATATTCAAATTCGGAGTGGTCTTTATTAAACTAGATTTTGAGAAAATCGATCACATATCGATAGCTTTTAGTGACTTTTTTATAGCATGTATAAAAGATGGATTGTAAGATGAAGTGATGGTCCAGGGATGGGCGAGCTTCATTTGGAGATCATCAAAGAACGGATCATCCGCGAGTATAAAATCGAGGTAGAGCTCGGCCCGCCGCAGATATCTTATCGAGAAACCCTAGTTGGTGGCGCCAAGCACACCCTGGCTGTGGACAGGAAGATCGGCAACGCCAAGCAAATGGCCAAGGTCGTGATGTCAGCCAAAACTGTCAGGGGTGTGCCGCAGGATAAGATCCTGAGGTATGTTATTACTAAATCATCAATTACCAGAAAATATGTACAATATACATACAAATATAATATACAAATATGTATAATATACGTCGGGGACAAAAATCAGTGGCGTAGCTAGGGGGTGGCGAGAGGGGCGGTCGCCCCAGGGCACCACAGGCAAGGGGGGCACCAAACTTGATAATATATATTTTTTTGATGAATAATGAAATCATTTCAGAAAAAGTTGAATAACACTCTTATTCAACTTTTTGCACATTGATTTTGTATGATTATATTGTCTACAATAAACACAAAAAAGTTTCTTAGCTGTAGAGCTCGATGAAGAAACTTTGACTTTACCACTCAAAAAGCGAGGAAAGTTCGTTTTTAAATTTTCTAAATCAATTTTATCATAATCTAATGTTATTTTATATATAGTTATTATCATTTTGAACCAATTTAAATTTATATATTAAAGTCATTGCGTTCTGAAATCTAAAATTATTTAGACTCTTTAGAAGGGGGGGGGGCACCAGGTGACGATTGGCCCCGGGCCCCAAATATACTACGCCACTGGCAAAAATAGTCAAATATCATCTCTTTAGTTTTTATACCGCGAATACTGGTGGCGTGGCAATCACATGACCAATAAAAAGTAGGGGCTCGCTTGTGACTTATAAATAGGCTGAGCTTGCTTTAGTGAAGCAGCCTTGTTGTAAAACTTGACTCGTACACTTTTTAGACTCTTACGCGGTTAGATCGTATCATAATTTGAAGTCTTGCTGTAAAGCTTGACTTGTACGACTAAACACCCACGTTCTTGGTTTAACAAGCAGGTTTAATAAGTGTTATTGTGTAATTTTAATATTGGTTAGTAGATCCATTTATTCCGCCGATACGCCGACTAACTGTAAGTGTTTCGTGTTATTAAAATCTAATCTCAAATAATTAGTATTCGTGATAATAGCAACCGCTGAGTTTCTTGCCAGTTCCTCTCAGTGGATGACAGCGTTCCGAACTGGTGATAGAATTGATCTGGTAATCATTGTAAATTATTATAATTACTTAAAACGTGTTAGGACTTGCTCGGCTTGTTCCTACGTTTCATAACCTCGTGCTTTAGAGGTTATCAAATCAAATACACAACAGGTATCATAAGCTTTTTGTGACCTCTCGTATGTCTATGATATACATCGAATTTGGTTTTGTACATATGGATATTTTTGCGTACGAATAGAATATTACTATATATATTGTGATGCTACAGTAGTGTGCCTATTTCTTTGAATTTTTCGCGAAGGGACTCACGTTGCTTCATATGTTATGTTATTACCTAACGACCTAATCGTGACCTGTACTTCTAATTGAAAAGAATCTTTCTACTTATTCATATTCTGAGGTATATGCTACAAATAACCGGTTGTCCCTACGCAGGTTAGACAAAACAGCAGAGAGCGCGGCCAATCTCGCGCACATACATCCCCGGTACATGCAGGCCATCCGCCGCGGCGTGGACTCTGCGATACTGCACGGACCTAAAATAGGATGTCCGGTGAGCGATTAGCGTCCAAATAGACTCGAGTCGACTTATACTGAGTCTAAACCATTTTGCTTCGATGCATTGATTTCAAATCCAATCAAAATCGACTAAGCGACATTCTAAATCAATAAACATCTTTAAATATATTCTTAAAAAATCTATCTTAGTCTATAAATAAATCGAATATGTTTATTATAATATATAAATAATGCTACGTATGTAGTTAATATTTATACATATAATATTTAAGTATATATATTTATATATGAATATATATAAATATATTATTTATGTAACGTAGAATGCAAATATTAGAAAGTACGTTTATCGATTATATTATGTAGTATCCGTCTTGTGCATCGTTCTCAACCTTTCTATTCTTAATTTCTTTCTGTAGAGGTTTTCTGTAAGAGATCACTCTTAGTGATAAGACCGCCTTTGCACTTCTGTATGTGTTACTGTTTATTTTTATTTCTTTTGTCTTGTATTTCCTATATATTTGATGTGCAATAAAGAGTTTATTATTATTAAGCTTTAGCAAGCTATATTGAATTTCAAAGATTGTATGGGAAATTGAATAAAGAGTCTATAGAAGGAAGATATAGTGTAACTCACCTTTATTCCAGAATTATCTTCCTTGGGAAACCCTTTATTATATGTTTATATCCATGGGCTTTTGGTGATTTTAAGCTTTGTGCTGTGTTTAATTATTGAATATTGTTTAATGTAAATGCGTCCGCCAAGAAGCACTTCACTCGAGAGATCTGAGGCAACTGAGATCGCTCGCTAGATGGCGCTTGTTGAGCGTAGGGAGCTACACTTAATATATTTAAAATGAAAAGAATAACAAAAGCAAAAAAGTAGTTTGTGCTATTTCTACCGAACAAAGATCATCATTCTAATGCCCTTATCCCACTCCGAGTAGGGATGAAACAACACGTAATCATGTTGTATTATACATTTAGGAATACTATTATACGAGAATACAATCAAGGCGTCTATTATATTATAGCTGTATAACAATTTCCATCAGTCATGAGAATGTGACATCGAGAAATTTAAACATCTATTCAATATTTCTTCTCCTATATTGATTTATTTTCCATCATTCATATACTATGTTCTTTAGTGTTACCAATTTAAATATTTTGTACATTGCCTACCCTGTTCTGTGTTGCATATATTAAGTGCTTTCAATGTTGCCTACCCAGAGTTATATTCCAGTGTTGCCAATCGTATTATTGTTGATTAATCAATAGTCATCATCTTCGTGCCCTTATCCCACTCTTAAGTGGGGTCGGCACAACATGTTATAAACATGTTGTCACATAATTTGGCTAGGTATTTTACGACCGGCCCCCTGCCTGACGTCAAATTACCTTTGTCGTATTTTACGAAACCTCGGTAAGAAAGAGGATGTTGATTAATCAATAGTATGGACATAAAATGGGGATTTTTAATATTATAGCTTTAACCCGCAACTTTGTTCGCGTGAAATGTTGTCTCGTGATAGGTTGATAATAGATGACGCTTTTCAATGTCATCGTATTCCTTTTGAATTAACAGAATTTCTATACCCTATATGTTATCCCGGTGTATAAAGAATAATTGGGCCAAATTTCATCGATATTGGGTCAGCGAATTCACCGTGAAAGAGTAACAAACATAGTAACGACCTTTCGCATTTAAAAGTAAAAGTATTTTATATGAGAAAACACTGTTTAAAAGAGGCTGATACAGAAAGCCTACTACACTCTTAAAGATTATTTAGAATATAAGAATGTGTGGATATAGCCCTCTTTGAACCTGTACAATACAGTAACGACTTAATGTAAATAGTATTAAGAATTATATTTTTAAAAGATCAACCGTCGAGTTACTTGCTGGCTCTTCTCGGTAGGAACAGCTTTCCGAACCAGCAGTAGAGTTGACGATTCTAAAGCACTTGTTTATGAATTTGAATTTGAATTTAGAATATTAGTAGGATTTTATCTTATCGCCAGCTGGTGGACGTTCAGGTGACGCTGCACTGGTTCGAAGTAGGCCGCGGCACTTCTGAATCGGTGGTCAGCGCCACCGTATCGCAGTGCCTTCGAAAGGTAAAACTTTTACATTCTATAAACTTATGCATATTCATAATATGTAGTACTAAAAGATAAGATTAAAACCGTATTATAGTCTTGTGATAACCATAAAAATGGTTAAAGTGGATTAACCTTAAAAGCTAGACATATGCTGTCGCGGACTTTTATTTAGAACTTTTAGAGGGCAACAATTTTGTAGTACATGATTTTTGAATAACTATCACCATTTACTTACCGCACGCTAGGAAATCTCTTAACTTTGCGTAATATTTTTTATTGCTGCTCCTCTCCTATTCGTCTTGATTTGATGCGTTTGATTGCGTGTTGTTATATATCCTATAGCCTTTCTCGATAAATGGATTATCTAACATTGAAAGAATTTTTCATATCATTTCAGTAGTTTTTGAGATTAGCGCGTTCAAACAATTCTCTACAGATATGCAAGTTTTCTCACGATGTTTTCCTTCACCGAAAAGCGTGTGATAAATTACAATTAACAAATAGACACATAAGTTTTAATACAGAACTCATTGGTGCCTTCTCGGGGTTTGAACCCGTGATAGTCTCTAGAGAGTCGCACAGTCTCACCGCTGGGCTATCACAAGTTATCTAAATTCCCATATTTTTAAGTAATTCCTACTGCTGTTTGTATATCTGCTATATAAAATGAGTTTTTTGGGATCTAGGTGTTCGAAGAGGCAGATTCCGTTCTCCTGGAGCCGGTGATGTCGCTGGAGGTGGTCTGCCCCGAGTCCCACTCGGCGAGGGTCCTGGCCGACCTGTCCAGGAGGCGGGCGGACATACTGCACATCCACGTGCGGAACAGAAACAAGGTCAGCATATCAAAACTTGTTTAGTCGGAGATTATTTATGGAAGATAAAGGGGAACTCATTTTGCCTTACAGGATATCCTTGGGGATACCAGTTATACACGATTTATGTTAATTATATTTATCGCGAAATGAGCTTCAAATATCGACCGTATCAATCCTTTTGAGATGTGATGCTAGCGGTAATGCTCTAGATACCGTAGACGGCCTTTCGTACAAATGCGTCTTTTTTCCACGTAGTAAATGGAAAGAAACCTTTTTCTATCGGTCGGTAAAAATGCTTGAGTTCTTTGGTCATATCGTCAGAAGGATACAAGCTTGAGCAAGGCTACCGGTTAAGTCGGCCAAAGACCAAGAGATTTAGCTCCATTGTCCCTATTGCCTCATTGGTGGACAAACTAGATGCAAGCCAGAGGTCCCAAACAACCTCCTACCACGACCCACCTGAAAGGTCCCTGAGGCAGTCGATGCATCTGGTGCTCCCGATGCATCGTCTAGCGGAGGGAGGGGCCACTGTTAGAGAGGCCCCGACCCAGAGGTCACGGCTCTGGGGGTCAGAGTTGGTGCTGGTGGGGATGGGGGCAATGTGTCCAACGGTACCCTGTCCCCGCCACCAGCAGCGTGGTGGAGCACTGTCAGGTTTTTAGTCGGTGCGGACATACCCGCCGCTCGTACCCGTCAGACGGTGATGATCCATCATGGGTTTTCCTAACATAAAAAAAATAAATGAGAGGAGTGGCGAGCAACTGTACAAATAATCGACACTGGCGAATTACGACCTTTATTAAAAAAAGTAAAGTAAAACAACAGCCTGTTACTATCCCACTGTTGGACACAGGCCTCCTCCGGTTTTGGAGAGGTTTGGAGCTAAAACTTACCACGCTGCTCCAGAATTCTCTAGATATATTCAGGATTCCTCAGGATGTTTTGCTTCACCCCAAAAGCGTATGGTAAATTACAATTATCAATTAGACACATAAGTTTTACCAGAAAAACTCATTGGTGTCTGCCCGGTTCGAACCCGTGACCTCCTCGAAAAAGTCGCACGGTGTAACCCCTAGACTATCACAGCTTTTCAATAACTTTTCATCAACGATCAGCGACCTTTAGTAATAAGGAGGAAATATTAAGATGTTAATTGGCCAGGTCACATTCCCAGGTGGTGGAATGCCTGGCGCCGTTATCGGAGCTGCTGGGCTACTCCTCTACCCTCAGGTCGCTGAGCTCGGGGCTGGCCACCTTCAGCATGGAGTTCCACGTCAACCGGCAGATGTCGGCACACGATGAGGAGAAAGCCATACGAAGCGTTACCGGCTTTTAGACAAGGACTTCTGGAAACTTCTATAAGGAAAGTAAAATAATGGCCTGTTACTAGCGCACTGCTGGCAGTGGGCCTCTTTCCTTTTTAGGGTTGGAGCTAAGACATGCTGCTCTAATGCGGATTCTTAGACACACGCTTAGTACAAAAGTGACCTAATTTAAAATTTACCTTAATTTAATTAGATACATTTAGATACATTAATTCTTAACAAAAAATTGTAACAACAATATGTTGCAAATACACTCTAAATACAACCTCCCTAAAATAATAAGGTCAATAATATTGTTACAACATGTTTGTAATACAACCTCCTTCATAGAGTTGGCGATTAATATGAAAAAGCATTGTGGCTGTCATATTTTTATGTGTCATTCATTGAGTTGTTGCGAAAGAGTAAATGGGTTGACTCTGGGAAAACTGCTTTTTATTTATTGAATAAGAATAAAGGAGAAATATCGTCGCTTTTTATAATATATAACTTCCAAGCTATGGGTTGCAATGCTCGCGATTTTTGTACTACTACGATTTATTGCAATGTAATTATTATATAACAAATTAGGTCACTTTAATACTAAGCGTGCGACATATTTACCAGGATTTCTGCAGATTTTTAACGCGAAGTTTTCCGTCACCGAAAAGCATCAGGCACATAAGTTTTAACAAAAAAACTCATTCGTACTTTCTCGGGATTTGAACCTATGACCATCTCGAGAGGTCTAACCGCTCGGCTATCACCCTTGAATATTATAGGTAGACGGTAGTTGTAAATAAAAAATAACATTTAGTTGTAATGTATTTATTTGTAAATTCTGAATAAATATGTGATATTTACAAAACAATCTTTTCTTTTACTTCGATAATGTTTTCTGAAATGAAAAATATTTAGAAAGTTACCTGACGCAGCTAAATTACATTACCTAACTTATATCTTACCTCCTACCCTTATCCCATTCAAAGTGGGGTCGGCACAACATGTTACAAACATGTTGTCACACGATTTGACTAGATATTTTACGACCGGTCAATTGCCTGACGTCAACTTACCTTTAGTCGTATTTTACGACATCTCCGTAAGAAAGAGTGTGGTCTATTCTACTCAACCGGGTACCACACGGTGGGTCTACTTACCTTAGTCCCCTTTTTACGACACCTGGGTAAGAAATGAGGGTGGTCTATTCTACTCAGTCGGATACCACAGGGCTTGTGTATTGTGGTGGCAGCGGTGGAGACTTGTGCGTGTGTTTTTACGAATCCTGCATAGTTCAGGTATAAAAACGGATTGTCCACTCAACATTTAGCATTATATATTATTACAACATGTTTCTAATACAACCTCCTTCATAGAGTTGGTCATTAATATGAAAAAACATTGTGGCCGTCATTATGTGTCATTGAGTTGTTGCGAAAGAGTAAATGGGTTGACTCTGGGAAAACTGTTTTTTATGTATTCAATCAGAATAAAGGAGAAATATCGTCGTTTATTTATATTTTACTTCATCGCGGATTATAGCAGAATGATTTTATTATTTCTTTTGTATTATGGATTTCCGCACAGTAACGCCTGATTCAATAAATTCTTTGTTTACGACTCACAACTTGAAATAGGTTGTCTAGCTCGTCGACCAGGGTCTCGTGTCGGTAGGTAAGGCGTACGTCGGGCACGTTGGTGCGTGTTATATCATTTCCACCCGCACCTTCCCGCTCGTACTGCTGCCCGATCCAACGCTGTTTCATCTGACAATAACGAAGCTCGTTTATTCTGCTGAATCGCTTCTTAAATAAGCTGCTTACATAAGCTTGTTTATGCTTATTCCGTTAGTTTTGTTTGTTACCCAACCAAAAATCTATACTAATATATAAAGCTGAAGAGTTTGTTTGAACGCGCTAATCTCAGGAACAACTGGACCGATTTGAAATTATTTCAGTGTAAGAGACGGTAAGCTGTGGTAGCCCGGCGGTAACACCGTACGCCTCTTTCGAAGAGGTTTGAACCCTAGGTTCAAACCCAGGGCAGGCACCAATGAGTTTTCTAGTAAAACTTATGTGTCTAATTGGTAATTGCAATTTATCACACGCTTTTCGGTGAAGGAAAACATCGTGAGGAAACCTGCATATCTCTAGAGAATTCTGGGAATATGTGTAACCTACCAATCCGCGTTGGAGCAGCGTGGTAGGTCTTAGCTCAAATCCTTCTCTCCAAAAAAAAAATGGAGAGAAGAGGCCCAGCAGTGGGATAGTAACAGGCCGTTACTTACAGTGTAAGATAGTCAATTTATTTAGGAAGGCTATAGGCTATATAACATCACGCTAACAATTTTTTAATACTCCATTAGCGTTTGCTGAGGGCACGCAATGAAAATTTTAAATTTTACCGTTTACGTACTTTTTTTTTTATTCCTGCTCCTATCCTATTCATATTAGCGTGATGTGACATAGCCTACATCGAAATGTTAAAAATAACTGTTTCAGTAAAAATAGAGCGATATTACTTGTTATTATTTGGTTCACGGTTGCGGGAAGCCGCTGAATACAAGCGGTATAAAATTTTGTGGTGTGGAGATCCCATGAAGATACCTATGTCCAGCAATAGACGTACATTGGTTGACGAGGAAAATGATTATCCTGTTCAGTTTTTCGAATTTATATTAAATCCGGACCGGAATGATTATGGTTTATGTACTTATGGTCATACCTCGTGCGAGAAGCCGGACATGATGACGGAGTTCCTGGCTAGCTCGCACATGTCGCAGGCGCTCAGCTTCCACGCCTGCGCGGCCACGCTGTACTCCTCCATCAGGGGCTCCTAAAAGAAATATTGGCTAATGGGCAGTGGCGTAAAGTACACCGCAGCAAGCATTGCTGGGGCACGCTGCATGTACAGGGACGCGACACGGGGTGATGAAAAATGAGAAATGATAACAAAATTAGTAAAAATACAGTCCAATTTCACCACGTTACTCTACCGTTTACTTAACAAAGATCTTTAAAACTATTTCGTGTAATTAAATTCATCAGAAAATACAAGCCCTTTATTTTTTACAGCTAATATCAATCACGTTGGGCTCCAATAACACGTTGGGGTATTTATCACAACACAAGTGAAGGTGGGTGACAAAATAATTGGGTTCGGTTTCCCGAAATAATAGAAATAGTTTGGGCAGAACTTCGTAAACTATGTATTGACTAAAACAAAACTATTACACTACAAACATAAAACAGTGACTATAACTAACTTTTAACAACAGTACCGAAACTTAACCGAAACGTTATACAAAATGAGACTAAAGACTTGCTTGTATCAACGCCTCCGCGCAGGCGTAGTCTGACTCGAATTAAAAGATGTATCCGTGAGGAGGGAACGATTAAAAAACTCTGTACTAATCTAAATAGCGGGCGGATTTCCCCGAAATACGTTGGGTTGCTACACAGCAATATTAGTCTCTTGTTCATTGTTAACCGATGGACGTCCACTGCTGGACATAGGTCTCTTTAAGGGATCTCCACAACTCAAGTTCTTGTGCCGCCTGAATCCAGCGGTCAGGATAAGACAGCTGTAATGTTAAATCCAAGATACAATATTCACATTGTAATGCAGAGTTACCTTGGTGAAGTGGAACTGCAGAGGATCGTCAGTGCTGAGCGTGACGCGCAGTCCACGGGCGAAGTACTCGGGCAGCGGGTTGCGGTGGTAGCGAAGAAATAATGAGTTGTTGCTGAGCGGTGACATTGCGATGAAGATCTGCGCCAAGTAGTATATGTACTGTAGAGCCGGCACCTGTAACATATGGACAGTTCAAGAGAGTAACAGTAACAAGGAATAAAATATCGAGCCCCGAATTTTTGTAATGGGAGCGCTGGATTTAAACTTATCATATATTTTTACTGAAACTTCTTGTGGGCAATTAAATCTTGGCTTCAAATTGGCAATTGACAATCTTGTGGATTGCATTCAAATGGCACATTGATCTGCACTTGATACTCCTACTACTAATACTTGATCTCCTCATTTCTAATTTGAACACGTAGATATACTCCGAGCATAACTCGCTCCATCGTCGCTAAGTGAGCTTTTTTATGAGGCCCATAGTCACCACCCGCTGAGCGACTCTGAGCCTTCTTATGTCGTCGTCGTCCACGTTTCAGATCTGTATGTCATTGGTAACACGCACTGTACGAAGATTTTTGTCTTAGTTAACTAAGTAAGACAAAAACTTAGTACTAATTTAGTTAATACAACAATACCTTTCGCAGCATCAGTCCGTGAGAGATGTTCTCGGAAAGTAGGTAGCCAGCGCACAGATGCACGGCGGGGCCTGCCTCACCACAATGAGGCCGCAATACGAAAGTGTTAAGACCTTGTTCCCTATATAGAAAACAATATTAGACTTCTTATTCCACAGCCAAGGATAACATAACTAAAATGAATGGTCAACCAATAACATACCTCAAAACGAACCATATAAAAACCAATTATTGAATCTACTCAGCCGGATACCACACGGCGGAGTATATAAGGTTCGATTAAATGAAATTTCATCAATATTACTTCAAATCATCTCATTTACAATATAAGTATGGATCTAAGATATAACTATACATATCTATACTAATATATAAAGCTGAAGAGTTTGTTTGTCTGATTGATTGTTTGATTGAAAGCGCTAATCTCAGGAACTACTGGATCAATTGTTTGAGTGTAAGATAGTCCATTTATCGAGGAAGGCTATATAGGCTATATAACATCACGCTTAGATGAATAGGAGAGGAAAAAAAATATTACGAGGACGGCAAAATTTAAAGCTTTCCTTGCGTGCGCTAAGTAAACGGTGAAAGTTATTAAAACATCATGTACTACAAAATTGTTCCTCTTTACAAGTTCTAAATAAAAGACCGCGACAGCATATGTCTAGCTTTTAAGGTTAACCCACTTTAACCATTTTTATGGTTATCAAAATACTATATTACGGTTTTAATCTTTCCATGCGGGCGGAGCCGCTGGCGATTGCTTGTAATTCATATAACTAGTTATATTTTTTTTGATAGTTCTTACTTCCGCAGTTGGTTTAATGTGACGATGTTCGCGTACATATAATAAAGGTAGTACGCGTAGGGAGGGTTTTCCTCATCGTCCCACTCCTCGGGAGATTTCATGTTTTCAGTCAAGTTTGGGTTCTCAGGCTTCGACTCGTCGTCCACGCTGTCGAATCCTATAACGTGCTGGACAAATATTTAAATAGATTAGAATCTATGACGGTGTCAAGAACTAAAGCTATGGGAGAATTGCCTAAATCTTGCAAACGGCGAAAGTAAGTTTTTCTAATTGAGAGTTATTAAGATACTTAAATTATTGAGATATTTGTGCCGTTTGCAGTTGAAACTCTAGGGTGTGTTATTTTGTTTTTACATTAACCGTATTGTGATCACGCCGTATAGTATTTAGCTGAGTGCAATAGACCACCCTCATTTCTCAACGAGGTGTCTTAAAAGGCTACTAAGGTAAGTTGACCCATCGTGTGGTATCCGGTTAAGTAGAATAGACCACCCCCTTTCTTACCGAGGTGTCGTAAAATACGACTAAGGTAAGTTGATGTCATGCCTGCCTGATCGGAAAATATGTAGCCAAAACATGTAGAAACATGTTTATAAAATGTTGTGCCGACCCCACTCAGAGTGAGATAAGGGCAGGAAGATGAAGATAATTAGGTAATTAAGGTTCGTGTAGAAAATAATTTCTCGTTAGTACAAAACATTAAAATGTCCGATCAATACTTACAGTCAGAAACTTGTGTAACTCTGGGTTGGAGTTGGGGTCCACGGACACCTTGAACAGCGGGTCGAACAGGTTGTTGAGGAACTCCTGGAAGTTCTTCAGTAGCTTGTTAATGCGGTAGATGTCACTGTGGATGAACAGACAAACTCTAGCACTGGCTAAGTTAAGAGACGCGCGACCTACTATAAGATTGCTTCAAACGAAATAACGATACACTTTTCGGCTTAGTATGTTTGACACATCGTTTGGCCTGAAATTGCCGAAATTCAAGCAGTAGGCGTACATCGGTTTTATAAGAAAGAGATGGTTATGAAGTTAAAATACATAAAAAGGAATTAAGGGAGATATAATTATGCCGCCGTTCCCTCGCTTCGTATGCGTTTTTATGTTAAAACCTACGTATCTAATTAATAATTGCAATATATCACACGCTTTTTGGTAAAGGAAAACATCGTGAGAAAAACTGCATATCTCTAGAGAATTCTGGGGATATGTGAAACCTACCAATCCGCATCTTCTTCATCACCTACCAATCCGCATCAAGGCAAAGGCTTAAGCGTAGAAAGAGGCCGGTACTTTACCTATAGTTGAGCAAGAGACTTACTACAAACGCGGCACCTGCACGAGCCATCGTATGTGCGCCGAGTGCACTCGGTTGTTTATCGCCCACGAGGCCAGCTCGCCCCACTCGGCGGCATTCTTGCAATATATCGATATACGGGGCTCTGCGTACGAGTACTTGTTGTCTTCGAAATCATTCATCACCTCCTTCAAAAACCATATCCAACCAGGTCGATTAGCGTTAAAAATGTTGCAGAGAAATAGAACAGACATAAACGATAGACTACACAATTGGTGGACAGCTGAAATCAAATACACGAAACCTCTGTTTTCAAACGCTCTGTACCAAAAAATATTTTTTTTTGAGGTCATAAAAATGGAAGCATATGATTAACTTCACGTTTACCTATCTGTGCGCAATATTTGATCATCAAATACAAACGCACACACAAACTTTCAACTGGTAATATTATGTTCTTATTAGCTTTTTTTGAATAGGTGATATCTTAGCCAATATTAAATTATTGGGAGGGTTTTCAAATTTTTAAATCTACTTATCTACTCTTAGGCTGATTATTGATTTGACGAACCCATGGGCGTATGGTTTTAACGACGCTCACGAATGGTCGCGCTGGATCCAAGCGGTACAAAAGCGTGGTGTGGAGATCCCACAGATGAGAAGACCTGTGGCAAGTAGTGGATTTTCATTGGTTGAAGGATAGCGAGAGAGATAGAGGCTGATTAAACCTACATGATAAAAGCACGCCCTATACTGCTTATGTAAGCAGTATAGCAGTAAGAGATGTCATGATCTTTATATTATTAGCTATTAGTTCACAAACCTTAATGATGCTAGCGAAGTACGTGCCGTTCATATAATTGTCTGTCTTCAAGAAGACCTCCCTCAGTCTACTTTCACCGACCGGGTTGTATTTAGCGTTGAATTTGTCGAATCGATGGAATGTATTGCGATCCTGGAAAATTAACACATCATCACTTACTACACTCGCCTTTTTACAATTATATATTTAACACATCTGACACAATATTATTGCATATCATGTGAGCCTTTTTTGTATTTCCAATGAGAAAAAATGCTTCATTTTTCATCTTTTAATATGATTTGAGAAAATCATTTTTAGGACAATGATCGTCAGTAGTTTTCTCAATAGCCTCACCCGAGAATCATACTAAGGGCATATAAGATTTGAGTGAATTTTGAGTGTATTGCAGTGAATTTTGAGTGTATTCGATCAGACATTTCTACGTAATAAAGCTTTCAAAGCTAATACAGCCACAGTCATTAGTTGATGCCTATAGGTGAAGCAGTAAATCAATTTGCCATATGGTCAACCTTATCGACGATATGGCAAATGCCTCATTCTTATACCATTTTCCGAGGTTGGATAATTGCAATAAATTTATTTTGAATTTTATATCAAACAGTATAAAGGGTAAAAAGCAAGTGTTACCGCCATATACCTCTTTCCCTATCATACGCATAATCCCGTCCTCCTCGCACGCTTACTTACCACCGCACGCGGACCGCCGAGAGAGGGCGGCACTCGTTAGCTAAAACGTTCGAGACGAGCACGCTGCGCTCGCGCATTAATTAACACACCTTTTTAAATTAGTGCAAATCTAGTGAAAGTGTTGTGGAGTGCCTGCCTGCCGATTATCCTGCATCCGGGACAGTTATCACATAAGGTAAGCGTGCCTCCTTTCATTCTGCTCCCAAATATAGTTCTTCTCCGCCGCCATTTTTCCCTTTCCGCAATGAACCATCCCCTTTAATACAGTCCACTTTTCCATCATTATATCTCATCCCGCATCCTTCCAGGACCCCCCCGCGCCGCTCCACTTAGTGGTCCTATTCGAGTCGGACCCCCTTTTTCTTTATACTACTTTTCTTTCCCCGCACCTACAGGTCGCCTAAATAGGTCATTTAATTTATATAACCGCATTATCTATTTAGGTTCTATAGAAATATCGCATATTATATCCGCTTATCCGCTATATTATATGTATTATCTAAGTAGAAATCATATTTATATATAACCGCACCCCTACATAGGTAATTCATATAAGTTCATACTTAATTTTTATATTAATATTCATCCGCATACATTATTTGAAGAACTATTCAAAGGAATATTATCTTATCGTCCGAAGTGAACGTTTTAGTTTCACCCGCAATATTTTATTTTTTAACGCGCCTCGCTAATTCATACGTAAAACGCTGTCCGCTTACCCACTTATTTGTAATAATTTCGTTCGTTCGTGTTTGTGTTATCGCTTTATACGCGTATTGTTTACGAGTTATTTTTAGAAATATTGAATATAAAAAATGGCTTCATCAAGTGATGAAGAGACTGCGCTGTCATCTTTAGATATAAAACTTCGTGTTTTAGAGGCGAGACGTAGTGCACTTTTCGCTCGCATGCAAGTTATTTTTAATAAAGCGAAAATTGCACAATTAAATGAAAATAATTTAGAATCTTTTTTAGTCGCTGTCGAAACGGTAAATGACATTCGTTCAGAGTTCAAATCCCTTGTTGATAAGTACAATACTGTATTATTGACCGTTAATCCTAAAGCGCAACTTGATTATCAGACGTGGACTTCTTTCGAGGAGTTGTATAGCTTTGTTAAAAGGGTTATAACGAAATTATCACCGCCTAAACAATCAGACAGTGACATTAAATGTTCTCCACCGCCACCTCGCTCTCGACCTTCTTTGCCGCCAATCGAGCTTATGACGTTTTCTGGTGATATACGCACTTGGCCATTATTTTATGCCAGTTTCAAGGCCACTGTCCATGATAACCCGTCATTGACAGATGATGAAAAATTATATTATTTAGTAGGAAAATTGTCTAGTAAGGCTCAAAGTGTATTCTCCGGGATAACGCCGAGTGGCAAAAATTATAACGCCATTTTACAGTCGTTGATCGATAGATACCAGGACACGCGCACTCTTGCTTCTATGTATATCGATCAAATTCTTGATACTAAATCATTTAGTTCCGCATCGCTCGCTAATTTTGAATCATTTATGGATAAAATATCTACTGCAACTAACGCGCTTCTAAACCTAGGCTTAGATAACTTGGGTGACTACATATTGTTTCATATCGCGCTTAAAAAATTAGATAAAGAGACTGTTCGCGCTCTCGAAATGGAGTCTTATAGCAGTAAGAATACGATTCCTACGCTACAAAGTCTTATTGATTTTATTAAAATGCAATATAAAATAAGTTTTCAGACTCAAAATAATAATTGTTTGAATCCGCCAATAAAATCGCGTAAAATAAATAATTATATCCCTAACCCGCAATCATATTTAACTGTTTCGGATAATAATAGATGCTTATGTTCGAATATAGTGCACGAACATCTTTTCAAATGTCCGGCCTTCGATAAGCTCACTCCCAGTGAACGATTTAAAATTGTTATACACTGTCCATTATATTAACCATCTTTTGACAGATTGACGATAGTGATGTCCTAAAGATTCTCGTATGCGATACCATTCCGATTATAGTACCTACTATCATTAATCGAATTACGTACCTAAGTAATTCGATTAATGATAACCTACGTAAACTAGATTACTACTTGAGAAAAGAAATTCCAACTTTGAGAAAACTTATTGTTTCTTTGAAAAGAAGTGGTCTATTTCATGGTGAAAAATCTTCTTTGGTCAAAGTTTTGAACACAATTGGCTTTTCATATAAAAAGTTAAATAAAAGAAAATTATTAATGGAACGCACAGATATAGCTATAGCACGTTGTGATTTTTTAAGAGAGGCAAAGAAAATACAAGATTGGGCAAATATTGTTTTCACGGATGAAACATGGCTCAACGCTAACCACACACTATCTCGTTTCTGGACTGATGATACTGCTGATTCCACTTCCTCAGTACCAATGGGAAAAGGTGAGCGCCTAATCATTTGCCATGCAGGTACAGCAAAAGGATTTGTACAAGACGCACTGTTGGCATTTAAATCGAAGAAATCAAATGACTACCACGAAGAGATGAATGCAAATGTGTATGAAGAGTGGTTCAAAAAAATGCTCATTTCATTGGAAGAACCATCAATAATTTTTATTGATAATGCGCCCTACCACTCCCGTCAAATTGACAAAATGCCAACACAGGCTAATAAAAAGCATGAAATAATTAATTGGCTTCGGGACAATGGAGAAAATGTGGACGACTCAATGTTAAAAGTTGAATTAATAAAAATATTAAAAACCAAAAAGAGAGCAAAACGCTATGTAATCAATGAAATGGCAGCAGAATATGGCCATACTGTTCTTCGGATTCCTCCATACCACTGCCAGTACAACGCAATAGAACTTATATGGGCACAAGTAAAAGGGCATGCTGCGAGATGCAATACAAGCCCCCCATTCACAGCGAATAAAATGTTGCAATTGCTAAAAAATGCTTGCACCCACGTAACGGCCGAGAACTGGGCAAGTGTGGTGGAAAGAACTAAAAGAGTAATATTCTCTGATTGGGAACGTGATATTGCGTTTGATAATATATTATCTACACAAGAGCTAATAATAACTGCTACTGAAGACTCCTCATCGGAGGAGTCTAGTGTTGATTATCATTCCGACGACTCGTGCTAATAAAATAAATTAAAATATCCTGATTGTTTTATTTGTATTCATGTATTAACTAAGAAGAAAGTAAAACTTTATATAATGTTATTAAATGTCTTTTAATACTCGTAACATCGATTTCTACCGATTATTTTTAATCTGTGGCATAATCGTAGTAACCATTATGTGTGACATCACTAAGTGGGCGGTACCCATCCATAAAGTACAAATATTATTTGTATGATATTTGTACGTAAGCAATACAAAACTTAATGAGCGTGAGCTGTCAAAAGACTGATAATATGATGGACGCAGTATAAGGATAAAAATACCTGTATAAATTGTTTAAGTATTAAACATAAATCGATGCATTGTAAATCGAATAATAAATGTCGCTCTTGTAATGGTAAACATCATACGCTTTTGCATTTCAATAAGCAAAGGGTTGAACCGATCATCGAACCCCTTGCATCGCAGTCGGTTATCGCGCGTATGAATCATAGTCCGCCACCAGTCTCGCACGATGCGAGCGCCGTTAGCCCGCCGGTTTCTACAAGTTGTTCGACGTTCATTGCCGCTCCGCATACCTTAGCGACTTACGATTCATGCGACTCGAGCCCGCAATGTACATTACTTGCGACTGCGCAGGTTTTAATTTACGATCGAGATAACATTCCAGTTAATGTTCGATGTCTTATAGATAGTGGTTCGCAATCGCATTTAATAACAAACGATTTATACCATCGCTTGGGTTTGAGTAAACATAATTCGCACCTTATTATTAGGGGTATAGGTGGAGCTGAAAAATCCGTTAAGGGTTCAGTAGATTTAAGGTTATACTCGCGTCATAATTCCGCTATTCATTATGATATCTCCGCGCTTATAGTCGATCGCATTGCCGACGACTTACCAATCGCACCTATAGACGCGGCCGCGCTTGGATACTTGCAGCGGCTCCCGCTCGCTGATAATAATTTTACAACGCCGGGCCCGATTCAAATGCTGATCGGTGCTTCGTTATTCTCGCATTTGTTGTTACCGGGAAGAATTTCTTGCAACAAATTAAATTCGCCGACCGCTATAGAAACTACTTTAGGATATATTATTATGGGCACGGTCCCTGTGTTACAACCGCGCCGCTTTACTATTAATAATACAACTTCATGTTGTGCTGTCGTATCCGATCCCATGGACGCTCTTCTAAAGCGCTTCTGGGAACTTGAAGAGGTTGATTCCCGTCCCGTTCGTAGTCAAGATGACGTCGAATGTGAGGAACATTTCCGAGCTACTACAGAGCGTGACGTCAGCAATGGCAGGTACACAGTGTCGCTGCCGTTCCGTGGTGATCCTTATTCGCTTGGGGAATCATACTCCGCAGCTCATAGGCGATTTTTGTGCCTTGAGAGGAAATTAAAAGCGTCATTGAAGATGCGCAAGGCATACGATAGTGTTATTAGAGAGTACGTCGATAAGGGTTACTTATCTCTAGTGTCCGCACCTAAAGACGATACTTCTAGCCTCGCCTATTATATACCGCATCACGGGGTGATCCGCGAGGATAAAACTTCCACGAAGCTTCGAGTCGTGTTAGATGCCAGCAGTGGAAGCCCGTCTCTCAACGATTTGCTTCACTCCGGCCCTAATTTACAGGGTGATTTATTTTGTATAATTTTAAAATTTCGCCTTTTCGCTATCGCACTTTCAGCTGATTGTAAACAACAATTTTTGCAAATAGGCATGAATTCGAATGACCGACGGTTTCAAAGAATTTTATATAGGTTTACTCCGCAAGATCCCTTAGAAGTTTACGAGTTTAATCGAGTTTGCTTCGGATTAAAGTCGAGTCCATTTCATGCCCTCCGCGTTGTACAGCAGCTGATAGAAGATGAAGGTCATCATTTTAAAAATATTTCCGCTGCTTCATCTTCCTTATACATGGATGATATTAACTTTTCAGTGATGTCTGAAACCGCCGCTATAGCCGCTAGTAATGAATTAATTTCGTTATTCAAGATGGGTCAGTTTGATCTTGTTAAGTGGGCTAGTAATAAACAGTCCGTTTTAAAAAATATTCCCGCTTCGCACCGAGCGTCCCCTAGTGTAGAATTTGGTAAATCAGTGCCTCATAAGGTTTTGGGTTTATGCTGGGACAAAGATAATGACTGCTTTCGCTTTGAGGTGGTATGCCCGAGCGACAAGTGTACCAAGCGCACAATATTATCTACGGTAGCCCGCCTTTGGGATATCATGGGTTTCGTGGCTCCCACCGTATTGTTCGCCAAGCTCTTAATCAAAGAGCTCTGGCTGATGAAATGCGACTGGGATGACACTCCACCGCGTCACATTGTCAGCGCTTGGGAGCAATTTTGTTCTCAGCTATCTAGCCTTCATGAGGTTCGCATACCGCGCCACATAGGTATTGTAGAAGGTTCTGCTGTAAGCCTTTTAGGTTTCGCTGATGCTGGCGAACGCGCTTACGGCGGATTAGTTTATGTACATGTCAAAAACCGCTCAGGTAACCTCGTGCACATAGTTTGTGCCAAGTCCAAGGTCTCGCCTTCTAAACCTGTGTCCATTGCTCGGCTCGAATTACTTGCAGCAGTACTTCTCTCAAAGCTATTGCGCAAGATTCACAACGCTCTCGACCCTTTGTATAAAATAAATAATATTTTCGCTTTCACTGATTCCAAGGTTGTTCTTTCTTGGATCAATTCTCCCCCTCAGCGCTGGCAGACGTTTGTCGCCAATCGAGTTGTCACGCTGACTGACAACTTACCTCCTAAACATTTTTACCACGTGGCAGGTGTAGAAAACCCCGCTGATTGTTTATCGAGAGGATTGACTCCTGATAAACAAATAGACCACGCCTTTTGGTTCCACGGACCAACATGGGTATCGCTTGACCCTTCAGAATGGCCTCTTACAGAATTTAATTGTAATTCTGTAGAAGAGGTTCCAGAACAGAAATCGCTCGCATACTCCGCTACTACAGACGTTAACGAGTCGATCATCTATCAACTCGCTTTACGTACATCATCTTACAGAAGGTTGCTTCGTATCGTAGTGTACATTTACCGCTGTTTAAAAATCTTGCCTCGTGCAGACACAATCTCTCAGTCAGACATCGACTTTGCAGAAATTAAATTACTACGCGTATTACAAAACATATATTTTTCTCGCGACGTTATCGATTTGAAACATAATAAAGGATGCTCACCCGCTTTGATAAAACTTAAACCATTTGTAGACGACGATGGTCTTATTCGTGTTGGAGGCCGTCTTATCCATTCCGCTGAAACCTACAATTATAAGCATCCGATAGTATTGCCGCGACACGATCACATTGTTGATTTGTTGGTAGATTATAACCATACGCGAAACCTACACGCCGGTCCGGAATTGTTAATGTCCATTTTGAGGCAACGCTACTGGATTCTTTCCGCGCGACGCATAATACGTCAACGTATTTTTAAATGTAACATTTGTTTTAAATATAAACCGAGACCATCATTCCCGCTCATGGCTGATTTACCCAGCCAGCGCATAAACCAGGTCGATAAAGCCTTTACTCACACAGGCGTTGACTATATGGGGCCGTTACAATGCACTCCCTATCGTGGAAGGGGTGTTAAGAGCCGTAAGACATGGTTGTGCGTATTTACTTGTTTGATAACTAGAGCTACGCATATAGAGGTCGCTACTGATCTATCTACCGCGTGCTTCATGAATGCTTTAAAGCGTTTTCTTTCGCGCCGCGGTCCGGTACAATGCATTTATTCTGATCGAGGTACAAATTTTATGGGAGCTCGTTCCTATTTACGAGACTTATACAAGTTTCTTGATGAATATCGTCCGCATATGGAGCACGAGCTTACCGAAAACCGCATAGATTGGAAAAATATTCCCCCTGCTTCTCCGCATTTTGCAGGATGCATGGAGAGTATGGTGAAGGTGGTTGAGACACACCTGTTTAGAGTCATCGGGCAACAAATACTGTCCTATGAAGAACTTTTAACTATTTTAGCACAGATAGAAGCCCTGATTAATTCGCGCCCGCTCACCGCATTGAGTTCTGATCCCAGTGAGCCGACCGCGCTAACTCCGGCTCACTTTTTAAACACAGTCCCCTTAGCATCGATACCCGCGCCAGATGTCCATTCCACATCTATCAACCAACGACACATGTTATTGGTTGAATTAGTTCAGTCATTTTGGCAACGTTGGCGAATGGAATATTTGCATAAACTTCAGTCGAGAGCGAAGTGGAATACTCCTGTCGCTCCTATTAAAGTAGGGACTGTGGTAGTTATAGTGATGGATAATATCCCTCCATTTTCATGGCCCTTAGGGGTAATAGAAAGGATACATCCATCGAAGGATGGTACTGTCCGCGTAGCCACAGTGAGAACGTCTAAGGGTAGCTACGTTCGACCCACGATTCGCTTATGCCCTTTACCATCCCAATAGTACTAACTTTATGTATATTTATTAGCAGTAGGTTAGTGTTACTTATTAGCATAAATTATATTTAATCCCATTTAATATTACCGCTCCGCTATATATGTTATATATGTTTATACGCTATATTATACTTATTTTCTTTAAAGGCGACCCTTTAAGGCCGGGGGAAATGTTACCGCCATATACCTCTTTCCCTATCATACGCATAATCCCGTCCTCCTCGCACGCTTACTTACCACCGCACGCGGACCGCCGAGAGAGGGCGGCACTCGTTAGCTAAAACGTTCGAGACGAGCACGCTGCGCTCGCGCATTAATTAACACACCTTTTTAAATTAGTGCAAATCTAGTGAAAGTGTTGTGGAGTGCCTGCCTGCCGATTATCCTGCATCCGGGACAGTTATCACATAAGGTAAGCGTGCCTCCTTTCATTCTGCTCCCAAATATAGTTCTTCTCCGCCGCCATTTTTCCCTTTCCGCAATGAACCATCCCCTTTAATACAGTCCACTTTTCCATCATTATATCTCATCCCGCATCCTTCCAGGACCCCCCCGCGCCGCTTCAGCAAGATATACTGAACCTTTAAGGTTTATTTCTAAAAATCGTATAAGAAAGAATGAGTATGAATAAGTTTTATTGTTTAGACATTATAATTTACTAAATAACTGACAAATAGAATAATTTATACTTTTACTATAAGACTGGTCTTACAAATTATATATAAGAAATTGACGCTGAAATGTTAATTTATTTACTCTTAAAAATATAACCTGTCATTATCAAGAAAGAGTATATAACTTACAGCGTGCACGTCCAATAAGTCCACGTTCAGGTCATACGCGTCCAGCTGCATCTCCTCGAAGACCGACTTCAGCGTCATCGGAGTCCCGTTCCTCAGCGCCACCACCGTGTCGGGCTGCGTGCGGAGCGTGCGTTTGATGAAGCGAAGCAGATGCTTCTGGTTCATACAGGATGCTGCGTGGATATGAGTATCCACCTTCCTAAGGAATAAAATCAACATAGGATCCGTAGAACATTCTTCAGCCTGGATTTAGCCTGGATTTGAAAATCCTTTTAGCTTCATACAAGACTGCGGTTTAATAATGTAAAATTGAAAATATTTAAAAGATCGATCGCCGATGTTCTTCTCTGTAAGAGCAACATTCTCAGCTTCATTAATTATATTGATCCTTGACGATTCAAAAGTCCAAAATAGGCACCTGACATTATAGAAATCCCTGTGAGGAACAGCTTTCTGAAGTGCCAGCTCGTGCAGCTCGTTGAGTAGGACATGCATTTTGAACTTTGACGAGAGATAGCTCAGGCGGCGGTAGCAAAACGATTTGCTGTAAGAAAAAATAGATATTGTTATAAAAAACAGAAACTACTCATATGTTATATTCTATTAATTCTCATCTAAATGGTGTAAAAATATCATGTTACTTTACTAATTCAACAAATAAACAATTATTACAGAGACTAAAAAATATTTATTTTCTTGTAATTTTTTGCTAAAAAAGCATTGCAAAGAAAAACGTTAAATATTATTGAATAGAAAATTAAATGGAGGATATAAATATAGGAAATATCAGATTATTAAAGTTTCTCAAATTAATGTTAGGTCCGGTGATGTAGCGACCAGAGGGCTAGATGGAGCAGTGCCCCGAGGCCTCCAAAATCGGGGCAAATAATTTAAAAAAGGTTTAGTTGTGGTTCTGGTTCCTTTTGGCCCCTTGGTCTTTGACTTACGCCACTTGTTAGGACAGTCTGTTTGCAACTATCAATATCTTTCGTTTAACATTTTATTAACAAAATAATGACGTCGGCATTTAGTAAAGATACCAAAGACGGTTCAGAAAATTTCTCACAGCGGTCCGTCAGCAATCATCGCAGTGAGCCGCGCCATGTCCTCGACGTACTTCTCGAAAGGCAGGTATCGGTAGCGGAGGGGCTTGTGCTGCATCGCGTGGGCCTCGTCGTGGTAAACGTGGACCACACCATGCTTCCAGCGGCACAGGTAGTGCCGGTCGGGGACACTAGGACACATCCAGGGGTCTTCTATGTCTATGGGAACGTAGAGAACGTGAATATAGAGTTACTTCTTACCTTACTGGTAGGGGAAAAAGTTGTTCTGCACTCTTTTATGTCCCTCACCTGCGGAGTTGCGGTTAAGACTAGTAGTACAATAACAAGCCAAAGCACTTATCTCAGCGGTGGTAGATTGTATCAGAGAAGTAGATTGCAAAAAGTCTGGTCCAGATTACTATCATTTGTCGAATGATAAAAGGCGGAAAGCGGATAAATGTTGCGTGTCCAATGCAATGCGGGCGAGCAGAATAATCTTTGCAAACGGCTGTCGGAACATAACAATGCGGTGCTGCAAAAACCCATAGATTGGGGCCATAGGCAGGTCTGAGATTGCGAGTGTCCAACAATGAATAAGAGAGGGCCGACGCGAGATCCTTAATTATCTTTGTCTAATCACACGAAGAGAGAAGGTAGTCTCGTGTGTTTTCTCTTATTTTCGAAGGACATTTTAGGTAGGGTCTCCTACTCTTGTATGATAACTTTGTGAAAACCGCAAAACCACTATTTTCCATCGGATCGTCGTAATTTGTGCCCATTGCCATTACAGCTGAGATGATAATGATAATGGAGCTAAGATGAACTATATCGGTAATCCTTAGTCTTCCACAGCTCCCCATGTTTCTGATTCTATTAACTTTACTTATTCCTCTTGTAATCTATACATATTATAAAATAAAGTCTCCAAAAGCTGTCTCTCAATCAATAAATTAATGAAGACGAAATTACATTGAGTAAAAAGTAAATAAATTATCACCATGCGACATTTCGGGCAGATCCTCCTGACTGTCGCACGATCTTCTGCTGAGGCCGGGGAAAATTGTAGAAATGGTGCCGGGTAGGGAAACTGTTGGTGTTAATCACATTTATTAAGTTAAGTCATTAAATGTTACCAGCGTAACTTTTATTATTGATATAATAACGTATTTCATTATTAATATTGGCAACACACGGAGCACTTCCCATCAATCACCACCTCTTAGTGAAAGTGAGTAAAATATGGTCCTATCGCCAACTACACTACTCAGGAGGCTCTCGATTTTGACTTTACTGCTCAGCTCAAGTAATTTATACCCTCCGCGACGTGGCTGATGGCTAACATTGTTTCTTACGGTTTGTTGGTAAATAGCTACTATTTAACTATTTCAGAAAATTTTGTCACACTCCTGTTTTTTACCACTTACAAAGACCGTCAGTATCTGTTAAAAAAAAATTAAATGCTCAATTATGTTTGTTATCGCCCTTTGCCATTGATTGACTGATGATCGCTCCTAGGGAGAGCTCGGTTTTACAAAGTAAAACTTGCATTGGGTGACATGCGCGGCTCATCTCAAGCCTATGTTGGTTGTCCCCAAGACGGTCTATGTATTAGATGCTACAATTGCATCGAATAATGAAGGGAAAAGGTGTTCTGTTTAGACCAGAGGAGAAAGTCTCTAGATAAATTCAGACCTTTAACTGACGGTCAAGTGTAGATGCGTATTGCGTCATCGTTTCCCTATCAAAGGCAGCTGGTTGAACATTAGTTCTGTCTGACCGTGGACCAAAACAAAATTAATATAAAAGAACGCACATCGCGTCTCCGATCTTTGCGAGCTGCACCTGTCTAAGTTCTGCACGGTCTGCAGATCTTCAGACGAGCAAGTCTTCAAATGTGTGTATTGTTCCGCTGTCGCTTCTAGAATTATAGATTATTTTTTAACGTATAAATTTTTTGAAGAAAAACCGCCGTGTGGCTGAGTAGAAAAAACCACCCTCGTTTCTTAGCGAGGTGTACTAAAGGACGTCTAAGCCTTTAAGGTAAGTTAAGTTGTGGTGTACTTACTTACCTTAGTCGCCTTATACGACACCTCTGTAAGAAATGATGGTGGTCTATTCAACTCAGGCGGATACGACACGGCTAACTCTATGTCTGTCAAAAGTAATAATAAAATTATTTTGCTATAATCCGCGAGGAAGTAAAATAGAAAATATATATAATGCTAAATGTAAGTGGACAATCGGTTATCATACCTGATACATGCAGGATTCGTAAAAACACATGCACAAACCTCCACCACCGCCACCACAATACACAAGCACTATATACGTTCACTATCACAAACTCAACAATCGTTTCGCCCCGCAACCGAAGCATCATCAGGAGATAGACTCCACGACCAAAATCGCAAAGCGAAGCAATACCCAAATAAGTTTAGTTATATACTAATCGGTTCAACCCCACCCTTTATTTTATTTTGCCTGCAAACAAGTGTAACAAGCTTGAACTAGAAACATTTATTTGCTCGTTAATGAGGGTGCCATTGTTATGTTTAATAATCTCAAGGTTTTCCAATAGGCTCAGCTTAAGGCCTTTATTAGAACACGTGTGCAATACTTCGAAACTATGGTCATTAGGAACTTTATGACCGCTTTCTATCAGATGTTTAGCGAAATTTGAATTTTGTGGTTTGTTATTCCTGAACGCGGCCATATGTTCTTTAAAACGAGTTTCAAAATTACGACCAGTCTGACCCACATATGTATCATTGCATTCAGGACATTTTATTTTATAAACACCACACTTTTTCGCGCTTGGTAATTTATCTTTATTATTGCACAGAATCTTTTTTAAAGAGTTATTACTTTTAAAACCTAATTTTATATTTGATTTGGATTTAAATATAGCTGAAATTCGTTCTGACAATGCTCCAAAATAGGTCAGACTGGCTTTGCACTTATTATCTTGGCACAATTGGCAAAACACTTGTACGCGGTGCCACATTACAAAGATAATAAGTGCAAAGCCAGTCTGACCTATTTTGGAGCATTGTCAGAACGAATTTCAGCTATATTTAAATCCAAATCAAATATAAAATTAGGTTTTAAAAGTAATAACTTTTTAAAAAAGATTCTGTGCAATAATAAAGATAAATTACCAAGCGCGAAAAAGTGTGGTGTTTATAAAATAAAATGTCCTGAATGCAATGATACATATGTGGGTCAGACTGGTCGTAATTTTGAAACTCGTTTTAAAGAACATATGGCCGCGTTCAGGAATAACAAACCACAAAATTCAAATTTCGCTAAACATCTGATAGAAAGCGGTCATAAAGTTCCTAATGACCATAGTTTCGAAGTATTGCACACGTGTTCTAATAAAGGCCTTAAGCTGAGCCTATTGGAAAACCTTGAGATTATTAAACATAACAATGGCACCCTCATTAACGAGCAAATAAATGTTTCTAGTTCAAGCTTGTTACACTTGTTTGCAGGCAAAATAAAATAAAGGGTGGGGTTGAACCGATTAGTATATAACTAAACTTATTTGGGTATTGCTTCGCTTTGCGATTTTGGTCGTGGAGTCTATCTCCTGATGATGCTTCGGTTGCGGGGCGAAACGATTGTTGAGTTTGTGATAGTGAACGTATATAGTGCTTGTGTATTGTGGTGGCGGTGGTGGAGGTTTGTGCATGTGTTTTTACGAATCCTGCATGTATCAGGTATGATAACCGATTGTCCACTTACATTTAGCATTATATATATTTTCTATTTTACTTCCTCGCGGATTATAGCAAAATAATTTTATTATTACTTTTGTATTATGGATCTCCGCAAAGTAACGCCTAATTCTATAAATTATCTATGTCTGTCTGTGTCATCTGTTTAAGATTAAGAGACTTACCGACACATACTGCACACTATTCGCTTTGAAGTTAAGTTCTCTAGGCGGTTTTTGGATACTAACCCGACTGTCTGAAGGTACCCATAAGTTTTTCCTTAATAAGAAAGGCATAACCTTAAAGCTTGGGCTGTTTTGCTTTAGATTAGACGCAAAAATGACAGTACCATCAAATCTTAGCAACGCTTTGCTGAAGTCAACCGGCTCATACTGCTGATCCAGCTGGGGCGGAGGCTCGCGATGAGTGAGGTAGTACGCTAGCGTGTCCGGGAAAGATTGGCCCGAGATGTCCATGTACTCGCGTCGGAGAGCCAGCGCGTCGATGAGCTGAGTGGCCGATCTTTCTAGATCCTCCAACGGTACCTGGGATACGATGTTCAAGTATTTTATAGCGCCCTACGTGGCTACGCGTACGTAAATAACATAATAGGGCTTGAATGAGACCCAAAGAACAAAACTAATGAAAATATATATAAAATCCCTGGATAATGCTGAACAATCGCTAGATTCAAGCACAAAATCATGTGGTGTCGGTCTTATACCCATATCCAGAAGTGCAGAAGAAGAAGAAGCTGTAGATTCCCCCGTGTCTTACCCCGGTAACGTGTATCCCGGCGACGGAAAGCCGTTGAAAGGGCACTTCATCCGTCACGTTGCGGCGCCGCCCGTCGCCCGGCCCGCGAATACGCGTGCGCGTCGATCCGCCTATATTCTTACGGGTCTCGCTATAAACACGAACCTTGTTATGTTAAAGTACGTCTTTACGTAAGTGCTATAGGACGAAACAAACTTTAGTTGAGGCGAAAACATAATATAGAAAGAGCGAGAGATTTTACATAGCGAGTCAAAACTTTGAGATTTTGTGTTTAACCAATAAAAGATATCGGTGGCAATTCCCTAATCAGTCAATTCTACGTTACAAGAGTGCTATACTATAATCTCAAAACAGAAGTCTAAGGACTCAAGAGGGGTTTTGAGGATTCGTGACTGCTCGAACTTGATGCGAGGCGCCACTAGCGTATAATTTGTCCGAGAATTACCTATAATTATACTAATAATACTGCTCGTCAACTCTACTGCCCAACCAGTATCCGCACGTTCAAGTTTGGATTTGCTAGACACATCCGAGCTCACTTAAGAAACAACTAGGGTCGCCGTTGTTGGATATGACAAGCTGCTATGTTTTCATAAATACTCCAAGACTACTTCAGAAATGACTCCATATGACATACACGCCGATTGCGCGTCAAAAACGAATAACTACTGGCCAAGCACACAGTGTTTCTTTTCTTAAAATACAAATTTATGTACCACTAAATTTTACCTGCCACTTCGTTTGCGTGGACTGTTGTCGCGTGATAGTTTGATGTAAATGATGATGATGATGGCGCTTTTCAATCTCATCCTATTCCTGTAGAATTAATAGGATTTCTATAGCCCATAAGTTACCCCAGTGTATAAGGAACAGTTTTGCCAAATATTATCGATATTCAGCGGATTCCCCGTGAAAGAGTAACAAATATACATCTTTGCTCACAAACTTTCACATTTATAATATTAGGAATATTAGGATAGGAAAAACGATATAATAAGATTATTACTCTATACTTATCATTTAGATAGGTAGGATAGGTCAAATATGTAGGGACGCGGTTAATAGTTTCCTACTAAAGAAAAGTAGAAAGTAGGATCACTATTAGTAAAAAGTTCAAAAAAGCCAGTTTTTTATGTTCAACTTCCGTTAATCATTACATAAACGAATTTAGAAGTGCGTTAATTCCTTTTATTTTACGTATTTCTATGTAATTCTATATATCTTTTGGATCAACGGAATACTTACTATCGAGATCTATTCCATTGTTTAAGGTCTTTAATTGAGCCAAACATTTTATTTGCTGTCCATTTCTCTAGTTTTCAGAAATTTACACAAAAAATTTACGGTAAACAACACATTTTTATTGATATCTGATTAGCACAGACAACGTACATGTCAAATATGACTTAATTAAGTAATAAAGTTCGAGATAACCAGTCAATTACAATAATAAATAATTATTGGAACTGCTTTTTACATTCAGTATAATATACGAGTATATTTGGCCTGTACTACCCCACTGCTGGGCATAGTCCTCCACGCTCCTTGTGGAGAGAAGGGTTTGAGCTTAAGTTATTATCACACAGCTGGGCCTTCACTCAACTTTTGAAAAGAAGTGTTGGAACTTAGAAACACCACACTGCTCCAATAAGGATTGGTAAGTTACACATATCGCTAGAATTCTCTAGAGATAAGTTGGTTTCCTCACGGTTTTTTCTCTACCGAAAAGCGTATGTTAATTGTTAATATGAATTAATATTATATAGTGGAAATAAATCAAAACATTTGACATTTTGGATATGTTTATTTTCATAAAAACCGTACAAATAATATTTTAATTCTGCACCTTCTCTTCGTACAGATATTACTTAAAACATAATTGTAAAGAGATAATTATATACTATGACTTCACGAGTGAGAAATTATATATCGCAGCTATTTGTACTTATTGGAGGTATATGAATATTACTAGAATCTTTATCAATTATCGACATCAAAGATATTATTGTGTTATCACAAATTTAATACGATATAAACTCGTAAGCAAGATTCTTGAGAAGAATATATGCTGACTTATCTTCATTTTTTTTATAAAAAGCTTTAATAGAACCTTTGGTAGACTATAAAAAACAGCTTCTAAAAGTTTATTGTAATGAAGCATATTTGGCATAAGGAATAGTGTTGTTAAACTGTTCCATGCCTAGCTAATACGATTCATAACAAATCTTGTATAAATTTTCCGCCATTTTTAAAACTTTTTTAAATTAAGCAGTGAAATAAAGGTTATAAGATGATAATGGCGCGCTTATTAAAAAATAATTAAATCTTGTATAGTTCCGCCATTTTTGTAACTTTTTTCAAATTAAGCAGCGAAGTAAAGGTAAGTTGATTATGCCTAAACTAGGGACGGTCGTTTTAGACTGACGACGGGTGCTCTGAAGTTAGGTGGTGGTGGAGTCACAGGTGAAATTGCCCCATTATGCAGTATTGAATATCCATGGCGTGCCTGAAACATACATTTTATATTAGACACATAATATTTCCATTAATTGTGCTTTTAACTAATTGTCTCATGTTATTTTACTATCTATAACCATTTTTTTAGTAGTTGTATTTTAGATTGGAGGGAATAGACCTATCTATCGGATATAGATAAATTATGTATATCACAAACGTGTTTTGGTCGTTCTGGGAATTAAGATAAATTAAAAAAAAACAGTTCAATTTTGTTACCATTGGATATTAATATACAAAATTTAATATAAATTATAAATTAGACACATTTTACTAATATTATATACGCTAAAGTCTGTCTGTAACGCATTAACGGCTAATCTGGTGGAGCAATATTGATAAAATTTACTACTATTAAAGTTAAGTTATAACGTATAAAAATATGTCTTTTTCAAAACACATTTGAAATATACAGGCATTCATAACATCAAACATATTTAAGTTCCTACTATCTCGCATTATGTTTTCAAAAGACGAAAAACAAAGCACAAAAAAAACAGTTCCTTCCTGTACCCGTTAGCACAAATTTAAGGGACAAACAAACATGAAACACTCCAAATACAAAGCAAAGTAAGGGCAACCGTATAGGATATGATCATTTGAAGTATATTTATTAATTTTAAAGCTTACCTTGTCTTTAACAGCACGTTAATGGCGTCGACGATTAAAGATGGGAGGAAAATATTGTTTCAATTAATATAGATATGTTACATGCCCTCATTTAGGGTAAAATATAAAATAAAATAAAAAAGTTGATAGTATTTTATTATTTTAAAAGCCAGATAAAATCATCATTTAACTTTCGAACTTGATGACTCACGTGTGATACAACTTTCATTTTCAGTGAAAGTTGTACATTAAAATGTTCAATTGCAGGAAGATTAATTTAAGTTATAAAATAATTATAATACTGTTCGTAAATCAGGGCAGTAACAAAGGTATCTTTAAATTTCAATTATCACTGATTGTGAAAGCATTTCGTCATATTTGAATGCTTGCAACACTGCAACATACAATACAAGTCATTTCTAGTATTTTGAATAATCTTATCATGCACTGTAACATCACTAATTACGATTGACAAAATTGTTTTTACATAACGCGTCTTTACTGACATAGAAAAAAATTAATATTGTCTATGAATTTCAAATACATCTTATGTTGTCAATTTTTTTTATCAGTGACTATTTATACCATATTTATATGCTCTAAATTTTAATTATTTGTTAAAAAATCGATTTTAAACAATTTTGACAATAGTTTAATCAGCGTGTACCTTATGTAGGCATGGGTGACCCACTCCGCTTTATCTATACCACAAACAAAATGTTACCATCATCGTAAGCAGTTTAAAAAATACATAGTTGAAAAACTATACATAAGTTTTAAACTTTATTGTCACTCCTTTGCAACGATTAAACTCTTAATTATCAACAAGTTAAAAGTACGTTTTTAATTGAAATATACACCTTCAAGCGAATTATTATTATTCTTCCTAAGATTTAAAATGATAATTTAAGTTATGAGTTTCAAATTCATTTGCATTTGCAAAAACGCAGCTCTGAACAGAAAAAAACACAAAATGATTTGTATAAATTGTATTTAAGTGGAATTCTGAGTATATTGGGTATAATGGAATTTTTAATTTATAGGTAATGTGTAATTTTTTTTATTGTGATTATAAAATGAAAAAAATCAAGGTGTAGCCAATCAATTTTTTGGATATATTTATTTGTATATTATATTGATTTTCATTCATCCCGCTTATTTCAGTGCAAAAACAAAATTATTGATACTTTCGGTAGAAGGAATGTTCCGAAAAAAATCTATGCACGTTAAGAGTAACAACAATTTTCATACTTTTAATTAATATAAATAATAGAGAAGATTAATATGTAAAATAGCATTACACAAACAAAACAAAGACATAACGAACAAAAACCACTTTATTTACATAAATATATAGTTGATTACAGATCTTATAGCGATTTAAATATATTTTTTATTACATAGAAAACAAAATGCCAAATACATTTTTTTCAGCGTAGATTTTTAACTTCATGCCTCCTCTGGCTTTCAGTTTCATCATCAGCCAAAGGGGAATAACAGTTATATTTTTTCATACATTAATTTAAAAATATTCTTAAAAAAAAGTAACACAACCTTAAATTGTATTTAATTTAAAAAAATAAATGGAATTGTACAAAAATTAAACAAAGATTCGAAAGATCAGATTCATTATTTGTCAGTAATAAAACTTGAGATCACGTCTATATTTATAGCTAAAATTTAATTTGAGATCTATTTAGGAAAACGTGATAATATTTAATCGAAATTTGATTGAATATAGTGTCGGAATCGGAAAAGTTTTCTATGGTAATTATAGTCTATGGTGCATTAGTTTGCGAGAGTAGAGTAATACGCATGTGAAATGTCCCGTTCTGTACGTGTACTCAAGGCCGTAAGATAAGATGCCGTCAAGGTTGTGTGTATGTTTTTATTATTATCAAGGCCATTAATATACATTTTTATAATTATTGCGTTCGAAAAAGCTCCAGACTGCAATAGGTAATTTATATTAAAGCAATAAATTCTCGTGTCGGGTATCACTAGCGAAAATAAATTAAATCCATTATGTAAGGTATATAAAGAATAACTTTTATTAAACTTTTATTTTAATTCGCACACAAAACCCATATTATAGATGCAAAAGTCGAAAAAAAACTGTCTGTCTATTAGTCTGTTACGCTTTCACGGCTAATCCACTCTAGCAATATAAATGAAATTGATACAAACGAAACTTATATTTCGGACTAACAGAATAAAAAAAAGTCCTTCCGGAACATGAAAGAAATGCATTGCATATTGAGGATACATAAACGGTTATGTCAGCGTGAACGAAGACGCGGGTATTATTAGTATAGAATTAAAAAAATCGGGTACAAGAAAAAGCACATGACATATAAGTTTGCGTACACAAAGTCGCGCGAACATTTAGCCCATAAACATAGACGTGGTTCAAGTAATCCAATATAACTTTACACTCGTAAAAGGGGCAAAACAATTACAATAGAGATTCATAAACATGCTGTAAAGGCAGGCAATATGTGAGGGGACTTATATTGTCACACGTCTAACCTATGTCATAACTAGGGATGTTACGGAGCTTTGACTGAAATTCCGGAAGATTCAAATTTCCGATTCGATTTTCCGATTAAATCTTGTATTAAATAAAATTGCTAGTTTTAGAATCACAAAATTATTTAATTTAATAATGATAATTTATAGAAGTAGATCCTAATATGCAGATTTTTTTTGTACAAAAGTAGTGATGGAATTATTTTACTATAATCTTTTTTTAATTTATTAATTATAGTTACATTGAAATGCTGATATTATTGGTTGAGTAAACATCGTCAAATAGCTCGTGATCACGGCGAATTTCGGAATTCCATAATAACAGACTTATGATCTTTTGCTAATTAAAAATATATTATAATTCCATCTCCCATCATTGTTTTTGGAGGGAAGAGTTAAAGCCACCACGCTTGTTTCATAAATTGATAGGTTACATATGTATATCCCCAGAATTCTCTAGAGATATGCAGGTTTCATCATGATGTTTTCTTTTAACGAAAAGCATGTGATAAATTGCAATTACAAATTACATAACATAGAAAAAAACATTAGTGCCGTCCCAAGGTTTGAATCCGCGACCCTCGAGACTATCAAGAGAGTCGACGTTCTCATCGCTGGATTATCACGGCTATATCATTCACAACTATCATAATTATATCATTACTTTTATTTTATTAAATTAACTGAATATAAATATTCATTGGCTAACTCTTAACATTTTACATTTCTACGCTTCGACTCCGCTTCCGGATCTATTGATAATTCATACTTAAATTTCCGGTTCCGGTACACCCATCTCCGTAACATCTCTAGTCCTAACCTATAAACTCGCGGGTTAACTTATCCTCTCTACTGCTACTGAAAAATGGCACTTTAAGTTACAGTCACCGAATTATCACAATGGGGGGAATCTTAGCATTACATGTAGAGCCTCTACCGGAATACGCTGATGAAAAAAAGGTTAAATAAAAATTAAAATTATTTTTAAAGGAACTATAAAAAATTACTGATTTCATTAAATACAAAATTTGAGATAATTTGCCATAAAATATTTTAAAAAGATTATTTTACAACTTTTGGCTTTGTTTTAAAACGATATTGTTTGTATATATGCTTCTATTTATTATTGTATATGTAAAAATAAGGCAAATCCTATCCTACTAATAATTTATTATTAGTACTTCTATTATTCAGTTCCTATAAATAGTAAAAATAGGAACTGAAAAATAGAAGTGTATACAAATACATGATGATAGGGCTTTGGCGCTCTTACAGCCATAATTACAGTAATAACAACATAATTCGTTACAAAATTTTCTTAAAAATGTGCTTTATTAACACAAAGAAAAAAATCTTTTTCAACGAATTTCTATAATTTTTTATGAAAGACCATAAAATCTTTTTCTGGCAAAAAAAAATGTCGCAGTAAAAGCTAACAATTAATTGATAATCATCTGTAGATAAACATATTACTTAAAGGACTTGAATTCTGATTCCAGTCCTTTAATAAAACAACAAAAAATATTACTTTTTGGTGCATATTAAAAAAAATCACCAGCTAAATTCCGAAAGAGGCCCTAAACTCTTAACATATTTGGGGCAACCTCTCAAGGTGCTTTAAAAAACAACAAATGTTAAATATTCCACTTATTAGTTACGACTGTAATCGATTATTAATCGTTAACATCATGTCATCCATGGCTCGTGTTGCGAATGGTTTATCGTTGTGTGGACATCCCTTCCTGTAAATGAGTATTGTGTGAGAATGAGAAGAAATACATAAATATCGTCACTTTTAATGGAATAATACTATATATATTATCCTGTCCTTATCCAATTCTAAGTGGGATCGGCACAACAAGTTTTTCTCTTCCATTATGTCCTATCATTCGTCAACTCTGTCGCTTCTCCTTTTATATGCATGTCATACTTCACACAATCCATCCAACTCTTTTTAAGCCTTCCTCTGGGTCACGTCCATCCATATTTAACACTCAAGTTTTGTCAAGTGATTTTGATCCCTCCTAATTACATGTCCATACCATCTTAATCTTGCACTTCTTGTCTTTTCTATAACGGGCGCAACTTTAAGACTTCCCCTTATATACTCGTTTCGTATTTTATCCAGTTTTGTCACACCACACATCCGCCTTAACATTATCATCTCATTTGCATGTACTCTTCTTTCGTGTCAATTTTATGTCAAATTTCAAGCTGTGGTAGCCCAGCGGTAACACTGTGCGACTCTTTCGAGGAGGGCACGGGTTCGAACCCGGGCAGACACCAATGAGTTTTTCTGATAAAACTTGTGTCTAATTGAGAATCGCAATGTATCACAGGCTTTTCGGTGAAGGAAAACATCGTGAGGAAACCTGCATATCTCTAGAGAATTCTGGAGATATGTGTAACCTACCAATCCGCATTGGAGCAACGTGGTAGGTCTAAGCTCCAAACCTTCTCTCCAAACACGGAGAAAAGGGCTTTTCTCAGCAGTGGGATAGTAACAGGCCGCTAATTACTTACTTACTTCTATCATCCGTCTTTTTCATTGCCCAACATTCTATATTACATAATACTGGCCATGAATTAATCAAATTCTACGCTATTATGTTAATAATGCGATTGCTCCGTGAAAATCTATTGTCTATGTTATGCCAAATGTAGAGTGATTATTTTCTTTTAAAACTCCATTAAAAGCAACGTTGATGATACCCAGGATTGGTTTACAGATGAATTGTTATTGAACATAACACAAACAAAAAAGACAAACTTTTTATGTCTACAACACAAAAATAGCAAAGCTTTACACAGACACAAACTCGTTAGAAATTGTGTAATAGATGTGTATATTGTAGACCAATGTTAATTGTAATAAGTGTAATTCAAAGTGTGATAAAGTCTGTCTATGAGCTCTATCCATCATGTTATAGTCTATGATATGAAGGCTCTATTCTTGTCTATGTTGTCATTATTAGAATTGTCATTTATAGACAGGATATACTTTAGTTAATAGTAATGGAGTTCTTATTCCATTTTTATATTTCATATTCGGGATATTTTTATAAATATTAAAATTAATATCAAGCTCTATTTATTTATTCTAAATCTATATAAATTCTATATGAATTTACTCCCGAATGTTTGCAGTTCTGACGTAGCTTAACTATTTCTGAGATAAATAGATTTAATTTCATTTGCCTAGTTGAATAGAATTTCAAATGATTCAAAATATACTTTAATCAAGTAAACTCGCTAACAAATACTTTTGAATCGTCAACTTTACTGCTAATTTGACAATTAACTTAAGTAGCTCTGACAAATTCAAAATAGTCTAAATCAAGTAATTTCGAATCATCAAGTGGTACAGAAGGTACTACTGATTCGGAAGTTTGATTGAAATGAGGTTACAGTCTGGGCCAAAATTGACAGCAAAAATACTTACCTTGAATATATTAGTGAGCTCGTCGAGAAGGGTCTCGTAGCGGAACGAGATACGGATATCCGGTACGTTGGTACGCGTGATGTCGTTACCGGCCACGCCCTCCTTCATATAGTAAGGGCCCAGCCAGTATTGCTTCATCTGGATCAAATTATTTAGCTAGTAAATTATTAAATCAACGAAACGAAAGTTACAGATCATAAAATAACCCCCACTTATATTGGTTTCTAGTTAGGTTCAGCACAACTAAATTTGTTGTCACATGATTTGGCTACGTATTTTGCGACCGGCCGCCTAACTGACGTCAACTAATCTTTATCGTATTATACGATACCTTGGTAAGAAAGAGGGTGGTCTATTCTACTTAACCGGATACCATATGGCAGGTCGACTTACCTTAGTCGCATTTTACGACACCTCGATGAGAAATGAGGGTGGTCTTTTCTATTCAGCCTGATAACACAGGGCATAGTTCCATAGTTCTTCATTATGAATACGATCAATTTATATTTCCACTTTATCAGGCGTTTTTCGTTGAAGAATAATATCGTGAAGAAAACTGCATATTTCTGCACATTATTGCAGATTCGTTGGATAGTTCTGTCGATATTTCTGTAGATTCGTGGGATATATGTAAACTACCAATTGACATTTGAGTAGCGTGGAAGAACGAAAGAAGAAAAGAGTAGACCTATAGGCATACCGAGCACCGATTAATAATGATTAACCACATATCTAATTCAGGATAGGCTGATAGTTTGCGAACCTTTCTAGATCTTTTGGGGCGTTGTACCTCGATAATAATCATCTAGTTACCTCGTGAGGGAATCCTGACATCAGCACGGAGTTACGAGCCAGTTCGCACATGTCACACGAGCTTAGTTTCCAAACCTGGGCCGCGATACTGTACTCCTCCATCAAAGGTTCCTGGCCATCAGAGAAACATTCATTACACCAATAACATAAGAATTTACAACGTAATTTATAATTTAATATAATCCACAAGAAATACGTTGATCACTATAACTTATCTAAATCTAACTGGATTTGGTTAAGTAATCATAAAAATTCTTTCATAAAAACGTTATTCATAGAAACGTTGCTTCGTGTAAATATTAGCTTTTCATAACCTAGTGATAGTCGAATATCAAAACAAATTTTCAGACATGGAAGTTGATTTTCACAACAAAAATTTCAAAGAAGTAGTCTGGGGGACGTCATGTCCTTTATCGTCCTCCTCGCATCGTTGTCCTCGATGCTGAGGGTTGTGATCCCTAGTGCCGAATGATGATCTTTTGGCCAAATGCTCGCCATTTGTCCTCCCATTTGCCGAATGCGATTTCTCTAAATTTACCTTGGTGAAGTGGAACTGCAGCGGGTCGTCAGTGCTGAGCGTGATGCAGAGGCCGCGCGCCAGGAACTCGGGCAGCGGGTTGCGGTGGTAGTTCAGGAACAGCGAGTTGTTGCTGAGAGGGGACATCGCGATGTAGATCTGCGCCAGGTAGTACAGGTACTGCAGCACTGGCACCTGATAAAGGCGAAAAAATAGACTATTAATTAGATCGAGATGTGGATTAAATATTCAATGCAAGATGGATGAATTGACAACAGCTCTCAGGAAAAGTATGTCACCCCTGAATATCTGTTAAAGATAATGAAAAAAATAATAATCAGTCATCATAACCACCTTAAGGTTTGGATCACAATGTTGAACAATGAAAAAGACGTATAAATGGAGAGAGAGAACCCCCCTTAAACCCTTAAATGTTAAACCCTTAAATGCTAGCGGCTCGTGCGCTGCGTCTAAGTACGTAAATCATTTGTGGATTTGGTACACGATTCAATTATCTGGTTTGTGCTTAGAGTATATGCGTGGGCTAATTGCAAATGAAAAGATGTATCGAAACAAATATTTATTTACATCAGTTTTTGGATGTATATACATCCAAAAACTGATGTAAATACCTCTCCTTCGCTCACCTTCCTCAACAACAGTCCATGAGAAATGTTTTCAGCAAGCATAAAGCCGCACACCAGATGCTGTACGGGCCCTGCTTCACCACAATGGGGCCGTAACACAAATGTGTTCAGCCCTTGCTCTCTGGAAATTCATAATATAATGAGATTTAATGGCAATACGATAGCCGCACCTAGATAATAGATACAGTTGAATGAGCAAAGGGCAGTCTTATCACACTGTTGTGATCTCTTTCAGAAACCCTTTGGAATAGAGGATCTTTTGTATAATTGTCCACGGGTTGGCAAACGCACGCAGATAAATATGCAAAAGAAGACTAAATAAATATAAATAAAAAGAAAAAATAGAGAGAAATAAATATAAATTGATTTAGATTTTTAAGGACATTGCCATATTGCATCCTCCATGCTGAATGTTGGTATACTTGAATTTAATCAATATGTCATCGGAGACTTACTTGCGGAAGTGGTTGAGCACGGTGATGTTGGCGTACATGTAGTAGAGGTAGTAGGCGTAGGGCGGGTTCTCCTCGTCGTCCCACTGCGCCGGGGGCCGCACGTCCGCGTCCAGCATCGGGTTCTCGGGCTTCGACTCGTCGTCCACGCTGTCGAAGCCGATCACGTGCTGAGGACCAAACTTGCAATAATTAATTCTAGACCTTTTTTACTCAATTTTAGTTTTACCTGTGTGTATGTAACTGACTGCTTTGAACTTAATTTTGATCAACTTTGAACGGACAGGTTTAAGTCAAACTCTGTAGGTACACTTATCAGTAACATAAATAATACTTGGAAAAGATCAAAAATTGATTAAAAATAACTGTTATGAGATAATCTACTTGTAACATTAACTTGCACATTTAAGGTGACAGGTTCGCGGGATGAAGTAACTAACGAACGAAGAAACTTTAATACATCTTAGCAATTATGATCGTTAGTGTCTTCAATATATGAATAAAATACATAAAAATCAATAAGTCATACCGTCAAGAATTTGTGGAGTTCAGGATTACTGTTCGGGTCGTTGGTGACCTCGAAAAGCGGCTGGAAAATATTGCTGAGAAACTCTTGGAAGTTGTTCATAATCTTGTTCGACTTGAAAATATCGCTGAAATAGAATATAAACATTGTTTGAAGACAAATCATATGTACTATTAGTAATTGTAAAAGTAGAAACGTTTTAGAATGACGATACCTTTTGTTAAGATTAATTATCTTAGTTACAATAATGTTTTATATAGCTTTATGTTTAACTATATGCTGTAGCAAAACTATATTTAAATGTTAAGCCTGTCGATAATTTATATTTAAAAATATAATATGAACGGATATGTAACAACAGGGAGTCCATAGGCGGAACCTGCTTTGCGCCTTGCAAAAGTCCGTAAGTCGTTTGTGGGTTTGGGTATAAGATTCTATAATAGAATTCCGCAATCAATTTCAGCTTTGCTATTACATCACTTTAAAAACACTATTAAAAAAGGCTTATACAGAAAGCCTACTCTATTGAGGATTACTTAGATGGCAAAAATGCGCGGACGTAGCTCTCTTCGACTCAGTAGACAGTAATAACTAAAAGTGATATGTATTTTTAAACGAGCAACCGCTGAGTTTCTTGCTGGCTCTTCTCGGTAGGAACAGCTTTCCGAACCGGCAGTAGAGTTGACAATTCTAAAGCACTTGCTTACAAGTTTACTTGAATCAAGAGTATTTTAATTTTTGAATAAAAAAGATGGATGGATTGTGTGAAGTAAGACATGCATTCGCCAGAAATGGTAGGGGAGAATGGAAGAAAAAAAGTGTATATCCACTTAGAGTGTAGGAGAATGATGAAATGATAATGTAACACTTACTAAAGACGAGGGATCTGTATGAGCCAGCGCACGTTGTTGGAGTGGACGTCGTACTGTATGGCCCATTTGGCTAACTTGACCCACTCGCCTGGACTCTTCCCATAAATCGACAAACGTAATTCTGCATTCTGGTATTTACTCTCCTCCAGATCTGATGCCACTTCCTAAAAATACGATTTTATCTGAATATATGGACCAAATAAACGAGGCAAAAACAGTCATGGGCTTTTGTCATCCAATTATGGCCTTTTTATACTATAGTTATTATTATCTTTGTATATGTAGAAGGCTATGGACTTATCAAAAATACAATACATTAAAACACATCCCCGAATAGTTTTTATATTGGTACCTTAATGATCCTAGCGAAGTACTTCCCGTTCATGTAGTTGTCAGTCTTGAGGAACACCTCGCGCAGACGACTCTCGCCGATGGGGTTGTACTTGGCGTTGAACTTGTCAAAGCGGTGGAACGTGTTGCGGTCCTGGACAACATCACTCGTATGAAAGCTTGTAAATGTGGTATATCAGAGTTACTTAAGTAACGAAGAAAAGAAAGCTTGGTTTTTAATTGCGACCAGCTACGCACTAGATTATATTGTAATTTTTTTAATTTGTTCTTAATTAAGCCATTATTGTAATACTCAATTTTGAAAAGAGTGACCGCCGAGTTTCTTGCTGGTTATTCTCGGTAAGAGCACCTTTCCGAACCAGTCGTAGCTTCATTGTAATGTAATTTGACGATTCAAGTGCTGGTAAAAGCCAATTTGAATAAAGAATTTTTTGAATTGAATACGTAATCCAGCGTACCGCGTGTACATCCAACATGTCAACGGTGAGGTCATACGTGCTGAGGTTCATTGACTGGAACACCGCTTTCAGCGTCATGGGCGTGCCTTTGTGCAGCGTCACCACCTGGATATACCAAAAACAAAATCTAAAACTGAGACTAATAATTTCTTTAATCTATGGTTTTGGACGTAAATCTTACACGTAACTTCCCTAACGCTAGCCATCTGAGTTGAATGATTCCGCAAAGGTTTAAATTTAGTGTGATTACTTAATTTAAACTTTTGCGTAGGCAAATTTAATTTGTATATGTAAATAAGTATGTTGCTAACTTGACTATGCTTCTAACGGCTATCTACAAGAAATAGAATATAATTAAGTAGGTATATCAAAAAATATATATATAATCACCTCATCTGCATGATTTTTCAACGTTTTCTTAATGAAACGAAGCAAATGTTTTTGGTTCATACACGAAGCGGCGTGAATGTGCGTGTCGACTTTTCTGTAATAAAAACAACATTCTTTATGGTTTTAGTTTTGATTGCCTTCAATTTCCATCAAGCCGATATCATCATTCTGTTGCCCTCATTTCACTCTAAATACGGTCGCCAAATCATGTTTTTCGTTCCCATTATCTCCTGTCACTACATACCATACATACTTCACACATTCCAACCTTCTCTTTTCCCTCTAGTCACATATCCATCCACATTTATATTTAACACTCGTTTGGTCACATCATTCTCATTCGTCTTCTATATATGTCTATACTATCTTAGTCTTGCACTCCTCGTCTTTTCCATAATTGGCGCACCTTTCAGCTTTCCTCTTACATACTAATTTCTTATTTTATCCAGTATTGTCACACTACACATCCGTCTAAACATTCACCATTTATCGGTCCTTGGTGCAAGCATAAAGATACATCGAAATTGTCTGCTACTTCAATTTCACATCGGACATGAGTACTAGCTCTGTCATTTGTCACCATTTTCCTGCTCTTATTCCGCTCTAACTTGGATTGGCACAACATGTTTTAACCATGTTATGATGTGAGTTGTCTAGGTAATTTACGACCAGCCGCCGGCCTGACGTCAAATTACTTTAGTCGCCTTTCGCGACAACTCGGTAAGAAGAAATCCTAAAAATTTAACATTTACATATTCCAGCACACACCGTATATTGTAGAAGTCTCGATGCGGCACGGCCTTCTGCGAGGCCAGCTCGCGCAGCTCGTTGAGCAGCACGTGCAGCTGGAACTTGGACGACAGGTACGACAGCCGCCGGTAGCAGAACGACTTGCTGCAACCAACGATAAAAATAGTAAAGAAACAGTTTGTTCTATCTCACTTCTGGGCATAAGGCCTCTCTGTCTCTCTCTCTCGTTTCAAAAGAAGCGTTGGAGTCTAACTACTACCATACTGCTCAAATGCGAATTTGTATCTCACACATATCTCAAGAATCTAAAATTCTTGAAATCGAAATCAAAATCGTGGGTAAACCTGTATTTACCCACGATGTTTTCTTTTTCTTTCTTCGACGACAAATTGCAAATATCAATTAAAAAGATAAGTTTCAACACAAAACTTATTGGCGTCTGCCCAGGGTTTAAGCCCGTGTTAATCAGTAATAAAAACAAAATATCGACGGATTTTCATGTAATTTTCTGAATAATCATTTCGTCTCATAACTGAAGTATCGGCGATCACGATAGACAGCGTATCAGGCGATAGACGTCATGTTTAGACCACTCTGCGATTTTAATTGTAAGGTATGAGCGCCCCCCATTTTTCAGTCTACTTTACACATTAAATAGATTTTCATGTGATTTCCTCAAGTCGTCTCCATTCGTTTCAATTTTGTCTCAAAACCAAAATATCATAAGAACATAGACCTGACGATGAAATCGCAAACCTATTATGTAACTTGGCAAAGTAACGCCTAATTCTATAAAATATGAAACTTTTATTTTCTCACAGTGGCCCGTCGGACATCATGTTGCACATCGTGTTCTTGTCCTGTATGTACTGGGCGAGGTGGACATACTCGTACGGGACCCTCTCCTCTCCCAACTCCGTACTCCTGTACAAGTTGAACACGCCGCTGTCGGACCTGATGACGTAGCCCTTCGCCTCTGGATTAGGACACTCCCAGGGGTCCTTGTTTCTGAATGGAGGGTGGACGATATGGTCTGGAAACAAAGGTCCATTCTGACAGTACACGGAAGCTCACAACCAATCACCATAAAGGAATTTATTTTGTTAACGCCATCGAACAGTGAACCAAAAATAATTCACTTCAGAATATCGACTATCTGGCATAGAATTATTAACTAGATTAGGGAAGCCAGCTTAATTACAATAAAGAGAAACAAAGACAATGCAAATGAGACTGTATCTACCTGTCTCTCTTTTTTATATGTGATTAGACAAAGATAAATATACAAGTTTCATCTTCCTTCTCATTATTTATTGTGACACTCTCACTTACAGGTCTGACTATGGCTCCCCTACGCTGCTATGGTTTATGCAATCGCGACGTGCAGTCAGGTACTCTACTAATATTATAAATGCGAAAGTCTCAATGACGTGAAGCCAATATTTTATATAGCGGTCATCTCATGAGCCAAACCGTAGTCGAGACATGTGAATTCAATCGGAAGTTACGAACCAAAGTTCTGAACCTTTGGAATCAAAGTCAAAATTCTCTAACATTATCGCTTCTAAGTTATAAAAGCCTTACCAGCAATGTGGCTTTTGGGCACTTTGACGCTGGGCGTGTGGTTGGCGGAACCGTCTGCGTCCATAGTGCGCAGGAACCTCGCCGTGATCGTGGCGAAGCTCTGCTGCGACATGTCCATGTATCGTTTGCGTATTTCCAAAGCCTGTACTAAATAGGACGACGCCTGCTGCAGATCTTCCAACGGGACCTGATTTATAAAAGACATTATTAATTACGATGCCAATACCAATTCTAATACTATCCCACTTCTGAACGAAGGGCTAATATTAAGCTTATATTTTTTAAATAAAAAACTCATCGGCGCCTGCCGGCTGTGTTAACACGTATTCTAATCGTCACTTTACTGAGAATTTTTGAGTAAAGTTTGTGAATTGCCGGCGAAGCCCAATAGTCATACAGCTGCTATAGTGGTCTTAGGAAGTCCTAGGGAACCTTGTTAGTAGTAGCTTTTTTATGGAGATGAAAAAAAAACCGAGAATACACGAAAGTACGGTTTTAAGGAAGAGCAAAGCAGAGACAGTAAGATATCTTTCTTCTTTCAGGCCAGAAAGGAAACAGATAGAGGAGAAGAATATACATGTGTTTTATTTAGTCAAAGGCGCCCCATTGCTACATAATAGACTTTAGAAAAAGCCTTATTTTGGAAAGTTTATAAGTTTACAGTACAGTCATTGTTAGCTATATGAAGGTACGTACCCCGGCGCAGGCGACTCCCTCAAGACCATCGCGTGCCGCCCTAACGGGGACCTTCCGGCTGTTCCGAATGGGGTTTAATCGGACGCCCCCCGGCCTATAAGGCTCCCGCGGCCGTCAATGTATCTGGTGTTCCTGATGGGTCACTTTCAGAGAGGCCCCGACCCAGAAGTGGCGCACTCTGAGGTACAGAGTTGCTGCTGGCGGGGATGGGGGCAATGTCTTTATAGGTACCATTTCCCCGCCACCAGCAGCGTGGTGGAGCAAACAGATTGTTTTAGTCGGTGCGAGTCCGACATAACCGTCGCCTGTCCCCGCCGGGCGGCGGTACCCATAAGGGGTTTTTGTCTGTCTAAAAAAAAGGTACGTACCCCGGAGGTATCTTCGCCACTGATGGCCACTCTCTGGAAGTGAGGCAGGATGATGTCGAGGTCGTCGTCGTCGATCCTCAACCTCGCTGCTTCGTCGAAGACCGCCGCCGCCCCTCCCGCTTCGCTGCCCGCGAAAGACCGTGCTGACTGGCCGCATTCTGCTGCCCTGTTAATATAAACACGCTGTCAAACAAGATATATCCACAACTATAAAATCAATACTAATACTATCTATCTAAGCTGAAGAGTTTGTTTGTTAGATTTTTTGAACGCGTTAATCTTAGAAAGTACGGGACCGATTTAAAAATTCTTTGAGTATAAGATAGTCCATTTATCGAAGAAAGCTATAGACTATATAACACGCTAAGATGAATAGGAGAGGAGGAGCAATAAAAAATATTAGGAAAACGGCAAAATTCAAAGTTTTCCTTGCGTGCGCTAAATAAACGGTGAAAGTTATTCAAAAATGATGTATTACAAAATTGTTCCCGTCTAAAAGTCTTAAATAAAAGTCCGCGACAGCATATGTCTAGCTTTCAAGGTTAGCCCACTTTAACCATTTTTATTATTAATAAAGTACTATACTACTTTTTTAATCTTTCCACACGGGCGGAGCCGGTGGCGATTGCTAGTACTATAATATTAATGCGAAAGTCTAAAAGTCTGTCACGCTTACAGAGCTCTAGGAAGATGTATGTATTAATTAGTAATTTGGTGACACGCTTGACACAAGTTTTTATAAAAAACTCATTGGTGCCTGCCCGGGGTTTGAACTCTAGACCTCCTCGTAATAAGCCAACGGTGTTACCGCTGGGCTGGACATGTTTCTAGTTTTTAGCTTTTGCTTAGTCATAAATAAATAATTGCTTAGCCAAAAAAAAATATTTGCTTAGTCAACAATAATAAAGAAAACATCAAAGTATTGAATTACATATACTCGATTGCCAAGCGGCGCGATTCTAGTGACAGTCGGCAGAAATTCAATACCCGTTTCGCAATCTGTGATTAATTTTGTTTACATTCCATTTGCATCGTCATTATTACCAAGTAGGCAAGTTATTTTACAAAAAAAAACTGATTAAATATAAATATATCCTTATATACTTACAAGCTGTGATGGCCTAGGGGTGCGACCGTGTGAATCTCTAGAGACGATCATGGGTTCAAAACCGGGCAGACACCAATGAGTTTTTCTATTAAAACTTATGTGTCTAATTGATAATTGCAATTTATCACACGCTTTTCGGCGAAGGAAAACATCGTGAGGAAACCTGCATATCTCAAGAGAATTCTTCTAGGGTATATGTGGGTAATTTCTGGATATATGTGTAACCTACCAATCCGCATTGGAGCAGCGTGGTAGGTCTTAGCTCCAACCCTTCTCTCCAAAAATGGAGAGAGGAGGCCTATGCCCAGCAGTGGGATAGTAATAGGCCGTTACTTACTTACTTATAACCTTACCTTATATACATATTTCATTGTAAAGTTCGTGTAAAAGGTAAGAAAGAGTATGTTGTTTTATAATTTGGTTTTTTCTGGGCATAGGCCTCCTCTCTCCGTTTTTGGAGATTATTGGAGCTAAAACCTGCCACGCTGCTTCAATGCGGATTGGTAGGTTACATACATCCCCAGAATTCTTTAGATATATACAGGTTTCTTCGCGATGTTTTCTTGCACCGAAAAACGTGTGATAAATTACATGTGTATTAAATAATAGACGTAAACGTGTGATAAATAATAAATACATTAGTTTTAACAGAAAACTCATTGGTGCCTGCCTGAGGTTTGAACCCGTGACCCCCTTGATAGAGTCTCACGGTCTCACCACTGGTCTTCATTACTTTTACATTATTACAGCTTAATTACATGCCTTTGACGAATCACAAATACCTTTAACATTTTTATAATTTTCCCACGCAACAAAAATAATACGCTTTTAGCGTTGTGTGAAACATCATTAAATACCACTTCAATTAAAGCAGGTTTTTCAAATTAAATTAGTTGAGTAGATAATTTTGCATGAATTATAACAAAAACATGCCATTATTCGAGAATATTGATGACAATATTGCCAAGTTTGTAACCGTGGAGTTAAAAATCTACGTTACGTTACGTACGCCCTTAGTCTGTTACTAAGGGCCTGTTTCACAAGTTACTAATAAACTGTCAGTTAGCTTATTCGGAACATATCTGTCACATATCTCGGAAATTTGCGTTTCTCAGGCTTCTGATAGGCTTATTCAGCACTAAAAGTCTCTAATAAGTTGTCACAAATAAAGCTTATACCGGCAAAACCATAGTATAGGATAGAATATAAAAAATCTCGTATTTTCTTTCGGGACCAGGAAAAGCACTAAAAACAATATTAGTGATAAAATTACGAAACGGAATCACATAAAAGATAACAAAAAAACTGGATTATCCTTTTGAAAAAGTGAAAGAATCCCACACATCGAACAGATCGATGAGATTTCTGATATGGATGTTCAACATCCATATCAGAAATCTCCAAAACCGACTCCTTTTTATCTTAATATTTACTCAAATATTGAAAGCTATTGGGTTAAAGCTACTATTGGGAATTAATCTTTAACGGCTCGAGTAAATAAAAACATTCAACAAACCAGAGAGACATTAAAATCCAAGTAACCTTTATTTTACCTTTTAGAAGTCCATTTCTTGCATTCAATTTTACTCCCGAACATAGTAAGCAATCACTCCTAACATTAAACTTCTTCAATATTTCTACAGATCTAACAATCTACATTTATATAACTATGCTATAAAACTCGTCTTAAAAACATTTATTGAATTTATAGTTCTCATTTTGTCACTAATACCTTTTTATATTGAATTTATGCATATTATTTTAATCATACGTAATAAATAAATATATGAGACAATTATACACACAACTGTCCGTCCCCATAGTAATTTAAAACATGTGAAAGGTACAACTGGTAAATATATATCCCCAAACTCGAAGAAGCAACAAATTGTTTATAGAAAATGTTAGCCCTAGACGGGAATAGAACCCGCGATCCAAAGAGCTGAAGCCCAACTCAATAATTAACTTTCTTGATTCGCGTTTAATGTATATGCAATAAAATTATGTTACTAAAGTAAATTTTACTTCTATGTCACGATCAATAGATAACTGAATAAAAATATAAAAAAATCCGTAAAAAATATATTTTAAAAAAATCTTTAAAACTTAAATAGAATAAATTTGAAATAAAATAAAAAAAGATCACTCAAACTTAAATATAAATAGTGACGGAACACTAAATCTAGTTTAATGTAAAACACTATTCAAAAGGGACAGTAAATTTACATATATATTTAAGTAAAAGAAAAAATAAAAACACAAAGTAGAATATAAGACTGTTGATATAACACAATTTTGGTGTTGTTTAACATAAAAACACTATTAAAAGTACTAGGATGTTAAGTTCTTATTGGTAGGGTGAATTTTCAATACACGTGCGATATTAACGCGTAAGGCCGCGCGGGGCCGACTGTACAATGCATCGGCCGAGTAGACGTTACAGTGTAACATGGACTGCGCAATCCGTATAACTGTGGACTTAAACAGGATTAGAATTAAAACAGCGCTAACGCGGTGCTAAGTTTGGACCTTTAGCTGAGCACGTGCTAAATTGTATTACGTAATATAGTGCTGTTGTTCGTATGATAAAAAGTATTTAAAATGAAATTTAAAATCATCATCATCTTCCTGCCCTTATCCCACTCTAAGTGGGGTCGGCACAACATGTTATAAACATGCTGTCTCATGATTTGGCTTCGTTTTTACGACCGGCCGCCTGCCTGACGTCAACTCACCTTAGTTGTATTTTACGACACCTCGGTAAGAAAGAGGGTGGTCTATTCTACTAAACCGGATACCATACGGTGGGTCAACTTACCTTAGTCGCCTTTTACGACACCTCGGTAAGAAATGAGGGTGGTGCTATTCTATTCAGCCGGATACCAGCAGGAGCACTAAGTATTATTTGACTAAATGAAATTTAAAATATTCTAAACTAAATAACCGCAGCAAGGTTCACGACAACTTTAGTCTTAAATACTCAATTATACGCCAAATTTTTATTCCTGCCAGCCGAATAATTTATTCATCCTGCTGCTACTAATTTTAATAATGATAATGTTTATATGGTATATGATTTTGATATAAATATGTTATGTTGAGCACGCGCGGCCGGTAACGTCGTACTGATTTCCAATTGACTCGATATTAAAAATATGGCGTAAATGCCGATGTTGCAAATGTACGTGTTAGCTCGTACACCCCAATTGTACTAATTTCATCAACATTACTCCAGCAATATTATGAAATACAAATAATTAATAAATATAAATAAATATATTCAACACACACGGCCGTCCGTCCCCATAATAAGCAACTTAATCACAAGTATTATGGGTGACAGACAACTGGTAAATATATACAAATATAATTTTATATAGATACTTAAATATGTAAATACACCCAGGCTCGAAGAACCAACAATTTCTATAGAAAATGTTGGCCCATGGCGGTAATCGAACCCGCGACCCACGGAGCTAAAGGCAGTATCGCAGCCAATTGCACCAACAGGACAATCAAAACATTAATTAAATTAATAATAAATTACTTTGTTCTTTAACTGTATTTCATGTCAATCCATTACTCATTTTGGACGTGAAGTAAACGCCAACAATCTAACAAACTTTGACTTATAATATTGGTATGTATCAATGTGGTAATGTATGCACAAATATTTTAATATTCTCCATCTTTAAAGTTATTCATAAGAAATCGTTATAATGCAACAATACGGCCTGCTATCCAACTAAGGGTACAAAAAAAAAGTTATCAGCCGGAGAGAAGAAATTTAAATCAGTTTGCTAGTCTTGCCATAACAAAAGAATAACGGGGTTAACATATAAAGCGATCCAGATTAAATCTCATTATACGTTTGTTAGTAGATTTTTCTTGTACATTTATGATTAATTTTATTATTCTTACCCTTTAACTCAAATAAACGCAATTTATTATATACTTCAACTAAATTTTGTTAATCTGATATAAAAAAATATATATTTAGCTCCAAAAAGTTTTATTTAAGTTTTATTTTTAATAAATAAAAACTACCAAATGAGGTTTCAAATCTTTCAATGTCAACAAGTAATACTTCGTTACGATTCAGTAAGAGCAAACTAAAAAACATTTATCTCAACACTCAAAATCTAGTATTGTCATATAAAATCAAGATTTTGTAACTAACACTGGTCACAATCTCATATTTCAACTATTTTATTAAAAGTGTAGGTTGTTAACGCATTTAGGACATGAATTACAGTAAAACATTCTTTTTTTTATTTTGTCTAAAGTGTTCAAATATTAATCTATGTATATGTCGGTAGCCAGCAATAGATAATGCATTTGTCTATGGAATGTAACAGATAATGCATTATTGTAACAACGAGCCGCAAGCGTTATCTGTGCAATATAACGTTTCGACAAAGTCTGGACATGTTCGAGCAGACCGGTGGCAACACAGTTAACTTCGCTGCCAGCCGCCGAGCGAGTAACACGTCCGGGAATTGTTTTACGACTCGTTGCTCTGATTGTATTTAATTTAATTATTAAATCGTTTATTGTGATACTATACTGCCCGTTTATTACCACACGCCTTATATTGCCCACACGATATGTCTGACGCAGAAGATTTTATTCTCAATCGGCCCCCTGATCCGACATCAGAAGCGGGGATCGAACGGGCAGAGGAACATCACGTCGAGAGCACACCCCGTGACGAAGAAAGTGGCGGAAGCGGAGATAAATGGCGATTATTATTTGAAATGCAAAATTCGAATATGAAGGCATTAATCGAAGCTCTGAACAAACCACAGCCGTCTACCCACATAGTGAATCTACCCGAATTTGATCCCGATAAAACCGACGCAGATGCACGTTCTTGGTGTGCGACCTCAGACCTGTGTTTTGCTGATAACCCTATAGAAGGTAGTCAATTAATCGTCACCATTAGCAAGGCACTCAAAGGAACAGCGTCGGCTTGGTTGTCTCAAGTATCCTATGCGGGCATGACGTGGACAGATTTTAAAGAGTTATTTACGGCAAGATTCGTGACTACAGAAACTACTGCGGGTACCCTCATAAATTTAAGTACCAGTAAACCAAAAGAAGGCGAACCTTTAGCGGCGTACGGGAGCCGTGTTATGTCACTATTATTTAATCGCTGGAGGAATCTAACCGTAGAGCAGATTGTAGTGGCAACAACGGTTGCACATGTTGCACAGTTCGACTCGAGATTACAAAGATTGGCTTTCACTTCGGAAATCAATAATCGTCAGAGAGTACAACAAGAGTTACAAGCTTTTACCTACCTAAAACGTAAGTCGACGGCGGGACCTGAGCCCCAAACATTTGAAAACAAACGAATGAAGAATTCTCCAACCCCTTCGATCAAATGTTTTCACTGTGGGAAAATTGGACATAGGCGAGCGGATTGTTTTAATAGGCCCAGGGAGATAAAACAGAAGTCCATGAAGTCGCAGACCGTGTCTCAAGCCCCAAGGTCGACCCTTCAGCAGCAGGCTAGCACTAGCTCAATTGTTTGCTACAAATGCGGGAAACAAGGTCATATTTCTACCCGCTGTACTAATGGAGAACGTGAGGAGGCATCCCGTAGCGAGAGGCGTGTCGACATGTGTGTCGTCAACCCACCTGCGGGAACTTTAAAACATAAAGGTCAGATTTTTTCATTTCATTATGATTCGGGTGCTGAGTGTTCACTTGTCAAAGAGAGTGTCTCTTGTAAATTTTGTGGAAAACGTGAACAAAACATAGTTACTTTAAAAGGCATTAGTCAAGCTAGTGTACTTAGCACTGTGCAGATTTTGTGTATTGTTGAAATTGATAATAATTTTATCGAAATTTTATTGCATGTTTTGCCTGACGTCTATTTGCGTAGTGATATTATGCTAGGTCGCGAAATATTGCTGCAAGGATTTAGTATTAACATGACCGCGACTCATTTTAAAATTTCTAAAGTACATAATATAAACAATTGTGATTTTCAACTACCCTCGGTTGATTCAGAGAATATTATTCCGTCTAATTGTATTAAAGAACTACCCCACGTGAATGATTTTACCGTAATTGATACCGACGCGTCACTAGATTATAAATCAAAAATTATTTGTGTGTTGATTCGTTATTCGGACTATTTTATTACTAGTATGCCAAAAACTCGTGTGACAACAGGCGAACTTGAGATACGATTAATCGACCCGAATAAGACTGTACAAAGGCGACCTTATCGACTTAGTGTGGAAGAAAGAAAAATTATGCGCGAGCGTGTAGATGAATTATTACGTGCAAATATCATTCAACCGAGTAGTTCACCATTTGCAAGTCCAGCCATTTTGGTTAAAAAACGCGACGGTTCGGTTAGGATGTGTATTGACTATCGTGAACTAAATAGTAATACGGTACCTGATCGGTATCCCTTACCGCTTATATCCGACCAAATATCGCGTTTACATGGTGCACGGTATTTTACCAAGTTAGATTGTGCTTCAGGTTTTCATTTAATTCCTGTAAAATCGGATGATCAGTCGATACAACGTACTGCGTTCATAACACCTGACGGTCAGTACGAGTATTTGACCATGCCATTTGGGCTCCGTAATGCGATATCAGTTTTTCAACGCGCGATAGTTAAAGCTCTAGGTGATCTTGCTAATAGTTACGTAATTGTTTACGTCGATGATGTTTTAATTATTTCGGAAACAATTGAGGAAGGTATCGAACGACTCGAAATAGTTTTACAAACATTAACGAAGGCCGGTTTTTCTTTAAATTTAAGTAAGTGTTCGTTTTTGAAGACCCAACTCGAGTTCTTAGGTTACGAAGTAAGATCGGGAGAAATTGGACCCAATCGTAGAAAGGTAGAAGCATTATCTACTTTACCACCACCATCAACGGTAACTCAATTGAGGCAGTTTATAGGTTTAGCGACTTACTTCAGACAATTTGTGCCAAAATTTTCTAGTTTAATGGGCCCTCTTTATAAATTGACGTGTGATAAAGTTCCCTTTAATTGGCAACAGCGCCACGAAGACGCCAGAAAAGAAATTATTTCTATTCTTACTAAGGAGCCAGTTTTAATGATTTATGACCCTCAATACCCAGTTGAATTACATACGGACGCCAGTTCTGAAGGTTACGGTGCTATTTTATTCCAAATCGTAGAAGGCATGCTGCTGAATCACGGTACCATATTTACGAATTAGAGACATTGGCCGTTGTTAACGCAATTAAACATTTTAGGCAATTTTTACACGGGCGGCGATTTACGGTGGTAACCGACTGTAATTCGTTAAAATCCTCTCGTAAGAAAATAGACTTGACGCCGCGAGTTCACAGGTGGTGGGCTTATTTACAATGTTTCGATTTTGACGTTGTTTATAATAAAGGTAGGAATATGGCACACGCGGATTTCTTATCGCGTAATCATCCAGAATCTAATTTTGACAATAATTTAAAATCTAAAATAGAACAAGAAAAACAAAATAAAATAATTAATTTGATTGAACTTTCTGGTGATTGGCTTCTAGCAGAACAAAAACGTGACCCTGAAATATCAAAGATTCTTTCTGATTTAAATAACGGACAATTAAATGAAGATGTTGCGAAAACATATCAGGTTCGTAAGGGCGTTCTTTACCGTAAAATTCAACGTAATGGCCGAACTAAATGTTTACCTATACTCCCTAGATCGTTAAGATGGTCAGTAGTCAATAACGTTCATGAATCACTTATTCATCTCGGGTATGATAAAACTTTAGAAAAACTTTATGATGTCTATTGGTTTGAAGGTATGTCACGTTACGTTAAGAAGTTAGTAGATAATTGCGTGACCTGTAAGGTTTCAAAATCGCATTCAGGTAGAGTTCAAGCAAGATTACATCCTATACCAAAAGTAGCTATTCCATGGCATACTGTACACATAGATGCAACTGGAAAATTAAGCGGAAAGAATAATTTAAAAGATACGCGTTTGTTGTTATTGATGCGTTTACCAAATTTGTGTTACTGTACCATACTGTTCATATTGATTCTAAAAGTAGTATTAAAGCCGTTAAAGATAGTGTTGCGTTATTTGGTGCTCCGAAACGTATTATTGCGGACCAAGGTCGTTGCTTCGCGAGTAAAGAATTCAAAGAATTCTGCGATACTAGTAACATCGATTTACATTTGATTGCTACAGGATCTTCGCGTGCGAATGGACAGGTAGAGCGCGTAATGTCGGTATTAAAGTCTATGTTGACTGCTGTAGAATCAAACGATCGATCCTGGCAAGACTCTTTAGGTAAAGTGCAACTTGCAATTAACTGCACGGTAAATCGTACAACAAAAGCTAGTCCATTAGAACTTTTAATTGGAAAGGTTGCGCGGCCTCTTTCATTGATGGCAACCGATCTTGTAGAGTCAGAAGTCGATTTAGATACGGTGAGAGATAGCGCGTTGCGTAATATAGATAGTGCAGCTTCTTATGAAAAACGTAGGTTCGATAAGACTAAGGCAAAGCTCAATAAATTTTCGGTAGGTGATTTTGTTTTGATTATGAATGAAGAGCGTAATCAAACAAAGTTGGACCCTAAGTTCAAAGGTCCTTATGAGGTTGTCGAAGTTCTTGACGGTGATCGTTACAATTTAAGAGCGCTAAACTCTAGGCGTACTTACAAATACGCACATGATAGGTTGCGAAAAATGCCGGATATTCAGAGCATAAATGACGAAGTTGTTGTAGAGCCAAGTGGTTGTGGCGATGAAGAGAGTACTTAAGTTGTTGACATGATGATCGGACCGTACCAGAGGTTGTCGTGTAGCCGTAGCTCGTTAGAAATCGGTGTCTACTTTTAGTAGTCCGTGAGTACGCGGTAGGCAGGCAACTCTGGCGGAGGTCGGGGTTTCAGAGGAAACCATTAAGGCGTTCCCGTGGGGGTTCGCAGTGATGAGTAACTGGAGGTTACTGGGCTATGCGTAGCCATTGATCACATGTGGAGCTTAAGTGTCTTGAATGTTGATGTAATTGGTTTAATTGTGTAGAGACACAATTAGTAGTCAGTTTTGCTCTGAATTCCACTAACAATGATTGTGTCATTGAAATGTTAAAGTAAAGTTTGGCGGTTCGGACAATCTAACCGAGCCAGATGATCTGTGTGTTGTATTTTGTTTCAGATTAACACACAGAGACGTGTGTCTCGTAGGATGGCCGTGTCGGTAGCCAGCAATAGATAATGCATTTGTCTATGGAATGTAACAGATAATGCATTATTGTAACAACGAGCCGCAAGCGTTATCTGTGCAATATAACGTTTCGACAAAGTCTGGACATGTTCGAGCAGACCGGTGGCAACACAGTTAACTTCGCTGCCAGCCGCCGAGCGAGTAACACGTCCGGGAATTGTTTTACGACTCGTTGCTCTGATTGTATTTAATTTAATTATTAAATCGTTTATTGTGATACTATACTGCCCGTTTATTACCACACGCCTTATATTGCCCACACGATATGTCTGACGCAGAAGATTTTATTCTCAATCGGCCCCCTGATCCGACATATATATATATGTTTTACTTAATTTTTCTTTTTTTCTATATTACCCGTATTTCACTTTTCTGTTTTTCCTTCTGTTACTCCAAGGTTAACTGGAAGAGAACCCTTTTAGGGATAAGTCTACCTTTGCACATGTGCTATTTTATTTTTTCTTTCTTTTTTCTAACAATATGTATGTACAAAAAATAAAATAAAAACATACCGTGCAAAACGTGGTACATGGTAACGTCGGTCACGAATAAGCCCCGTGTTAAGGGTTGATGTGAGTCGCCAAGGTTGATCCAATTATGTACATAATACTGGTAACGTATGCAACAGAGTAATCTAAGAATAAATTGTGATAATCACCACACAAAGTCATCGAAGTCAATGGAAAATTACAAATCTTTCATGAGATTTTAGACATTATAACGTTAAAAGCTAAAGTTAGGGTAATGTTTATGGGTTGAGAAGTCTGATTATTACCTTGTATATTTATATACAGGACACAAATATAATATATACATGAATATACTAATACATAAATACACTAATACTAGTGTAGAAATGAAACCTTACACTGTCTCGAGCGCACCACTTTAGTAACATTAAAGCCGCGGGCGAAAGTGGACGTGTAGTGGCAGACTGTTAGTGCGTGTTTGAGCGTCGTTTAAAAAATGTAACTTTGGAAGGACAACAAATAAATAAATTTATAATTGGAAACTTTTCAAATACTCACTTGACATTAAGCTGCCGCTGTATAAGCAGTTTCTTCTCAATCTGTTCTATGGGGAACTGCGGCACCTCGTATGGAGCTGATAGCTCGTTTGGAAGCTCGCGGGGGGCCTCTGCCCCTATCGCACTCGTGGGACTCTCGCTACCTGCAATGGCGATAAGAGACAAATAAAAATTTAATATTTCAACTCAACAAATGGTGATGACTTAGCGGGTAAAGTGTTAGCTCATCTTATGTCCAGTTTCCACCAAAGTGGAGAGGACAGAGGGTACGTTTTAAACACCAATCAGATATAGTCATTTAAGCTAAGCTGATAGTTGTGGAAATGGCTTTATCTGATTGGTGTTCAAAGACATGTCTTCTGCTCTCCGTTTTGGTGGAAACTGGGCTTTAGAGTCGTAGGTATCAAGTTGGTTATGAGATTTAAATAAATATTTATTTAATTGTCAAAGACTTAATACATAACACGAAGCTATGATTCAAATAGATGGAGTGTATTTTTTGAATATTTGACCTTTAAAGTAACGGCTTATTATGATTCCACTGCTGGGTATACGCGTCCTCTCCCCGTTTTTTAGGGGAGAATAAAGCTAAGACCTACTACGCTGGTCAAATGTGGTTTGGTAGGTTACACATATTCCCAGAATTCGCTAGAGATATGCAGGTTTCCTCAAAATGTTATCCTCAAACTGAAAAGCATTTGATAAATTGCAATTATCAATTAGACAGATAAGTTTCAACAGAAAACTCATTGCTGCCTGCCCCGTGTTTCAACCCGTGACCCCCTCGAAAGTGTCGAATGGTCCCACCGCTGGGCCATCACAACTTGAACTTTAATTTACTAGAATGAAGTCAACGTTATCATCAGGCATCAGAGATGGCAAATATAAACCAAAATGAATAGTTGTGTTTTGAGCAATCTTTTTTCATATGTATGTATGTTTGTTTAACCGTATCGCACTAACAAATAAGGGATTTTCATATCTTTTTAATAATTAAACCCGTAGATTATAGACTTATCATATATTCGAAGGTTTAGATCAACTTAAAACGGCGTAACAACAAAGTCGTATTAATAAAAGAATTAAGTGATAAGGAATATTTCGGCTATCGATAGTGTCATTCTTATAGGCTTTGTATTATTAGATAATTTTTATCGGCCGCTGTGACGTCATGGCGCTATATCGGTAGCGCCCGTCGATATTAATATATCGATATATCAGAAGTTTGTCAGGTAAGTTATTTATAACTATAAAAGGTTTTATCTTGTTACCTGTTATATCTATGTTATCTTAGCAGACATACTAGACATGTTTGAGAAGTTCAAACGCGAGATTCTCATTAACGGATGACGTGATACAAATTTAAATTCAAATAACTCTTTATTGAAATTGTAGTAAGTAGAGTAGTAAGTAACGGCCTATTACTATCCCACTGCTGGGCATAGGCCTCCTCTCTCCATTGCTGGAGAGAAGGGTTGGAGCTAAGACCTACCACGCTGCTCCAATGCGGATTGGTAGGTTACACATATCTCCAGAATTCTCTAGAGATATGCAGGTTTCCTCACGATGTTTTCCTTCACCGAAAAGCGTGTGATAAATTGCAATTACCAATTAGACACATAAGTTTTAATAGAAAAACTCATTGGTGTCTGCCCGGGTTTGAACCCATGATCGTCTCTAGAGATTCACACGGTCGCACCGCTAGGGCATCACAGCTATTGAAATTGACTTTATTCAAATTAGTTTTTACAAGTACTTTTGATTCGAATCGACAATATAGTTCATCATCATCTTCCTGTCCTTATCCCACTCTAAGTGGGCTCGACACAACATGTTATAAACATGTTGTCACACGATTAAGCTACGTATTTTACGACCGGCCCGCCTTACATCAACTTATCTTAGTCGGTTTAAGACAGCTTGGTAAAAAAGAGGGTGGTCTATTCTATTTAACCGGTTAGTACACGGTGGGTCAACTTACCTTAGTGGGCTAATACGACATCTCGGTACGAAATGAGGGTGGTCTATTCTATTCAGCCAGATACCACACGGCAGAAATCGACAATATAGTTATTATATATGGGAGCCTGTCTAAAATGTGTGACTTATTCTATCTCTCTTTTTTATGTGTGGTTAGACAAAGATTGATTTGAAAAGGCACTTAATACTATATAATATACTAGCGGCCTGCCCCTGCTTCGCACGGGAATTCGCGGGAACGCTTTTTGAATCACTCTACCTATTAAAAAAAACCGCATCAAAATCTGTTGCGAAGTTTTAAAGATTCAAGCATACATAGGGATATAGGGACAAACAAAGAATGCTACTTTGTTTTATACTATTTAGTGATACTATATTTACTAATTAACAATAATATAATTTATAATTTTATCTATTGAACATATTTGCGATAAGCAACCGAAATATTTCATTTGAATGTCTTAGATAATTTATCAGATACAATATATTTGTAATAAAACGTTTTTAGAGGATAGACTAAAATCCACATAGATTTACTGATTGCTTATGAATCATAATTAATAGTACCTGGGTACAAGCCTTAATGGGTAATTTTTTACAAAATAAAAAAAGAAATTTCAAAAAAAGGAAAAATTAATAGGGTAGGTGGGGCTCAATCCTAGGTATTTTTATTTCTCGAGACCGCCTGTTCCCCGAATAAGCCATGTTGACTTAACATTTTATAGCAAAAATAGTGTTTGATATTCATTGTAAATTTTAGTATTTTTTAATACCCAAAACAGGGATAAAATGATTTTTTCTAAATAAAACCTACTCCGATCGGTTTTTCTACCCTAAAATCCCCTACATACCGAATTTCAGGTAAATCGTTCAAGCCTTTTCCGAGATTCCGAAAATATATATACATTCAAAATTAACTCATTTAAATATTAAAGAGAAGAGATACAATGCTGCATCGTTCTATTAAAAATTATCCATCTATCTATACTTAATATAAAACAAAGTCTTTAAAAGCTCTCTGTCTGTTTGTGATCGATTTTCTCGAAATCTACTTAACAGATTTTTGTACGGTTTTTGCTTAAAGATAATGCAATTCTGCTGGAATGTTATGGTTAATAGTAAATAACTCGCCTGCTAAGAGACTAAGTCGTGTGCGCCGTGTAAACCAGCAAAGATACACTTAGGTTATGTACTAGAGAATTGTAGATCTACAAAAATACTACAAAAAAGTCCGCGAGAGCGTGTCTCTATCTCTTATGGTTAACTCACAACAACTACTTTTATGCGTGACACACTGATTTCCAAGCGAAACCGCAAACAAAGTTAGTTTATACTAAAAAAGAACTACTTACGACGAGTACATTCCCGTTATCGAACCGTATTTGTCCTTGACTACTTTTATATTGTACTATTATTGGGTATAATGCTATAAAAAAAAATTATACCAAGGTGACAGAGTCATTATAAATAGGTTATAATAAAGCAAGGTTTCTATCCTGCCCTCCTTAATTATAATAGAAACTAGCCCAGGCATTAAACAATCATTGAATCATAGCTTTCGTTCTCCAAAACTTATTAGACTTATCTACAGAAAAGTTTAAATTAATTGTTAAAATTATGCTTATACGTAAAGCATATTACACAATTGAAGATTATTTAAATGATAAAAATAATTGGATTTGAAAATCCTTTCAGCTTCGTACAAGATTAAATAATGTGAATTGAAAATGTTTAAACGATTGATCGGCGTGTTTTTTCTGGTTCTTGTCGGTAAGAGCAACATTCCGAACCAGTTGTAGTTTTTTTAATCTAATTGATCCTTGTAAAAAATTGTGCTTGTGTTTGATTGTGCTTGTAAAAAATTTGTTTGAATTAGGGTTGTTTTTATTTGCATAAGACCAATAATGTCTTAGACCAGTAATGTCAGCGGTCACTAGATGTCGCTATTGCAGCGCCAAACAAATTAGCTTAACGCGATCGAGTAGGTTAAAAAAACTCCCAATAAGTACACTAGTTCCATCACAGAAAAGAAACAGAATGAATTCATTAGATTATTAATGGTTTTAACTAGTCATTTATTACATTTAAAATACGCATTGCGTAAAAACATTAGGAACGCAAAACGCATTGCGCCGCAGCCATATTTGGGACGGCGCCAGTTACTTTATATTAATGTGAATTGTAAGCAGTTATCCAGACATAAAACGAAAACCTACATTGCACAGTGGTTGATGTACTTTTATGTCTAAAATAACAAGTTCGATCCCGGAATGGGACGCAACTTTATCCTCTGTACTTAGTTTAGTACACTAAGGGCCTGTTTCACAAGTTAATGATAAAGTGTCGGATAGTTAACCGATAAATAAACTAAGTAGCAGATAAATGTCTCTAAAAAGAGACTCTAAATAGGGAAAAAGCGGTCATTTTGAAATAGGTTTTTGCTATCCAGTAGATAAACAAAATAGCAGCCACATGATCTACCTGTTAACTTATTAAGGACTTTAAGTGCTGAATAAGCCTATCAGAAACCTGAGAAACGCAAAATTCCGAGATATGTGTCAGATATCTTCCGAATAATAAGCTAAGCTTATGACTCCTGTATCGCGACTCGGCAGAATTAGTAACACATTTCTTGATCTCGATATTCGCTTCTACAATAAAACAGACTAAAATATACAATAATACAATAAAATATACTAGACCTGTCTACAAAAAGATTTAATTTGAATGTAAGAATTCATTAATATGTAAAGCACATAACAAAAAAATGCCTGGATTGGTTCCTTTGAGCTTCATACAAGACTTCGGTTTGATAATGCAAAATTGAAAATGTTTAAAAGATTGACCGCCGAGTTTCTCGCTGGTTCTTTTCGGTAAAAGCAACATTCCGAAGCAGTTGTAGCTTTATTGATCATATTGATCCTTGACGATTCAAATATGCTTAAAAAAGCTTATTTGAATAAAGATGTGATAATAATATAAAAAATGAAAATAAATGAAATGAATGATGAAAATAAAGATGTGATGATGTGATGAATAAAGATGAAACCTGAGTGCTCGGTAAATTTTTTAAGCCTTGCTCGGTAATTTTTTTTTAAAGATATAAAAAAAATTGAAAAAATGAAAAAATAGTTGGATTCGAACCTAGGTATTTTCACTTCTCTAGACCGCCCGTTCCCCAAATGAGCTACCATGACTAGAAATTTGACAGCGAAAAATTGTTTTTGTATATAACGTAATTTTTTTTTTAAATTTGCCCGAAACCAGGTATAAAACGACATTATTTTTAATAAAACTTACTTAGACCGATTTTTCTCCCCAAAACCTGAATTTCAGAAAAATCGTTGGAGCCGTTTTCAAGATTCGGAAAATATACATACAAGATATAATATACATACAAAATTAACTCATTTTAATATTATTAAAGATTTGATTTGACTGTAAATATAAGCTTTGAAGCCACCGCCACCGTGTCTACCATTTCCAGGTTTAGTTATTTTTCACTTATAAATATACTATTAATAAAAAGATATCCGCCGTGTGGTATCCGGCTGAATAGAATAGTACCACCCTCATTTCTTACCGAGGTGTCGTAAAAGGCGACTAAGGCAAGTCGACCCGCCGTTTAGTATCCGGCTGAGTAGAATAGACCAACTTCATTTCTTACCGAGGTGTCGTAAAAGGCGACTAAGGTAAGTCGACCCACCGTGTGGTATCCGGTTTAGTAAAATAGACCACCCTCTTTCTTACCGAGGTGTCGTAAAATACGACTGAGGTAAGTTGACGTCAGGCAGACGGCCGGTCGTAAAATACGTAGCCAAATCATATGACATGTTTGTAACATGTGTGCCGACCCCACTTAGAGTGGGATAACGGCAGGAAGATGATGAAATAAACTATTAATATAAAGATTATTACGTTTTTCCTCTTTGTAGTCCTCCTGGGTCTCGGATGTGGCGCGAGCCCTCACGTGCCATAGGTCCTTGTCGAAACTATACATCACTAAGTTAACTCACTTAACTAACTAACTCTTGCAGATTAAAGAAGTCAGTTATCACTAAAACAGCTGAATAAAATGTTCACACTTTTACGTATAAACCGATTATTCACCTTTGAAATAACAATAAATATTAACAATAAATTTTTTCGAAATCACGTGGCAATAAATATTTCAAATAATTGTATCTTAATTAGATTGTATAATCCGAGTAAAGTAACATTGATACATGAAATCTATTAATCTATACTAATATATAAAGCTAAAGACTTTGTTTGATTGTTTAAACGCGCTTAATCTCAGGAACTACTGGACCGATTTGAAAAATTCTTCCAGTGTAAGATAATCCATTTATCGAGAAAGGCTATAGACTATGTAACATCAAGCTAAGGTGAATAGGAGAGGAGCAGCAATAAAAAAATATTGCGTAAACGGCCAAAATTTAAAGCTTTCCTTGCGTGCGCTAAATAAACGGTGAAAGTTATTCAAAAATCTCTTATATTTAACTCACTATAACTACTTTTATGTACAAAATTTTAATTCGGGAAAAAAATTGTGACATACAGATTTCCATGCAGGCAAAGTTGCTGGACACAGCTAGTATAATAAAACAATGAATGTATCTGTATGTACATTATAGACTCCGAAAAGGCTAGACCGATTTGAATGAATTTTTCAGGATCTTTAGATTGACCCCGCGGATGTGCCTGTAAAATTTGGTGGCGATCGGTGCATTTTTTTAACTGTTAAGTTCTGTTTCGAGGCGATATCGAAACAGACTGAGTCACAGCAACGACTGGTCGGACAGTACAAGTAATTTATATAATTGATGGCAAATGATTAATGACATTATAATAACATCTAATTTTCCTCACACATGTGGTTTTATTATTTAACTTCAATAAAGTTGAGTCACTTTTTTAATAATCCTTGTAACTTTAATAATTTTTTTTTATATTATATTAACGCTTGAGTTATATTTCTTAATAGCATCTATTACAATTAATTATACCTACTTAACAAAATTTAAAAGAATGAAATTTATTCATAACTAGCGGCCTACCCTGCTTCGCACGGGTATAAAATATATAGCCTATGTCACTCAGTGAAAAAATTATTAAAATCGATTCAGTAGTTTAAATTTATTCATTACTGCCCGTGGCCCGCACGCGTTAAATTTGAAGAAAAACAATTCCCCTCTCCCTATACCAAGAAGATTTCCTGCTATATCTAACATCAAAGTAATTATTAATTATAAAGAAAAAAAAGTTATTATTTACGACATCACATTAGAAACATTACAGTATTTCTCTACTCCATATTGAATGTTATTATACATTCCTCTTGAATCACTCTATCTATTAAAAAAACCGCATCAAAATCTGTTGCGTAGTTTTAAAGATTTAAGCAGTCATAGGGATATAGGGAGAAACAAAGAATGTGACTTAGTTTTATACTATGTAGTGATAATCCCTATAGCATGATTCAGTATTCACGCGCGACGGCTTATTATTAGCGTATTTCATGTATAACTTTGGTTTTTCTATACCGATTTCAATGATTCTTTTTTATACAATGGTTAATACTATTCACTTTTTTATTTAGGGATGACTGAGAGTGATATAAACGTAGGAGTAGACAAATATAACCAGAAAGCTTCGAACTGCTAAGCTATCGGGAGTTACATGTCTTATTGTGAGTCAACCATAAAAGATAGACATATGCTGTCGTGGGATATTTTTTATATAATTTTAAGGAAAACATTTCCGTCATACATGATTTCTGTGTAGCTTTAACCATCAAGGTTGCACACGCGACGGAAGCTTAAAAAATGGAGTAACTTCTCCCGTTTTCCCGACATTTCCCTTCACTGCTCTACTCCTATTGATTGTAGCGTGATGAAAAGTATACTATAACCAGCTCAGGAGTATGAAAAAAAATTGTGCCGAGTTTCGTTAAAATCCGTCGAGTAGTTTTTGTTTCTATAACGGTTATACAGACAGACAGACAGACAGACAGACAGACAGACAGACAGACAAAATTTTTACTGATTGCATTTTTGGCATCAGTATCGATCCCTAATCAGCCCCTGATAGTTATTTTGGAAATATATTCCAGTTACAGAATTGACCTCTCTACAGATTTATTATAAGTATAGAAGATAGATTTATTAAAATTAATTAATGTTGCATATTGTGTTGAAATACAATAGCGAACGTATCTTATATAACTGGGTCGTAATTAACGCTTGCGTTATTAATTCATTTAATGATGATTATTCTTAAAAAAATGCTTTTTTGGAATTTAGTATCTATCTCATACTCTTCACATTCCCTAATTCGCCGTGTAGTATTCAGTTTAGTAGAATATACCACCCTCTTTCTTATCAAATGAACGTAAAAGGTGACTAAGGTAAAAGGTGTGGTATTGCTTTGGCATGTGCCTTTGTTTTTTTTCATTACGTATCCGGCTGAGTTGAATAGACCACCCTCTTTCTTTCCGAGTCCGTAAAAGGCGACAGGCGAGACAACATGTTAAAAACATGTTGTCAGGTATTATCACTTCTATAGACCGTCCGTTCTTAACTGAGCTATTATAACTCTGCAAGTGACAGCGTAATTAGCCTTTGTGTTCTGATAATATAGTACCAGTCTTTCAGTGGATGAAAACAAATTCAAATTCAAAATTTTCTTTATTCAAATAAACTTGTAAACAAGTACTTTTGAATCGTCAATTCTACTGCTGGTTCAGAAAGCTGTTTCTACCGAGAAGAACCAGCAAGAAACTCGGCGGTTGCTCTTTTCAACATAATACTTATAACTAGTGACATTGTCGTTACTATCTTGTACAGGGTCGGATAGTAGCTATATCCACGCATTCTTATCGTCCAAATAATCCTCAACAGTATAGTAGGCTTTTCGTATCAGCCTCTCTTTAATAGTGTTTTTAAACTTAAAAAAACAGATTCAAATTTGACAGATTCGCAACTTTTCGCAACACTGATATATAAGTTTCGGTATACTTTTGTAAGATCCGAAATAAAAGTATTTTAAACCATTAAAACGAGCTTTTTATTCAAGAATACCTATTTTTAGCAATCTGCTTATTCTGATTCGTATTAGATTCGATCCCAATGCTATGAGACATCCACGTGACCTTAAATGTTCGGTAAAAGGATAAACAAGTGCCTCAGGATTTGAATAATAGAATAACAAATAGAGGCCTTATAATCGAGGCCGACGGTTTCCTGCGCGGTTATAAATGAAAATCGAAAGAAAAATTATACTGAACGTTCATTTTTACGATTTTAAGAGATAATTAGAAAAGTAATAATAAAATTATTTTGCTATAATCCGCGATATATAAAATATATACAACACTAAGTGGACTATCTGTTTTCATACCTGATACATGCAGGATTTTTAAAAACACACGCACAAACCTCCAAAACCGCCGGAATACACAAGCACTATATACGTTCACTATAACAAACTCAACAATCGTTTCGTCCCGCAACCGAAGCATCATCAGGAGATAGACTCCACGACCAAATCGCAAATCGCTGGTGGCGGTTGTGCATGTGTTTTTACTTACTACTTACTTACTACGTAATTTACGACCGGCCGCCTGCCTAATGTCAACTTACCTTAGCCGTATTTTACGACAAGACAAAAACGATCACAAGGGTACAGACAGCTTTTGGGGACTTTGTTTATAATTAGTTTAGATGTAGATAATTTTTCCCGACACATTCAATAATAATAAAGATACACACATCAAATTTATGACCGCATTGTCCACCATAGCAGACTGTGTTGGCTCTATATTAGAATTATTATTACTTGTAAGTTTGTGCGTCAATATGTACAAAGTACTAACCATTTACCAAATATCTGTGGCATGTTTATTAAGATATACGATTCTATAATAAAATCACACATTAATATTAGCCTTGCCATTACAGCAATTAAATAACTTTGAAAATGATAAAGAAATATATACTGACTAGCAATCGCCAGCGGCTCCGCCTGCGTGGAAAGTTTAAATCCGTAATATAGTCTTTGATAACCATTAAAATCGTTATAGTGGGTTAACCCTAGAAGCTAGACATATGCTGTCGCAGACTTTTATTTAGAACTTTTTAGCGGAACAATTTTGTAATACATGATTTTTAATAACTATCACCGTTTACTCAGCGCACACAAGGAAAGCTTTAAATTTTGCCGTTTTCGTAATATTTTTTATTGCCGCTCCTCTCCTACTCATCTTAGCGTGATGCTTTGTAGCTTATAGCCTTCCTCGATAAATGGACTATCTTACAGTCAAAGAATTTTTGATATCGATCCAGTAGTTCCTGAGATTAGCGCGTAGAACAGACAAACTCTTCAGCATTATATATTAGTATAGATATAGATATAGAAAGCCTACCATGCTATTGATGATTATATAAATGATAAGAATGCGTGGGTTTAGCTACTCTTCGACCATACACATGTTGGCTTTGACGAAATGTAGGTAATTATAAAAATTATATTTTGAAAAAAGCAAACGCTGCTTTTCCTACTGGCTCTTTTCAACTATCGGAACAAACGGCAGAGTTGTCGATTCATAAGCAATTGTTTACAAGTTTACTTGAATTCTTATTCTCTTGAGATTTAAAAAAAACCAAAGAAAAATTAAGGCCGTGGGGTATAAGGTTGAGTAAAATAGACCACCCTCATTTCTTACCGAGGTGTCATAAAAGGCGACTAAGATAAGTCGACCGGCTGTGTGGTTTCCAGCGAGTAGATAGGCAACCCTCATTTCTTACCGAGGTGTTGTAATGGGCGAATAAAGTAAGTGACCCGCCGCGGGGTATCCGGTTGAGTAGAATAGACTACCCTCATTTTTTTTTGAGGTGTCGTAAAAGGCGACTAAAGTAAGTTGACGTCAGGACGCGGCCGGTCATAAAATACTTAGCCAAATCACTAGATTTTTATAATGTACAAGTTTATTTGAATAAAGAATATTTTAAATTTGAATTTGACTAACTTGTTGTGCCGACCCCACTTAGAGTGGGATAAGGGCAGGAGTATAATGATGACACAGTTAAAAGTCCAAGTTTTAATAAACGTATTCTAGTTTCAAAAAATGAATACAACATAAGCAAATTGTTTCTACTCTTATTGTCGCCACATAAAAATTTGAAAATGCAGTGAGAAACAAAAATGACATTTAATCGTTTTCATAAAAAACGCGGGTCAACCTATTTTTAGACTGTTTCTCGGGCAGAGGGCGTGACGTAATGTTGTACCATACCCTCGGGCCGGCAAGGTCAGCTGATAACAGAGAAGAATACAAGAGCTAGAGATATTCTGTTATCAAATTGTTAATAATTATCACAATATTTTCTTATTGAAACAAAAGTAATAATAAAATTACTTTGCTATAATCCTCGATGAGGTAAAAAAAATATATACTATAATACTAAATGTGGAGTGGATTATCCGTTTTCATACCTGATACATGCAAGATTCGTAAAAACACATGTAAAAACCTCAACCACTGCCACGACAAAATTGCAAAGCTTACTTTGCGATTTTGTCATGGAGTCTATCTCCTCGGTTGCGGGGCGAAACGATTGGTGAGTTTGTGATAGTGAAAGTATGTAGTGCTTTTGTATAAAAAAGAGGGTGGCCTA